>CANSZD010000001.1:3640000-4303156 GCA_947648045.1 Beta corolliflora
TCTTTGTTGTTCTTTGTTGTTCTTTGTTGTTGTTATTCTTGTTGTTGTTGTTGTTGTTGTTCTTTGTTGTTGTTGTTCTTTGTTGTTGTTGTTGTTCTTTGTTGTTGTTCTTTATTCTTTGTTGTTCTTTATTCTTCTTTGTTAGTCTTTATTCTTTGTTGTTGTTGTTGTTGTTCTTCTTTTGTTGTTGTTGTTATTCTTTCTTTGTTGTTGTTGTTGTTCTTCTTTTTGTTGTTGTTGTTGTTGTTGTTGTTGTTGTTGTTGTTGTTCTTTGTTGTTGTTGTTTTTGTTGTTGTTGTTGTTCTTTGTTGTTGTTCTTTGTTCTTTGTTGTTGTTCTTTATTCTTCTTTGTTATTCTTTATTCTTTGTTGTTGTTGTTGTTGTTCTTCTTTGTTGTTGTTGTTGTTCTTTCTTTGTTGTTGTTGTTCTTTGTTGTTGTTGTTGTTCTTTGTTGTTGTTGTTCTTTGTTCTTTGTTGTTGTTGTTGTTCTTTGTTGTTGTTGTTGTTGTTGTTGTTGTTGTTCTTTGTTGTTGTTGTTGTTGTTCTTTTGTTGTTGTTGTTCTTTGTTGTTGTTCTTTGTTGTTCTTTGTTGTTGTTGTTGTTCTTTGTTATTCTTTGTTGTAGTTGTTGTTCTTTGTTGTTGTTGTTGTTGTTGTTGTTGTTGTTCTTTGTTGTTGTTGTTGTTGTTGTTCTTTGTTGTTGTTGTTCTTTGTTGTTGTTCTTTGTTCTTTTGTTGTTCTTTATTCTTCTTTTTATTCTTTATTCTTTGTTGTTGTTGTTGTTCTTCTTTGTTGTTGTTGTTCTTCTTCTTTGTTGTTGTTGTTGTTCTTCTTTGTTGGTGTTGTTCTTTGTTGTTGTTGTTGTTCTTTTGTTGTTGTTGTTCTTTGTTGTTCTTTGTTGTTGTTGTTCTTTGTTGTTGTTGTTCTTTGTTGTTCTTTGTTGTTGTTCTTTGTTGTTGTTGTTGTTCTTTGTTATTTTTTGTTGTTGTTGTTGTTCTTTGTTGTTTTTGATGTTCTTTGTTGTTCTTTATTCTTTGTTGTTCTTTGTTGTTGTTGTTCTTATTGGTGGTCTTTGTTGTTCTTTTGTTCTTTGTTGTTGTTATTCTTTATTCTTTGTTGTTGTTATTCTTTGTTGTTGTTGTTGTTCTTTGTTGTTGTTCTTTGTTGTTGTTCTTTGTTGTTGTT
The DNA here is from genome assembly GCA_947648045.1 of Beta corolliflora. Taxonomy (NCBI): domain Eukaryota; kingdom Viridiplantae; phylum Streptophyta; class Magnoliopsida; order Caryophyllales; family Amaranthaceae; genus Beta; species Beta corolliflora. Next base: position 3,641,185 of record CANSZD010000001.1, read on the forward strand.
CTTTGTTGTTCTTTGTTGTTGTTCTTTGTTGTTGTTGTTGTTGTTGTTGTTGTTGTTGTTGTTGTTGCTATTGTTGTTGCTATTGTTGTTCTTTGTTGTTGTTGTTGTTCTTTGTTGTTCTTTGTTGTTGGTGTTCTTTGTTGTTGTTCTTTGTTGTTGTTGTTGTTGTTCTTTGTTGTTGTTGTTCTTTATTCTTTGTTGTTGTTCTTTGTTGTTGTTGTTCTTTTGTTGTTCTTTGTTGTTGTTGTTCTTTGTTGTTGTTCTTTGTTGTTGTTCTTTGTTGTTCTTTGTTGTTGTTGTTGTTCTTTGTTGTTGGTGTTGTTGTTGTTCTTTGTTGTTGTTGCTATTGTTGTTCTTTGTTGTTGTTGTTGTTCTTTGTTGTTCTTTGTTGTTGGTGTTCTTTGTTGTTGTTCTTTGTTGTTGTTGTTGTTGTTCTTTGTTGTTGTTGTTCTTTATTCTTTGTTGTTGTTCTTTGTTGTTGTTGTTCTTTTGTTGTTCTTTTGTTGTTGTTGTTCTTTGTTGTTGTTCTTTGTTGTTGTTCTTTGTTGTTCTTTGTTGTTGTTGTTGTTGTTGTTCTTTGTTGTTGGTGTTGTTGTTGTTCTTTGTTGTTGTTGATGTTCTTTGTTGTTGTTGTTACTATTGTTCTTTGTTGTTCTTCTTTATTCTTTGTTATTCTTTGTTGTTGTTGTTCTTTGTTGTTCTTTGTTAATGTTGTTGTTCTTTGTTGTTGTTCTTTGTTGTTCTTTATTCTTGATGTTGTTTTATTCTTCTTTGTTGTTGTTCTTTGTTGTTGTTATTCTTCTTTGTTGTTGTTCTTCTTTGTTGTTGTTCTTCTTTATTCTTTGTTATTCTTTATTCTTTATTCTTCTTTGTTATTCTTTGTTGTTGTTGTTCTTTGTTGTTATTCTTGTTGTTGTTGTTGTTCTTTGTTGTTCTTTGTTGTTGTTCTTCTTTGTTGTTCTTTGTTGTTCTTTATTCTTTGTTATTCTTAGTTGTTATTATTCTTTATTTTTGTTTTGTTCTTTGTTGTTCTTTGTTGTTGTTGTTGTTGTTCTATTATTCTTTATTCTTTGTTGTTGTTATTCTTTATTGCTCTTTTGTTATTCTTTGTTATTCTTTGTTGTTGTTAATGTTCTTCTTCTTTGTTGTTGTTGTTGTTCTTCTTTGTTGTTATTGATGTTCTTTATTCTTTGTTGTTGTTCTTTATTCTTTGTTGTTCTTTATTGTTGTTCTTTGTTATTCTTTGTTGTTGTTCTTTTTGTTGTTGTTGTTCTGGTTGTTGTTCTTCTTTGTTGTTGTTCTTTGTTGTTGTTGTTCTTCTTTGTTGTTGTTGTTGTTGTTGTTGTTGTTCTTTTTGTTGTTGTTCTTCTTTGTTGTTCTTTGTTGTTGTTGTTCTTTGTTGTTGTTGTTGTTGTTGTTCTTCTTTGTTGTTCTTTGTTATTCTTTGTTGTTGTTCTTCTTTGTTGTTGTTCTTCTTTGTTGTTGTTCTTCTTTGTTTTTTTTTCTTTCTTTGTTGTTGCGATTATTCTTTGTTATTCTTTTTTCTTTGTTGTTGTTGTTATTCTTTGTTATCTTCTTCTTCTTTATTCTTGTTGTTGTTATTCTTTATTCTTTGTTGTTCTTTATTCTTCTTTGTTATTCTTTGTTGTTGTTGTTCTTTGTTGTTCTTCTTTCTTCTTCTTTGTTATTCTTTGTTGTTGTTATTCTTTTATTCTTTGTTATTCTTTATTCTTTTGTTATTCTTTGTTGTTGTTGTTCTTTGTTGTTGTTCTTTGTTGTTCTTTATTCTTTAGTCTTTATTCTTCTTTATTCTTGTTGTTGTTATTCTTTCTTCTTCTTTATTCTTTGTTGTTATTCTTTCTTTGTTTTCTTCTTTGTTCTTTTGTTTCTTTGTTGTTGTTCTTTATTCTTTGTTGTTCTTTGTTATTCTTTATTCTTTATTCTTTGGTGTTGTTGTTGTTGTTCTTTATTCTTTGTTATTCTTTATTCTTTGTTATTCTTTATTCTTTATTCTTCTTTATTCTTTATTCTTTGTTATTCTTTATTCTTTGTTATTCTTTGTTTTTATTCTTCTTTATTCTTTATTCTTTATTTTCTTGTTATTCTTTATTCTTTATTCTTCTTTATTCTTTATTCTTTATTATTCTTTATTCTTTGTTATTCTTTATTCTTTGTTGTTATTCTTCTTTATTCTTTCTTTATTCTTTATTCTTCTTTGTTGATCTTTATTCTTTATTCTTCTTTATTCTTTATTCTTTGTTATTCTTCTTTATTCTTCTTTATTCTTTATTCTTTGTTATTCTTTGTTGTTATTCTTTGTTGTTGTTCTTTATTCTTTGTTATTCTTTATTCTTCTTTTGTTTTTATTCTTTGTTGAATAAGGTAACGATTACCGTGAATTGAATATGCGCTTGTGCATCGATTACCGTGAATTGAATAAGGTAACGATCAAGAACAAGTACCCGTTGCCTCGATTTGAAGATTTGTTCGATCAGTTGAAGGGTGCTGGGGTCTTCTCTAAAATTGATTTGAGGTCTGGTTATCACCAGATTCCAGTGAAGAAGGAAGATATCCCTAAGACTGCATTCCGAACGAGGTATGGGCATTATGAGTTCGAAGTGATGCCTTTTGGTCTCACGAATGCTCCTGCGGTGTTTATGGATCAAATGAACCGTTCATTCCATGAATATTTGGATTCTTGTGTTGTTATCTTTATTCACGACATCTTGGTGTATTCTAAGGATGAGGGTGAGCATGAGAAGCATCTGAGGCTAATTTTGGATGTCCTGAGGAAGCAAAAATGGTTCGCCAAGTTGTCTAAATGTGAGTTCTGGTTGAAAGAGGTCGCATTTCTTGGCCATGTAATTAGTAAAGAAGGGGTAAAAACTTATCCTTCCAAGATCAAGGTTGTGGTTGAATGGGAGAGTCCGAAAAAATGTGTCTGAGGTTCGGAGTTTCCTAGGCCTTGCTGGTTACTATCGACGTTTTGTCAAAGATTTCTCCAAAGTTGCTCAACCTTTGACCAAGTTGATGAGGAAGGAGTGCAAGTTCTTGTGGTCCGAGGATTGCGAAAAGGCTTTCCAAGCTTTGAAGAAATGTCTCACATCTGCTCCAATTCTTACTTTATCGTCTGAAGGCGTAGAGTATGAGGTGTATAGTGAATTAGTGATGCATCGAAAAATGGTCTGGGTTGTGTTTTGATGCAACAAGGTAAGGTAGTTGCTTATGCTTCGAGGCAATTGAGGGTTCACGAAAGGAACTACCCGACTCATGATCTCGAGTTAGCAGCGGTGGTATTTGCACTCAAGATCTGGCGGCACTACTTGTATGATGTTCCATGTAAGGTGTATACCGACCATAAGAGTTTGAAGTACATCTTCACTCATCGTGATCTGAACCTGAGGCATCGTAGATGGTTGGAGCTTATTAAAGAATATGAGTTGACACTGGAGTACCAAGAGGGTAAGGCTAATAAGGTGGCAAATGCTCTGAGTCGAAAGACAAAACACTCTCTTAACAGTATCACTGCCATGATTTTGCCTAAGGATTTATGTGATGAGTTTCGAAAGCTTGATATTGAGGTGGTGCCTCAAGGTTCCGTTAAGGCATTATTGGGCTCTATGAGTGTCGAGCCAGAGTTGTTCCAGGAATTGAGAAGCAAACAAAGAGATGACCCAAAGCTCGAGAAGATTCGTGAAGCAAAAAGGCAAGGTCGAGCTGAGAATTTTGAGATTGGTGCTGATGGTAGTTTGAGATTCATGGGACGCTGGTGCGTGCCTAATGTTGGGGATCTTAAGAGGAAGATTCTTGAGGAGGCTCATAACACTCCCTATTCTGTTCATCCTGGGGGTGAAAAGCTTTACAAGGATCTCAAGGTTAAGTTCTGGTGGCCTTGTATGAAAAAGGAGATTGCTGAATTTGTGGCTAAGTGCCTGGTTTGTCAGAAAGTAAAGATTGAGCATCAAAGGCCTGGTGGTTTGCTACAACCATTGCCTATTCCTGCATGGAAGTTTGATTCTATCTCGATGGACTTTGTAATGGGTCTTCCGAGAGCTGGTGGTGGTAAGAATGCAGTATGGGTGATCGTAGATCGTTTGACCAAGGTGGCTCATTTCATTGCTATGAAGAATACTTGGTCTATGGAGGAGTTGGCAGAGGCCTATGCTAGTGAGATTATCCGTCTGCATGGGGTTCCTAAGGATATTGTCTCCGATCGTGATTCGAGGTTCCTATCCCATTTTTGGACTGCTCTATAAGAAGCTTTTGGTATGAAGTTGAAGTTGAGTACCGCATTTCATGCTGCTACAGATAGCCAGACTGAGAGAACCATTCAGACTTTGGAGGATATGCTTCGTGCTTGTACCCTGGAATTTCAACAATCTTTGGTCAAGTCATTAAGTTTAGTAGAGTTTTCTTATAATAATAGTTATCAGTCTAACATTCAGATGGCTCCATATGAAGCTTTGTATGGGAGGAAGTGTCGTAGTCCTACCTATTGGAGCGACATTAGTGATTCCTTGGTTTTGGGGCTAGAGCTGATTCAAGATATTGTGGAGCAAGTGAAGGTTATTCAGGCTAAAATGAAGGCTGCCCAAGATAGGCAGAAATCCTATGTTGATATTCGTCGTAAGCCTATTTCCTATGAGGTGGGTGATAAGGTCTTGCTAAAGGTATCTCCGATGAAGGGAGTGATGCGTTTTGGTCAGAAAGGCAAGCTAAGTCCGAAGTACGTAGGTCTCTATGAGATTCTTGAGAGAATAGGGGAAGTGGCTTATAGGTTGACTTTGCCGCTAGATTTGTCAAAGGTTCATGACGTGTTCATGTGTCGCAATTGCGAAGGTATCGTAGCGATCCTTCTCATGTCATTCCAGTTGAGTCGGTGGTTGTGGAACCGAACTTGACCTTCGAGGAGCGACCAGTTCGTATTCTTGACCGTCAGAATCGAGCGTTGAGGAGAAAGGTCATTCCCTTAATGAAGGTGCTTTGGAGGAGTCAGAAATTTGAAGAAGCGACCTGGGAGACCGAGGAGTCGATGAGACTCAAGTATCCAGAGTTATTTCTTCCAGGTATTGCTTGATGTTTTAAGTTTCGAGGACGAAACTTTCTTAAGGGGGAGTGATTGTAACACCATGGAATTCCCTCCTAATTTTTTTCGCGTTTATTTTTCCCTTAGTTGATCTCTTTTCACTAAAAGTCGATTATTTTATTCTAAAAATAATTATATTGTATAAGTTATATTTTGTCAACCTGTTAAAAAAATATATTTATTTAGTATATGTTATTATTATATTTATTTGAAATATTATTTATTTTTAGGGTAGTTAAATATACGCATTAAGGTTACGTTCTATATTTTATCGACTTGTCGTGGGTTTGGACCATTTAAGTAGCAAGAAGTGTCAGAAATATTACACGTTATGCTGGCAGAATTTCTATGAAATAGTATGAGGGATTTTCAGATTTTTAAAGGGTGTGTAACCCCCTTGTAACCCCCATTATAATCACCTTTAATACCCATAATCAAATACCATCAATTAGGCTATGATTTTTCCCTTTTTAATCCTCATTTTGGGGTGTTAAAGGCCGTGAAACTGCTGCCCCAATCCTTCCAAATCCTTCGGCCTTCCTAAGTGAGAAAAAGAGTGTCTATCTTCTTCATGATCTTTCACCATTGTTGCTCACCAAAAATTCACCATTTTTATTCACCCTTTCTCACATATAATACGTAATATATCTTCACTCTTATCTTGGGATTACTAAGCTTTTGTTGGAATTGTTAGGAGGTGATCACTTGGAGGACGACCCGGCGCACGACGACGGAAATTAGACGATTGTGCTTCACTCCTCCAGTTGGCCCAGGTAACTAATGGCGAACTAGCACGACTAGTATCCGTTTAGGAATTATTTAGTTTTTAATATCTAAGATGGGTAGTTCTTATGCTAAGTTTAAGGGGTGGGTAAAATTTGATGTTGTGGATGTTATTATGGAAATATATGAATCTATACGAGTTGTAGTTGTGCAAATTGCTAATCTTTGTTACTGTGTTTTTAGGGAAATAGTTAGGAAACCTTTGTATCATGGATTTATTTTTGACAATTATATCTAAGCATGATTTTAGTGAAGACCATAGCTAGTGTAGTGGTGGAGTGTTGTCTCATGGTGTTGGGTAATGATAAGATGCAGTTTGCTTAGATGTATGCTTGGCGTTGCTTCACGAAACGTGGTTGCAGCAGCTTGGATGTTTGGCTTGTGTTAGTTTTGGGTGTTACGTTGTGCGTGTTGGTGCTTGATGTCGGTGTATGTTGTTGCTTGATTTTTATTCCCCTTATTAGCGAGTTGTACTCGATTACTGCTACATGGTTAATTCATGAGAGTTCAGTATGGTTTTTTATTAGTGTATTGTATAATACTATAGCTTGCATGGCGTGTATTATTCAAGAAAGTGTGAGTTCACCACCATATATTGCTTATATTGTATAGTATGTGTGGCAGGTATATATGACAAGGTTCAAGAGGTATTATTGTACCTTTGTAAGCATTGCATTGTAGCATGCGTGGTATTGCATTGTTGGTCTGCTAGTGTGTTTTTATATATATATACATATATATATATATGTATATATATATATATATATATATATATATATATATGTATATATATATGTATATATGTACATATATATATATGTATATATATACATATATATACATATATATATATATATATGTATATATATATGTATATATATATATATATATATATATAGAATTGAGTTCACGTGAGAACCACCTTTACGGTGGGAACTCTCTTATCATGAGAACCATCTTTAGAACCGTTAGATTAATATGATCTATTGTGCTCATAATCGTCAGATTCATCTTTTCACTTTCTCATTCCTTTTTCTCTCTCCTGCTTCATTCTCTTCCACTGCAACTAACAAGACTCCGACCTTCTCTCTCAATCTCTCTCTTCGTTGCTCCTCGGGAACTTCTCCGTTCTCCAGGTAACATTTTGCTGGACTTAATCTTCTTCTCGTTTTCTCTCTCCTACCTACTATGGAGTTGTTAGTTATAGTCTTATGGATGAATAATTGATTGCTTTTTATCTATGATTTTTTTGTCGAAATGCTAAAAAATCAATTGTTTTTGTTAGATCTTGTGTATTTGTTGTTGTTTTTTTTTTGGGAGATCTGAGGTTAGAAATCGTAACTTGAATTGATAATCGTATGAAATGTTAAATTAGGGTATTTGTTGTTATTTATTGGAGATCTGAGGTTAGAAATCCTAAATTGAAATGATAATCGTATGAAATTTTAAATTAGGGTGTTCGTTTGTTGTTTTTCGCATGATTTGAATCGTTATTATGTTGATTACTAGTTGATTCATTTATTGCTAGAAGGATCTTAATGTTAATCAAAGATTTTCGATTTTGAAATGGTCGTATGGAGAATGATTAGCTAGGATTTTAGTTGTACACGATGATTTGATTAAATTAGCTTTGTAATAATTGATTTGTGTTGATGGTACTGCGACCTCCTCATGTTTCTTGCGATTTTTACGGTCTACTTCATGTGTTTACTAGTTGATTTTTCTGTGCATGACTGTATGTTTGCGTAAGATTTGTTGAAGTGGTATATGTCCTATTTCATTGATAACTATGTAGGCTAAAGCATGGAATTCTACTGTGTGAAGTTCTGAGTAGCTAATATCTGCATATTACTAAGAACTAGCTTGTCATGTGGAAATAGAGTTGCAAATGTATAGAGTTTTATATATGCTCTGTGGGCTATGTTAAAACTCTTTCCAATTCTGATCTTTAACTTTGACCATCTATCTATGCGTAGTTTGGATTTCAAAAAATGAAAATTTGTTATTAGATGTTAAAGTTATCATTTCTTTAGGGGGCTTATATAGTAAATTAATTAGAGTTAACCTCATATCGTATCAAAGAACAAATTAGGGCATATAGAGTACAATATTGGGCTCTTGAAGTCTTTCTCTGGCAGCTGTTTTACTTCCCTCCCCCCAATCCCCTTTATTGGGATTTGCTCCTTATTCTAAAAACAATTTCTACTATAGGCCAGGGAGAAGCAGAGCTTTTCGCCAAGTCTACTCAGTATGCGTATACACAATTTCGAGATAAAGCAGCCTATTCAAGATCAATGCATGTAATTTTACTACTATCGATCTTTCCTTTGTTTTTTACCCCCTTCTACATAAACTCTCTCTTTTTACACCGTAGGTAAGGATTAATGGTTAGGTTTCTCATCTGTACATGTAGATAAGATGGAAGACAGTGCACAAGGAAGAGTCTGGAGACTGGACTGGTGGTGATGCAGCTTCTCAAGGACTTATTAATGCTATTGGTTGAATGGGTTGCGCAGTCGCCATAGCAAAGCGAAAGGTTAGCATTCCCCAAGAGCAACCAGTATTTCCTTTTAATTTTATGGCTTGTAGTTATCTGATATTTGGTGTTTTTCTGCCTCCATCTTTTCTTTTTCTTTTGCTGTGGTTTAGCATATCAACCTTTTATTAGCAGAATCTTTGTTATTGTATTGAAAATATATTAGTAACTAGTTTGTCCTTTTCTTTATATCACACTTGTGGGATAGTGATACTAGGATTTTAAATTGATGGGCTAGTAAGAACTATACGTTGAAGGAACAAATCTTTATGCGTCTTGGTAGTGATTGAGAACAACCTACCTATCCAAACTGTTGATCTCATAATCTTGGAACTTAGATTAAGTTGATTTTTTGGCCATGTTTTATATGTTTGATTCGTCGTTCTTGCTTCGAGCATTTTTCAAGATGATTTATAATACTCGAGTATTATTAGTTTGTTATTGTTATTTCCATATTCAGTTTTATATCTAGTTTGCTATCTTATATTTTCATGCTTTAGATGTTTGAGTCCTAATTGCTTTGAGCATTTTCAAGATGATTTTTGATACATAAGTATTATTAGTTTGTTATTCATAGATTTAATTTTATACCCAGTTTGCTTTCTTATAATATTAAGTCGAAATCCTTATTAGCTCTTTAGTTTAAATTAAAGAAGCATCTGGGATACATTTAGGCTCCAAAGATGGTTTTAATTTATACTAGAATATAACTTGGAGTGGTTAATTTATGTGTTTCTATTGGTTTTGGATCCCTATTTAATGCATCTAGTTTATTCAGTGTAGGTTGCAATGCAACAGACTTGTGGTGGTTAGATTACTTAAGAATTAGTATTACCTTCGTTCATTGCTGATTGAAATTGAGAAAGGGAGGTTATTTGGCTGGTTGAACTCCTACAATCAATCTATTGAAACTGTATTATTAGTATGTTTAGTTACTATAAATACTTATAATCTGCATAATATGATAAGAAAACAAGAAATTTAGTAATGATTTGGTGTTGTGTTGTCGCTTTGTATTCCATACTCATGTGTTTGACGTTGAATGATGTTGTGTTTGACTTGTAGGTGAGAGTATTTCATGCTGTGAATGAAGATATTGGAGCAACCATTCGCGTGATGTGCATTATTTCTACCACAAACTTTTTTGTACAAATGAACCTGGGAATATTATGTTGTTATCAATAAAGAATTTGAAGCAATGAACATGTGAATTCTATGTAGTTATAACAGAAACTCATTAGAACTATGCATGTATTTTAATATTTGAGCCTTCTATTTTTAAACTAAGTTGAAGATCAAGTAAAATGTACACATGCAGGATCAAGGAAAAAGTTAGCTTACAAGAGAACAAAATAAAAAAATATTCAAAATATCCTATTCAAAATGGTCCCAAGCTTAATGTTGTTAAGTCTTCGTCAAAAATATTTAGATAGGATACTATAAAGGAAAAACAGATAGATTATATGTGTATAAAGATACTAAACGGTAGCTTAATACTTGTACTAATTTTTGTAATATGATTTTAATATATAATACTATTTCTATTTTTTTAGATGCAATATTTAATTATTTTAATCCACCGATTTAACTTTCAAAAGGCAAATGTTGCATTTGAAAAAACTAAGTATGATTTTAATATATACTTGTAGGTCTACATTATAAGGGAACTACCTCTAAGCCATATGAAAAGTACCTCTATGCTATAGGAGAAGTACCTCTAGGTTATAGTAGAAGTACTTGTAGCCTTTATAAGAAGTACTACACTAAACGAGAAGTACCTCTAACATATATGAGAAGTACCTCCATGTTATACAAGAATTACCTCTAAGTTATAGGAGAAGTACCTCGATCTTATACGAGTAGTAAAAATTGACTACACGAGAAGTACCTCTAGGTTATATGGAAAGTACCTCTAACATATACGAGAAGTACCTCTAGGTTATATGGGAAATACATCTAAGGTATACGAGAAGTACCACGAGGCTATACGAGAAGTACCTCTACTCTATAGGAGAAGTACCTCTACATTATACAAGAAGTACCTCTAACATATACGAGAAGTATCTCTAAGGTATACGAGAAGTACCTCTATGTTATACAAAAGAAGTACCTCTAAGTTATACGAGAAAGACCTATAAGTTATACAAAAAGTACCTTTAAAATATATGAGAAGTACCTCTATGGTTATATGAGAAGTACCTCTAAGGTATACGAGAAGTACCTAGAGGTTATGCTAGAAGTACCTCTAAGGTATACGAAAAGTTCCTACAGGCTACACGTGTATAGGATAAGTACCTCTAGGTTATACAAGAAATACTTGTATGTTTAATAAGAAGCACATCTAAGGTATACGAAAAGTACCTCGAAATTATACGAGAAGTACCTCTACAATATAGGAGAAATACCTCTAGGTTATATGAGAAGTAAGTACCTCTAGGCTATACGAGAACTACCTCTAGGCTATACGAGAACTACCTCTAGGGTTTATAAGAAGTAACTTAATGTTGTATGAGAAGTACCTTAACCTTATACAAGAAATACCTTTAGCATATATAAGAAGTATGTTCATCCTATATGATAAGTACCTTTAAGCTTATACAAGAAGTACCTTAAGCCTATACGAGAAGTACCTTCACTCTATACTAGAAGAACCTTCATCCTATAAAATAAGTGCCTCAAACATAGACGAGAAATACCTCTAAGCTATACGAGAAGTACTTCTAAGGTATACAAGAAGTACCTCTAAGGTATACAAGAAGTACCTTTAAGGTATATGGTAAGTACATCTACTCTATAGGAGAATTACCTCTAAGGTATACAAGAAGTACCTCTAAGGTATACAAGAAGTACATTTAAGGTATATGACAAGTACCTCTACTCTATAGGAAAAGTACCTTTAAGGTATACGAGAAGTACATCTAAGGTATACAAGAAGTACCTCTAAGGTATAACAGAAGTACGTCTAAGGCATACAAGAAGTACTTCTAAGGTATACAAGAAGTACGTCTAAGGTATACAAGAAGTACCTTTAAGGTATATGACAAGTACCTCTACTCTATAGGAGAAGTACCTATAAGGTATATGACAAGTACCTCTACTCGATGAGAGAAGTACCTCTAAGGTATATGAGAAGTACCCCCACCCTATACGAGAAGTACCTCACCCCTATACATGAAGTACCCCCACCTTATACGAGAAGTGCCCCCACCTTATACGAGAAGTACCTCAAGCTTATACGTGAAATACCCCAACCCTATACGAGAAGTACCCCCACCGTACACGAGAAGTACCTCATGCGTATACATGAAGTACCCCCACCTTATATGAGAAAGTACCTCAACCTTATAAGTGAAGTACCTCAACCCTATAAGTGAAGTACCCCCACCTTATACAAGAAGTACCTCAACCCTATACGTGAAGTACCCCCCACCCTATACGAAAAGTACCCCCACCTTATATAAGAAGTACCCCCACCTTATACGAGAAGTACCTCAACCCTATACGTGAAGTACCCTCACCTTATACAAGAAGTACCTCAATCCTATATGTGAAGTACACCCACCCTATACGAAAAGTACCCCCTCCCTATATGAGAAGTACCCTCACCTTATACGAGAAGTACCCCCACCTTATACTAGAAGTACCTCAACCCTATACGAGAAGTACCCCTACCTTATACGAGAAGTACCCCCACCCTATACGAGAAGTACCTCACCCCTATACGTGAAATACCCCCACCCGATACGAGAAGTACCTCATGCGTATACATGAAGTACCCCCACCCTATACGAGAAGTACCCCTACCCTATACGTGAAGTACCTCCACCGTATATGAGAAGAGCCCCCACCTTATACGAGAAGTACCTCAAGCATATACATGAAATACCCCCACCCTATACGAGAAGTACCCCCACCATACATGAGAAGTATCTCATGCGTATACATGAAGTACCCCCCACCTTATACGAGAAAATACCTCAACCCTATACGTGAAGTACCCCCACCTCATACAAGAAGTACCTCAACCCTATACGTGAAATACCCCCACCTTATACGAGAAGTACCTCATGCTTATACGAGAAGTACCTCAACCCTATACGAGAAGTACCCATACCTTATACGAGAAGTATCCCCACCCTATAAGAGAAGTACCTCATGCGTATACGTTAAGTACCCCCACCCTATACGAGAAGTACTCCGGCCTCATGCGTATACATGAAGTACCCCCACCCTATACGAGAAGTACCCCCACCCTATACGAGAAGCACCCCCACCCTATACATGAAGTACCCCACCCCTATACGTGAAGTGCCCCCACCCTATATGAGAAGTGCCCCCACCTTATACGAGAAGTACCTCAAGCATATACGTGAAATACCTCCACCCTATACGAGAAGTACCCCCACCATACATGTGAAGTACCTCATGCGTATACATGAAGTACCCCCACCTTATACGAGAAAATACCTCAACCCTATACGTGAAGTACCCCCACCTTATACAAGAAGTACCTCAACCCTATACGTGAAGTACCCCCACCTTATACGAGAAGTACCTCATGCTTATACGAGAAGTACCTCAACCTTATACGTGAAGTACCCCCCACCCTATACGAGTAGGGGTGTGAAAAAAGACCCTACCCGAAGTACCCGATCGCCGATCCGATTTTTATCTTTCGGATAATTTAATTCGGATATCCAGAAAAAGTTCGGATATTCGGAGCGGATACGGATTGGATTTCTCAAATTTCGGATAATCCGAAAATCCAGAAGTTAATTATTTTTTTTGTTCTATCGAAATGAGCTTTAGTTAAATAAATTATGCCATCGTATTCGAATTTTCGGATTGGATTATGATTTTTGGGTCGGCTAAAATAGGATAAAGATTGATTTAGTTTCCGATTTTTTTTTATTTCGGATCGGATATTGGATCGATCCGATCTGAAAATTTCGGATATCCAGATTTTTTGGATCTGATCGGATCTGGTATCCGAAAATGCACACCCCTATATACGAGAAGTACCTCAACCCTATACGTGATGTACCCCCACCTTATACGAGAAGTACCTCATGCTTATACGTGAAGTACCCCCACCTTATACGAGAAGTACCTCATGTGTATACATGAAGTACCCCCACCCTATACAAGAAGTATCTTAACTCTATACGTGAAGTACCCCCACCTTATACAAGAAGTACCTCATGCTTATACGTGAAGTACCTCCCACTCTATACGAGAAGTACCACAACCCTATACGTGAAATACCCCCACTCTATACGAGAAGTACCACAACCCTATACGAGAAGTACCTCATGCTTATACGTGAAGTAACTCAACCCTATACGTATAAGGTTGGGGAACATCAACAAATTATTATTTAGAACATTTTAAAAATAAATGTTTAAAATATTTATTAATGTTTTTGTCAAGCTAATGTTGTCAACTTCTTTTTAAATTAATTAAATACCAAACCTCCTTTTAATATGTTCTATAAAAAAAATGAGAAATTTTATAAATCATTGAACATACCCTCATCAAATTAGTTAATTTAATTTTAATCTATTTCATGATAAGGATTATGATTATTGGATTTAGTGGAATTACATGAGTTGTTTTTGAAAGAGAAAAATATATTTACATTTATGTGTATGGCTACAAACTTTATCATTTCCAGCCACTACAAACGCTAGAAATAAAAAAACAAGTAGCTATTAAAACAGTGATGAGTTAGTAAGATCTAACCATAAGCCAGACCAAGCAATGGGCATTATAAAGTTAGAAGTCATCCCATGCAATATCTCAGAATGAGATACCAACCCATAGAGGAACAACTATACCAGAGTCGGTCCAGCAAGTGAGTACCATTACCCCCCGTTAGATACAGGACTAGAAAATTAGACAATGACAGAAAGACGAGTGAAACACCAGCAAACTCATAAAAACACCTATTAGGCTATCAGTCACATAATCGAACAATGAAGTAAATGCTAACTACTATAATTACAAGAAGCTACTTCTATGGTTAAGTAATGATAATCGAAAGTTTGTCACAATAGCAAAAGCTTGTCACGTATAACAAATTCCACGCTAGATAGCCCTTAAAATAACTAGAAAAGTAACTACCATTCTCATGAGATGAGGAGTTTGAGGATATAGAATCTCTGTCATCTTCAACTGCCAATAAAAGGTAACCCATTCCAGACATTAAATGTAAACGCAATCTCAAATCTGGTCAACAGACTCAACACTGCAGAGTGCAGACAAATCCTAGACAATAGATGCAAATTCTGACAAGATCGAGTTTAATAGAACTCACTAAAACAAGCTTCGGAAAGGAACATGTCACTGCAAATAGATGATGCTAACTTGTATAGTTTGTCAAGCATGCATACCATAATCAAACTGTCTTGACTTGAACCAAATTAAAGCAATAGCAGCAAGCATTTTAATTATGAGCAGTTAGAATAACGCTCTTGCAACACCTCATACTTGGCTTTGCAAACCTGCAGTAGTTTCAACACTTACATTAGGTACCGTAAATTGATTAATATTCCATGCTAGATAAAGGCAATCAACTAATACAGGGGTATCAATGCATGAAAAAGGATGTTAGAGCCTTGGTCAATAAAGCCAGCACAGAACCATAAATATATCAGCCAAGTAACAATAAACAATCTGAGCATGGGACTATAAAGCCAGCACAATACCATAACATTCTAATCATTCATATATCCTTAACCCACCCCCTTAGTTCCAGCCACTCTGTCTCCTCACCCCCCTCAAACCCTTCCAACTCCCAACCCAACCACCATCATCACCATCACCACAAAACAAATCATGTAATATGTGAAAGCCATTGAAGGATAGCCATTGAAGGTATTAGTAAGGGAGATTTGCAGTGAAATTGACAAATAACAAAAAAAAAAGGGTGAAAGAAGAATTTCAAAACCCCAAATTGACATAATACACCATGACATATCACCAAAAACATTACATTATTCTAATATAAATTAGACCGGTTTTTTGAAAAACACATCAGATCAATAAACAAATTAATCAACTAATTCATTTCATACGAATAAAGAAATCCAATTAAACGATCTCAAGTTCTCAACAAAACAATAAAAAAGCACAAGCTTAAATTAAAGTAATTGAACAGCAAAATAATAAATATAACAAAAAAGCTAAATTATGTTGAATATAGCAGTAGTCTGAATATAGAATCGAAAGGAACTTTGTGATGAAAGAGATCATGAAAGAGATTATAAAAGTAGGATTAGAAGAATATAAAACCCCCAAAATTTCAACTACTACCGACATTATCAAACCCCAAATTTTCAAATCGAAATTCAATAAAAAGGAACTCACATTCTTTGGAGGCCGATTTTGCATAAATTAATCAGAAGAGAGAGAACCTTTGTCTTCGATTTTGCAAGAATTGATGCAAGAATCAATTTTTTTTTTTTTTTTTGCTGAACCTTAGATGTCCAATAGTGAAGAAAGAATATTGGACAAAAGTGAAGAAATTCAGTAAAAATAAAGAAGGAAGGAGCAGCGTGAGATGAGATAGAGTGAAGGAGAACCGTTAGATAATAGTGGTTCTCATATTAGGGTGGTTCTCATATTAGGAGGGTTCTCACTAGAACCCAACCCTATATATATATATATATATATATATATATATATGTATATTTATATATACATATATATATAGGGTAAGATCACGTGAGAATCTTTCCTTCACGTGGAAATGAGAATGAATCTCAACCACTCGATTGGATTAGAGTTACAACACTTGTTCATTAGAGTTATATCCCGAAAAAACATTGAGCCCAAAAAAAATTCTTTTTTTGAATTTTTTTCCTAATATTCTTTTTTGGAGTTACATCACTTTTCCATTAGAGTAACATCACTTGTTCATTAGAGTTATAGCGCGTAAAATCCATTCTCATTTCTCATGTAAGTATGCATTCTCATATGATACTTTATATATATATATATATATATATATATATATATATATATATATATATATATATATATATATATATATATATATATATATATATATATATATATATATATATATATTATATAAGGCAACTCTTGAGGACTTTGGTGTCCACTTGAGTTGTCCAAAGTAACCCCAACTATAAACAAAAATTACAGTTGCAACCATTTAATAAATTTAAAAAACAAAAGTAAAATAAGGAAAAAAAAGGGGGAAAAGAATCCTAACATTTGTGTTAAAATAGACAGCCAAGCAGTTACTTTATTTCACTGTGTTCACCTTTTTCAAATTTTTTTTAATGCACTAATTAATTGTAAAGGCAGTTTTTTCTACTTCTTCAGTTTCTCCTCTTCTCCTTCCTCTTATTTCAAAATCCCTCATGAATGAGGATAAAATTGAAAATATCCACAAAATCACGCATACGTCATGTCACGCACGCATCACGTGCAAAAAATACTAGTATATATAGAGGCAAGTGAGAATGGTATTTAGGTGAGAAGTGAGAATTAATGTGGACGGTTAGATCTTCCAAATTTCACGGCTCAGATTTAAGAAAATTGAGTATTTTTACATCACCACAATTCACTCTAATTGCTTTCTCTCACTCCTACATAAGAAATTCTATAACGAGATTGCTACAGACTATAGTCCATGACTCCATGCAGTGACGGAGCCACGTTATGTCATGGTGGGTCACGTGACCCACCATTATTTTAAAAAAAAATCGAGCAGATTTTTAAAAAAAAAAAAACAGAGTTGCAGTCTGCAACACGCTAAGTCTCTCCTCTCTCCTCTCTTCTCTCTTCCTTGTCCCGTCTTTTTGAATCTCTCTCCTCTCTCTGAATCTCTCTCCTCTGTTCAGAGTTAAAATTGCTCATCCCAAAAATATCCCATAAAAATGTATTCTTTGCTTTCCTAGTTTAATTTATTTCGTTATTTTTATTGAATATTTTGGCTTGGAATTAAGGTTTCGATCTTGATCTATTTAGGTGAAATCAGTGATGGGTTAGTCTGAAATTCATAGCTCTATAATGGGTTGAATCGAATTTGTGGTTTTATTTGTTGAAGAATTGATAAACAAATGGGGGTTGTTTTTTGTGGGTGAATTTGCGAGAAGTTTATGTTCTGAGAAGCCGAATTCAAGTGAGTGGACTGAGGAGATAGAGTATTTAGATGAGAAGGGAAGTGTTCTTTACAGTGGTAAAGGTAGTGGAGATCGTGAAGAGGTGGAAATGGGGACCTGAGATGGAAATCCAATTAGATAAACTTCAGTTTGTACCTAATATGATTCAAGTAATTCAAGCAATCAAGATTATCAATGACGGCGAGATGGCGGCGAGCTTGTTTCAATGGGCAAATAGGCAACCTTGGTATGTTCCTAATGATGAATGCTATTTACTTTTGTTAGATGGATTGAATAAAAGTAGAGATTTTGATAGGATACAGTCATTGTTTGATGAGATGCTTCGTGATTCGGTTGATAATAGTCTTTCTTCTTTTAATGCATATAATCGTTAATTCTTTGCTTAGTTCTTCGCCTTGCAATACCTGGTAATGGTAATTGGTTTGGTATTATAATCTTGACAACATTCAACACATGACTTGATTACTTGTTGATTAATTTATTGTTGGTATAACTTATATTGTTGTTGTTAATTTATTGTTGCTATATTATTGACTTATTGTTGTTAATTTATTGTTGTTAATTTATTATTGTTATATTTTTTTTGTTAATTTAATATAATTTGTTACAGTGGCTAATTGGTGAATGATGACTATGACTCTATGAGCATTGGATTAGCTTTGAAGGTTTGATTGATTTTTGTTAAGGTAATGCACTAAAACCCTTTTCAGAATTAGACCTATCATGTGAAGCTTTCGGAGAGGCCATGAATGAGCCTTTGGTTTTATGTGCTGGTGGAATTAGTTGGAGATGGATAGGATTTCCCTCTAATATTAAATTATTAGGTATATATGCATAATGCATTGATATGAGATTAAATTTGAATAATTTAAGTGAATTTGATTGATATGTTTCCCGTATCCGAACCCGTACCTGTATCCGTCTCTGTGCAACATAGTCGGTAGTGACCCACCATTCATAAATTCCTGGATCCGCCACTGACTCCATGCATCAATTGCTACAATTTTATTTGAGATTGCAAGAGAAGTTTTCTCTCAATCAATGACGCTATTAGTAAATTGACGATTCAGATATGGAAGAACAAGGTTAGTATTTGGAAAAAACTCCATGTTGTTCGTAGATGATTCTTAGGGTTGTTTTTGATTTTCGGATTTCTTGATCATTTCGCCCTACCCATATGCATAATAGAACTGATCATGTTTATGCACAAAGTGGGTTTTGTGTTTCATCATAATTTGTTTCATGGAATTTTTGTTTTCTTTCTTTTAAATGTGTAGTATTCGTAATCACTAGTTTTGTTTTGCATAGAATTGACCAAATCAATTCTATATCTTGCGCATCATATGGAAGCATCTAGACTGTATTTACTTGCTTTTCTTTCTTTGTTCTACTTCTGGATTTCTGGTTCATCTTTATTGCAATATTACAGTTTTCTCGAACTTCCTGGCTTAGTAGTCTAAATGTTGAGTTGTTTTGTGTTAAAAAAAAGAGTATTATGAACTTTTATCATTTTAAGAGTTATAGCAAAGTTTGTTTGGAGTTATAGGAAGAACTAATTAGAGTCATAGCAATACTTTTCTAGAGTTATAGCAATGCTTGTTTAGAGTTATTTTGAATCTTCTTTAGAGTTATAGAAACATTTGTTTAGAGTTGTAGAAGTAATAATTAGAGTTGTGTACATACTTGTTTGGAGTTATAGGAACTTATAATTAGAGTTGATTATAGTTTAGGAGTAGTATTTAAGAGTTATAGAAATGCTTATTTGGAGTTATAGTAAGTAGTAATTAGAGTTATACCAACACATGTTTAGAATTTTTTAGTATATTAGTTAAAGGTACACCAACAATTAGAGTTAGAGTTTTAAGTTCTAACAACATTTGTTTAGAGTTATAGTAGTAATTAGAGTTATTTACACACATGTTTAGAGTTATAGGAACTAATAATTAGAGTTATTTTGATAATTATTTAGAGTTGTAGGAATTAGTAGTCAAGAGTTATATAAATGCTTATCTAGACTTATATGAACACTTGTTTAGAATTTGTAGAATATTATAAGTTAGAGTTACACCAGCATTTTTGAAGAATTATAGGAACTACTAGTTAGAGTTATGCTTAGTATTATAGGAATAACTAACTAGAGCTATAGCAATACTTCTTTAGAGTTGTAGCAATGTTTTTTTAGAGTTATACCGAACTTTTTAAGTATGCCTGATTGTTGAGTTGATGCCTGATTGTTAAGTATGTCAATTGATGCCTGATTGTTGAGTTGGTTAACTTCTTAATGTATATGGTTGGTGCTTGGTAGTGTTGTGCAATCTGAAGTTGCTAATCCACCCCCCTAGATTTTATAATATATGTTACTCCATACTGCAGCCACTTTAATTGATCAAGGTGAGGCTCCCGATATTTTTTGGAATGATTCCATGAAGATCACCCTGCATTGGGATTCTTCCCTTGGATGTGGGTCCAAGGGTTCGACCACGTGTTCTCATCGCCAATTTTCCTTGGAACATTGAGACTCTTGGCACTTACACGACATAAATTCCCCTGGTTTGCTCGGTATGGGATTATACTTGCCATTTGATAGCCTGTTAGCTCAATTGGTAGAGTATTGTATATGCAAATACACAAAAATGTGGGTTCAACTCCCACCAGTGGCGGATCCAGGAATTTATGAATGGTGGGTCACTACCGACTATGTTGCACAGAGACGGATACAGGTACGGGTTCGGATACGGGAAACATATCAATCAAATTCACTTAAATTATTCAAATTTAATCTCATATCAATGCATTATGCATATATACCTAATAATTTAATATTAGAGGGAAATCCTATCCATCTCCAACTAATTCCACCAGCACATAAAACCAAAGGCTCATTCATGGCCTCTCCGAAAGCTTCACATGATAGGTCTAATTCTGAAAAGGGTTTTAGTGCATTACCTTAACAAAAATCAATCAAACCTTCAAAGCTAATCCAATGCTCATAGAGTCATAGTCATCATTCACCAATTAGCCACTGTAACAAATTATATTAAATTAACAAAAAAAATATAACAATAATAAATTAACAACAATAAATTAACAACAATAAGTCAATAATATAGCAACAATAAATTAACAACAACAATATAAGTTATACCAACAATAAATTAATCAACAAGTAATCAAGTCATGTGTTGAATGTTGTCAAGATTATAATACCAAACCAATTACCATTACCAGTATTGCAAGGCAGCAACTAAGCAGCAATTAACGATTATATGCATTAAAAGAAGAAAGACTATTATCAACCGAATCACGAAGCATCTCATCAAACAATGACTGTATCCTATCAAAATCTCTACTTTTATTCAATCCATCTAACAAAAGTAAATAGCATTCATCATTAGGAACATACCAAGGTTGCCTCTTTGCCCATTGAAACAAGCTCGCCGCCATCTCGCCGTCATTGATAATCTTGATTGCTTGAATTACTTGAATCATATTAGGTACAAACTGAAGTTTATCTAATTGGATTTCCATCTCAGGTCCCCATTTCCACCTCTTCACGATCTCCACTACCTTTACCACTGTAAAGAACACTTCCCTTCTCATCTAAATACTCTATCTCCTCAGTCCACTCACTTGAATTCGGCTTCTCAGAACATAAACTTCTCGCAAATTCACCCACAAAAAACAACCCCCATTTGTTTATCAATTCTTCAACAAATAAAACCACAAATTCGATTCAACCCATTATAGAGCTATGAATTTCAGAAAAACCCATCACTGATTTCACCTAAATAGATCAAGATCGAAACCTTAATTCCAAGCCAAAATATTCAATAAAAATAACGAAATAAATTAAACTAGGAAAGCAAAGAATACATTTTTATGGGATATTTTTGGGATGAGCAATTTTAACTCTGAACAGAGGAGAGAGATTCAGAGAGAGGAGAGAGATTCAGAAAGACGGGACAAGGAAGAGAGAAGAGAGGAGAGAGGAGAGACTTAGCGTGTTGCATCGCAACTTTTTTTTTTTTTTTTTTTTTTTTAAAATCTGCTCGATTTTTTTTTAAAATAATGGTGGGTCACGTGACCCACCATGACATAACGTGGCTCCGCCACTGACTCCCACACAGGCTCTCTTATATTTGACATGTTCAAGTACTTCTTATTTACATGGTCTTGCTCGCCTTTTAGGATGTAATTTTTCTCTTAATCTTGACCTAGTAATGTGGTAAACAAAGAAAAAAAGGACACTAGTTTGGTTAATATAGTGATGATTTTCAATTTTAGTTTGTGTACACGAGTGGTATTATACTTAATTCTTCTACTTCATGTTTAGGGTTCTAAATAGCCTGTCATTTCATAACCTATGTGGGAATCGAACCCACATCTTGTGCATGGCACAATGCTCTTCCATTTGAGCTAATAGGTTTCAAAGTTATTCGATCATGATATAAAGCAGAGAGAGATTAATAATTCTGCAAGCACATAGAAGACATAGATGAAAGCACAAAAATAAGGCTTAACCAAGCTCGTTTAATTTTACGTACTCATACTTCTACTTGTTAGCAGCTTTTGCAGCTACTTTCTTTTAGTAGTACGCTAGTATAACATTTTTATGATGCTCTAGTCATGCTTCCTAAAATGTTGAACTTAGAAAAGCTTAAAATTACACAATCCTCTCAGAGAACCCATTAATTGAACACCAATTTAAACTCACCAATGTAAAATTATAGTTGGTTTTCCCTGAATGAGCAGATAGTGTGTTATCAATCTTGCTACTAGTACAATAGAGGAAATAAATCATAGACTCACAAATGTAGAAAATGGAAAATTCAAATTTTACTGAAGTTGAACGCAGAATATATAATGTCTACTCTATGGAAACAACTATCTGCCTATCTCCATCTTCAGCTCACATTTAAAGCAAGCTTACTCCAAAGATTAAAGTTTAAACACCAGTTAAAGTATCTTCACGGTATGACAAATAGAAAGCATGTCTCAAGGCCAGACCATACATCTATACATCCTGTGTGTGGCCACATCATACATGACATACATACTACTCTATGCAACTAAAAGGCACAAGAATCATTTAAATGATGGCTGGAAGACAGCAAGATCATATCATATGAGTGAAAACACAGTTATAAGAACAAAAAAGTTCCTCATACATAAAAAAAAATGCAGCAAAAAGTATGATCCATGGTCTAATTGTTCAAGGCACTGAGGCACATATAAAACATTGGCATAACTCCAAGTTAAAGTTCCTACAACTCTAATCAAATGTTGGCGTAACTCTAAGTACAAATATCTATAACTCTAATTAAGTGTTTCTATAATGCTAATTATTAGTTTATATGACTCTAATCAGATATTTACATAACTCTAACTACTACTTCCTATAATTCCTATGAAGTGCTTCTATAACTCTATCTACTAATTTATATAACTCTAATAAAACGTTGGCATAACTCCAAAGAAAAGTTCCTATAACTCTAATAAAAAAATGGTGTAACTCTAAGTACCTATAACTCTAATTAAATATTTCTAAAACTAATCAAATGTTGGCATAACTCTTAGTACTAATTCCTATATTTTCACCTTTTCGCACGCTTCCTATTGTAAAACACAACCCATTCTTCATAAAGAAAACAGAAGTGCTTTTTATAACTCTTAACAATTAATTTATTTCTTGCAATACTAAGGCTTTATAATTACTTCTTGATTTTTTGGGAGTATCCTGAGATAGTCAGTAGGAGCATCTTATAGGGATCTAAAAGTTATATTTGGAGTCATTTAGCAGTTGATTTGTCTGCTAGACATGCTGATATTGCATATCTACAGTTGTTTAATGCTAGATTTCCAACGACTAAGAAACAGGGAGGAAAACTCTCCTAAATGTTCATTAGTCTTTACTGGCATTAGTGGCATGTGTGTTTACTGCTTCTCTGCTGAGAGGCTGAGAGGCTGAGAGCTATGTTGATTTTCGTACTTCATTGAATCATACATCTATTGACATAGCACATGGTAACATATAAGGCATAGTGGATAGCATCAAAAGACAGTCTGAACTAAGAGATACAATATGAAGTAAACCTTATTTTTTTATTTTGAAGTTAAATCTAACAAAGCCAACCAATTCATTCCCAATTTAACGCAATCAAAGCAAATGAAACGAAATAAGCACAGATTACAGACTAATGGAACGCAGTGAAAAGAACACCAATGAGAGATTAATAAATCATATTGAATCACAGAAACTGAAACTCAAAAACCCTAGATCTCAATCGATTGAATAAAAAAGCGAATAGCACAACAAAAAAGCAGGAAGCGAAGAGAAAAGAAGAGAAATACTTGGTTTAGGAGGTTTTCCATTCTCGAATTTGGAGATGGACGAGTGAAGCTTCACAAGAGAAAAGTGCTGAAAACCAAAGAAGCCAGAGAAACGCGAGGAGAGAGAAACATGAATGTTTTGGGAATTTTCTTTCAAGTTTTACCTTTTAATCAAGGCCATTAAACGGGTCATGATATAAGGGTCGAGATCTGTTCTTATTTCTCACATAAAAACCCATTCTCACATTAACTCATTTCTATATACATATATATACATACATATATATATATATATATATATATATATATATAAGTGAGTTCATATGAAAATGCATACTTACATGAGAAATGAGAATGAATTTTACGCTTCTATTTGTGCATAGTGTGTATTATATGGGTTGTATGTAAACTGTTTTATGACTCTGTTTGTCTTGTTGTAAGATTACTACATATAAATTTTTTTTAAGTCATTCTTTCTTTTAGCTTAAAAACATGGACATACTATATTGGGCATATATGTTAAGTTATTTCTGTGACTATGTTTTTTCTCTCTCGATATATATAAGAATGATTTTTCGTTATTCTAAGATGGTTTGGCTTGTTTTGTACTTCCTCTGTTTTTTTTTAGTTGTAACATTTGTCTTTTCACATTTACCGAGACACTTATTTGAACGTTAATATCTCATATTGGGTGTAAGTAAAAATTATAAAATTTGATATTTGTAATCATCGCATTGAGACGAATCCCACTTGACTATGTTTTCTCTTATATAATGGTGCGAGATTACTTAACAAAGTTGGTTGATGAATAGTGCCAAAAAGCAAATGTTGCAACTAAAAAAAACAGAGGTAGTATTATATTGGAAGTATAATAATGTAGGAGCTTTATAAATCAATATCTAAGTTGTCGACGTTACAGTACTCGAGGGAGAATAATACGGTCTTTAGTAGCGTTTCGCCAAGAGTTATGTACCGGGGGTATTATGACTAACGTTGTAATTAATTAACCTTGTACCCAAACTCAGACAGCGAGAGTGTAGTAGTTTGGAGTATTTGATTTTATTGTGTATTTGGTGTATAATTATGTTTTAAAGAGTGTTTATTCTTTTTGGTTGGGCGAAATAATTTTTATTAATATATATTATTATCATTATTACTTTAAGAAGAATAAATATTGTTGAATTGAGACTCTTGGATTTCGATCCTAGTTTCTGCTGAGTTAGGTACTTAGGTGTAAGGCCTGAAGGCATCCTTATTATTTATATTTGATGAATAAATGTTGAATAAATTATAGTATTTATTTGTAGAAATATTTTATTGAGATTAAGATATCCGGTGGGATAGATGTAGTCCCCGGTGAAAAACATGCCAACCACCTTGGTTGCGATTTAGGGGTATTACCTGGGTTAATTTTTGTCGTCCGAGAGGTTGGGAAGTACTGAGCTGTGTACTATCCTGCATCGGGAGTTTGGCTATTCTTACACAGGCAGTAGAGAACGTAAGCCCATAGGTTGTCTGGAGATTTCGATCTGACAAACCTTAGGAAGTGGGTTGCGATCCACTGTCATTCTGTTCTTTCTCAAAACCTATTTTATTATTTTGTTCTTTTATTTTAGAGGCTTATATTATGGATCTTGTATTGCTTATATTAAGTTTATTTTATTGCTGATTTACTTTAGTTAAGCATGTTCCTATTATTAGCCGTTGTTCGGTTCTAGTTTGGTTTGGTTTGGTTTGATTTTTTATGTGAAGTGGGACTTATTTATTAATGCTTGATAACTCCTTTGTGGATCCTAATTGAGATGTGAGAGCTGTTAGTTACTCCCCACTGATTGTGGATGTTTGTTGATATATTTTTGCAGGTTAATATGTTGCAGTCGGGTTTTTTTGTCATGGGATATGAGAGTTTCCGATGAGCTTAATTAGGAGGATTGCTTATTTCTTTCTTTTGCTTTATTTTTGAGATCATGTTATCTCGTGATAGATACTTTTGGATTAATGTTCTTTGGGATTTATTTTGATGTTGTTTTGGATTTTATTTCAACTTTAGAGTGACACTGTCCGTCTTGACGATATTTCCGCTATCGTCTACTATTTAATAAATCTTTCTATTTTGTTTATTCATTGCTCGTGATTGGACGGAGTGTTACAACTCATCCCTGTAAGACCATAATGGCAACCCCTCAGTCTAGCGAAGGGAGCATTCCGTAAGTTCACATAGACAATTTTTTAGTCTAGCCTGTTTAGTTTAATGTAAGGCCCTGTTCTTTTGGACTTATTTTCAGCAAAAATAAGTAAAAATAAGTTCAGTTCAGCAAAAATAAGTAAAAATAAATTTAGTTCAGCAAAAATAAGTAAAAATAAGTCCTGTTCAGTAAAAATAAGTTCAGTTCAGCAAAAATAAGTTCAGTCTTGTCTAATGTTGTAATTATTATTTTTGTTTTCAATATTACTATTAATATTGTTATTATTATTAATATTATAATTATAATAACGATGAATTTGTATTTTTTATTTTTTTTTTTTTTTATTTTTTTTTATTTTTTTATTTTTTTTATTATTTTTATTATTTTTATTTTTTTTATTTTTTTAAATTTTTAATTTATTAATTTTTTTAATTTTTTTAATTTATTATTTCTTATCAAGTATTTATTATTTATTAATTATTATTATTATTATTATTATTATTATTATTATTATTATTTATTTATTATTTATTATTTATTATTTATTATTTATTATTTATTATTTATTATTCATTATTTATTATTATTATTATTTATTATTATTATTATTATTATTATTATTATTATTATTATTTGTTATTTATTATTTATTATTTATTATTTATTATTATTATTTATTATTATTATTATTATTTATTATTTATTATTTATTATTTATTATTTATTATTTATTATTTATTATTTATTATTTATTATTTATTATTTATTATTTATTATTTATTATTTATTATTTATTATTTATTATTTATTATTTATTATTTATTATTTATTATTTATTATTTATTATTTATTATTTATTATTTATTATTTATTATTTATTATTTATTATTATTATTATTATTATTATTTATTATTTATTCATTATTATTTATTATTTATTATTTATTATTTATTATTTATTATTTATTATTTATTATTTATTATTTATTATTTATTATTTATTATTTATTATTTATTATTTATTATTATAAAATAATAAAATAATAATAATAAGTATTGGTAATATTATGTTAATGCAGTGTAGTTCAGCAAAAATAAGTAAAAATAAGTTCAGTTCAGTTCAGCCAAAATAAGTTCAAAAGAACAGGGCCTAAGTTCTGAAGTCTAGTTGTCTAGCGTGCTTGCTCACATGTAAGTTCAAAGTCTAGTTGCCTAGCCTACTTGCCTTAAGTTAAGAGTTTATTCTCTCTTATTGTCCAGCCTTCCTTAAAGTCTAGCCTGCTTGCTCACCCATAAGTTCAAAGTTTAGTCTCTCCTATCATCACCAAAACCAGTCGTGGAATCCAGTCTGCTTGCATAGTCCAGTCCATGTCTCCATCATGGTCAAGTCCATACTAGTCCAAAACCCATAATCATTTCTAATCCTCCATTCCAAATACATTTCCCATTTCCATTTCCATCTCCCATTTCCCATTTCTCTATCCCTCATTTCCATTTCTTATTTCGAAAATCATTTCTTAAAACTTACAAGCGAGGTCCACTCCATTCTGTTCATGACCGTTCGAGAGATTACAACTTCGGAATACCTAAAGGAGGAACAAAATGTGAGCCTACTCTAAAGCTCATTAAGTGCACTATCACCACCCTGACTTCATTTAGAGTCATGAAGATTACTTTTGACCGCCTTCACAATAGAGGTGTGATCACTACCATATGGTCTACCGCCTTCACATTAGAGGCGCGATCACTTCCATAGGGTCTACTCCGAACCCTGCACCTAAAAGAAAATTCAAAAGGTGCAACCTACACTTCTACTGTGAATTCCAACAGAATAATGAACATCTGACATCTAGTGTCAAATACAATCAATGCGCTGCTAAACATGGTCGATAACAACAAACTTCTAATACTTGCTGCAACGAGAATCAGCATCATTAGCAACCCCTTTGCGCAGTGCATCAACAATTCAACAGGTTTAGTCTTTTAATTATGGTTTCCTAGGATGAGTCAGAGAGTCCTTACAGCCATTTATGTCCTTTCCCATCGAGTCTATGTCACTATAGGACTTCATCTATTATAGCCTTTCCATTTTCATTTCATTTTATTTTTCTTTTTATTTTCATCGGCCTTTCACCATCATTTATGCTTTGAATTCGATGATGAAACCCAAATCAGATTATCTCAAATGACTTTGATTAATAAAAAATCAAAAAATAATAAAAAAAGAGAAAAATAAAAGTGGACATACTTTGGATTATGAGTTATTCCCTCTTCCTTCATCACTTTCGGTCTTCCATAAGCCATCCCCATGCAACTAAGAAAAAAAAATCCCTTAAACCATCATCCTCCATGATCATTAGTCAAATAATCCCTTCAAAATCCAAGCTCCATAAAATAACCTTCAAGCCTTCCAATATCCTAAACCAAAAACTTGTGTGCAAGCCTCAGTAAATAAAAAAAATCAATGCCAGAAAAAAATAAAAAAGGTGAAAAAAAATCAAAGTGCGAAAAAAGCAAAAGCAAAAGAAAACGCACAGGACAGATGCGTCGGATGCACCGAGATACGTCAGACGCGGGGCCTGTGCGCTAGACGCAGAAGAGCTGCACCGAGCGCATGCTCCTGTGCTGAGCGCACGCATGGTCAAGGCAGACCTGCTGGTCTGTTTGCGTGCTGCATGATTTTTCGTGTAATTTCCATTACGTTTTCGATGTACTCATGAATTTTTTTAGGCAGATTATTGGTGGATAACTTTGCTTGGAATTTGTTAAGTTTGTGATATTGTTTGTTCCTTGAGATGAATTGGAATAATTAGAAGATTATTGTTTTATGTTATGATTGATAAAGTCGTTGTGATATTGATGATCCATGATTTGATATGTTGTGAGCATGATAGTTTATTTTTGTGCATTGTTGAGCTTTATGATGATGCTTTTGATGAGAAGATGAAAATGTGATGATTATTGATATTTGAATTATTTAGGGTTGTGATCCTAGTTTTTCTGCTAAATTATGGGTGTAAGGCCATTGGGTGTCCCTATTGATGTGATTTGATGATGCAAAGTTTTGAGATGAAATTGTTGTGGTAATTTGTTTTATATTGAGGTATAAGAAATCCGGTGGGATAGATGTAGTCCTCGGTGAAGAAATTGCCAACCACCTAGGTTGTGATCTAGGAGTAAACCTGGGTTAATTGTTGTCGTCCAAGAGGTTAGGGGGTGCTGCGCGTACTACCATGCATCGGGAGTTTGGCCATTCTTAGACATAGGCAGTAGGGAACGTAAGCCCATAGGCTGTCTGAAGGTTGCGATCTGACAAATCTTAGGAAGTGGGTTGCGATCCACTGGCGTTCTGCTCTTATTCTTATACACTTTTTCTCTATGTCTTACTTCACTATTTTTTTATGGTGATTTATGAGTTGGATGGTATGATGATG
The DNA here is from genome assembly GCA_947648045.1 of Beta corolliflora. NCBI lineage: Eukaryota > Viridiplantae > Streptophyta > Magnoliopsida > Caryophyllales > Amaranthaceae > Beta > Beta corolliflora. The sequence continues at coordinate 3,670,695 of CANSZD010000001.1, forward strand.
TTCTCTCTTCATTTATAGAATCCATGCTAGAATTTATATTATCTTGTGAGTTAGTAGTTGGAGTCTTTTCTGATGATTAAATGTTATGTGAGGTATGATGTGATGATTCTATATGATTAAAGCTTACTTTCTAATGCTATCTTGATGCTAGTTGTTCTAGGAGAACTACTAGTTACTCCCCACTGACTGTGGATGTTTGTTGATATATTTTGCAGGTATTTTTGAGGTGTGATTATATTCGTTTTTGGGAATTGGGAGAGATTTTATTTAGGATATTGAGACAATCTAATCAATAATTGTTTAAGGTTTTGTACTTTTTAATTTTGAGGTTGTTCTGCCTCTTTATGGATATTTTGGGATATTTCATTTGGGTTTTGTTTTCTTCAGTTTATATTTAACCCTTATTTAGAGTGACATTTTCATCGGGCGATATTTCCGCTATCGTCTACTTTATTTATTTATGGTTGTACTTTCATTATTATCATTGTGTAAAAGGACGGAGTGTTACACTTGGGAGGATAAGCTTGACTTGATAGAGTTCTCATATAATAACAGCTACCATTCTACCAGTCAAATGGCACCATTTGAAGCTTTGTATGGTCGGCGCTGTCGTACTCCTTTGTGTTGGAGTGATATTGGCGAGTCTGTTGTGATTGGTCCAGAGATGATTCAGGAGACTGTTGAGCAGGTAAAGCTCATCTAGCAGAAAATGAAGGCGGCGCAAGATAGACAGAAGAGCTATGGTGACAAGCATCGCCACCATGAGGAGTTTCAGGTGGGAGAGAAGGTGTTGCTTAGAGTTTCTCCTATGAAAGGAGTGATGAGATTTGGGAAGAAGGGAAAGTTGAGCCCTATGTTCATTGGCCTGTACAGATTGGCGTTGCCGCCAGGCGTTGATCGTGCGCATAACGTATTTCATGTTTCTCAGTTGCGGCGATACATTAGTGACCCTTCGCCTGTGCTACAGCCAAAATCTCTCCGGTTAGATGATAACATGACTTATGAGGAGTTTCCAGTTCAAATTTTAGATCACCCGAAAGACTCGCAAAGGGGAGACAAGGATCGTGAAGGTGTTGTGGTGAAACCACAACTCAGAGGAGTCTACTTGGGAAGCTGAGGATGCTATGCGTCTTAAGTATCCCCATCTCTTTACCCAGGTATTTTTTAGTTACGAGGACATAACCCCCTTTTTAAGGGGGTAGAATTCATGCTAATTTCGTGTGTTAGTCTTGAAAGTTGTTATGATAGCAAGTGTGATTGAAAGTTTCCTGATAAAGTTTTTATGTGTTTCATGCTTGCTTGTTATAGTATGAAAATTCCTATGATAGTAGAGAGTTTATGATTTTTATGTGTTAAATTTATCTATGAGAAATGTGAAATGCAAGTTGAGGTTATACTTCAAGTGATAGTAGTTGGCTGACCTATAGAGTTAATGAGCTGTTTTTAGAAACAATGGTATGAGTTTGATCATTTGAGTAATACTTTAAGTTTTGGGACGAAACTTATTTTAAGTGGGGTATATTGTAACACCCCGTATTTTTATACTATTTAGTAATTATTTACATTATTTTAGTTTATAAAAATAATTTAAAATATTCTTTTATTAAATATATTTTTATTTCCTATTTGACTTTACCTTAAAAGTAGTCAAAACTACTTCCTCCGTTTCTAAATAAGTGCAACATAGAGAAAGGGCACACAGACCAATGACTTTAGAGAGAGAAAGTTGGGGACCACAATTACAAGGTAAAATAGCAATTTAATTACAATGAAACAATTAGATTAAATAATTAATCTATGTGATTCATCCACCAACCCACCACCCAGCCACAATCATGACCACCACCAACACCACCGTCTCTGCCACCCTTCTTTCACAAACACCAACAACACCACCGCTGCTGCCGGCGTTCTTTCACGAACACCATTAACACCACCATCACTACCACCATTTCTTTCACGAACACCACCATCGCTGCAAATTAAGGGGGGATTGTCTTGATAAAAATCACCAACGAACTCCATTTTCTCAGTCTCTCTCCTCAACTCTCTTCCCCTCGTGTGCAAATCAAGGGGGGTTTTCTTGATAAAAACCACCACCAATCTCGAACTCCATTTTCTCAATCTATCTCTACCACCTCTCTTCCTCGCTGCCACCTTTTTTTCAGTTTATCTCCATTTTCGAAGCCTAAACTCCGACAAGGCTTACGAATCGGCAAAGCCATGGCAAAAAAAATGATATATGCAGATCTACTAGAAAAATTCTAATAAATGAAGAAATGGGGTATAATTTACAGAGAAGGAAAGATATTCTGATGGTGAGAAAAATGGAGGTTGGAAGAGGAAATATATTCGGCCACGATGGTGGTTTTGGGTGAGTGCGGTGGCTCAAATGGGTCGGGGTTTAGATTTGAGGAGAGGGAGAGAGAATTGGGGGAGGATGGAGAAGGGTTCAGGAGAGACTAGAGAGAAAGAGATAGACCGGTGGTTTGGGTGGTGGGTGAGTTGTAGGGTGAAGGTGGGTGGTGGGTGAGCAGACGTGAGGAAGGAGAGAGGGGGATAGTCTAGGGTGGGTCATTTGAGGAGAGAGAGGGGGGGTTTAGAATAGTGACAATGATTACGCTAGTAGGTTAATGGTTAATTAGATTAGTGTATCAAATTAGTAATGGCAATTTTGTAATAAAAGCAAATAAAACTTTCCATTTCAAGCTTGGTAGCACTTATTATGACATTTCCTTAAATGGGAAATGTTGCACTTATTTTGAAACAGATGAAGTAATTCCAAGAGATTTACTAGGTTAAGTACCCAATACCTATCATTGTATTACTCGTATAAGGAGAGAGAAAGTGTATATAAAAAAAAGGAAAAGAAATCAAAGCAAAACAAAAGGAAGAAGGAAAGGTACTGCTATCTATATATATATATCTAAAACCCAAGACAAAACCATGTCATACTGCCACATGTACTCCTCCTCCCCCACACAATTAAATGAGAAATATTAAACAATAAAAATTTGTGTTAAATGAGAAATATTAAACAATAAAAATTTGTGTTATAAGACTCGAACCCATGACCTCTCTTTTGAGATACTAATGCACTAACCAACTACTCTATTATCTCATATTGGTCTTTATGGGAAAAAGAATATATTTAAAGACAAGATAATTTTCTATTTTTAAGACAATCAAATACATTTAAGATAATTAAATACAAATGTATATATTAATACTCATTAAGCTATTGTTAATAATATTGTGTCCTACCTTTCAGCAATCTTATATTAAAACAAAAGCTCTTCAATTTTTTATAACCACCATAATTAACACTACTACACCATTTCCTTGCACCGGCTGTATTCTTACACATTAACCTACATCTAAAAAAAAGATCGTATTATATTTTTTATAAGTAATTATATATTTATAAATATGTACTCTCTTGAAGTCGAGGTTATATTGATGAATAATTCATATTATAATTTACGGTTATTTCACCAAATACCCCTGACAAAAAAATTTATTCACCAAATACCCCTACTTTTTTTCGAATTCACCAGATACCCCTGACCTTTTAAAAAATTCACCAGATGCCCTTAATGACTAACGGCGGTTAACTCCGTTAGTCATTAACCCTAATTAACCGTAATTAACCCTAAAAAACCCTACTTAAACCTAAAAACCCTAAAACTAACCCTAAAACCCTAACTAACCCTAACCCACCCTAGCCACCAGCCCCCAACCCACCTCAAGCCCACCAACCCCACAACTCTAGCCCCACCACCCCCCAACCCCACAACTCCAGCCCCACCACCCCCTCCCCCTCCCCGCCGCCGCGCATCCCCATCCCCACCTCCCCAGCCGCGCCGCGCCTCCCCATCCCCACCTCCCCCAAGGCGCGCCGCGCTCCCCCCTTTCCCACCACCTCCGGCCCGCATTCCCCCTCGCATCGGTTAGTCCCTCCCCGTCGAATCCCCTACAACCACGCAACCCCCTCGTCGAATCCCCTACAACCACGCGGCCCCCGTCGAATCCCCCACACCACACACGGCCTCCCCAGTCAAATCCCCCACACCGTGCCTCCTCCCTCGCACCGCCTAGTCCTTTGGTTACAATACGTAGCCGCCCCATGAACGGACGAGATCGAGTGAGTGAGGGAGGGGGAGGCGCCGGCGAGATTGAGGGAGAGGGGACTGGGTGTCAAGTGACGCGAACCGACGCGAGGGAGGGGAGTGGTGTTGAGCTGGCGTGAGGGAGGGATGGGTAGGGGGGAGGAGGAGGCGCGAGGGAGGTCGAGGGGAGGAGGCATGCGTGGGGGTCGTGGGGAGGGGAGTCTGCGATGGGGGGGCTGTCGGGGAGGGGGGGGGGGGGAGGATGACGAGGAGGGGGGGCGGAGGGGAGGGGGAGGGGGAGGGGGGGGGGTGGGGCGGGGTTGGGTGGTGGAGATGGTGGGTCTAGGGTTGGGGGGCTGGGGTTGGGTTAGGGTGAGAGAGTGTTAGGGTTTTTAGGGTTTACTTAGGATTTAGTTAGGTTTAATTAGGATTTTTTAGGTTAATTAGTTAATTAGTTAACGGAACACTAACGTCCGTTAGCCAAAAGGGCATTTTGGATAATTTTTTTAAAGGTCAAGGGTATCTGGTGAATTTTTTTAAAGGTCAGGGGTATCTGGTGAATTTTGAAAAAAGTGGGGGTATTTAATGAATAATTTTTTTTGTCAGGGGTATTTGGTGAAATAAGCGTATAATTTACTATGTAGAAAATTTAATAGGAACTGGAAGATTACTTCCTAAGCACAATCCAATGCCTATAACTCTTTTTTTTCCACTTTTCTCAAGTGTTTGATTCAATACTTCAAATTCACATTGATAAATTATTAAGGGCATCGCCCGAGCCAACAACTAGTTTCCTCCAAAACCCACTATCTATCTCCTTCCGTATTCCATACTTTTGCTTCAAGCCTTCAACACAGCATTAAGGCCCTGTTCTTTTGGACTTATTTTTAGTTAATTTCAGTTCAGTTCAATTAATTTAATTTCAGTTCAGTTAATTTAATTTCAGTTCAACCAAAATAAGTTCAAAAGAACAGGGCCTAAAGCTACTAAATTCTTTATCAACCATCACTCATCAACCATCGTTCTTCTTCAACAATTTTCGGTTTTGTGGATTTTTTCGAAGAAAGATTGCGTTCTTGGGCTTGAGGTTTCGGGTCGAGAATCGGATCAAAGAACGATATTTGGGTCCTTTTATAGTGTAATTTCACCCTCATTACTTCCCCTAATCAAGTAAGTTATTATCTTAAGTTTTAATTTCGTATTTGGTTGATTATCTGAATTTGGGGTTTTTGTAAATTATGGTTCTAAACGAGAAATCAAATTGGGGGTTATTGCTATTATGTGAAATTCGTATAATTGGTTCATGTTTGAGGTTTAGTTTGATTAAGCTAGCATATTTTTCGGATTCAATTTGCAATATTATTAGCTTCGAAATTGATTATGAAATTCTTGTTAGTTGGATTATTTGTTAGTTGTTCATTTCGAATTATTCGTCCAATATTATAGTCGTCTGAACAACGAAATTTGTGAGGAATAAATATGAGTTTTATTGTAGTCAAGTGTTAAGTTGCCAACTTGCCATTGTTGTGGTATACTGTTGTGATGCCCTGTTGTTGTGTGGATGTATAGTTGTAAATAAAAATGGTAGGCATGGGTGAAGGGTTGAAGCTAGAACTTTCATCTACAGGTAAAGAAGGACCCTTTTTCGATGAAATAGTCATATCTCAGGGAGTATTGTTCTAATTTGTTTTTGCATGTCAATATTTCATTAAAAAAAATTCTATGGCCTCTATTCTTTCTTTCTTTTAGAAATTCATTTTTCCTGTAACTTCTTTCACTCCGGCAAACCCAAATAGGATAATAAGCTCCTTAGTCTGTTTTCATATAGATTGTGATTTACTAGTAAAGAAAATGGTAAGGTTTTGTGCAACTCACTTTCTCTTCAAAATTAATCCATTGAATTCAAGGTAACGTGGTACACTCATTGATTAAGTCATGGTGTAAATGGATGTAGATATGGTTCATCAGATTAATGAAAGATAATTCTTTTAGTATTAGAGTCAACCCCATCCTTATTATTTGACCATCCAAGTTTTATAAGTTGCTCAGGTTACCTCCATTGATCTTTAATCTATGAACTTTAATTTGTGACTTATTGGATTGAGATAAGTTGAGTTGTTTCCAATTTAGTGAAAGTTTGTTAACTAGGTTGTGCTATTTATAGATGAATTGTGTGAAGTATAGTCGAGTGACTTATACTATATTACTATATTATAGATTGCGGGTTTGTAGAGGAACCTTTTTGACTTGAGATTGAGATTCATTGACTGTGATTGCTGATAAGGTAAGATTTCTTACTATGCTTGTAAAGATGAGTTCACAAATTGTTTTACATTATTTTGGAAACTTATTTTAAGAATGAGATCATTTTTATGATGTTTATACATTGTGATTTTTAAATTGTTCTTGATATTTATATCGAAAGAGAGTATGAGATTATTTATGAGATTTATATTAAAAGGGAGGAAGTTCCTCATTGTTATCAAGTTTAATTAAAATGTGGGGTTGCCGGTAAGCGGTAATCCTCGAGTATGGAAGTATGTTGAGTTAACAGTGTCTTAACAATTCATTTAGTAGTTGGGAGTATATTGATCAATACCCTTGCCATTTGTCTTCCTTCTTGGTACGTTATCAAGTTAGGGGTATGCATACTAAGGACTTTGGCGTTCACCTTATCTAGTGAGCCTAGCTAGTTCATTGGACTTTTAATGCTTCCTACTCACAGGTTACAAAATAATTATGTTAATGTTTCGCAGAGTTATTTATAAAGAAAGAAAGAAATATTGAGTTTGAGGTTGTTGGAAAGTTATGATATTATACATATGATATGTACATCTTTTAAATGAATTTGCAAGATATTCCTATATATCTTACCTGCACATTGGATAGTTTTGTTTTACTATAGTATGAATGCTCAGTCTTTGGCTGATACTACAATGTTCAAAATGTGCGGGTACCTGAAGATACTTAGATTTTGTTTGGGTTAAAGAGTGTGTTGGATCTCCTTTAACTTAATAGACATTAATAAGACTTCTGCTGTTATTTATTTTAGAACTTATATTTGGTTTGTAATAATTATTTACTTTCTATCTAGTTAGTCTGTAATAATTATTTAAACTTATTGTTTATTATTTCCAGTTAGAACATTTAGCCTTGTGGTTATTATTATTAATTATCGTGGCGTAGCACCTTTGGATTTCCGAATTTATTTATTATAAGATGTTTTTAGAAGTATTGGAAATTCAGGGTTTTTACAAAACCTAAATCAATCTTAAGGTTATTTCTTTCTTTTGTCTTCAACTCCAATCACCCTATCCATGCATGCATGTTTCCCGAAGCATCATCTCTACTTGCTACTCTGATCCATTATCTTCATCATCCTGCAGTAAGAATAATAAAAAAAAGAATCTTCAAAGTCTTATATGATAAGAGGACTTGTGATATACTTGTTGTAAAAAGAAAAATAAGTATAGTAAATATATGAGGCATAATAAGGCACTCCACTGTTTGTAGACCTTTAGGAAAAGAACAAAGTAGTTGGTCTCTATATCTAGTAAAGAATTTTGGAGCGCTCAGCTAATTATTACCTGCTAGAGCTCCCCAACATGTACTGCTGAGTACAGTATGTGCATAGCATGATATTCAGCAGGGGTGCAACCTAGTGTCAGAAATCTTAGATCTAGTAATCAACCATAATGTATAAAAAGTTTATACATATATTACTAACATAATTAGATAAGATCATACTTCCTCCGTTCTTTAATAATTGCAACATGTAGGGGTTGCACATTTTTTAAGGAGATGAGAGAGATAGAGAGAGATGAAAAAAGGGATCCATGTGACAAGGAGAAAGATAGAGAGAAAACATAGTCAAATTTAGTAATATCAAAACTGCCGAATTCCAACACCTTCATCAGATTGATCGCCAAAAATCACCATAAGATGCCAAAAGTAAACACATTCGCATCCAATTTTCCAGAAAAAAACAAACAGACGAGTTTCAGCATTATTTTTATCGACTCAATTTAGTCAATTCTAGCTTAATCATAAAACAAAAGCATAACAATTTGAGCATGCTAACATCACAAGTTCATACCCTCAGCAATATAATTCATAATCCTGAATATACAAATCAACCATAAACTGAGAGGGAGAGAAACGGTGCACCGCTACTTCACGACATCAATACTCGCACCAAGGAGGCGGCTCCAGCAACACAAACAAAAGAGAGAGAACTGCAACAACAACAACAAACGAGAGGATCAGAAAACATCGCCAGCTTGCGACTAGATCTGATGCGAAGGAGAAAGATGCGAGGAAGAGAGGGAAAACGAGGGTTTGAGGGTTGGGGGGAACTGAAACACGGGAGAGAGGAGGGGGAATAGAATGAGGGTTTTTGGTTTCAACAATAATAAATCATTTTTTGAATTACTAAAAGATATTGCAATTTAGGGGTGCTATAGAAAAATTGTGTATTTTTTCTTTATTTTAGTTTTTTTGAGTGGGGGATTGAACAAAATAACCTTTTAACCAAAGTTAATATTTTCAATGAACCGAAAAAAAGACCCATAGACACCAATTTTTTTTAGTGATATTATCAATCATAGGTATCACCTGTTACAATAGGTAAAGTATCATTACAATAGTCAGCCGCGTTACAATAGGTTTTTTTCCATTACAATAGGTATACCTTTCGTAATGGCATATAATCAAATGTAACGCGTTAAGATTATAACTAACTATCCAGCTCAGCTGTAGACAGTTAGCTGTCTTCTCCTACAAGCTACAACAAACTTTAGTTCTTTTCCTCCCCCCTCTCTCTAGTTCTATATAAACAGATGATGATGGTGTAATATTTTAGTTTTGTAATTCATTTTAATTCATTCTCTCCATTATTGAGAGTTGTTTTTCACTATAAAACCCCAATCAATAAAAGTTCATGATTCTCTTCTAGATTCCATTCAATTTCTTTGCATTTCTTCTACATTTCTCAATGCTCTGAATTAGATGAATCATGAAATTCATCACTTTGTTTATAAAATGTTACAATTGATTGAATTATATTAGTTTGAGTTATATGAACATGTCATTGACTAATTGTTGGTGGCATGAGATTTCTATTATTTTGGAAATTCTCTTTCGCTGTCCCAACTAGTAACTTTTCTCTTTGGTAGCTTTTTTAATCGCTTCGGTATCCCTTTATTATTGTATATGTTAATTCTGTAGGCTTTGTTAGTGATTACTGTTAAATGGCAATTAGTTGTTTAACCTAGGTTAATTTGCTGACCCTTAATTTTCAGGCACGAGTTTTGAGACGATCTTAAAAGGACGATTTTAACCTTCAAATTTTTTTTGAAAAACCGGAGGATTGGTGGAGTCCTTTTTCAAAAAAATCGTTTCGAAAGTCAAAATCCCCCGTTTGAGATCGCCTTGAAAGTCGTGTTTAAAGAATTATCGTATTGGTAGTCATTTTGATCGGCTTGTCGAAATTCGTAGCCATATAAGGTACTCGGTGGCGTTCGTTTTTCAAAAGAAAATCGTTTTGAAGGTCAAAATCTCCCGTTTAAGATCGTCTCGACACTCTTGCTTAAAACTAACCTAGGTTACACAACTAATGGATATTTAACGATGACCACTAATTAAACCTACAGAATTAACATATACAATAATTGGGTGTAGCCAAAGAGAAAATAAAAATTAAAAAGCTACCAAAAAGAAAAGTTCAAAGTTGGGGTCTACCAAAGAGAATTTTCTTACTTCCTCCGTTCTGTTTTAAATGAAACGTAGGGCCTTGGCACGGGGATTTATGAGAGGAGAGAGATAGAGAGAAAGAAAGAAAAAGAGGGACCCATGTGATGAGGAGAGAGATAGAGAAAAGTGAATACCAAATAAAGTAATGTTTCATTTATTTTGAAACGCTCTAAAATGGTAAGTGTTTCATTTATTTTAGAACGGATGAAGTATTATTTTTTAATGCAATTGTAGATATTATTGATGAAATGTTCAGGGTTTTAGATGTGATTAGAGGAGAGTGAGTAAGAATGGATTGGCATCAATGAAACCCAATAATGTTAAAGAAAAAATTCACGAGAAATTGTTCTAAAATAATATGGAACACTTCCAAAATAATATAAACAGTTTTAAAAATGACATCAAAAAAGTTTTATAAATGATATGAAACAGTTCACTAATGACTAGGAAACAGAATTCTAAATAATATAAAACATACCAACAATGACATGAGATAATTTTTGAAATGACATGAGAAACACTTCCAAAATGAAATGAAACACATTTAAAAATGACATGAAATAGTTTCAGAATGATATGAAACACACTGTTAATGACATAAATGAGTTTTATAATGACATGAAACAGTTTTATTAGTTTGTACGTGTAAGATTTTATTACACAATAAGTTATGGTGTAACATGTTACACCCAAGACGCACTCGTTAATAAATTCAATAAAGGTTACACCACATAGATAATTTTGGACTTAAATAGATTTGGGCTTTATTTTTATGAGGTTTTGGCTTTTTAACGTCAAATATAGTCCAATCACCATACTCTAAATTTGGACGACACTATTAGGAGTAGTGGTGTCAGAAACAGATCTGACCGTTGGGTCAACCTGATTCTGACCTGACTTGAACCTGGTTCGACCTGTGAGGGTCAGTCCCCAGACCTGACCGAAACCTGACCTGGGATTACCCAGACCTGACCAGCACCTGGCAAGAATATATTCTGATCTGACCAGACAAACCTGCATTCAAACCCGAACCCGACCGTACTCAACTAGATATTACTAAAATTCAATTATTATTTTATATCTACAAAATCATTTAAATATGTTAATTTATAAAATTTCTTACATTTAATAATTAATTAAATAAAAAATTAAATTACATTTAATTTAAGGGTTAAACTTTGAATATCATCTACTTGTTTATATTTTTATTTTCATTTATTTTTGAATTATTTGTGTACATTGCTCTCTTGTTTTGATTTGACATCTATTGATGTATATATCATACAGGCTACAGCTCACAAGTCATAACATGTATGTATATACGTAGTATTTTAACAAATTTCTAAAGTATCTAAATTTTTTAGTGGAAGAAGGGTTGGAAAAGAAAGCTATCCAGGCTTGAACGGTCATTTAACATTGGATTTTTTTTTCTGTTTCACCACTTTATTTTTTTATGCAATTCTTTCAAATTTAAAGTTTAAAAAGTCCAAATATTAGAAATTCCAAACAAGTAAAAAACCGGATAGGATGGAACTAAATGAAGAATAGATGAGCAGTGAGAATTACAATTTCAAATTTTTTCAATAATGGTACCACTGATATCAAACTTGGAATACAAAATGCAAAAACCAGAAAGATTGAGGCTGGAAACTTTACAAACAAACGAAATCAAAGAAAGAGATGAAGGAATATTTTATAACTTCCACCATCTAGTCTCTAGATGTATTACAAGGATGAACAAATACATGATAACAATAAATTACAGAAGATGTAAAATTAATAATAGAAATTCAGAGTTCTCCTAAAAAAATGATCTAAAACATAAAAGATAAAAAACTATTACCAAAAAACCTTATAAATTCTGGATCTACATAAACCTGATGAGACCTAGAATTATCTTATAATCCAGATGTAAAACTAAGACATACAAATTTCATTTTTTATGGCGAAATCACCCCACTAGCCATCAATTTCTCTCTCCTCAAATTCCAAAATTCGCCTTCATCTTCCCAATCTAAAGTCCTTTGTCCTCCTCTATTTTATCGACCTGCCCTTTTTGAAAATGATGGCAGATGACTTTGTCTCCCTTCTCTTCAGGTTTAACTCCCCGAAATATATGGTACCCGAGAAGGTCAACCCAGGGGAGACAAACAGGTTGTTGTGGTGCAATTTTGGGTTCAGCAACTGCGTAACCGGTTCGAACTTATGATGGTACCTCAAATCTAATGAGTCTTCCAGTTTTCGAGAAAACCCAAAACAAAAAAATTGTAACTTTTGGATTCTGAATTAACAGAGAATGAAATAAAATAAATCAATATATATGGGGTGATTTCGCCATAAAAAACGAAGATTCAAGGGCTGAGATGGACAGAGAAAACAAAGGTAAGTTTAGAGAGGAGAGAGATAACACCAGGTGAATGCTGAGAGAAGGAGATAGAATGTAGGTGTGGGGAGATGAGAAGAAAAAAATGAAGGTTAGAGAATTGGGGATGGGTGGCTGAGAGAGGAAGGGAATAGGGTTTTGATCTTTTATATGGAGATGGGCTGAGAGACGATCTAACGGTTCAGTTTGGTTTATGGCTTGTATCCAACGGTTAATATTTATGATCCGTGTGCTTTGTATTGTTTTTTATGTGCCATTGATTTTAATGATCTAACGGTTTAGGTTTTCCCCTTAGTTGGTATTGGATTTTGCCTTAAGAAAACAAATAATCCTACTAAATTAATGAATTATTATCACAAAGAACTAAACTCCAAAACTTAAACCCCAAATAGGGGAGAATGATTTGGGGGGTATGTTATTATGTTTATTATTATTATTGTGCAACATATGAACCATCGTTATAATCACTTATGCATCATATGAACCGTTGTTGTAAACATATATATGAATGTATGATTGTCATTTGTTATAATATTATAACATATCAAGAGTCGTTATACTAATTTATAATCAATAGAGTATTAGCGTAGTTTTACAATTATTTTGATAGAAATGTACTACTAAAATGATTAAACATATTGATAAATTAGTTTGTTTATACTTTATCATATATAGTCACAACATAATACATGTATATCGCGTTATGTTTGTTATTGTTATTGGTATTATTAGCATTGTTGCTACTATTACTATTAGTATTTGTATTGTTATTGTTAGTATTCATGTTCTTATTTGTATTACTATTGCTATTGTTAGCATTGTTACTATTACTGTTATTATTTGTATTATTACTATTTTCATCATCGCTTTATGTTATCATTACTATTATTCTCATTATCATCATAGCTATTTACAAACTTATATATCAATCATAATGCTTATAATAATAAATCATTTATATAAAGTTTGAAATTGATCGTCTACTCGTTATTATTGTCGTTGGTAATAATATATAATATTAGAACAAATGAAGAGTCGTTCTACTCCTTTACTCATTAGAGTGGTTTTGCGCAGTTGATTAGTCGAAATAAGAGTTGACTAAGAGAATACACTAAACATCACGGTAAACAATATAGTGTTTTTATTAGTTTTTCGTTATCATCCATATTTTATCGCACACACACATATGTATATATATGTCGATCTTAATACTTTTAATAATATGATTCGTTTACAAAATTCATAACAAAATCAAATGACCCGACCAGGAGTTAACCGAAGGTAAATCGACGTTCAATAGCGAATGGACCCGATGCTTCACAATGATCGAACAAAGGTCATTAGTGATTCAACTCGAGTACACTTGACTCTACCTAAGCATACATGAAACCCAAATACGACCTGCGCAAACTCGGACAAAAAATGTCCACGGGCGATCATACCCGGGAATGGATCGACGTGTAAATGGAACGCTCAGACCTGTCCGACACCCGGCAATCCCATGATTCAAATGTGATCGACCCAGTTGAACAAAACCTGACCAATCACGACTGGGGCGGCGCGCCGTCGAATCCCGACTCCGTCAGGGTCGGACCCAGTTCGCCGTAGGTATACCCAAAATCTGTTTGAGAACCTGTTTTGACACCACTAATTAGGAGTCTATACGAGAAAAGAACATACTAATTTGACCCTTCAAACCACAAATTATGGAATTTGATGGTCGAATATAGCAATTTCACAAATTAAGTCCGATGTACAATTATGAAAATTTTTGATGGATGAATATAGCAATTTCACAAATTAAGTCCAATGTACAATTATGATAGTAGAATGCGACCACTACATTGTCAATGTTTGCAAACGAAAATAGAGGCAAAATGTTCCGATGGTGAAATATGATAGTAGAATGCGACCACCACATTGTCAATGTTTGCAAACGAAAATAGAGGTAAAATGTGGCGATGGTGAAATACCTTACCCAAGCACACGATAGTAACCTAGCTCTCCAACTAGTTATTCTAGGAGAGAGAAAATGGAGAGCTTATCTCTTACCCAATAATAGAGCTCTTGGGTGTATCTCCATGGAGACGTACACTTTGCAAATTGTCTCTTGGAGAAGATACCATTTGGGATAAAAGTGATAGTTCTTCAATGTGTGGGGCCCACAAACCAAAACATATTATTGCAATTACTAAAGTTTTCTTTTCTTCTTGCAACCATTTAATGATCTTTTTCTAAAAATTAAAAAATTGGTAATAATTACTATCCCAACAACTATAATTTTTCTTTGTCTATAAAATGAGCCTAATATTGGATATATTTCAACACAAAATCTACTATCTTTTTGTAACATTCAAAATTAATATTTTAATAAAAAAAAATTCTACATTACATAAATTATGAAAAAGATTAAATTTTTTGTAATTATATTTAATTTACATGAATAACTTTATTTATATTATTTCCTTAAATAATGTCAAAGGGAGTATTAATTCCTCCTATGCGCTGAACTTGAAATTAATTCTATGGATATTGTCCACGTACGACCGCACACGAGAATTTTTTTTATTTTCGGGAAAGCAAATCGCTACTCAGAGTAGCTGTTAACTTTAAGTTAAGTCGCTATTGATGGTAGCGGTTTACGAGGTATAAACCGCTACACCATGTAGCAGTTTATACCGTAAATCGCCATTGAAGGACACAAAGAGAATGCGCGCCACACAGGCGCAGTGCGTCGCGCACACGTGGCGTGCGCACTGCGCCTGTGTGGCGCGCATTCTCTTGCATTGGTTCTGTTTAGCGACGAACCGCTACTCCGAGTAGCGGTTTATATGCATGCCTTATAACTTGTCTTAGGGACACAATATAACCGCTATTTGATAGCGGTCAACTTCGGTGAAACATTATTGGTATTAACCGCTACTTGGAGTAGCGGTTTTATTAAAAAACCAAAATTCTAGCACTACGTGGACGGGTGTTAATGAGTCTGGCCTGTTTGCGAACAGTTCGGGATCGGCTCGGTCAGAGTTGGGCTCGTGGTGGCTCGGCTCGGATTCGGACTCGGCTCGAGACTTTAACGAGTCGAGCTGAGCTAAGCAAAGTTCTGTTCGAAAGCTCGTGAACAGGCTCGATTTTACTTTTATATAGAAAAATAATATATTTATATATATACATAAATATATTAATCTAGATATCACACAATAATAAGTTAATAGTTTCATTGTCTAAAAGAAAACCTATAAATCTCAAATATTAAGAAAAGGAAAAACAAAAAAAAACATGTAAAAACTAGGGGTGATAAAGAGTCAAGCCTGTTCGTGAACAGTTCGAGCTCGGCTCGTTTAAATTTGGTCAAAGCTCGGCTCGAATAAAGTCCGGCTCGTTAAGATTCAAGCTCGGCTCAAGCTCGAATAAACTTAAACGAACACAAGCCGAGCAGACCACAGTTCGGGCTCGGCTCGACCGATAAGCAGTCCTAACGTGGACGGTATCCATGGAATTAATTTCAAGTTCAGCGCATAGGAGGAATTAATACTCCATTTGACATTATTCATGGAAAAAAAATCTAATTTTGATCATAATATAATATGAAGTTCATTTATCGACATGGAGACTACCAAATAATATAAAGTTGAACGGAGAGATCTTTTTGTTGGGTGTTTTTAGATATAGTTCTTGAGAGTAGCTTGAAGAGAGAAAATAGATGAGACAAAATGGCAAATTAATTGAAAAGCCATATACCATTGTACATCAGAATAACGCAACAAGAGACAAAAAAGACACGTGGGCGAACAAGTTAGGAAGATAAACAGAGATGAAGTACAAGGATAAGTAGTGATATTAGTTTTCATTCGTCTAAACACGCATAAAGTATTTTTTATCTTACCTTACAATTTCCTCTCTAAATTGCTTTTCCTTTCTTACCTCTCAGCATGTATATGGCCAAAATTCAAAATTCAAATTCTTAGTGAAGTGAGCAAGACATAAGATTCTCTTATAAGTGACATCTCAGTGATCAATATTGCGCTTCAAACTGCTAATTTGGGGTTTTCCATGTCTAACATAACTATTATTTCATTACGTCCCGTTGGTTATTTTTAGTATGTCGAGTGTTGTAATGCTCATTACTTTATCTGTTTCGTAATACATGCAAGCAAACTACTTGACACGATTTTAGGAGGAGATAATCAATTCAACAATTTGAAACATTTAATAACAGTATCGCTACTCTAACCCAGGGTTGCAGGGAAACCTCCTGTATCAGCTAATACTGTATAACCTCAAACTGGCTATTTAAAATCTAACAACGGAGAACATACATTCATGCATATCTCAAAATTCTGAAGGAAAAAAAAGGAACCTAGATATAGAAAGACAAGATCATAGAGCTTCCTTAAGGTGAAAAGTTCTTAATATTGCCCTGGCCTCATCATACTCGTTCAGGTCAACTAGCATCTTCTTCAGACGACGGGCGAGGCCACTAGTTTCATTCTCAGGCAGTCCTGACGCCTGCTTCTTTTCCAAAGTCTTTCCAAGCATCAGTACGTAATCAACCAGTGGCTGCAACTTGTGACTGCATGACAATTAAAATCGATATGAAAAGACCAGGTATCTGAAATCCGACATTAATATCTGTACAACACTCTTCAATGAACAACAATAATCATGCTCCAACGACATGGAACAAAGAAAATCTTGAATGTAGTTTCATTCTAAAGACTAGCTTAGAATAATTATGGCTTTCCACCTGCTGCCCTACTTTTACTAAGTGTCACCTGGTTAATATTAATTTCTGCAACCACACTTATTTAACTCCCCTCCCCCCTTTACCCATCATCTCTCCTCCCACTCCCTGTTCTCTCCCCTCCCCACAGGACGCACCCCAACAGACCACCCCCCAAATAACAGCACTTTACCTACCAAATGCCATGCAACCTCCCCAGTAACCCCCCCTTCCCCAATACCCTTTTCTTTCACTAGAAACCACCTCACACCAACAAACCTACAAAAGACCCAAAACGGAAAACGTAAACAAAATCTGTAACATTTTTATAAATGATTCTGTGCAGGTCACAACACTGTTTGAGTGATATTGGCTGGATTTTGGACTTCTATTTCCAAATTTACTTGGTCATTCTGTGAGTCATAGTTCTAAGCGACTTAGGACCTATGAAATATACTTGTAATCGCAATTTTTACTTAGCTTGTAACTGACAAATTAATAAGCCTAGTAGCCTACTATTAGCCCACTCTAGTAAATTATTTTCTGGTTTTTATAAATAGAAGTGAAAAATTTTCCATTGGATTCTATTTCTTTTGTGAGTGAAGCATTACAAGGGACTGTTGTTTTATATCACTGAGGCCTAGCCCAAGCAACCCTTAGATTCATTAAAATAGGTGAGTAGAGCCTATTTAAAACTATCTAAAAACCTTGACAATTTGTTTCATTAGTGATTATAGAGGGGAATGGATGAGGCATGGGAGTAGGATAGAGGAAACACGACTGAAGGCGATTGAGTGTTCTATGCACCTTATGTTTCATTGGCTTGATTTGTTTTATTAGCAATTATAGAGGGAAGAAGATGAGGCATGGAGTAGGAGAGGAGGAACATCTGCATCCAAGCACACAACAGAAATAAAACAAGACTTATGGTCTAAAACGTTACCTGCGTGCAGCTGTGACACTTGCGCCAGACCACACCCCATTTATTGAAGCAACTATCCTCTCAGTTCTTGTTATTGCATCATGAATATCAGGAATAAGGTTCTGAACATGAGGAAGTACTTTTCCAGCCAAAAGTTCATCAAGAACAAGCTTCTCCAAAACTGGCAAAGCAAGTATATCTTTCCACATGCAGATGTTCCTCATCAGTCGAACTGCCACACCAAATCGATATGCTGCAACTCTTGCAGCATTTGGTACAGCCTTCATAGCAACTGTACTCCACACAGGGACCTATATAACACCATCAGAATATAGTAAACACCTCAATTCAGAGTAACTTACACATAGCATACTAAATGCACCCAAAATTTCTGTGCGAGTTAGCAAAATACCACAAGATTAGCAACTGCTTCAGCTAGCCGAGTATGAATTGAAGCTATCAGTTCCTTAAGAGCTTCACTTGAGGCAGGAACGTAATTAATGATTAAGGTTGTCGCAGATACTGCATTCTTTGACTCTCTGCTACTAAGCATATCCCAACAATGAGCTACGTCATGATGCAATATCGGAACTGCAACCTTTTCCACTATTCCGGGAACAAGATCAGCGTCTGCATCATCATGACTAAAATCGCTTCCATCTTCTGGAACACCATAATCAAAGAGCAGGGAATGCCTGCAGGAATACAATAATACAATAATAAGAAACAAGGACAAAATTACATGAGAAAGAAGCAGGAGGAAATTAAAAGCTTCAAATATCAACCAATAAATGGCTCGACAAGAATACAATTTCAAAATTTACCGATACAGCAATCAGCCAGCAAAAAGTGGGTACTTACATACCATCTCATGTCATAAAAGTCAACATCTTCATGTAGAGGGTCCCACTTTAAAAGCTCTAATCTCACATATGGAGAGAAAATAGATGGAATGCTCAATGATATATAAGCATCACGATAACCATCCAAGTATAATCTCTTCCATCTTTCAAATCTCTCTTTGACTGAAGAAAGTTGGGAATACTCCTCAGCTGCGTCACTGAAGACTTCTGCAGCTGTCTGAAGTAACAAATCACGACTTGACTCATAAGCTTCACTCTCATTGTCACTCTCATCAGTGCTAGATTCACCTTCCATCCTCGGATAGGAGTAGTCATTTCCAACATACGACATTCTCTTAGAATCCAAGCGAGATCTCCTACGCTGTCTAGCATCAGACCTCCTAGCCATATCCATACGTTTCTGAAGATTTTCATCTCTACCAAATTCATCAAGCTTCACAGGACAGCTTTTTTGTTGCTTGATGGCAGCAGCTGCTGCCAGAGCTGCACTAGTGGCGGCGGCAATTGTAGCAGCATTGCCACCACCTCTTCCCAAAACTGACATAGCTGCATCTACAGCTGCTTGTACTTCTGCCATCTCCTCGTCATTATCAGCAGCTCGTCTTTCAAAGACCACCAAAGCACGTTTTTTGTGGAGTTGTTGCATATGTTCTTCAAGTTCCTCTATGTAAGGAGCTTTATGCTGAACAAGTTAAAATAACATTAGCTAAAATACATTGATATCATCAGAATAGTGAGAACTTGGGAGAAAATAGTGTATTGATGCCAGAGAAGCAAGAAAGAGGATTAAGAAGCAGTCAATAGCTTGGTGGGGCAAAAAAAGGAAATCAACAAAAGGGATAACGCAAGCTCTGTTAACATATTTAGCTTCTAGATCTCCAATATCCTATTAGAACCCCCACTTGAATCCTGCTATTAGCAACACTCCCAACCAATAGAAAATACTCCTGCAGTCCAACTATGACAGTCTTTGTTTTGCTTTGTCTCAAACAATCTTGATACTTGGGGCCTGTTCCTCTTCACTTTAATTTTGCTTGTTTTCAGAAAAAATACAAAAAATCAGAAAAAAATACAAAAAAATTTACTGATAAATAAGAAGAGTTCAGAAAAGTTCAGAAAAAAATTATAAAAAGATCAGAAAAAAAAAAAAGTTCAGAAAAAATAGGAAAAGTTCTAAAAGTTGAGAAAAAAATAAAGGTGAAGAGAAGAGGCCCTTAGTTACTTCAATACGCTTTTCCATATAGCTGGATGTTTATGTCTCCTTGACAATGCGAGACTAGGGAGACATGTAGTAACTGCACTCACTGGATGCAAGCTTCTTCTCCTAAGAGGCTAAGACAGTTGCAATGAGACAGAATACATACAACTAATAAAAAAGCGTGTCGCAATTAATTCGTAGAAACAGGATGGTTTCAAAGATTAAGATCATCACATCATGGAAACAGTAAAACCATGGTTCCCAAAGGGAAGGTTGTCTTATCCTTAGACCAGACCCTCTGTCTATATCATGAACATGACAAGGGAAAAAAACAGTCCAAAGTTTCAACAGCAGCAATTAAGCGTTTATCCAAGGCAAAACTTCCAACAAACACAGGATTCACTTTGATGAACTCGGGATATTCTTGATCCAGATGAGGTATCAATAAGATTACTTCAGGATTCAAACTGGAAATCAAAATAGAAGTAGCCTTCAGGATCAAAAGGGTATCATTAAAGAGTTAACTGTATAAGGGATTTTTTTAAAATGTTTTAAAGTGTTCTAGGTGCAAATTACAGCTACAACACGGGACAAAAACACACCACATTTTTAGGAGCTAAAAAAATCAAGCTCTTAGGCCTTTGTATAGAGGACAAGATAAAAACATCCACGACCGTATATTATGAAAAATTCTTCTCCTACATGGTAAATCTTTAGGTTTGTTTTCTTTCTCCACCTCCATTATATATCATGGCTTAGCATCACATCAGTTTTAGGCAAAATTTACTGCAAAATTGCGGCCAGTTGACAGGTGCTAGGCTCATAATCAAGGTACCAACAACAGTTAGCCTGATCTGAACTTGCAAGGGATGTGGGGTAGCACCAGGACACACGACTTGCGTGCTAGGACTCAGGTATGTTCCCAAGATACTCAACTTCCGTTCCTTTTCCAAATGACCTCCTCTACTTTTCCAAAGAAAAAAGAAGAGAAAGCAACTCCCCACCTCCCCAACCGCGGCCATTTTCATATATATAGAAAAAAAACAAAAACAGGATGAAAAAAATCCCGGTGCACTATTCGGAGAGCACTAAATTTGAATAAGAGGTTCACCACCAGACGTAGTAATTCTTTGGGTGTGTATTTCCCCCTTCCATCCCTTGTTCCATTTCATGGCTTAGCATCACATCAGTGTCAGGCAGAGATTCACAGCCAACTGCGGGAAGTACACAGGTGTTAGGCTCACAATCTAGGTGCCAACAACATTTAGCCTGCTCCCAACTTGCAATGGACATGAGATAGCACCAAGGAGGATAACTTGGGAGCTAGGACTTAGGACTCTTCCCACGACACAAAAGTTCCATTTCTCTTCCAAGCAACCAAATTTTTTCCGAAAGAAAATAAGAGAAAGCAGCTCCCACTCCCCCCAAACACATGCACACGAATGCACTTTCTTCCTTTTTTGGCATGTTTGCTGGGCTGGAAATCGTGTCACGCTAACCAGAATTAGAACAAGCATACCCCATGAGGAAACAAAAACCTATAACCAAGTACACCACTATATGCCCAAACCACCAACATGGTCACATTCCATGTGAGTACTGAGTATATACCAAAAAGTCATTAAAATGCATACATCGGTGGGAAGGTGTTGCGAAAAAAAGAATATAAGCTTTCCAAGGTATACAGGATCACAGGAATAAGATTAGTATAAATCTCACGAACCACCGAAACGAAGATATTGTGCCCTGTTCCATGATCATAACATCCCATTCAATCATATGCAAATGGCAGATGGTCCTGACAAATAACAACATACTTTCAATTCTCATCTGTCTTTTAGGTTTAGAAAAAGGCCATATGAGATGCGTTTATTAGTTGCATGAGTGAAATTCGGATCATTTAAGAGATTCACCAGATCCAAGATATTACTTTAGCTAGTAAGGCCAATGTTGTATCCTCAAATTCCTCTGCAAACCAGGCTAATATAGTGATTTCTTTTTTGCAACTCATAAGATAGGACAAATGAAAACTCCTTCCTACTATGTGCCCATTACGGTACACATAAGAAAGTCTTGGAATGCCGTTCACAGTGTCTGAGTCTCTCTTCAGGTTTACGAAACATCAAAGTATTATCAGCAAAGAGCAAACAGGAGATTGCTATCTGTTGAGTTTAGACATCCTGGAAAAGCCTTTACCAGAACATATATAACACCTCAAAAGTAAGAGGAGACCCAAATACTGCTCCCTCCCTTTATCATATGACTCCGCAACAGCTGCATAAATCAGTAGTCACTATTTGACTAGCCTCTAACAACAGCCAATTACCCTAGCAGGCCAGCACTCATATACATATACATATACATATACATATACATATACATATACATATACATATACATATACATATACATATACATATACATATACATATACATATACATATACATATACATATACATATACATATACATATACATATACATATACATATACATATACATATACATATACATATACATATACATATACATATACATATACATATACATATACATATACATATACATATACATATACATATACATATACATATACATAATTAACGATTCTAAATGATTTGAATATCTAAATTCTTGACTGGATTGTTCAGAATAAAATTCTTCACTATTTTCTTCTAGAGTATTTACCTCTATATTATTTACCTCTAGTCGTTCTATTTCAGTAGTTAAAGCTTCTATGGTAGTATTATTTATTATTTCGTTATCTGATTCGTGGATTTCTGATATTTCAGTGTTTTCTTTGATATTACATATAAGCTGTTCTTCTATTTTATCAAACCTATTATCAATTTATCATATTCTATTTTAAGATTTTGTATCTCTTCATTAAAATTATTTTCTACTCTGTAGACTTTATCTAATATTTGTTTGGTATTAATATGTATTATTTTGATAGATTCTTCTATTTTTCTCATTCTTTCATCATATTTTCTTTCTAACTTTTCTAATTTTTTATAGATGTCATTAATTTGTACATATATATATACATATACATATACATATATACATATACATATACATATACATACACATATACATATACATATACATACACATATACATATACATATACATATACATACATACATATATATATATATATATATATATATATATATATATATATATATATATATATATATATATATATATATATATCGGAGACTAAGATACTTATTTTTGGAAAATGTTCCAATAGAAAGTCAGACAATATAGTTCTCCTTCCTTCCCAACTTAAAGTACACATTTGAAGTTTGAAAAGACTTTTAGGTTGACAAATCAATACTAGAGTATATAATACTACCTGCAAAAAGTCACATATAACAGAAACAAAGTCACGGAGCCTTTGCATGAAGATATACTTCTCCCCAGCATCAGATGAAGACTTCTCAAGCACGGTGATATTCATCAATGATGCAGTTAAACTTTCATCAACACGATCCAATGAGGTCCTGGTTTTTCCATGAGTTTCCTGAGAGCAAAGCAGGGGGGAACGGAAATCACGACCATATGCAGGTACACAAAAACCATCCATTAAAAGACATGAAGAAGAAAAAAAAACTAGCATATGGCCATTATGAGGACAGCAGTAGCTAAGACACTGAGCAATAAGCTAGTGCTCTTGTCCAGGTAACAACAGAGAAATCACCGCCTAATCTCAGATATCATCATAATTCTGACATTCTTCCACAAAAAGACAAATTATAAGTTCTATCTAAACTCTGATTAAAGCTGGAATTACCAAGCAACTGCAGGTAAGCTTATGTCTACAGCACCATAGTACTGCATATCGACTCTGTAACAGAAACAATATCTATTACAGCTTGACTGGACAATACAGATAAAAGGTGGCAGAAGTGCCAGAGCAGCTAGGCGTTTCAACTTCTTACAGGATGAAGAATCTTGAATAAGACATTACGCATGTCAACAAAAGCGGTAATTATTTTCTAATTAGCATGCCTTCATAATAAATCCCAAGTTTTAACATCCAACTGCTGGATGAAAAACTCCTTTTCTTTTCCTTTACTTTGATCTGATAATGACAAGGCCTATGAGGACTACAAACTGTGAGCCAAGGTCGGATGGGGGGAAAACCAATAAACAACGAAGCCCTAATAGCTCAAAGGCTAAAATTTAACAATCAAAGCCTAGTGTAATACCTAAAGTAACCCCCCCCCCACATAGGGTTTTGGGAGATTGGGAGAATACCCGACTTCAAAGCTAGAAGGTAGGAGACCAACCATTGAGCTCTCAGCATCTCACGTAATCCTCATGAAGATGAAACCGCCACAAGAGGGGAAGAGAAGAGGAAGTAGAGAGAACAAGCCATTTTTTACAAATACAGCAGCTTTCAATGTTTATATTGCAGAACAGGGGAAAATGAAGTCCCCTAAAAAACATTTGCATCTGAAACAGAGAGGGACAAAGTTATTAAAAGAGACAAAGGGTGTTAACTGTTAAGGGGGTGACTCATGCCGTCATGCGATGGTTGGTGGGAAGAGAAAAGAGATAGATGCGCACAACTATATGGACGATGATGTGATAATGCAGGCTGCTGACGACACTAGTAAACGTTCAAAAATTGATGCAACCCCTGTGGCACACAATAGTCTTCTTAAAGTAGCGGAGATGGGCGTCGAACCATCCCGTGAAGAGCCATGAAAATATTCCGTTGGAACTGTTTTTGGGCTTGGCAATCCCAAAACAGTTACAGCCCTCCAAGATTGGTGTTGGAGGGTTCGGCCGGAAACTGTTGTCTAGACGGAAACAAATATTGATGACAAGAGACTTGAGAAAAATCGTAATAGATGTGGTTTTGTGCACTCTCTGTATTAGTAGTGTTGGGAATTCTGGTCGCATGGCTTTTGGTGGAGAGATATTAATGTGGTGACTAGTTCTTTTTCGAATCACCATGTTGATGCTAAAGGTTCGTGATCAGTATGATGAGGTGGTTTGGAAATTGGCAGGGGTGTATGGGTGGCCAAAGGCCACTAATAAACATTTAACATGGGAACTGATGGAAAATTTATGGGATGGTTGTTGGGTTACACTGGTAATTTTTGGCAATTTCAATGAAATAAGAGGGCCGTCGGAGAAAAGAAGGTGGTCCACCTAGGGGGGGACGATAAATGGATGCTTTCCACCATGCTATTAATAATGCCAATTGCGCGGGCATGGGCTTTAGGGGCAGTGCTTCACTTGGAAACGTGGGACAACGGCTTCAACTTTTGTGCGGGAACGGTTGGACAGATTCTTAGCTAATTAACGATGGTGTGACCTTTTCCCACATTCGGAGGTAATCCATCTTCCTATTTATCAATCTGATCATGCCCCAATTCTTTTAAAAACTGAAATTGAGCACAGAAGACGCCAAGGTAACAGATTATTCAAGTTTGAGTCTGTGTGGCTGGCAAAAGACTAGTGTGGGGAGGTTCTGGAGAATATATGGCTTGGTTGTACTGGGGACTCGGTGACGATAAAAGTTGCTCATGTCTCATGCTGCAGAGAAATGTCTGAAGCAGGCTTAAGCAAATTTCCCCAATGCCAAAACTCTAGAACAATGCACATTGTTAGCTCAGATTAGATGAACTCCATCGAATGGAGGAGTTATATTGGTATGCCGGCACTAAGGACAAATGAGCATCGTGATGGTAATAAGAACACCAAATATTTCCATCATAAAGCAATTCAAACGGAAAAAAAAGAAACGACATTAAAGGGCTCGCCGATGATGACGGGTCTGGCATTCTGATAAGCGGCAAGTGGAGACTATAGTGACCGACTTTTTTGAAAATCTGTTTGCTACTGAAGACCAACAAGATTTTCAAGAAGCTTTAGCAGGAATTGAACACTTGGTGACGGGTGACGAGTGACGGATGATATGAATGTGGTTCTTGATAATGAACTAACTGGGGAAGAGATCCGAGAAGCCCTTTTTCAGATGCACCCAAATAAAGCACCCAAACCTCCCGAGATGCATGCACTCGTTTTTCAGAAATTCTAGCATATTGTGGGAGGTGATATTATCTAGTATGTGAAAGAATGGTGGAGAGGCAACGTTGATATTGAAACAGTGAATAAAACATGTATTATGCTTATTCCTAAGTGCAATGACCCGAAGACAATGAGTGAGTTTCGCCATTGTGTAATGTGCTCAATAAGATCATCTCAAAGACTTTGGCGAATATGATAAAGCCTTTTCTTGATTCCATTATCGAAACCATAGTGCTTTTGTGCCCAAACGACTTGTTGCTGATAACGCTCTCGTGGCCTTTGAAATTTCTCATGCCATGAAAAGGAAGGGAGAGGGTAGAGATGGTTCAATTGCCTTGAAGCTAGATATGAGTAAAGCGTATGATCGGGTGGGGTGGTCTTTTTTGGTGTGGGTTATGTACAAGATGGGGTTAGTAGTGATTCGATTCGACGGATCATGGTGTGCCTGTCTAGTGTTTCTTTTTCTATCAAAATCAATGGCAGCATCCCAGGTTATGTTCTCCCCACGAGAGGTCTCCGCCAAGGTGATCCTCTCTGTCCTTATTTATTTTTGGGGTGTGCTGATGTTTTCTCATTGTTAGTTTGCAAAAGCAGCTAGACACTGCGGTAACTCACCCTAAACCTCCTGTGCTATTGACGTATAAGAGAAGGGACAAGGCTAAAAGAAATGACGTTGGGGCAGAGAACATTCCCAGCAGTGCTGAGTTGGAGAATGTGCAGATGGGTACTAAAAATATCTAGCTTCCTTCTAGAAAGGGCAAGCTGGTCTTTTACTTTAAATATTACTGTTGCAGGTAGTGGGTTGTGTTGTAATAAAAGGGGATATGTACCAGGGGGAATTCATTGAGAAAAGTATTGAGAAATAGGAAAACCTTGGGAGAGCACTCATCCTCTCGAATGATGAGCATTGTATGAAGATTGACACTATTGATTGAATACAATACTATTTATCCTCTTGCCTTAATTTGTTGTTTATTGTTGAGTTTGATCTGAGTTCATAGCAAACTTGGTATCAGAGCCGTACGATTCCTCCCTTGCCATTAAAAAAAAAAAAAAAAAAAAAGAGAGAGAAGAAAAACACCATTGACAGCCATGGTAGGACCTGTGAACAACACCCAGAGAATCGACAACCTCGAACAACAGTTCGTTTCCTTCCAAGCAGAACTCCCCGGAGAAATCGCACGTGCGATGAGTAGGGTAGCTGAGCCACTACAGCAAGCCCTCACCCAGCTCACGGCGGCGCTTGAGAAAACTAACACCGACATGAACGAAAACCGGGTTCGCTTAGAAGGATGTATAGATCGGTCCAGGGAAACTCAGGAGGCGGCGATTGCTAAGATCCGAGCAGATCTGGCAAAGGTGGAGGCGGAGATAAAAAAAAATCCGGTGCACCGGAACCTGGAGGAACCTCTACTCCAGAACACTCCGCGACGCGACGCGCCGACGACCAGGGAAGCGGCCACCACTATTCATTCCTAGGTGGCGGTGGTCGGCGTGATGGAGAGGAGATGGAAGAGATAGCCGGAAGAGGAGGGGACTTTACCTTTGAGAACGGAGGAAATGGAGGCCCAGGTTGGCGTTTCAAGAAACTCGACCTTCCCACCTTTGACGGCCAAAATCCCGACGGCTGGATCCTCAGGGCCGAGTGTTTCTTTAAGTTCTACCGCCTCAGTGAGGAGGATAAGCTGGAGGCATCGGTGGTGGCCCTCGACGAGGATGCCTTATTTTGGTTCCAGTGGGAAAATCGGAGACACCCGATTCGGAGGTGGGAGGAGTTAAAAGGGATGCTCCTGCGACAATTCCGGTCCACTTTCACCGGAACCCTCCACGAGCAGTGGTTGGACCATCGACAATGGGAGGGTGTGGCGGAGTATCGCCGGAAGTTCATTGAACTTCTAGCCCCACTGGAAGGGGTCCATGAGGAGATTGCAAAGGGCCATTTCATAAATGGGCTTAAAGGGAAAATTCGAGCTGAAGTGAGGGTTTTGGGCCCAACTAATCTGGACCAGGCCATGGATCTGGCTCTTAAGGTGGACCACAAGTTACAACAAAAATGGGACCGAAATTGGGAAGCTGGAAATGGGCCTCAGTTTAGTACCACACCCACATACCCAAAAACTTCTCAACCAGCCCAAACACAAAACACACCTTCAACCCAATATCACCACAGCACCACAAAAATGACCCAACCTCATAGTGCCTTCAACCCAGGCCAGAGCTCCACTCAATCCAACCATTCATACACCCCTAAATCAACGGCCTCATCTGTGGGCCGGCCCACTAGTGAAGTAAGGAGGCTTAATGAGCAGGAGTTACAAACCAGAAGGGAGAAGGGTTTGTGCTTTAAGTGTGATGAGAAGTGGGCCCCGGGACATAGGTGTAAATGGAGAGAGTTGAGTGTGTTGTTGACTCAAGAGGAGGATTTTGAGGATGAGGACCTTACCTTTGACCCAGACCCACACCCAAGCTCCGAAGAAAACCCGACCCAGACCGAAATCTCTCTCAATTCGGTCATGGGGATCAACAGCCCAAAGACCCTTAAACTGATGGGCACGATCAATGAGGCTCCGGTGGTGGTCATGGTGGACCCCGGAGCGACCCACAACTTCATTTCTACCACCCTTGTGCAGCGGCTCGGAATTCCGGTGACGACCTCCAAAACTTTCGGAGTCTCTTTGGGGACGGGGGAGGCCGTGCAAGGCGAGGGGGAATGTAGGCAAGTGTTGCTCAAGCTAAGGGGGCTCGATGTGACGGAAGACTTCCTACCCCTCCAATTAGGAAACTCCGATCTCATCTTGGGAATCCAATGGCTCGAAAAATTGGGAACCATGACAACGAATTGGAAAACTCAAACCTTAAAGTTTCAAGTGGGGGGTGAAAATATCACCTTAGTGGGTGACCCAACCTTGGGGAGAACGGGAATTTCTTTGAAGGCTATGCTCAAAACCATTCGAAAGGAGAGGGGAGGAGTATTGGTGGAATTGAATGTGTTAGAAGGAGAGGCCGACGCTGCTGAAAACGAACTGCCCCTGGAGCTGCAATCTCTTTTGCACGCCCACGACCATGTTTTCAACATGCCACCAGGTCTGCCACCTAGGCGAGACCGTGAGCACGCCATCACCCTTAAGCATGGTGCCAATCCGGTAAGTGTAAGGCCGTACCGGTACCCCTAATTCCAAAAGGATGAGATTGAAAGGCTCATCAAAGACATGTTGGTATAATCCAACCCTCTAGTAGTGCTTACTCCAGCCCGGTTCTTTTAGTCAAGAAAAAAGACGGTTCTTGGCGTTTTTGCGTTGATTACCGTGCTTTGAACAAGGTTACGGTTCCGGATAAATTCCCCATTCCGGTGATTGAAGAGCTTCTTGATAAGCTTCACGGATCTACCATGTTCTCAAAGCTTGATCTTAAATCGGGTTATCATCAAATCAGGATGAGGAAAGAAGACATTCCCAAAACCGCTTTTAGGACTCAGGAAGGGCACTATGAGTTCCTAGTTATGCCCTTCGGGCTCACAAATGCCCCGGCCACTTTTCAAGCCTTGATGAACGATGTCTTCCGGCCATATTTAAGGAGGTTTGTACTTGTCTTTTTCGATGATATTCTTATATATAGTAAAACTCCTGAACTGCACATTCAACATTTGTCTACTGTTCTGCATATTCTGGATTCACATCATTTATTTGCTAACCGAAAGAAATGTGAATTCTGGAAACCGGAAGTGGCATACTTGGGGCATGTGATTGGGGGAAATGGTGTGGCCGTGGACCAATCCAAGGTGAAGGCTGTGATGGATTTGCCCACTCCTACAAACTTGCGAGAATTAAGGGGCTTCCTCGGGCTCACTGGATACTACCGCAAGTTTGTCCAGGAATATGCGGAGATAGCCCAGCCCCTTACCGCGCAACTCAAGAAGGATAGTTTCGGGTGGACCCTTGCTGCCACCGAGGCTTTTATTGCCCTCAAAGGGGCCCTGGCTGCTGCCCCGGTACTAGCTATGCCGGATTTTTCTCAGTCATTCATTCTGGAGTCCGATGCCTCGGGATTCGGGGTGGGTGTCGTGTTCCTACAAGGAGGCCATCCAATTGCTTATTACAACAAATTGTTGGGACCCCGAGCTCGTGGTCGATCCATCTATGAAAAGGAACTCATGGCGGTGGTTCTAGCGGTCCAAAGATGGAAATATTATCTCTTGGGTCGGCACTTTGTGATTCATTCTGACCAACAGAGCCTGCGCCATCTCATGGCTCAAAGAGAAGTGGGAACGGATTATCAAAGATGGATGAGTAAGTTAATGGCTTACGATTTTGAAATCAAGTACAAACCGAGGTCGTCTAACAAAGTGGCCGATGCTCTATCCCGGCAATTCTCTGGGGCGCTTATTTCTACCCACACTCCCAAATGGACTGATTTGCAACAACATATCGCAGCCGACTCTTTTATCCAGCAGCTTAAGAGCAACATTGAGGAGGGCCAGCAAGGCCCAAAGGGGTTCACAGTAGCACATGGGCTGCTACGCTACAAGGGGCGAATTGTCATCCCCCACAAATCTGCCCTGGTACAGTAACTTCTTCAGGAATACCATGACTCACCGGCGGGTGGGCATTTGGGGGAATTTAAGACTTACCAACGCGTTGCCAGCGAATGGTATTGGCAAGGAATGCGTAAGGCCATTACGAAATACGTGCAATCTTGTCAAGTATGCCAACAACAAAAATCTACTTCTTTGAAACCGGCGGGTCTCTTACAACCACTCCCCATCTGTTGTATAATCGTTCATACAAGAAGGATTACACAAGTTCAAAGATAGAACAAGTTATGGAAGAACCGAATGGTTTTCCTAACTTGGGCAATTAATCTAATTACTTAGAGATACAGCTGCACCACTCTAAATATTTAGACCTTCCTAAGATCACAATTCAACTTAGCCAAAGTTAAATAAGCAAAGGACAAGCTCACTTAATTCCAATCCAAGAATTAAAGCTAACTCACAATTCACACACTTTGTGTTGGACAAAAACTCACTGATTTTCTCATTGATATCTTTCGGTATTTATACAATAGTTCAAGTCCATTTTCTGATTTTTTGACATAATTACCTAAATTAACTAACAACTAATCAGCCCATAATCCCATGTAATGGAACGTGGGAAAACAAGCTCTAACTAGCCGTTTGATTGCTGTTGCACTTCCCTCAATATGCTGCACTTCTCCCATGTTTCTAGGACGTGGATGAGTGGCTTAAACCCATTACTTCACCCTTGATGAATCAGCAACAATGTGGAGAAGAAATGCCACCAAAATAGGAGCTGCTGCCTTGCTTAATTTGCACGTACACATCTTGTTGTAGGCGCCACAAAAATAGGAACAACTTCCTATTCTCTTACAACCACCTCCCATACTTGGTGCCATATGCCTTTGGACGTGTAACAACATTACCTAAATAATCCTACTGATTTAAACTACAGCCCTAATGCTTTATTACATGACTCTTTAATAAACTATCACAAACAACTAAAACAAACAACAATCAACCGAAATAATATCAAAGCTAATGTAACTCCTAACTCATCTAGGACTCTTGTACATTACTTAGAACCATTATAACATAATGACTCTTAGTAGTACCTTTTAGGAAAATCAAATTACAACTCAAAACATACGAATGTAAAGACTCCTAATGTAACCATGACTCTAATAACTTGACATTTGTGGGTGATTTTCAAAACTTACAAAACCAAGTAATCCATGGGCGTTTAATGGATGAAAATAGAGAAATGAACTCATTAATCCACGCAATGCAACTACCATTAAGTTAAGAAGCTTCAATCCATAGGAGGCCATGATCGTACCTACATCATCCTCCCCTTCTTTAAAGAAGTTTGACCTCAAACTTAAGGATCCCCCATTTTGGCATAAAAGGAACGAAGATCGGCAATATGTGTCTCTTGAAAGAAATTTTGTTTCGGTGTATTGAAATCGGTTGGGACCAATTCTCGAAAATAGTTAGGCTCGTGAGGATCTATGTGAAGTAGGGTAATTAAGGATGGACGTTTGGCCTTTGTAGGGGGTGCTTGTGATCTTGCAAAGTGATGAGAGGGGTTAAAACAATCTTCCGGTTGTTGTGATTGAAAGAGTAGGTATTCTTGTATCCATCATGGACCACGCGCCTATCATACAACCGGGGTCTCCCTAACAAAACATGCGAGCACTCTGGGGATCACATCGCACCATAGTTCTTCATTGTAAACTTTTCCAATGCTAAAAGATAATAACACTCGAGAATTAACTTGAATGCCCTTACCTAAATTGAGCCATTGTATCACATATGGCTTAGGATGTGGTGTAGTTGGAAGTTTGAGCTTTTCCACTTGAGAAGCAACGTTGGTACGACTTCCTCATCAATGATCAAGGTGCAAACCTTGCCTTCGATGGTGCATTTGGAGTGGAAAATGGACTCCCTTTTTGCATACCCTCGTGGCTAGCAACGCCACTTAGAGCCCTCCTCACAACTAGGCATTCCCTTCATCGGGACCCAAGCTCTTCTACGTCCTTCTCCTCCTCAATGATGGCATTGTTGGATGCCATACCTACGCCATTTCTCCTTCCTCCTCCTCTCGACAAGCTTCAACCTCCATCAAACTCACAACTCGTTGGTTTGGACAATCCGAGGCAATGTGGCCTAACCCTTGACATCTAAAGCATCTCCTAGGGGCTTTGTTTAGGCTAGAGGTAGTGTTTTGAAGTGGTGGAAAAATTCGATCATTTTTGGCAAAGACACGTGAGGTAGTCTTGCCTTTGGCCTTCGTTGTTTATCAACCTTGTGAGCTACGGAACTAGCTCTTCTAATGTCGAATAAGCATGAAGCTTCAGCAACATTAGCAATGTGAGGGTCTAAACTCTAAACCTCCAAGAAAACGAACCAAAGTTTGTGGTTCATCTTCCAAACGCCACACTTCATCAGTATGCCTCAAAATCTCGGCATACTCCTCCACACTATTACCTCCCTTCGCAAATGATGAAGTCTTGAAAGTTTTCTTGACGTAGTATGTTGGCAAGAACTTCTTCTTCAAGAGCTTCTTCATCTTAGGCCAAGCACGGATCTTATCCTTGCCTTCTCGTTCTCTCTTAGAGCATACACTTGCCCACCATGTGGATGCATACTTCCTTAGTTTGAGAGCAACAAGTTTCACTCTCTTCTCCTCCGGGATTTGTTTGTAGTCAAAGACTCTCTCAACGGTTCTCATCCATTCAACAAATTCGTCCGCATCAAGTCTTCCATCATAAACAGGAATGTCGACTTTGATGTCAT
Source organism: Beta corolliflora (assembly GCA_947648045.1). Classification (NCBI taxonomy): domain Eukaryota; kingdom Viridiplantae; phylum Streptophyta; class Magnoliopsida; order Caryophyllales; family Amaranthaceae; genus Beta; species Beta corolliflora. Next base: position 3,704,010 of record CANSZD010000001.1, read on the forward strand.
TAGAAGGACGAGAATTATTCCTCATAGGATGCAAAGTAACATCACTTGCTTCACCATCCGAATCATTACCTCTTTGTCGGGTGAGTCTAAGTGAGAGTTGTCTCACTTGGTCTTGGAGCAATGCCATTCTAGCATCATTCTCTCTTGTTTCTTCTTCCAAGATCCTCAAAGTTTCACGCCAATTTGGTGGTGGGTTTGTTTCATCTCCCATGCTCAAAACAGTTTCGATTTTTGGTGATTTTGGGCAGTTTTTGTTTTTCGGTTTTTGGGGCTGTTTAGGGGATGTGTTTGGGACGTGTTTAAGGGTGGTCTAGGGTGGTTAAAGATGGTTTTCTTTAACCTCCAGCTCTGATACCAAATGTTGCATAATCGTTCATACAAGAAGGATTACACAAGTTCAAAGATAGAACAAGTTATGGAAGAACCGAATGGTTTTCCTAACTTGGCAATTAATCTAATTACTTAGAGATACAGCTGCACCACTCTAAATATTTAGACCTTCCTAAGATCACAATTCAACTTAGCCAAAGTTAAATAAGCAAAGGACAAGCTCACTTAATTCCAATCCAAGAATTAAAGCTAACTCACAATTCACACACTTTGTGTTGGACAAAAACTCACTGATTTTCTCATTGATATCTTTCGGTATTTATACAATAGTTCAAGTCCATTTTCTGATTTTTTGACATAATTACCTAAATTAACTAACAACTAATCAGCCCATAATTCCATGTAATGGAACGTGGGAAAACAAGCTCTAACTAGCCGTTTGATTGTTGTTGCACTTCCCTCAATATGTTGCACTTCTCCCATGTTTCTAGGACGTGGATGAGTGGCGTAAACCCACTACTTCACCCTTGATGAATCAGCAACAATGTGGAGAAGAAATGCCACCAAAATAGGAGCTGCTGCCTTGCTTAATTTGCACGTACACATCTTGTTGTAGGCGCCACAAAAATAGGAACAACTTCCTATTCTCTTGCAACCACCTCCATACTTGGTGCCATATGCCTTTGGACGTGTAACAACATTACCTAAATAATCCTACTGATTTAAACTACAGCCCTAATGCTTTATTACATGACTCTTTAATAAACTATCACAAACAACTAAAACAAACAACAATCAACCGAAATAATATCAAAGCTAATGTAACTCCTAACTCATCTAGGACTCTTGTACATTACTTAGAACCATTATAACATAATGACTCTTAGTAGTACCTTTTAGGGAAATCAAATTACAACTCAAAACATACGAATGTAAAGACTCCTAATGTAACCATGACTCTAATAACTTGACATTTATGGACTGATTTTCAAAACTTACAAAACCAAGTAATTCATGGGCGTTTCAATGGATGAAAATAGAGAAATGAACTCATTAATCCACGCAATGCAACTACCATTAAGTTAAGAAGCTTCGATCCATAGGAGGCCATGATCGTACCTACATCATCCTCCCCTTCTTTAAAGAAGTTTGACCTCAAACTTAAGGATCCTCCATTTTCTGCATAAAAGGAACGAAGATCAACAATATGTGTCTCTTGAAAGAAATTTTGTTTCGGTGTATTGAAATCAGTTGGGACCAATTCTCGAAAATAGTTAGGCTCATGAGGATCTATGTGAAGTAGGGTAATTAAGGATGGACGTTTGGCCTTTGTAGGGGGGTGCTTGTGATCTTGCAAAGTGATGAGAGGGGTTAAAACAATCTTCTGGTTGTTGTGATTGAAAGAGTAGGTATTCTTGTATCCATCATGGACCACACGCCTATCATACAACCAGGGTCTCCCTAACAAAACATGGCAAGCACTCATGGGGATCACATCACACCATAGTTCTTCATTGTAAACTTTTCCAATGCTAAAAGATAATAACACTCGAGAATTAACTTGAATGCCCTTACCTAAATTGAGCCATTGTATCACATATGGCTTAGAATGTGGTGTAGTTGGAAGTTTGAGCTTTTCCACCATGGCTTGAGAAGCAACGTTGGTACAACTTCCTCCATCAATGATCAAGGTGCAAACCTTGCCTTCAATGGTGCATTTGGAGTGGAAAATGGACTCCCTTTGCTGCATACCCTCGTGGCTAGCAACGCCACTTAGAGCCCTCCTCACAACGAGGCATTCCCCTTCATCAGGACCAAGCTCTTCTACGTCCTTCTCCTCCTCAATGATGGCATTGTTGGATGCCATACCTACTGCCATTTCTCCTTCCTCCTCCTCTTGACAAGCTTCAACCTCCATCAAACTCACAACTCGTTGGTTTGGACAATCCGAGGCAATGTGGCCTAACCCTTGACATCTAAAGCATCTCCTAGGGGCTTTGTTTAGGCTAGAGGTAGTGTTTTGAAGTGGTGGAAAAATCTGATCATTTTTGGCAAAGACACGTGAGGTAGTCTTGCCTTTGGCCTTTTGTTGTTTATCAACCTTGTGAGCTAACAGAACTAGCTCTTCTAATGTCGAATAAGCATGAAGCTCAACAACATTAGCAATGTGAGGGTCTAAACTCTAAACCTCCAAGAAAACGAACCAAAGTTTGTGGTTCAGCTTCCAAAACGCCACACTTCATCAAGTATGCCTCAAAATCTCGAGCATACTCCTCCACACTATTACCTCCTTGCTGCAAATGATGAAGTCTTGCAAAGTTTTCTTGCACATAGTATGTTGGCAAGAACTTCTTCTTCAAGAGCTTCTTCATCTTAGGCCAAGCACGGATCTTATCCTTGCCTTCTCGTTCTCTCTTAGAGCATACACTTGCCCACCATGTGGATGCATACTTCCTTAGTTTGAGAGCAACAAGTTTCACTCTCTTCTCCTCCGGGATTTGTTTGTAGTCAAAGACTCTCTCAGCGGTTCTCATCCAATTCAACAAATTCGTCCGCATCAAGTCTTCATCATAATCGGGAATGTCGACTTTGATGTCATTAGAAGGACGAGAATTATTCCTCCTAGGAAGCAAAGTAACATCACTTGCTTCACCATCCGAATCATCACCTCTTTGTCGGGTGAGTCTAAGTGAGAGTTGTCTCACTTGGTCTTGGAGCAATGCCATTCTAGCATCATTCTCTCTTCTTTCTTCTTCCAAGATCCTCAAAGTTTCACGCCAATTTGGTGGTGGGTTTGTTTCATCTCCCATGCTCAAAACAGTTTCGGTTTTTGGTGATTTTGGGCAGTTTTTGTTTTTCGGTTTTTGGGGCTGTTTTGGGGATGTGTTTGGGACGTGTTTAAGGGTGGTCTAGGGTGGTTAAAGATGGTTTTCTTTAACCTCCAGCTCTGATACCAAATGTTGTATAATCGTTCATACAAGAAGGATTACACAAGTTCAAAGATAGAACAAGTTATGGAAGAACCGAATGGTTTTCCTAACTTGGGCAATTAATCTAATTACTTAGAGATACAGCTGCACCACTCTAAATATTTAGACCTTCCTAAGATCACAATTCAACTTAGCCAAAGTTAAATAAGCAAAGGACAAGCTCACTTAATTCCAATCCAAGAATTAAAGCTAACTCACAATTCACACACTTTGTGTTGGACAAAAACTCACTGATTTTCTCATTGATATGAGGTTACTTGGGATTGAGGAGAGCATGACGTTGGATAGAAGTGGGTGGAGGGGCAATATCCATGTGGAGGAAGGGGTGTGATTACTACATTTATTTGTTTTTCTCAATTGTGTTGATATTAAAACCTTTTGTTGAAAACCTCTTTTAAAACTTGTTTTTCAAAAAAAAAAAAAAACCTTTTTATCACTCTTGTCGTTATCATCTCCTCTGGTAACGGTTTCAGTTGACGATTCATGTTAGCCGACCCCAAATCACTTTGGGAATAAGGCTTAGTTGTTGTTGTTGTTGTTGTTATCTTTCGGTATTTATACAATAGTTCAAGTCCATTTTCTGATTTTTTGACATAAAAAGAAAATAAAATAAATTACCTAAATTAACTAACAACTAATCAGCCCATAATCCCATGTAATGGAACGTGGGAAAACAAGCTCTAACTAGCCGTTTGATTGCTGTTGCACTTCCCTCAATATGCTGCACTTCTCCCATGTTTCTAGGACGTGGATGAGTGGCTTAAACCCACTACTTCACCCTTGATGAATCGAAGCAACAATGTGGAGAAGAAATGCCACCAAAATAGGAGCTGCTGCCTTGCTTAATTTGCACGTACACATCTTGTTGTAGGCGCCACAAAAATAGGAACAACTTCCTATTCTCTTGCAACCACCTCCATACTTGGTGCCATATGCTTTTGGACGTGTAACAACATTACCTAAATAATCCTACTGATTTAAACTACAGCCCTAATGCTTTATTACATGACTCTTTAATAAACTATCACAAACAACTAAAACAAACAACAATCAACCGAAATAATATCAAAGCTAATGTAACTCCTAACTCATCTAGGACTCTTGTACATTACTTAGAACCATTATAACATAATGACTCTTAGTAGTACCTTTTAGGGAAATCAAATTACAACTCAAAACATACGAATGTAAAGACTCCTAATGTAACCATGACTCTAATAACTTGACATTTATGGACTGATTTTCAAAACTTACAAAACCAAGTAATCCATGGGCGTTTCAATGGATGAAAATAGAGAAATGAACTCATTAATCCACGCAATGCAACTACCATTAAGTTAAGAAGCTTCGATCCATAGGAGGCCATGATCGTACCTACATCATCCTCCCCTTCTTTAAAGAAGTTTGACCTCAAACTTAAGGATCCTCCATTTTCAGCATAAAAGGAACGAAGATCAACAATATGTGTCTCTTGAAAGAAATTTTGTTTCGGTGTATTGAAATCAGTTGGGACCAATTCTCGAAAATAGTTAGGCTCATGAGGATCTATGTGAAGTAGGGTAATTAAGGATGGACGTTTGGCCTTTGTAGGGGGTGCTTGTGATCTTGCGAAAGTGATGAGAGGGGTTAAAACAATCTTACGGTTGTTGTGATTGAAAGAGTAGGTATTCTTGTATCCATCATGGACCACACGCCTATCATACAACCAGGGTCTCCCTAACAAAACATGGCAAGCACTCATGGGGATCACATCACACCATAGTTCTTCATTGTAAACTTTTCCAATGCTAAAAGATAATAACACTCGAGAATTAACTTGAATGCCCTTACCTAAATTGAGCCATTGTATCACATATGGCTTAGAATGTAGTGTAGTTGGAAGTTTGAGCTTTTCCACCATGGCTTGAGAAGCAACGTTGGTACAACCTCCTCCATCAATGATCAAGGTGCAAACCTTGCCTTCAATGGTGCATTTGGAGTGGAAAATGGACTCCCTTTGCTGCATACCCTCGTGGCTAGCAACGCCACTTAGAGCCCTCCTCACAACGAGGCATTCCCCTTCATCAGGACCAAGCTCTTCTACGTCCTTCTCCTCCTCAATGATGGCATTGTTGGATGCCATACCTACTGCCATTTCTCCTTCCTCCTCCTCTTGACAAGCTTCAACCTCCATCAAACTCACAACTCGTTGGTTTGGACAATCCGAGGCAATGTGGCCTAACCCTTGACATCTAAAGCATCTCCTAGGGGCTTTGTTTAGGCTAGAGGTAGTGTTTTGAAGTGGTGGAAAAATCTGATCATTTTTGGCAAAGACACGTGAGGTAGTCTTGCCTTTGGCCTTTTGTTGTTTATCAACCTTGTGAGCTAACAGAACTAGCTCTTCTAATGTCGAATAAGCATGAAGCTCAACAACATTAGCAATGTGAGGGTCTAAACTCTAAACCTCCAAGAAAACGAACCAAAGTTTGTGGTTCAGCTTCCAAAACGCCACACTTCATCAAGTATGCCTCAAAATCTCGAGCATACTCCTCCATACTATTACCTCCTTGCTGCAAATGATGAAGTCTTGCAAAGTTTTCTTGCACATAGTATGTTGGCAAGAACTTCTTCTTCAAGAGCTTCTTCATCTTAGGCCAAGCACGGATCTTATCCTTGCCTTCTCGTTCTCTCTTAGAGCATACACTTGCCCACCATGTGGATGCATACTTCCTTAGTTTGAGAGCAACAAGTTTCACTCTCTTCTCCTCCGGGATTTGTTTGTAGTCAAAGACTCTCTCAACGGTTCTCATCCATTCAACAAATTCGTCCGCATCAAGTCTTCCATCATAATCAGGAATGTCGACTTTGATGTCATTAGAAGGACGAGAATTATTCCTCCTAGGAAGCAAAGTAACATCACTTGCTTCACCATCCGAATCATCACCTCTTTGTCGGGTGAGTCTAAGTGAGAGTTGTCTCACTTGGTCTTGGAGCAATGCCATTCTAGCATCATTCTCTCTTCATTCTTCTTCCAAGATCCTCAAAGTTTCACGCCAATTTGGTGGTGGGTTTGTTTCATCTCCCATGCTCAAAACAGTTTCGATTTTTGGTGATTTTGGGCAGTTTTTGTTTTTCGGTTTTTGGGGCTGTTTTGGGGATGTGTTTGGGACGTGTTTAAGGGTGGTCTAGGGTGGTTAAAGATGGTTTTCTTTAACCTCCAGCTCTGATACCAAATGTTGTATAATCGTTCATACAAGAAGGATTACACAAGTTCAAAGATGAACAAGTTATGGAAGAACCGAATGGTTTTCCTAACCTAGGCAATTAATCTAATTACTTAGAGATACAATTGCACCACTCTAAATATTTAGACCTTCCTAAGATCACAATTCAACTTAGCCAAAGTTAAATAAGCAAAGGACAAGCTCACTTAATTCCAATCCAAGAATTAAAGCTAACTCACAATTCACACACTTTGTGTTGGACAAAAACTCACTGACTTTCTCATTGATATCTTTCGGTATTTATACAATAGTTCAAGTCCATTTTCTGATTTTTGACATAAAAAGAAAATAAAATAAATTACCTAAATTAACTAACAACTAATCAGCCCATAATCCCATGTAATGGAACGTGGGAAAACAAGCTCTAACTAGCCGTTTGATTCTTTGTTGCACTTCCCTCAATATCTTGCACTTTTCCCATGTTTCTGGGACGTGGATGAGTGGCTTAAACCCACTACTTCACCCTTGATGAATCAGCAACAATGTGGAGAAGAAATGCCACCAAAATAGGAGCTGCTGCCTTGCTTAATTTGCACGTACACATCTTGTTGTAGGCGCCACAAAAATAGGAACAACTTCCTATTCTCTTGCAACCACCTCCCATACTTGGTGCCATATGCCTTTGGACGTGTAACAACATTACCTAAATAATCCTACTGATTTAAACTACAACCCTAATGCTTTATTACATGACTCTTTAATAAACTATCACAAACAACTAAAACAAACAACAATCAACCGAAATAATATCAAAGCTAATGTAACTCCTAACTCATCTAGGACTCTTGTACATTACTTAGAACCATTATAACATAATGACTCTTAGTAGTACCTTTTAGGGAAATCAAATTACAACTCAAAACATACGAATGTAAAGACTCCTAATGTAACCATGACTCTAATAACTTGACATTTATGGACTGATTTTCAAAACTTACAAAACCAAGTAATCCATGGGCGTTTCAATGGATGAAAATAGAGAAATGAACTCATTAATCCACGCAATGCAACTACCATTAAGTTAAGAAGCTTCGATCCATAGGAGGCCATGATCGTACCTACATCACCATCCCTAGTCAAGTGTGGGAAGATGTGTCGATGGATTTTGTGGAAGGGCTCCCTAGGTCTGTCGGAGTGGATACGGTGCTTGTGGTGGTGGATAGGCTAACAAAGTACAGCCATTTTTTGGCTCTTAAACACCCTTTCACAGCTGCTAGTGTGGCGGCTCTTTTTGTTCGAGAAATAGTGCGACTTCATGGCTTCCCATCGACAATTGTCTCTGATCGGGACCGGGTGTTTCTTAGTGTGTTTTGGTGTGAACTCTTCAAGCTCCAAGGCACCCAACTCCACCGGAGCACAGCTTATCATCCTGAATCCGATGGACAAACGGAGGTGGTTAACAAGTGGATGGAGGGCTACTTACGTTGCTTCATTAATAGGCAACCCAAGTCTTGGTCTTCATGGCTTCCATGGGCGGAGTATTGCTACAATACGTCCACTCACTCTTCTACTTTTTGCTCTCCTTTCAAGGCCTTAGACGGGCGAGACCCCCTCCTCTCGTTGCGTTTTGAGGAAGGTAGCACGGCCGTGTCCACTTTGGAAGATCAATTCTTTGGAGCGGGATGCCATACTCGATGATCTCAAGTTCAATCTTTTGAAAGCCCGTAACAATATGAAGTTGCATGAAGATGGCATGAGCAGGGATGTTCATTACAATGTGGGAGATATGGTTTACTTGAAGTTACGCCCATACAGGCAGAAGTCTCTCACCAAGAGGCCCTTTGAAAAGCTCACTGCACGCTTTTATGGCCCATTCAAGATATCGGACAAGGTAGGGCGATCGCCTATAAACCGGAACTTTCTTCCACTCGCTAAAATACATCCAGGTTTTCCACATTTCACAACTCAAAAAGGCCTTGGGTGATCATCCGGCTTTCAAACACACATTCCCTCGATTTTTCTTCCGAATTAGCCTTGAATTCCACTCCTATTCTTTGTGTTGGGCATCCGCTACGTGCCTATGGGAGCTGGAGCACAAACTGAAGTGTTGGTCCAATGGGAGAACTTACCTGAATCAGAAGCCACTAGGGAGGAATATTCAGCTCTACATGCGAGATTTCCATTTTTTCACCTTGAGGACAAGGTGAAAGTTTGGGTGGGGGGGTAATGTTGTAACTCACCCTAAACCTCCTGTGCTATTGACGTATAAGAGAAGGGACAAGGCTAAAAGAAATGACGTTGGGGCAGAGAACATTCCCAGCAGTGTTGAGTTGGCAAATGTGCAGATGGGTACTAAAAATATCTAGCTTCCTTCTAGAAAGGGCAAGCTGGTCTTTTACTTTAAATATTACTGTTGCAGGTAGTGGGTTGTGTTGTAATAAAAGGGGATCTGTATTGAGAAATAGGAAAACCTTGGGAGAGCACTCATCCTCTCGAATGATGAGCATTGTATGAAGATTGACACTATTGATTGAATACAATACTATATATCCTCTTGCCTTAATTTGTTGTTTATTGTTGAGTTTGATCTGAGTTTATAGCAGACACATGGAGCCAAAATTTGAAATGGTGCACCTAGGCTATCTCATCTTTTCTTTGCCGATGATAGCATTTTATTTGCTAGAGCTAATTTGCAAGAATGCTCTAAAATTGCTAATATTACTAGTATTTATGAGAGAGCATCCGGTCAGAAAGTCAATCTTAGTAAGACGGAGGTAGCTTTTACCAAATGTGTTAATGCTAATGGGACGAAAGAAATTGTTGATGGCTTGGGTGTTCGGGAGGTGGAAAAGCATGAAAAGTATTTGGGCTTACTGAAAATTATTGGGAGATCCAAAAAAGCTAAACTCAATGGGTGAAAAGAAATGTTCTTGTCTCGAGCAAGGAAAGAGACTCTCATCAAAGGTGTAGCACAAGCCATTCCAACATACATGATGAGTGTATTTCGGATACCTGATGCTTTCCTTGAGGAGATTCATGCTCTTCTTGGCTCGATCTCGGTGGGGTTTGACAAATTCACGAAGAAAGATGCATTGGCATAATTGAGAGTTGCTTTGTATGCCCAAATCCGTAGGGGATAGGTTTTTGTGACCTAATTTTTTCAATCAAGCCCTCCTTGATAAACAAGTATGGCATTTGCATCATGAAACAAACTCTATGCATCGTGTCCTAAAATCTAGATACTTAAAAAATATGAAGTTTTGGAGGCTCGCCGTGGGTATAATCCGAGCTATACATGGAGAAGCATTTGGGGCTCTAAATCCTTACTTCTAGAGGGTCTCAAATGGCGTGTTGGGAATGGCGCGAGCATCCGGGTTTGGGAGGAAGTTGGGCTACCTGGTGCAAGTTCAGTTTGGGTTCCTACACCAAATATTAACAGGAATGCGGTGGCTGACTTTATTGATTTCGAGGGCGGAAGATGGAAAGTGAAGCAGGTTCAACTTTCAAGCCATGTTTACAGAAGAAGATTGTTCCCTAATTTTCAATATCCCGCTGTTTCAATCCTGCCAAAGAAATAAGCGCTACTGGTGACCCTCTCATCATGGCGTTTACTCTTTAAAGGCTTGGAAGATTAGGGAGTTGTCGAGCTTGGGAATCGCTATATGGTGCTAGAGACGAAAATCAATGGAAGATGGTCTAGTCCATAGAAGGTCCTCCGAAACTCCACCATTTTATTTGGAGGACGTGTAAGGGTAGCCTCGCCGCAAAAGATGTGCTTAAAAGACGACACATTGCTGCTGATAGAGTTTGTCGAGTATGTGGTGCCATGATGAGTCTATCCTTCATGCTTTATTTGACTGTAATTTAGCTGCACTAACATTGTCTTCGAGCCAATTTGCTAGTCTAATAGCAGAAGCTCCAACTTCATCTTTTGCAGATCTTTTACAATGGGTGGCTGGGAAAGTGGACAAAAAAAAATTGAGTTGCTTTGCGTCTTTGATTTGAGCTGTATGGTTCAGCAGAAATGAAACAATTTTTCAGAATGTGAGCCCAGATCACATTCAAGTAGCTAGTGATTTCTCAAAAAAGGTGGCAGATTCTATAGAGTACACAAAGTTGGTGAATGGGCTTAACACCAGAACTACAAGATACTCACCTGATTCATGGGTTCCTCCTGATGTTGGCTGGATCAAAGTAAACACGGATGCACATATGGCTGCAGGTGGTGTAAGTGGGTTGGGTGTTGTGCTTCGTGATGCTGCTGGAGTAGTCATTGCAGCAGGGTCGAGGAGAGTGCAGGGTCGTTGGGCTATTGAACAAGCCGAAGCAGCTGCTGCAGCTTTTGGTGTGGAACTTGCGATGAGGATGAGTTGGCAGAAGGTTGTGTTGGAATGTGATGCCATTAATATTGTTCATGCTGTTAGCAAGAAGTCGCATGGATGCTCACCAATTTTTCTCTTTTATGATGAGATAGAGAAGTTGAGTAGTGGTTTATGTTGTCATGTTAAGCGTGGGGGAAATACTTCAGCACAGCTCGTGGCAAGGTGGGACTTTGTTGGTTCAGATAATGTGTGCTTTGACTCTTTTCACCAAATTTTCATTACTTTGGCGGAGATTGATTTACTTCAATAAAATTACATCCTAATTAATTTATGTTGCAAAAAGCTGATGGCGTCATGCTACAGCTCAAACTACCAAAACTGCTAAAGAGACCATATGAAGAAAAAGTTCGAAACAATCTAATCATGTTCCACATCAATCACTTCATCATAAAAGACATAAGGACAACATCAAAATCTCAATAAAATATCATAATTCTTCCAATAAGCTGATGGTGAACATCCTTATTGGGACAGTGGATGTATTACTCTCTATCTGGCAAAGAAATATCTAATTATCATTTAAGCAATCATTTTCAAATTTCAACAATTATCCAAGAGGAAAATTAATGAACACGGGTGGATCTACACTTAGCTACGGTGTTGCCACTTGCCATCATATATACTAAAAGTAAGAAAGTATAAAATATATCAAATAAAATCATTATAGACATTGTCACCCTTCCACAGGATCTAGTTTCTCTACCAAAAATAACATAAGCAACCAAAGACACAAACATACCTTAAGTCTCTTCAAGTTATCTTGTAAAGCTTGTTTGGTAATTTTAGTCTGCTCAGATATGGACATAGTCCCAACACCCTGTACACCACCAATTGCCCCTCCAATACTGGGTGGCCCAGCAGGGTTATGGGAAACAGATGAATAAGGGGTTGGTGCTGTGTACATATAACTTTGAGGTTGAACAGATTGAACTGATGATGCATTTCGACTTACTGCAGAAGGTCCTTCATCCATTCTCTTGCCCAAACCTTTCCTAAATTGCTCCTCTTCCCATTTTCTCTCTTCCTCATCTTCATCATCCTCCATGTTCAACTGCCCAATCCGCACTGGCCTCTCATCAACATCCTCAAACACACCCTTTTTAGGACCATCTATCTTCTCACCAAGCATAGCAATTCGTGTTTGGAACTCGGGTTCCTCATCACTTAGCCCCTCTGCTTCTCCATGATTACTTCCTGCATCCAATGATATAAAATCTGGAGCTGCAGCCCGTGACAGCCGAAGTCTCTCCCTCTCTGCTCGAATAGCATTAATTGTTGCTTGATCAACTTCTCCCTTCCCAATACCCATCAAACCAATCCTCCTCTCAGCATCATCCTTCTCCCTCTTCAAATAAGAAGTCTCTTCATCCCTTGAAGTTTTGTCTTCATTCATCTCGTCACCATCTTTTCCAGTTTCCCCAACTGGTTTGACAAGACCCTTCAGAACAATAACAGGCTCTGAGGTTGAACTAGGTTGTGTGTCTGATGTTGGCGGTCTTGACCTCGAGCTAGCAAGGGTTTTAGTGTTCCTTTGGAGTTCAAGGAGGGCTTCTTTTGTATATTGACCAGCTTGAGGTTGAACATTAGAGGTAACTGAACAAGTGGAAGACCCAAGACGGTCCTTGATGGATGTAATCTTATGAGAAGAAGTCGACTTGGAGGGACGAGATGCAGAAGATTTCCGCGGACGAGAAAATGGGGTCTCATTATCTTCATCTTCAGCAAAACTTAAAAGCTTCTGGTGGCTTTTATTTGGTTTGTCAACTGCTGTAGTTTTACCAAAAGATGGCTTCGTCGAAGCTTTAGATGGAACTCCGCTACCATTAGCTTCACTCTCTTCATTTTCATCATCACCCGCTCGACGACGAAAGTTTTTTGATCTTGAGCTCATTGAAATGTCAAATATAGCCACTATAATAACCCTTTCAGATTAGCTGCCACAATTAAGGTCACTGTCAGCAGCAATCAGCATTGAAAAGCAAGCACAACAAACATAATCACGGAAAACTCATTCATAACATTAAGAAACTGATCTCTATTCAATAAGGGAAGAGGGGGGGACACCAAAGAAAAAAAAATGGACCGGCTAAAATGGCACTTTTGAACACATAAAAAGGAAAAAAATTAAAAAGGAGACAAAATAGCAAGACCTGCCATGGCATTTTTTAACATATTAAAAAAAAAAAGACACAAAATCGCCAGACTGAAATGGCAGTTTTTTAATGAATAGAAAACATAGAAATTATGACCATATAGACGGCGTTCTTCCTACTTTTCCTGCTTCCATTTGAATTCTTCTCCGTTCTTCATGTTCTCCCTCCCATTATCTGCAAACAATATCTCAAGACCAATAACTAAAACTCCCCTCTTCAAAGGCCAAAAGCAAGCAATTCAAAGCAACAAATACACAAGACTATTAACTAAAATTTCTCTTTTCAAAGGCCAAGAGCAGGCAATTCAAATCCAAAAACAAGGCCACATTCGCATTTTCCTGTGTTCTTCATCACAAGTCTTTTATCATACATTTATCAGTGTGCTTGTGCTTTTTATTCAGTATAATCGAACCAAAAAACCAAACCACGAGGAGTGACAAGGGAAATCACAGTCAAAAGGTAATTCTTAGTTTCTAATTCTTTTACTTTGTAATGTGTTAGTATCTCAATTCTAACTGATGATCTTAATATTCGGAAAAAAAACGTTTTTCTACAATTATAAATGGTTTCCTAATATTTGTTGTAATACTCACCCACAAATATATCAATTCGAGTAAGCTAAACCCTAAAATTTTGAAAGTTCTACATTTATCTTGTTTTTTCTCAACAAATTAAACAAACCCAGATCAATAATCATAGGAAAACCCACACAAATTGGACGAAAACCCACACAAATTGAAGAAAAACCATATTTAAGAAAAAAAAATCGAACACACCTTTACTCAAGAAGAGTTGGGGAAACGACAGGGTCAGGAGTCCGGCTTTTGGGTTCGGCGGCCGTGCGAGAGATAAGCCAAAGCTATGGAATAGAAGCAGGTGCGACCGTCTGCCAATTTTTGTTGGGTAAAGGTGGTCGCCGCCGGTGTGGAGCGAGTGAAGGTGGTCGAGTGAAGCAGGCGTTTTTATACATTATTTTTCTTGGGAAAACTTTTTATATTTTAACTACTCGTTTTGATTTTTTGGAATGTCTGGATTATTTTGATTATTTTATAAGTAAAAATATAGTTGTTGATGCGTGTAATATCAATTTTTATATTTTTTTAAATAAGGATATTAAGGTTAAATAATTTTGAGTATGTAATAGAGGGAGTAGTTTGGAATTTGGATGTCCGTGCGAAGCACTGTTTGTAGGGTTAATGCGTTAAAATAACTATAATTATCTATTGGTTGTTCACTAACAGTATGAGAATGATTTGCATTGAACTCTTGCATCGGTGGAGGTAAGATCCAAGAGAAGGCTTTGTGTCCAAGCTTTGAGAATATTGTTTCCATGACTCGGGTACGTTCATTTGGCTACATTAACGCAAATAATTGACATTTTTTTTCTATGGGGAAATATGGGCTTCGAAATTATGTAGTGTATTTAAATGCAATACGAGCTAGTTTGTAATAGATGGATAACCTATTGAAGTATTAATTTTATGTCCGTAGCTGGACATCCTAAAATGAGTTGTGCAAGGTCATGAAGGATTGTGACTATTAGACGAAATCGGAACCAAATTAAAGAATTTATTAATATGCAAAATGAAGCTATTTCAAGCCCTGTCTTGATCTCCTCCGAGATCTCTAAAGAATTTTGTCTTAGATTTGTCTCTAACCCGAACTGTTTTTTTGATGAAGAAAATGACTTCAATCTCATCTCCCCCATTATTTCGGAGGAGGACAATTGTTTCCTTACTAGGGATATTTTAGGGGAGGAGATTAAGCAAGCTACCTTCGATCTAGCCCCTGATAAATCCCCTGGTCCAGATGGTTTTCCCCCTTTCTTTTTTCAAAAATATTGGACTTTAGTCGGCAACTCTGTGATTAGAGCTGTTAGAGCTTTTTTCCACTCAGGAAACATTCTTAAAGAAATAAACCATACTTTTTTAGCCTTAATCCCAAAGATTGACAATCCTAGCAGTTCTAACGACTTTCGACCTATAAGCCTTTGCAGTACGATTTATAAGATCATTTCTAAAATAATCACCAATAGGCTGAAAATTGTAATGGGTAAAATCATCCACCCCCTTCAAGGGGCTTTTGTGCCTGAACGCTTAATCCAAGATAACATCTTAATAGCACATGAAGTTTTCCACTCTTTTAGGAAAAAATCTGGGAAAGAAGGTTGGATTGCCATTAAACTTGACATGGAAAAAGCTTACGATAGACTGGAATGGAAATTTCTTTTTGCTATACTTAAAAAGTTTGGTTTTTGTGAGATTTGGTGTAATTGGTTGAAGGGATGTGTCACTACCCCCTCTTTTTCGGTGTTAGTTAATGGCATTCCAGGAGAGCGTTTCAACGCGTCTCGAGGGATTAGGCAAGGGGATCCCCTCTCCCCTTATTTATTCATTTTATGTGCTGAACTTTTAGCTCGGGAATTTTCTCAAGCTAGTCTTGCAAAGGAGAAACTTTTGGGAGTGTCTGTTGGGAAATCTGGTGTTAGGGTGCCGTTCCTCACCTTTGCAGATGACACAATGATTTTTGCTAAGGCAAATGATGCTAGTTGTGTCCTTATTAAAAATATTCTGGATAAATATTGTGCTATGTCTGGTCAGTTAGTTAACTTCCATAAATCAGCCTTCCAATGTTCAGATAATGTTCCTTATCAAGATCGTCAGAATTTTAGCTCTTTACTTGCTATGAATGAAGTCCTTAATTTGGGTGAGTACTTGGGTTGTCCCATTATTGACTCTAGGGTCACCAAAGACACTTTTAGTAAGGTAATTTTAAGCGTCAATAATCAACTCCCCAAATGGAAAGCTAATTCTCTTTCTCAAGTGGAGAGGTGTCTTAATTCGAGCTAATTTAGCAACTAAGGCGAATTTTCAAATGCAAAGCTTTAAACTTCCGCCCACCATTCTAACTTTATTGGATAAAACTTACGGAATTTTTTTTGGAATAAAGATACTACTAATAAGTCGGCTAATCTTATTGGATGGGATAAAGTTTGCCGACCCAAAGACAAAAGGTGGGCTTGGGTTTAGGAAAGCTAAACCCCATAATGAAGCTCTCCAAATGAAACTTCTCTCGGAACCGGTCAAAGATCATCCTAGTCTATGGGTTACTTTAGTTAAAAAGAAGTATTGTAAAAACCAAGATCTTTTATCTCATAAAATTTCTACTTCTGCCTCCTGGCAATGGAAGAATTTAATGCGTCTCAGGGACACTTTTTAAAAGGGCTTACGTTGGCAACTTGGGAATGGTGGTAGTATTAGTTTTTGGTGGGATAATTGGGTATTCCAATATCCGTTAGTTGAGGTTGTCCAAGCTTCGCTTATCCTAGAGAGCTTAAGGTGGCGATTTCATTAATTCGCTAAGCAATGGGATATAGATAAATTGCAAAGAGTGGTTCCTATTCCTATAGTGGAAAGTATTAAGTCTTTATTCATTTCGTCCTGTCTAACAGATGATAAACTGGTTTGGGGTCTCACTTCGGATGGTGAGTATTCAGTTAAATCCGGGGCTTCCTTGGCCCAAGGGCACTCGAATTTGCAAAATAATGATGTAGAATTTAAATGGATTTGGAACCTCAATCAGCCTCCTAAAATTAAAAATTTTCTTTGGAAAGCTTGCAATGATGGTCTTCCCACTAAAGAAAGATTGGAAAAAAGTCACATTTTTATTCCTCAGCAATGTGTTTTTTGCAATTGCTTTTCTGAATCTGCTTCTCATCTTTTTTTTTGTGCCCCTTTGTGTTAGATATTTGTATGCATCGCATTCTTCTTATGGATGGCCCCTTTTCCCGGGAAGGGTGTGTTTTTTCGGCCCGGGATTCATTTAGAATTTCCTTGCGTCTTGTAAGCGTGCTTCTTCCATGATGGATATGAACTTCTTTGTGGTAATTTGGTGGTTTGCTTGGTATTTTAGAAACAGGTTGATCTTCAATGATGAGCAAATTTCTTCCAGAAAAGCCAGTTTGTTAATCTATAAGTTTGTTGCTGATTGGGTTAAGGCAGACAAGGAAAAGAAGTCTGCTAATGTTTCTGTGCAGACTTCGGGTTTGTTGGCTATCAATTATGTCAGGAGTGGTTTGAAGGTCTGTTGGTCTTCCCCCCCTAATAATTGGTTTAAAATGAATTTTGATGGCTCCAAGTTGTCTAATGGCAAGGCAGCCTTTGGGTTTGTCATTAGGAATTCGGATGGTGATGCTGTTCTTGCAGGTGTTAAGTCCATTGGTTGCTCTAACAGTGTGATTCAGGCTGAAGCTTGGGGTTTGGTGGAGGGCATTAAAGCTGCTCTTTCTCTTCAGATTTCTAAGCTGTGGATTGAGGGAGATAATTTAGCTGTCATTAATGCGATTAATTCTTCCTGGCGTATTCCTTGGGAAATTAATTCTATGATTGCTGATGCAGGGCATTTTCTGGAGAATGGTTTTGAGTGGAAGGCTTCTCACTGCTTCCGTGAGGCTAATTGTGCAGCTGATTTCATGGCGCAAAAGGGGCATTCTTGTTCCACTTTATTGTATTGGTTTCCACCTTACAGTATAGATTTTTCTCTCATCATCCGCAAGGATGTTTTAGGTTGGCCTCCTGATTAAGGGGGGTGCTCCTAAGTTTTTTCTCCTTATCAAAAAAAAAAAAAAAAAAATGAAGGATTGTGACTTTTAAAGTACCACTTCTATTACATATTGTAAGTCAAACTAATAATATGTTAATAAAATAAGATATCAGTTTATCATATTAAATAGAGATTGGCTGTTTGATAATAGAGATTATATGAGATTGGGAATTATACCTTGGAATGGTTACAACATTCGTAAGATCGCAAGACTCGCATTTAGGAACTCCTTGGAAAATGTCAACCTTGTTGAGACAATGATGACATGCTTAATATATGATATTGTCAACATGCTCAAGATGATATGCATGGGCAATAACTCGACAATATTGTACCTGCAAGATGATTCAAAGTTATTTATTCATGTATAGGTTTATGTGAGTTTAAAAAATGAAGAGTAGGGGTCAAATTATTTACTTTTCTCACGGCAAGAAAGGTATCTAATTGGATCCGAGGAGCCACTAGTGGAAAAACATTAAATTGCGGCGGTCATTAAGTGGTCTATTGCTGCGGTTTTGACCGCGCAACAATTAAGGGCGCAGCAATAGGTAATTACCTATTGCTGCGGTTTTTAACAGCAGCAATAGAGCAACCTATTGCTGCGGTTCCTACCCAAAACCGCAGGTTTAGGTATTTTTTTTAAATAAAAAAATTAAAGCCTATTGCTGCGGTTTTGGGTAAAAACCGCAGCAATAGGTACAACTCCACAAAAAATTTAAAATTTAGATCTTCGATATTCATATACAATGAGAGAGAGTGCCAAAAAAATTAAAAAAACACTTAACTAAAACACAAACTTACAGCATTACATTCATATATTATATAGAACGATATTCTTACATAACTTATAACTAAATTTTACAATTAACATTTTCTGTTGAAATAACAGATACAAAAAAATCAGTTCTTCAATAAAACAAATGACTATAACACTAACCTAAAAAAACATATGAGAATTGAATTAAAAATTAATAGAAACTTCCTAAAAAAAAAGAAATAGCTCACATGAATTGAAAAAACTAGATCTACCTTGACCCCCATAAAAAAAGGAAAAAAAAAACAGATCTAATTGCTGAAATTACTGAAACGAGAAAAGATAAAAAAAATCAAAATCCTAATTCAAGTTGAGCACTAAACTGATGTAACTCATCGCATATAATAACGACAAAACGAAATTAGTAGAAGATTTATTATTCTTACGAAAATTGAGAAAAAATTGATATCAAAACCCTAACAATTCGTATTTCGCTTCGCCATGGATGTCAGCGAAGTTCACGAGGAAATCTCTAGCAAGACCACCGCCAAACTCGTCAGAGGCGGTGAACAAAGGCCGAAATGACGGCGGCGAGAGACTTAAGGGCCGAATTTGTATTCATCGAAGGGCTAATGAAGAAGAACGATCGAGTCTTCGATCTGAACGGCCGACGAAGAACGAGAAATCTCGAGGAGGAGTCTTCGTCTTCGTCTGGTGAGTTTTCGATCTGAACGACCGACGAAGAAGAACGACCGACGAAGAAGAAATCTCGAGGAGGAGAGATAAATGAGTGGCGAGGACGACTTCGGACGACTTAGGTTGAGCGACGAGATTGAAGATGCTGAGAGATGAGAGATGTGCGAAGAGTTTCTGTTGAGCGACGCTCACCGGCGAGATGAGAGGATGAGAGGAGAGATGAGAGGATGAGAGGAGAGTGAGAGGTTGAGAGGAGAGATGAGAGGAATGAGGATGAGAGAAAACGAAGAGATGAGAGAAGTAAAAAGTGAGGAAGCAAGAACCCTAACGGCCAAGCGTGTTTTATTAAATCATAGTCTATTGCTGCGGTTTTTTTAGGAACCGCAACAATAGGTTCAAATATTATTAAAAAAAAAAATTAATCTATTGCTGCGGTTTCGGCCGGAAACCGCAGCAATAGAACTGGTCAAACAGTCAACCAAATTTGAAATTTTTTCCCGTTGATATCTATTGCTGCGGTTTTGGCTGGGAACCGCAGCAATAGGTGTACTTTCTATTTTACATTTTCTTTTGACGTGATTTATTGCTGCGTATGGGTGAAACCGCAACAATTCCACCGCAGCAATAAGCAAAAATTCTACTAGTGAGCATTCGAAATATTAATGGATGATTGTAAGGAGAAAGAAGTTGAGTGGAAGCAAGCAACCCTTTTTTTCGCTACTTTATCGGAATCATACCTATAAATTTAGAAGATGAAGTTGTTCAATAAAATAGTAATTTAGGATAATCATTTATATAATTATCTTGCGCATACCATGTAGATAAGGAAGTAGTTAAGTCATCCACTTTGTTAACATAAATCTTGGAGTAAAATCCTGTTGTAAGATAAGTCCGGCCTATGTTTAAGAAACCCATAAAACCACTAATACATATTAATATCACACTTCCAAATATGAAAATAATATGCAATTTGCTGATAATTCATGTAGTTCAATAATGTACCGCGGAAGCTCTTAACATGAAGACCACATGCAAAAAGAATTGGACAAAAATTAGCTTCAGTATTAAGTTTCCCATCTCCAAGTATGTGCACAAATTCATTCCAAAGAATTAACTTTATAATTGTCCAACTGCAAGTATGAAATTCTTTAGTGTTAGGTTCATATTATGTTAAATGAATATAGAGATGGTATTTAAATTAGAATTATTTAATTAGAATAGACTTACATTTTATCCATTATTGCCAAATCTCTTTTAACCGAGTTTCCTCCAACTGGCTCAATTGGTGAAGCATATAGAACTAATCCCATTGCATCTTAGTACAATCAAAATTGTATAATTAAAGTTAGCTTCATTCAAGCTAAGAAAAATATTAATTTAATCTAGATAGATGGTTAGTAAAAGTACCAAACACCATATCAGTACGATTGACATGAACATGGAACCAGTTCAAAGCTAACAAATTGTAGAAGAATGTAGGAATTGCAATGTCATCATGCTCTTCCCGTATCACAATTGTTTATGTTGTTATTATCATTTTTTTTCAGTTTGAGACGATTTTACTGTTCTCATCGGCATGCACTACTTGTACCCCACGGAATACATAAACACATCCCTCGCTCGTAAAACGTTCCTTAAAAAATTTTCAACATAGGGCAAGAATATAGTGCATTATATGCACTCACCCTATCATTAAAACCAAAATGAAAGTTGCTAAGAATGTCTTGTACCATTGTGAAATAAGTTAGTAAACATTATTTAAAATTTCCTTTTACCTCGACATCAATGAAAAGCATTTTCCATATCTGCTTAGTTGTTCTGCGGTGATTGTAATTGAATACGTCGTAGTTACGAACCAACCGAGCCCTGACATTATATCATTGTACCCCGTAAGGATACAAAAGCATAAAGGGTGGATAATGGCACTCCATCCTGAGAAATAAGTTAGAGATAGAAATATAGTTACATATTATTTGAAAATGACTAACGTAATATATGCACATTCACGTCACATTTCAATATGTTAGGTATCTAAATAAAATCATTATCGTAATAATGACATCAATTGAAGACTATACGATCACGATATGAATAGGAGATTATTATTCAGTAAGTAATAATAGTAAAGTACATAAACTAGGTAGAAACATGACTTGTTTTCAACTAGTTACATTTTGCTCTTATTACAAAGTTGTGAAAAAAGATTGTAAACGTTAAATATAATTATTCAGAAGACAATATAACTAATTTATATACAATATTCTTTGTAAACACCCCTTGATGTCCTTGTATTGTTCCTTTTTTACCACAATCTTTAATTTGTTGTGTTCTTTGAGGTTCCCCGTGATAATGCCACATAGAGCTGGTCGTTGCTGAATACATGATCCAGTAGGTATATGCCAACATGGGGTATAGTTTGCTCCTGAGACTTGTTTATTGTCAAGGTAAAACTAACCTTCACTGGAAACTGCTTTCTAACCAGCTCGAACGACAATTTTATATCTTCAGCACTCTTCAACGAAATTCTAGGCTGAAAAACTCTGTTTCCGCTAGAATGCCCAGTTAAAATCTCAGCATCTATAAAATGGTCTTTGAGTGAACGACAAAGCAACCGTGTTGCATTGCAAAGCCCATTTTTAGAATCGATGTTTCTCAAAAGAATTAAAGGTACCCCAGGTTACAGAGTGAGAGCATGAGGAGGCAATCCCGAAGCTGAAATTGAATTCAAAAACTCTTGTTGATACAAATTTCTCCTATCCTTCGAGAATAGAATCAATCGAATAGTATGTTTTTCCTTCTTCGAGAAACTTCTCAACAACCTTATCATTTATCTTGTCAGCATCTTTGTTGAGGGGTGTGATGATGGCCCTTTCAACCATATAATTTCCTTCTCCCACATGCTGACTTAGATTTGGAAAAACCTGGTCAATCAACATTTCAATCGAGACATCATCAATTGATGGTATGACCATATGGTTTGGCAGTTTTATCATTTGATCTGACACAGTAGGTTCATCTCCGTTGCCAATTGAGAGCAACCGAGCAGCAAATGCGATGTCATCTCTTGATCTCTTATTTTCTCTCAAATGCAAAATATTGACATGTCTCTAAATAGGGGACTTAACAAATGACGCATCGATCATCTAAGCTCTTGTTCTGTTTCGAACCACTGGTAAAACTTGTCTGAAATCACCACCAAACACAATAATTTCCCCCCCAAATGGTATGTCGTTCCCCATTAAATCTTTCATTGATCAACAACTTTAAATTGATATTTGTGCGTCATTGGAGCCTCGTCCCATATAATTATGGCAGAGTGTTTAAGAATAGTGGCAGTTTTGGAACGCTTGGTGAATGAGCAAGTTGAGTTGTTATCAGGTTGCAATGAGAGTTGAAAAGTCGAGTGCGATGTTCTTCCCTGATGCAACAACGTTGCTGCAATTCCACATGTCGTCGTGGGAACAACAATTTCACCCCTACCTTTTACGGTAGCTAGGAGTGCTTTGTACAAGAATGTTTTGTCGGTACCTCCTGGACCATCAACGAAAAAAGCTCCACCAGTTTCTGAAATGACAACATCCATAATTGTGTCGCACGCATGTCGTTGGTCGCTATTAAGAGTGTTTACACACACCAAGTCCTCTTCTGGAATTGGCACAGAAAAATACTCCTCCATGATTGTAGGAAGATCGTCTATGTCCTTTGTACTTTCAGGTAAACTTGGCAACTCTGTGAAGTCAGAAATTCTTTTCCTCAGCAACCGTAATAATCGATCTACGTCTTACAGAAACTTATGAGTGAGAACACCATTGTTTGTTGTCGTGCTTGAAGATGGATAATCCTCAACCATGTAAGTGAGGAGCTCATCCCATAGGACACGTAATCTAGTTGGTTGATAGTATACCAAGATGGTTGCGAATAATCTTCGCAATGAGGGATGCTTCAAAAAGACACTGACAGATGCTTTCATCACTCTCAATTAGACCAAGGGATTCCGCAGCAGCTCGGAATGTTGGTTGTGTGATACCATTGACTGTTCTCAGATGTTCAAATGATTGAGGACCTCGCACATGGTTGAGCATTAATCTGAGGTAAAATCTATCTCCTACAGGTGGAGAAGCTACGTACAATCGACCCATAACTCGCTGATTACTTCTCCTTCGCTGCCACTCGCACGAAGACTTAACCCACCTATAATGCTCTGGAAATTCTCTGTAAAGATATCTTCTTGCACCTGGATCAGTTTCATTCATCTTGAAGAACAGAGTCAGCATCGTTTTCGAGTTTCTCGGGTCTTCTAATACGTCTAAGATTAGACTGTGCCCTTCGAATCTCACTTGATGCATGTTTGGCAAATAGACTTGCAAACGGTCTACAACTAGACACATTCGAGTCAAAGGCAATTTGTAAATTTTCCAAAAAGCTTCGGGTGCACAAATCCATCTCGCATCCACATATTGTGCAATTTCATCACCATTCTTTACTTCCGTGGATAATCTATCTGAATCCTTATGTATATATTTGTAGAGATATTTGACACACTTAATGTTGCTCCATATGTCTACATTGATGTGACAATCGTACTTCTGGAGCAAAAATGGACTGTAGGGAACTACCCACTAGTTGTCTACATTTATTCAAGAATGTTGATGCAATGGTACAGGTGGGCGATCTTGTCGACGACGGTATAGAGTATATGAGTCATTTCCTTGCATTGTTGCATTAGTAAATGACTTGTCGAATCCTTTCTTACAACTCCCTTGTTTCATGCATGGAGAATCCCTGTTGTGAACACCACATGGACCATGAATCAGGTGTTTAAGAACTCTTTTATACAATTCCGGTTCTTATTGTTCATCTGGTATTTCTGCTCTCACAATCATGTCGTAGTCATCAGGAGTGGTTAGCTTTTCATTTTGGTTTACAACATATGAACATGCGGAAGATCCCTCTTTTGGAATTCAACTACATATACATAAGCAACCATCTTTCTGAGGATTCCCCTTTCTAGAACATCATTTTTTAACTCTTCATATTTAGTATGAAACACCCTTGTCAGTAGGTCTGGCCGATCGTTTGACACTTGTCCAGGCAATAATTTTGATTGTATTTCTCACCAAGATGGATTGCATGTCATTGTCAAAAATATATCTAGTTTGCCAAACTTTTGTACTAAGGCCATGGCATCTTGGTACCTCTGGTGCATATCTCGTGGGCTTCCTACGAATGAAGACGGTAATATCGTCCTTTGACCAACATTCTCTGCATATAAAAATTTAATGATAAAAAATTTAATGTTCATTGAAGTGATTGGTTTAATTATGAAGATAATTGGTCAGCTAAAATCAATTTGAACCTGTGTTATGCTCTCCAACATTTAGAGAATCCTCTAAACCTTTATACAAATCAACACGTATCTTATCTTGATTGAGTGCAATCCATCTCGAGTTAAATGCTTGCCTTTTCACACAATTATCAACAACATATTGCTGGAGCAGACGACCGCCTCTTAAGAGTAGAGAATCAAAATATTGTCGCATCTAAGAAACATAATAATTATTTTTGTTAGAATGATATGAGTAAAAAAATGTAGGAAAATGAGACATACACATAGCCTTTCTAAAATAATTTTCACCTGAAACATATATACGTAGAATTCCCGACATGTAAGCTTTCTGCCAGTAGCAGTTGACTGTTCAAATCCCAACCATAAGTGCCATAAGGAAATAATAGAGGATACTGTAGTGGGTCGTAATAATCCACAGTATCTTTAATATGCATCAGCTGTCCATTGACAAACTCTATCATAATATCTCGCTCTTTTAGGTTAGCTATGTCATCCCCTTCAACGACGACGGCTGCCACCTAGGATGCTGAAGGCATTGAGTATTGACGATTATTGGCAGGTTGCTCTTTGATGACAAGCTTGCAGTCTTGTATGTCACTACGTTGTGCAAGATGGCGAAGATTATGGACAAAAGGATTATGAGCATTTAGAATATGCTTAATTCTGTCAATGATGTCAATCCATAATGAGGAATTTTCAGCTGCACGATTTTCATTTTCATGATCAGTGTCATAAATGTAGAGCTAAAGGAACCGAGGACGATCATTTGAGTTCAAAGGCAGTAGACCACCGATGCGGTGATAAATTGACATTTGAGCACGAAATGTGTACACATCTTGACGTGCATTGGTCAATTCGTCATCTATTTCTACTCCCATTGAAGTGAACGCAAAGACATGGTTGTACTTACGAGTGTTTTGTCTGAAATGATTCCCATCATCCGACAGATGAGAGTACATGTCAGTAAATCAGATGACAAAGGTAACTCAGGTAGATTGACCTTCCCATTTAAGCAGCAAAGTTCAGGAGATTCAAACCGGAACAGGCGTGCTTGACAATGTGGACATGTTGTCATTGTAGGCAAATTGAATATGGGCACCCCTTGTGACTCGGTGTAATTTCTTGCACAATTTCAATAACCCCATCTTCCCACTTTCCAAACCCTTATATCGTCAGAGTTGAGACCTGGTATGTCTTTGGCATTGGATATGTTGTTGTCACCAATATCAAACAATCTATCAGGCACGCAACATTCACTTTCTGTTTTAGGTAAGTGTGGAATGTCTATTGCGGCTGATGTGGGATCCAATATATTTGCATTTGTTCTGCTACTTTCTCTAACACAAAAGAATCGATTTGGTAAGTTGCTTTCATTTGCGAAATCCCCCTAACTTTGATTAAAAATTCGGTTTTTTCACCCAGTACCCCCGAGTTTTCAAAAAATTCACATGGTACCCCCATGTTTTCAAAATTCACCAGGTACCCCTCAGTTTTATGTAAATACACCCAAATACCCTTAATGACTAACGGCGTTAACAACAGTTAGTCTTAACCGTAATTAACCCCATAATTAACCTAACTAAACCCTAATTAATCTAACTTCTAACTAACCCTAACCCTAACCCTAACCCCCCTCCCACACCCTCCCACCACCACAACCCCCCCCTCCCCCCCCCCCCCCCCACCCCCATCGGCGCCCCCCCCCGCCCAGCCCCCCCGCAGCCCCCTCGCCCCCGGCCCCCCCCCCCCCCAAGCGCAACCCATCTCTTCCCCGTTTTCTTTGTCACACAATGGTGGTGGAGCGCCGGCCAACTGATAGCCGGAACGACAGCAGTATTAAAGGTGCGGCCGCACCGCTAAACTACGAACACCCAGCGGTGATAGCAACAAGCGAAGATGGAGAATGGAGCAACGCGCGAGGGGCGTGATTGCGAGCTAAGGGAAAGCGCGGCGAAGTCTTCGGCAGACGGTGGAAGGGGAGGGAGGGGTGGGGACTCGCGACCTGGTCATGTTCTAATTCCACGAAAATCGACGGGGTGGAGGGGGTAGTGCGGAAATGGACGGGGGTGGGGGGAGGGGGGTTGCGGGAGGTGCGGGTGTGGGGGGAGGGGGGCGGGGTGGCGGGGGTGGGGGTCGCTAGGTGGTGGGAGGATGGGGGAGGAGTGCAAGGGTGGTGGGAGGGTGGGGGAGGGGGGTTAGGGTTAGGTTTAGGGTTTAGGGTTAGGGTTAGGGTTAGGGATTAGGATTAGGGTTAGCATTAGGGGGTTAATTAGGGTTAAAACAAAAAATTAGGGTTAATGACTAACGGCGGTTAACGCCGTTAGTCATTAAGGGCATTTCAGCGTATTTACATAAAACTGAGGGGTACCTGGTGAATTTTGAAAACATGGAGGGTACCAGGTGAATTTTTTGAAAACTCGGGGGTACTGGGTGAAAAAACCGTTAAAAATTTGATTTTGATTTTCAATATTTGCCCACGTGTCGAGTGAATGGAGTTCACCAATACGGTGTGCTGCATGGTGAAAAAAGGTTTATATTATGATAAGTACACTAATTGGTCATCTCTTAATACTCTTAATTTATTTACTTTAGAGCTCTTACAATCATGTCTTCCGCATCCATCTCCATGGGCAATTTGATCGTAGTTAGTAATGTTTGTCATGGCCCTTCTAACTTGTGAAGAGTTGGAAGAATCATTACGATTTTGATTCATGCAATGACCTTCTGCAAAGGTTGTTTGAGGTCGATTTTCTTGAGAAGCAACAACATTTTCTTGGATTACACGGGAATAATCAGATCGTCTTTTTGCATTCTCATGTCCTCTTTGTTCAGGTGTAAGTGATTGCCCTTTGACGTTTTTTCTTATCACTCCATTTCCTCCTTTGTTGTTGCATTTTTTCTCTTTCGTTTTCATCCATTATGAAACTATACATAACAATCCTAACTTTGTTATTATAAGCGGATTAGCGTGACAATATTTTATATTAATTCATTTGTGTGTAAATTTTTATTCGTAAGCTTATTTTCTTATCTTTATGTAGTATGTATTGTCATATAACAATAGTGATTCAGGATATAAATGCTTACAAATTCCTCTCTAAGTCTAACTTTATTTTTTAAGGTTGAATAACTTTACTTCTAATTTATTTAATAATAATTACGCAACTAATTTAATTCCAATAACGATTTCGCACGCATCGCGTGCATATAAGGCTAGTAATTAGTGAATACATCTTCTAATGTATTTAATAATGGTTACCCTATATTTGATAATTGATGATTTTGGTATTTTGTTTAATCTTATTTTCTAAATCGAATCTTAAAAATTTAATTTATAACTATTGAAAATGATTAATATAAGTAAGCTTTAATTTTTTATGTAGTTCTCTTTGAATGGTAGTTCATAGGTTTATGTATGGCATGACTGTTTAATCTCTATATCATTATGAATACTTTACAATAATAATGGTTTACATACGTATAACCGTTTATGATACATGGTTTTTTTAATGTAGAGTTAAGAAATGTGTAGGATAATGGGCTTTATTATTATGTCGCAATCTAGATATCTTAATGTTGGGGTTTTATGCCCACTGTTTTTGTCATTTAGTAAATTATGTGTCATAATAACATCGAGAATTATTTGAGATAATTAATCTCTATTATATGCATCTCAAAGACTAATAGGGAGATCAATTTTTTGTACATGAACTTAAGTAATGACTCTATTATAAACGTCAAATTTGTACATCTCAAACTAAAAGTTATATATATATATATATATATATATATATATATATATATATATATATATATATATATATATATATATATATATATATATATATATATATATATATATATATATATATATATATATATATATATATACATCTAAAACTTGAACACAC
This sequence comes from Beta corolliflora, assembly GCA_947648045.1. Taxonomy (NCBI): domain Eukaryota; kingdom Viridiplantae; phylum Streptophyta; class Magnoliopsida; order Caryophyllales; family Amaranthaceae; genus Beta; species Beta corolliflora. The sequence continues at coordinate 3,732,378 of CANSZD010000001.1, forward strand.
TAGTGGAAAAAACATCATCGAATCCGATCAAAACAAGGGTTACTGATCCGGTTTTGGACCGGATCAGTTGGGCTAGGAGCGGTTGACAAAAGTCAACTGCTCCGGTTGAAAACCGGATCAATTATTCATTAACTGATCCGGTTTTCACAAAAACCTGACCAGTTATATAGTAAACTGATCCGGTTCTAGGTGAAAATTGGATCAGTTAATTAGTAACTGATCCGGTTTTCACCCAGAACCGGATCAGTTATGGCCCAAATTTTGTTTTTTGTTTTTTGCATTTTTTCATTCTTAATTGATACAAAAAAACAGTTGAATATGATAAAAAGTATTAATACGCATTTTATTATACATAATTTAGCATAAATAATTACAGATACATAAAAAATATATTTCAAGTTCTTAATCAAGAGAAATGCTATAGACAAAGATATTAGCTTGGCACTAAGGCTAAGAATGCTGGTAAGCTTGAACTTGCCAAATTGTGGATGAATATGCAGGAATATTTTGCCAGTTGACCATATCTCTACAGCTCCATATCTATGGACGGTTGACAGCAGGTCAACCACTGCTAGTAGAAGAATAGTTAGTACTTAACGCAGAAAAGGTAAATCACACACACAGAAATGCAAGCAAAGATGTGATAAAGGGTGAGTGAGCAAGAGAGAGCAATGAATACCTCCTTCAGGTGTTACAAGAGGTTTTCGCTCAGAAGGTACAGGGGCTTCAACATCTTTACACAAAAAAGTAATAAACCTGTTAATACTTAATATATTGTTAAAGAGACTTGGATCACAATGATGATTGATCAGAGAGGGGAGCTGGAGGGAGAATGTACCATAAGTAGGCGTTTTGAAAGATTGAACAGTAGAAATTGAAATATCTACATCAAAGTATTACAAGGAGGAGACCAATTAAGAGACTAACTTACAGCTGGGAAATGTATAATACAACTAATTGAGTTTATGACGGTACATTAATATAGGAGGAAGACGATGAAGCTCTTTGAAAGTAAAAGTAGGAAGAGACTTACCCTGAGATGGCGGTGAAGGACGTTCATTCTCATGGGGTGGTACTTCTGAACCTGCAAAGAAGAATCAGATAAGCATTAGCCACCTGAAAATTTGTCTTCACATCTATTGAGCAGAATTATGCTAAATTAGAGTGACAGACTGACAACCTTTAATAATTAAGCCAAAAAAAGGTTTTTCATATCTTCCATTCATGTTATGGGCTATATGATTTAAGTTATTCAAGTTATGACCTTCATCGCCCTAATTGCTTCCCTACACAACCATGTTATGCTCTTTTTTCATACCACAATGTCTACTTGTTTCATATGTATAGTCATTTTTGTTTACACAGCTGCTGAAATTTTGCCAAAAATCTAAAATCTCTACAGATTACATACTCTAATGATGACATTATACCACAAGTCAAACTGGCCACACTTAATCATAACAAAGCCATTTAAAACTTATTATGTGCTACTATCTGCTAATTTTGACAGCATGCTTAAATTTGACTTCAAAAGGAGGTATGTTCTTCACGAATTTTGCTAATTTGCTAATACATGGATCACCTTCTCGAACTTTAGCTCAAACAAACTTAGGAAAGTGTTCTAGCTGCTTGTGTAACCGTTTTCATGCACCATCATCAGGAAAAGCGGTAGTTATTCTGAAACTATAGATATGCACAAACGTAGAAAATAAACTTACCTCTGACTACTAACTTATGTCCAGGCAGAAAGCTATTTCAGGGGGATGTATAAGAATACAACTATAAGACTAAAAGGTACAAAGAAAGAGATAAGAAGTATACCTGAGCCATGGAATCATTAATTACCCGATGGAAAAAGGTCCCTTTACAGTGCAAGGGCTTCCTGATTTAACTTAAATCATATAGCTCACAACTTGAATGGAAGATATGTAGACATCAGTAACATAAACAGTAGCAATTTAAGTACTTAAGAGGCATTCAAGACTAAATACTAGAAACTTACTTTAGGAATGTAAAGATCAGTTATTCTTGAGCACAAAAATAAATTGATTCTTGAGCAGCAAATATCATATGATTATTGATTGCGCCCACTATAGCACCAAGTAAATTTTCAGGCAACAAGAGAACCATTTGAAATATCAGTCAGATTATAATAAACAAAAAATCTTGCTATATCCATACTTTCACAAACCAAAGTAGAAGAATTATTAACAAAGAAAAAGAAGTATACTTTGACTATTGCAGTGTGAAACCAAAGTAGAGATGTCAGCTATACAAGATCAATAACATTTACGTCTATTGCATACTGTAAAAAAAATTTCCACGAAGGATAAAAAGAAAGGTTGGAGTTACGGCTTACTTGGTCTAAAGCAAACAACATGATGAGTGGTGTGACGAAAGATAATGCTAGATAAGGCGACATCATATATTAGATTTCACCAAATACATCAGACATGCCAAAACACTCTTTAATTTCTTATGTTTTTGTGGATCAAAGATGATATCAATACCATCAATTGCACTTATTGATTGATTTTTTGTTATCTAAGTAGCTAAAAACCAAAGGTTCCATTGAACACGAACGCACTAATTCGTGCCAAACAAACATGCCTGCCAAACCCAGAAAGAACTATTATAAGAAACTTGTATTGTTCATCCATTTTGGAAAAGAAAGCACTAAATACATAGTTTCTAGTTTTTTCCCTTAACAATGACAATATATTGAAATTCTTTTTGTCCAATACTAGTTACTCCTATACATCAACCCATCTCAGTACAACAATTGGGGTTAATTTGCCGCTGCAAATGAGCCACTTTTAGCACCAGAAAGCAGGATATATATACAAATATCACCAACTAACTAAACTTCTGGAATATCAAGTTGCATTTAAAAACGCAAACAACCTTAAAACTTAAACTCAAAAATAGAGAACTATATAAAGATAATTGCAGTTCATCTAGTTCTTAGAAAATAGTGTCAAAACTGAATAAAATGATTGATAAACTCAAAATGAAAGTGACGAAGAAGAAATCATGTTACAGAGATAACAATGATAATGCTAAAATGAAATTTCTTGAACTCCAACAATAAACTGATGACAATCATCAATACATAAGAACAAATATTACAATATTTAACTAAAATTAAACTTATTGTAACATGAAAATGCCGCAATTTTGGATAAAACAGAGCTAAAAAATGAAAGTTCAGCAGTTAACAAAAGAAAATGAAATTAAGGAATTACAAAATGGAATGAACAAATTCAGGAATCTCAAACCCTAAAAATCTGGGCAAAATTCAACATTCCTTTCTCATCAAAACCTAGAAATCTAGAATCACAAAACAATGAAAACACAAAGTTCAAACACCGAAAAAAATATGCCATTAATAGGAGAAACAAAGAAGACAATTCTACTTCAGTAGTACGACAAATTAAAAAATAATTAAAAAAAGAGGCAATTTGTAGAGAGAGAAAGAAACCTGGAAGAAGAAGAACTGTTGACGAATTGGCGGTGGGGTTGATTGGCAGTGGGGTTCGATGGTGGTGGAACCCAGTGGGGTGGTGGAGCAGCAGCACAGCACAATGGAGTGGTGGAACCCTAGTTCAAGCGCAAGAGGCAAAGCATGGATTATGCACCCAGGTGCACAGTGAACAATGATGAACCCTTACAAAAGTATGATATACCCTTAATGAATTTAAATTGACATTTATATTAAATAATCTTTTCTTCTTCATACTTGCCATATATATTGAACAATTTAATAATAAAATTGAATTTGAAATTTCAATTATATATTAAATTAAGGAGAATAGTAAAGGGGACACCATCTTCCTCTCCCCTTCACTTATATAATAGAGATGTGAATAATGATGAACAAATAAAAAAACATATTAAAAAAATAAAAAATAATTATAAATGTCAGTTCGAATCATTTTTTTTGTAACACTGATGAATATTGTTTGAGATAAAAAATGCTATAGATATATAGTTTTTGAACCCGTGTATAATGCACAGGATATGTTTTGTTTCATATCTTATTATATTTATTTTTCAAATCAATTAGAATATAGTTTCTCAAAGGTGAAATAGTGTAATGTGATTTAATATAGGATGAATTATTTTATAGTCAAAGCTTTTTTCCAACAATGATTTATTTTGCACATTTCTAACTATGTAGCCTAAAAATAGTTACATTAAATTTTTGAGGTGAATCAAAGTGAAGTAAGCTTTAGGTTTGATAGTTATCTTATTTACAAAATTGCTATTAAAATGCTTCTTTTTTGATTAAATAGACTATATTTTCACAGATGTTTAGGAGTTATTTAGCCATTACAAAATATTATATAATAAATTCTTTATACACAGTCTAAATATTTAATGTTGCAAGACATTCTAGTATATTTTGTAGTCTTTTTTAATTAAATTGTTATAAAGAAAAATTGTTTAACAGTTGTAAAAACATTAAGTAAATTGCAAACTCAATTTAGTACTCCTATAGGTAGCTTATATTAATATGATGCATCTTATAAAAATATTTTATTTTTATTTTATGTTTTTATTTCCTAATAATTGCATAATATGATATAATTAACTTTGTAAATGTATTGCATTCGATTGTATTGCTGATATTGTCTTCCATCGGTCAACTAAGTAGTCATGCATTAATCTAATTGCTTTCAATCGACTCACTTATAAGTTATAACCCAACCCTAAACTCATTTCTTCATCCCATGTATGTCTTCCTAAACCTTCCTTTTGAATGTTCTCATTCTCGTTCAAACCAAAACTTACCAAAATATGAACTTCAACGGGAAAAATAATTCTTATTTTAATTTAAATTAGAAAATAAACATTTATATATGATACTTTAGGGGAAATATCATATCCTAATTACGTTTTTTTTTCTTTTACATAATTTATAAGATTTACAAATAAATATATATCTTTATTCATCAATTCCTTTTAGACATATATAAGCTCCTCACGGGTATAACTCTTATTTGACCAAACTGAAAAAGATGCAATCATTGTTGTCTAATAATAGAACAAACAATAAGTATTTGCATGTTGATTTTTTGGGGAAAAATCTGTAATTGAAGCCTCGACTCATGATGTAATTGATGTTATTTTGAGGAACACATATAGATTCTTCTGCTTTGAAGATTTTACAGAGATTCGCCTTGTTTTTTGCATAAGTATTTCTTATTGGACTTCAAATGTTGTTTGAGAAAAAAAAGCGACAACACAATAAGCTAAATGACGATATATATGGGTTGTATAAATCAACAATGATTATTATAGGTAGAGCTGATAATCTTTTGATCGACTTGAAAACCCAGCCCAAACCAGATTCAAAGCTAATGAGAGAAAGTCGAATTAAATCGAATTCTAATTCAACCCGATTTGATACAATAATCATATATTTTCTAGTAATTTTAAGTTTTACGCTGTTTCGGATATTTGTTAGCATAATCCGAAAATGACATGAAATCAAACCCGAATCCAACATGTTGACTCGAATTGCCACCCCTAGTTATAAGTGTGCATAGCACTGTTAATTTGCATAATTAGGTATAATGTAACTTATTTAACATCTTACACTAATAGATTATTATCTTAATTTGTTGTAGTTCCTTAAATTGCTAGATGTAAATGGGTCTTCAAGCTAAATTATTATTTTAATTGGTTGATTTTCGCGATGGCGTGAAACCTATTGGATGCAAATGGGTCTTCAAGATGAAGACTGCCATAGATGGAAAAGTCTATGTCTACAAAGCTAGATTGGTAGCTAAAGGTTACAAACAGATCCACGAGGTGGATTATGATGAAACCTTTTCTCCAGTTGCAATTCTTCGGATAATCCTAGCAATTGCAGCTCATTATGACTATGAGATCTAGCAAATGGATGTCAAAACTGCCTTCTTAAATGGAATTTTAAAAGAGGATGTGTACATGACACAATCGAAAGGTTTTAAAGATCGCCATAATTAATGCTGGGAAAGTATGCAAGCTTCACAAATCCATTTATGGTGTGAAGTAAGCATCTAGGAGCTGGAATCTACACTTTGATGAAGCATTCAAGAAATTTGGATTTCAAAGAAATGTAGAGGAGTCTTGTGTATACAAGAAGTTCAGTAGGAGCAAAATTGCATTTCTAGTCCTATATGTCGATGACATTTTACTCATTGGAAATGACATACCGATGTTAGAATATGTGAAGATATGGCTTGGTAATTGTTTCTCAATGAAGGATCTAGGAGAGGCACAATACATTTTGGGCGTCAAGATCTACTACAAAAGAGGCTTTCTTCCTATAACTCATGGCATGACTCTTAGCAAGAATCAATGTTCTAAAGGACATGATGAGGGAAAGAGAATGAGTATGATTCCTTATGCATCAACAATTGGATCTATCTTGTACGGTATGATATGTACACGCCTTGATGTATCGTATCCATTAAGTGCAACAAGCAGATACTAGTTGGACCTAGGTGAGGTGCACTGGTGTGCGGCCAAGAACATTCTGAAGTACCTGAAAAGGACTAAAGAAAAATTCTTGGTCTATGATGGAGAAAATGAGTTAGTTGTACAAGGTTTACTGATGCGAGCTTCCAAACCGAAAAAGACGACTTCAGATCTCAGTCTGGATACATTTTTTTGTATTAATGGAGGAGTAGTGAGTTGGAAAAGTGCCAGCACAACACTGTTGTTGATTGTACAACCGAAGTCAAGTACATTGCAGCCTCGGAAGCTGCAAAAGAAGCAGTATGGATCAAGAAGTTCATAACTGAACTTGGTGTAATTCCTCGCATAGCTAACTCAATGACTTTGTATTGTGATAATAGTGGAGCCATCGCTTAAGCAAAGGAACCTAGCGAACACAACAAGTCCATGCATGTACTCAGGAAGTTCCACATCCATCGAATTCGTCGAGAGAGGTGATGTTCAGATTTGCAAAGTGGGAATAGATGATGTTGCTGATCCGTTAACTAAACCTCTTCCACAAATAAAGCATGAGCCTCGCGTATCTGCAATAGGAATCAAGCACGTCGAAGAGTGGCTATGATTTCTGTAATGTTTTAATTATTTATTGGAGTTTATAATTACACATTGAAGACTATATTATTTATCATACTATGAAATCATATTTTTTTCATGTTTCATTTAATTCAGTTTTAATGTTAAATGAAAAGTCCAAATTCAATCTACAGTATCCAAATAGGCTATCCAGACAATGCCTTGGATAATGAAACCCTATTTCGTGAATTGGAGAGTAGAGTTGATTTTGTCCCTAGTCCATGTCATTGAGAATAGACACTAATGACTTATAAAGACTAAATTGCAAGTTGATTTACAGTGCTGTTTCATGGACTGATGGACATTGGATGTCATAAATCAATTGCACAAACCTATGTTAGGAACTTATGTTGGACTGACCCATCATGAGAATGCTTTAAGATTTATTTGTTATAAGCATATCTCATCAACTATTAGAGTTTAATCATCATACCATGAGTAATTCGTTGTCTAATTTACTTTTGAATTAGTAACCTTAATATTGTCAAACGTCGCGCTATAAAAGGAGACTAAAAAGGCAATACTCAGGTTATTACGAATCTTGTGATTAAAATCGAATGTACAAGACTGAGATTGTCTACCTATTTTATGGGATTATCATCTTAAAGGGATCTTGAAGAGTGTAAGCAGAATACATGGTCGCATGCTCAGATGGGTCATGGAATGATCATCTGTCGTTATAATTTAACTCAAGAGATTCACACATTTGAACTTGATAAGGATGATATGATCTTACCTTATGTTCAAATTTAGATACAAATGACAAAGGAATAGAAAGACACACTTGTCTGAAAGACAAGTAGGAGATTGTTGGAATAATGTCCTTCAACATTTTGTATTTCTCTGTATAATAGTTTAAAGGATTAATTATAGAACAATTAATTCAATTATATTAAGTGATTAAAATATTTAGCTGGAAATCGTTTTTGATATTTTAATTCAATAAGAATTGTTTTAAGCAAATTTAATTATAATTAAACCTATAGGATCACACACAAATATGATATGAACATAAGCTTAATTAAAGATTAAAGCTAGAAGGACCGAAATAACCTTAATGAGGTGAGAGAGATGTTACGTGTGTGATAGGAGAGGAAAAGGAAGACTTTTGACTGGGTCAAAAGTGATGGGTGAGAATTTACTGATATTTCTCCTTATAAGCAGGATATCAGTAACTCAAGCTCACAACATTACGTAATATTGTTTCACAATATTTTCTCTCTCCTCACACTCTCTCTCCTCTCCTCTCCTCTATACATGTGTTTTGACAAAAGGTAAGAGCAAGGGGTTTTCCTCCATCATCAATTCATTGCTTAAGATCTAAGCTGTCATATCAGTGGGGTCGTTCATAAGGTGTGGATACCGATAGAGCAACTGCACATTGGAGTTCTTCGTTGTGTGATTGAATCAACTAAAGGGAAGGCACGCTACAAGAGGTATAGTTTTGTATGTTTAGATTCATATTAGTTATATACATGAGATCCTAAGGTTTTAGTTTTAATCCGTTGCGTAATGACTATAAAACCTAATAGTTACTAACTTTCTATTCATGATGTAGATTGTTAACGTATTCCCGTGATTGTAAATAGCTATGTAATTACAACTAACTCCATCAACCACATTCTTAAATGGCGCCAAACCCATCCAAAGTCAAACCAAGTTTACGCCGTTTGTTATATAGTCATGTTTAATGATAAATTACAAATTTAAGGTTATCTGCGATAGGGGTGACAATGTGGAGGTTATTTGAGAAAAAGGGCTATATGTCAGGGTTGTCTGAGATAATATCCCATTAATCAACCTTATGTGTGCATAACAATCTAATATGTCATTAAATTAAGTAAGGATATTCACCCAGAATCCAAAATCTCTTTATTTTTGGGTTATTAGTTTTTCCTGAAAACTTATTAGCGACTTTGTTTTTACAAAAATAAATTGTGTAGCTCACATGATTTTTTTACGCCTACAAGAGTGCACTGGTGGAGTTGATAGTACAATTGCTTTATTTTGATCTTCAACATGTTATGCCATTGAACATTAATTTTATATTTCACTTGTTTTAAGGTCTTTTGTAGTTTTTTTTCCTTCGTTATTAATAGAACTAATATGAAGAGAAAGAGGGAAAATGGGCTTTTGTTTTGAGGGAAGAAAAAACTGTTTTGTAAATATGAATTGTTGGGATTATATAACATTGTACTTGAAGTGAAAAGGGTTATCTGAAAAGCTGAATTATTTTTGAAATTTGGGAGGGAAACCAAAAGTGAATTGCGGATATGAAAAATGTTTAGTGCTACCCGCCAACTCCTAATTTTTGGGGGCCATCTTTTACTCCTTTAAACTCCCTTTCTCTCTCCTTTCTCACTCCTACTTTATCCTTATTTACCCATCCCAGACCCCACCCAAACTGATCCTCCTTGGTATATGCTGGAACACTAACAAGGAGGATCTTTCGAAACCGGATGGAGTAGATGATATTAATTTAGCATCCATAATTCCAGAGGTACATATATGTAGGCATGTAAAAATCATGTTTTATCCTGCATAATTTTTAATTTGTTTATGGTTCGAAAAAAAGAGTCACTAATTAATTTTCAGGAAAAACTAATAAACCAAAAAACGAAGAGATTTGAGTTTGGGGTGAATATCTTTATTTCATTCAATAGAATATTTAATTGCATGCACATGAATCGATTAATTGCATAAAAAGACTAACATGTTAAAGTTGGTTTTTTCGTTTGTTATAAATTGTTACACTTCTCTTTGGAGGATTACCAAGGCAAGACAAAAAAAAAGCATGACAAGGTGCACCAAAAGATAAATTTTCTTGAAAAATGTAAAAAACATTATAGTACTAGGTGAGAGAGGAGTGGGGTAGATGGGATGGTTTATTTTGGGTTAATAAAAGGGGTGGTGGGCCAAATGAGATAGAAAACTGAGTAAATATGATGTGACATTCTATTATATGTAGGTAAAGTGAGTAAGAAAAGTAAGTGTAACAATTAAATAGAAGCGGTCTAAAAAGAAAAGTGTAACAATTAAAAAACGAAGGTAGCAAGATTTTATTATTGGTGATCGCTTTATTAAAATCACAAGATTAATAGGTACCTAGATCAATTGTCCAAATTATCTTATTAGGTGGGATTTAACAAATTTGCAGGTCTGATTTAGCAAATAAATAATAGTGATCATACAATTACAATTAAAAAGGCATAAATCATTCAAATCATGAGAAAAAGAATAGGAAATATTACACAAATATACGCAAGTATGCACACGCGCTTATGATTTAATTCCTACATCATGAAAAGTAGATTGTTAGTACAAAAGGATTTAAATCTGAGTTGACCCTCAGATTTTATACCTTTTGTCGCGTAGGTCTGACTATATGAACAATATAGGAATCAATCTTTACCCTTGGAAAAGGGAGAATTTGAGTAAAGAATCAAGAAAGTGGGAGAATGAAGATTCTTGTTTAAGTGTTTGTAGAGAGTGTTTGTATTATATTTAGCGAGTTTATGTATGCATTATGATGTTGTAATATGTTGAAAATCGTAAGAAATTAGGAGAGAAAATTGATTATTTGTAGGAAAAATAAATTAGGGTACCGAAAAAATTGCGCCGCGAAGAAAAATTGGAGATTCTCTTGACGCAGGCCATATGCGCACCACATAAGCAACCTGTGCCCAATGCAATCCTGTTGTGTTAAACGCAAGGCAGTTGAGCCCAACACACGCCTTTGATTTTATCCATAATTCATTTTTATCCTTAAACAATGATTTCGTCTTAAATTTTATTGATCCTTATCAAAGAATAACAAATTTAAATCATAAAATTTGATTCTATGAAATTAATTTAACGGTTTATCACCAAATGCTCCTCAGTAATATTTTTTTAACCAAATACCCATTTACATTACATATTTCTCCATATATCCCGAATTTTTATATACATTAATCGAAATACCCTTAAGACTAATGGAAGTCTAACGTCGTTAGTCATTAATCCCCAATTCTATTAATTCACCCTAACTCTCCCCCCATCCCTTCTCTTCCCTTTGTTTTCCTGCATGGCACCACCGTAACTGTATCACGCTCTCTCCTCTCACTGCTCCTCCTGGTTCCTCTCTCTCTTGACCCCCCAACCACAACCACCACAATCACCGCCTTCCTACACTATAACTCTTACTCCTCTGCTCCACAACAACCACCTCCACCGCCAGCACCACCTTTTCTCTCTCTTCCATTTGCACCCCTCTTTCTACCCTCACCATGGCTCCTCTAACCACCACCTTGGACTTGGGTATACATGAAGATGCAGATGGGGTAGACTTTGGGCCTACATGAAAATACAGACATGCTAGACTATGATAGGGCCTACATGAAAATGCAAACAGGAGTTAGACTTCGGACCTACATGTAAATGCATGCAAACTATACTATGACTGGGCCTACATGAAAAATGCAGACATGAGCCACACTTTGGGCCTACGTGAAACAACAAACAGGCTATACAATGATTGGGCCTACATGAAAATACAGACGAGGGCCTGACTTTGGTCTTACATGAAAATGACATTAGACTATGACTGGGCCTACATGAAGATGCAAATAGGAGCTAGACTTTGGGCCTATATGAAAATGCAGACAACTGTACTTTGGGTTTGGGCCTACATGAAAATACAGACGGGAACTAGACTTGGTTTTGGGCCTACTGACAGGAGCTAGACTTTGGACTTACATGAAAATGCAGACAGACTAGAAAATGCACAAACACTAGAATATGCGGACATGGACTAAGAGTTTAATTGAGCCTAGATGAATGCAGATGGACTTGGATTGATTTGGTGGAATTGGGCTTAGAATTTTATGAAATTCATTTTGTTTATCAAATGGACCCCTTTTTGTGATTTTTCTTTGAAAAAAGAAGCTTAATATTATTCTTGAAGAAGAAACTTATTAAAAAAAAAGATTCGATGATTGGAGATGGGATGATCTTTTTCGAAAAAGATTTTGATATTTAATGGTAGGCATAAGGTTGATGATAATAAGATTGATTAATCTTAAAAAAGTTTTTTTTTTTGAAAATATATCTTAAAAAAATAGAGAGAGAGAGAGATGGGATAACATATGATATGCTAAAATGAATATCTTGAAAAAAATAGATAGAGAGAAGATAGAATATGGTAAGATGAGATGAGATAATGAATCAAAACACTATCATGATCACTTATTTAGACAGACTCGAAAGATAAACTCGATCTTAAATGATATGCATGGAAAAAGATTAGTTTTTATCTTTGAGTTAGACGAGTTTTGTTTTGAAAAAAAATAAGCTAAAAGTGATTATAGACGATGATGCAATGAATTGGGAATCGACCAATAATTCATCAAAAGGAGCTGTGTGTGATGCAACAGTGGAGCATGCCATGCAACTAGGCTACGTGCCACACGTGAATGATGCACCTAGCGCAGAGTAATGTGCGTGGGACGCACGATTGGTGTGCGTTGCGCAGGTTACTTGGGGAGTGTAGTTTTGCAGTTAGACAAAGTATTGGTCATTTTTCGACCATTTTAGTCTAATGGGAGGGGAATGCAATGTTAAACCATACAAACAAGAAATAAAGATTGTCAATTAGGCTAGAATAAATGTGCAGTTACGACCTGAAGTCATGATTTATGTTTTTGTACTATGATAAGGTTTAGTTTTAGGCAAAAAGGGTTCATGACTCAGAGATTGTGTAATTCTCCATATTTTTATGAATTTTATACATATAATTTATTGAAATTAATATATATATATATATATATATATATATATATATATATATATATATATATATATATAGATATTTTATAATTCATTTAAAGAGGAATACAAATATTGTTGATTGTTTAAAATTCAAAAGATTTGGGTTGACAACTATTGACTTTGTCAAGTAAAAGATTTAATTAAATTGTTACAAAGGTAGTAATTTAAATATTTTATAATGAGAGTTTTAGGGTTCCTAGTATGACTTGAACACTCGAAATCTAGTAATAGAGAAATTAAACCTTATTAAACATTTTACAAACTCTAAACTCTTTCTCTTTTCCTCCCTCTCACTCGACCCTTCCATTTCCTCTCCTCTCTTCACCCGATCTTTATCTCTCACTCGCCGGTTCTTCTCTACATTGTGTGTGCCACTACCTGCTGCCGTACGTCGGTCGCTCCACTCGTGCTCGATGTTGCTCCCCTCCCTCATTTCTTCATCTTCTTCGGTTGTCTTCTTCTTCTTCTCTCTCTCTTTCTCTTGTTTTTCATTTCTTTTTCGGTTTTTGTACAACAACAACAATTATTATTATTATTATTATTATTATTATTATTATTATTATTATTATTATTATTATTATTATTATTATTATTTATTTTTTTTTTTTTTATTTTATTATTTAGTTTTATATTTTTTTAGTTAGTGTTAAACTCATGTTTAAAGCATATTAGTATTATAAATCATGTAGTATACATTGTAGTACTAATACAAAAATGAAGATTTATAGGTTTATAATTTAGGTTTTTTAGAATTCGAAATTATGGGTGTTTGAAGGTTTTAAAGAGTAAAAACACTAGTATAGATTATGTTTCTATAGGTTGGAATCTTGATGTCTAAAAGGATGATTTTTATGGTTTTATGAAAATTTTAAATAATTCTATAAGTGCTGGAATTTTCATAGTGGTGATTAATATTTATTTTATTATTACTTGTAGGAGAGTAATACTTCTTAAGTGATTGTTAGTGCACATAGGTGGAATAAAGAGTAGTTTACACAAGGTACACATATATGTCTAAGAGTTTTGGACATAGAATTATGCATTAGGATTGATTTTGGAACTTAGTATCATACTTAGGTGACTTTGATAGTTCTTAGGCAAGATTTAATGCGATGAAATATCATGATTTTGTGACTATTGTGTGCAAGCATGTGACTGTTTCATTTATTTTATGCTTGTATGGATTGTTGATACAAGCATGTAAAGGGACTTTGCTTATTTGTTACCTATGATTGGTAAAGGTGGTTATTGGATTTAATTGTATATTGATCCATGTTTAATCTTTTTTTTTGTTTTATTGAAATTAATCTTAGTATTATTCCATACTTTACTAATTTATTATTCATTCATAACCGTGTATCATGATGGAGTAAGTGGAAGGTATGTCTTAACGATATTTATTTAATGCTGATTAATTCAACTGTCCGTGTTAAAGGATAATGGTTATGGAGTTGGTATACTATGTGAGCACTGTTATTAATCAAAGATAAAATATATTCTTTGAATGCTGGTTTTTGTTGGAGTGTGTTGTATTTATTGTTCGTTAATGTTTAACCAACTAATCACTTAAAGTGAAAGAGAATGAGCAATAAAACTCTAGATTAGTGCACGTTTGGAGTACTAATCACTACGAGTTGGAGTTTACGGTGGTAACCCATGACTTTTGGAGGACCGGTTGATCAATGTGTCTCTCTTTTTAAATTATTTGTCGATATCGATTGAGTTTGGTGGCACAAAGTCACGTTTGTTGCCACATCTTCTTATTGAATACTGGTTTTTATTTGGACAACTCGTTCATTGCTTATTCAACGTAAACTAATTAATCAAGTTATTGTTGGATTCATGTTTTGTCAGGTATTATTTATTTTGCCTGGAATGCATGATATAATTATGTTCTATAGTATCATGTTAGATGGTTTGTTTATATTATTCTTAGACTACATGAACTCAGCTTTGTAGATTATGTGCTTTGTATGTTGATCATGGTTTATGCCACCTTATGATCCTGTCACAACCCATATTTACTTATGTATTGTTCAGCAAGCAGTCACCTTTATCAATAGGTTATAACTGTATTTCAGATGGGAGATCATCACTAATCCGGCCAGCCTTTTTTGTTTAACGCGGTTTTCTAAATATTATTTTTATCTTTTATCTTTAAATCCGAAAACCAGCTACTTTACGAGATAAAATCTGATTTTAACTTAAAAAACTTTACTTGAAAATATTTATTTAATTATGAGAATATTTATTAAAATAATAAATAAATACAATTAATTACCATGAATAATTAATTGGGCTTTTCAAAGGATTGGACTCAAAATATTTAATTTGTGGCCTCAAAATACAATTAATTATCACGAATAATTAATTGGACTTTAAAATTGGATTTTGAATCTTTAATGCAAATAAATAGGCTTTAGGCTTTAAAACCAGTTTTTGGCCTGACTCTTCGGACTGCTCTCCCCTTGGAACGGACTAATTAAGACCGCGGTATGTTTTATCATTGGGTCCTTAAATGGGGAGACACGATTTTGTGTCCACACACATAAATCGATTAATTGTATAAAAATACAAACATGTTAAAGGTTATTTTTAACACATATTATCTAATTATTGGTGAGACCTTTATTAAAAGCATAAGATTAAAAAATACCTAGATTGGTTGTCCAAATTATCTTATTAGGTGTGATTTAACTAATTTTCATGTCTAATTTAACAAATAAATAATAGTGATCATGCAATTGCAATTAAAAAGTCAGAGATGATTCAAAGCATGAGAAAGTGAATAGGAAACATTATACAAATATATACAAGTATGCGTACGCACTTATGATTTAATTCCTACACCATGAAAAGTAGATTGTTAGGACAAAAAGAATTAAATTGAAATTAACACTCAAGAATTATACATTTATTGCCTAGGACTGACTGTATGAATAGTGGAGGAATCAATATCTAGCCTTTAAAACGGGAGAAATTTGAATGAAGATTCAAGAAATTAAAGAGGAAGAATGTATAGTCTTGTTTATGTGTGTAGAGTTTTTGTATTGAATGTGAGAGAGTTTAGAGAGCTTTGTAACACTCTTCCGTCAATATCAGCTTAATAAAGACTAACTATAGTTAATTATGGAGTTAAGCCGCTAATTAGAGAAGTTGTTAGAGAAGACTTCAGCACATCCCTTTAATTGGGGAAGTTAGGAAATCTGGTAGTATCTAAGCATAAATACAAAAATCAAACCAAATTATTTATTATTACAATATAGGCTAGGTAGTTTAAGTATCAAAGTATGAAATACAAGTTATAATTCATAGAATATATTATTTAAACAAAACACATCGCAGCGGAATTAAGCACAACTACTTACAGACTTAAGTTAATATTGACCTTCAAATTAACCTTGTAAAATAGTTGAATTTGCCCCCCACCAGGACAGGTTCAGAGAACAAAATAGGTCAGCTTACGCTGGTACACAAGTTCCACCAATTTCAAAATGATAGGGTGGCTGAATATATAATACGTTTTCGACTTAAATAACATATTTATACTTCCAAATACTTAATACTTGCTCAAACACAAAGATACTTTTCTTTCAAATATCAATGATGCACACATAATATCAAATAATATATCTTGTAATTTTACAAAATCTTTCCATGAATATCCCTTCATATCAATATCAATCTAAAAAATAACTCAAACATTTCTCATTACTTAACATAGAACATCTTTAACTCCAGGAAGGAACACGGATGGAGAGGGCTAAGCTACAACTCAAGACTTTTGAGGGATGTCTCCCCATCTTTCTTATACTCTGTTTGCAAGACTTTTAGGTTATGACCCTAGACAAAGGAGCAATACCCGCTCCATAATACTTAATTAGCAGTACCCGCGCCACAAATGTTGTTCATCACTGCTTTAACATCTACTTCCCTTATAAAACAAAACTTATACTTATACGGAAATACTTATATTCAAACACTTTTTACATAAATACATAAACAAGTAATTCCAACTTTTATAACAACTTTAATTTATCAAACAAATTTCAGAAACAAGCTTTAGTATGTCAAGTTCCTGCATTACAGAACAAATGGCTTACAACAAGGTTTCAACAAGAGTTACCAAAAGGGGTTTCCAACAATGTTTAAGATGGCTTAGGAGGGTTATTAATATGAAATGGACAACATAAAAGATTGATCAAGAAGGCTTTTAAGTATATGGTCATCGGAGAAATAAGCCACGCAAGCAAAATAAAAGTTCATGGCTCACGGTTTTGGAGACAATAATTGGTGATTTAAACATGATTCACATTATGGTTCACATGCATGGTTAAGGTCTTGGTAAGCTAACAAGTAATATGGATTAAATAAAGTTTAGGGTTGTTATTTAATTTTGCATTGCAAAATAAGGAAGCAACGTTACCTTCGAAAGAAGGCTAGGTATATCTGGTTTTCTTAAGGGTTTCATATAACAAAATTTAAGCCATGCGTGGCATATGGTGGTGCATGAAGGGTTTGGTTTTAAGTTCAGGTCATAACAATTCCAGAATTTAAGCATAGAAATAGGTCACAATACTCATTATAAGCATGGTAACAACAAGGTTAAGCCAACTTAGGGGAACTTGACATGCAAAGGTTTTATACTTTAAAATCATCACTAAATTCCACATGCAATACTTCAAAGTTCATCACATAAAATCCACATGCAAATCAGTAGGTACATATGACATAACAAACTCAAAAATTATGTATAAGTTCCATATTTCATTGTTGAAAACTTAAGCTAGAAAAATAAGGTTTAAAGGGTTGGTCCGTCTGTACCTTAATTCGATGTTTAGGAACTAAACTTTCTTCTCCCACACTTAGCTTTCCTTCAACAACCTCTTAGTACCTTAAACACAACATGCATGGCTTAAAAATTCAACAATTAACCCAAATTAATCAAGCTTTTATCCTATAAACCTCACGATTGCACAGTTCAGCCACAACTTATCTTGTTTGGTTTTCTTTGATGTTCCTGACCTAGAACCTCAATTCTAATGCTTGCCCAGTATGAAGGAAGACTTGGGAAACCCAGGACAAAGCTTGCATGCAACACCTAGAGCAAAATTCATCACGGAACCAGCTGCCAAAGATGGCCGTGAATCTCGCCAGAATCACGTAGAGCAGCGAGAGAGAGAAGCGAGTGAAAGTGAGATGTATTTTGGTATTTTGTGGAGTGAGAATCAGCTGAGAAAAATTAGGGACCTTAGGTCCATATTTATAGAAAATGAGCAATGGCAATCTCATAGTCTTAGGTTAGTAATGAGGGCCAAATCGTCGTTTCACTCACTAAGAACAATCCAGAATTTTTAGTTGCTCCTAATACCTTAATTAACCTCTTAATCATTCTTTAATCCTCAATTATACTTAACTAAATCACAAAAAATATATTTTGTACCTTAATGAAAGTATTTTGGCTTAGTTAGCCGTTAATCTTAATCTATAAAGTGACTTAAATACAGTATCGATAATAACTCTCTAAATCTCATAATTCCAAAACGATACTTGTTTTAAGTTACTGATTTCTATAAGTCAGGTATCAGGAGTGAAAAGGGAAAGTAGAGATAGAGAGAGAAAGTGAGAGAGAATTTCTACAGAGTATGGGCGCACTGTTCAAAAAGTTACCTTTCTCCTGATTTCGAGGGGAGTATCTATAGTGTTTGGGATCTGATTGATGCCTTTTGAGGTCACCTTAATTTAAGGGCACCTGATTGGCTAGGCAATTAGAAATCGACACGTGGCAGACAATGATTGGGTGATAAACATCAACCAATCATATGCTGACGTTTTTTGGGATTTGGGCCTTGAATATTCTTTCAGGCCAAAAGGTGGGCTTTTACTCTTTGCTCAGTAAAACTCAGAGTTTAAGCCTCTTTTTTACTCTTTTGGAGGGGACACGTGGACGCTATGGATGAATCCACGTGTCTCCTGAAGAGCCTTTGATTTATTTAGGCTACAACATTTGCCCCCAAAAGGGGATTTTACTGTCGGCTTCAAGACGGTTAATACCCTTTTAAATGAGGAAGTTACCTCATTTTTAAAAAGAGGCAAAAACGCGCCATTTTGAAGGTTTTACCGGTCATTTTTAACCGATTTTGGAATTACCGATTACTTTTAACCTGTGTAGGAGGTTTTTCACCCCCCTATATATATGTGCTTTTGTCCTTTCTGGAATCACTTCACACTTTGAGAGAATTTTTCTAGAGAGAGAGACTTTGCCTCATTTATGAATTTCTAGAGAGAGAGAGAGAGAGTTCGTCCAGCTTTCGCTTTCTCCACCGAACGTCCGAGTCGCTCGTCATGTATCCCCTTTTTCTTCTTTGTTCTCCTTTATTCTTTATTTTTCTTTAGAAAATCAATAAAAATGAATTCCTCTTCTTCATCAAATAATCCCGGTCGTTCAAGAGTTTGCCTTGACGCTAGAACCGATAGCTTTCCTTCTTCGGCACATTCTAGGGTTGGGCCTATTATGGCCGGTCATGCATATCTTTTTATGGATTTGGACGACAAAGTCAGACGACCCACTCTTTACCTGTGCAGGGTAATCTGGCGCACGTCAAGCAAACTACCCGTCTTAGACGTGGGATAGTACTCCCGGCCTCTAGCATTGAGATGGAGACATCAACAGGACGGGTTCCCGAGGACGGGGAACATGAGACTCAAAGTGCCCGGCCAGCACCCGAGCATTCTTCTCCTGGTCGCGCTCAATAAGAGGAGATTGAGCAAGTAAACCCAGAGGCTAGTCCATCTGGGAGGGACCTTGAGATAGGTGAAGATGATAATAACGAGGGTGAGTCTATGTCCCTTGAAGACTCGGACGACCCATCTACCACTTCGTTAGAAATTAGAAAACGTTTAGGTCCCCTTTCTGACCCACGCTTTATTTCGGCCAATAATAACTGGTTAGGGAAAGTGGGCACTGACCTTAGCCACCTGTCCTCCATTATGCCCATGTCGGGCTACTCTTTTGTTATTCCAGGCAAGAATGATACCATCTTGAGTGCCCCAAGTGGCCACTTTGCCGTCTACCGGCTAGCACTTGACACGGGGTTAAAATTTCCCCCTCACCCTTTTGTCGAGTGAGTGCTACAGTATTACAGCAGCGGCCATAACCAGTTGGCCCCGAACTCATGGCAGAATATTCTAACCTTTCTTGCCGTCTGCGAGTTGCGGGGTGTTTCTCCTTCTTTGTCGGCCTTCACCTAGATGCACTATGTGTCTAAGGTCCCGAGAACAGTGGAAGGGGCCTGGTTTAGCGTATGCAACCGTCACGGTTTCCTCACGTCTTGGGAGAAGACATCCAAAATGCACTCGTGGAAGGCCGAGTTTCTGTTCGTCCGAGCTCCCAATGAAGCCGTTGCCAGGCGGCACCATTATAATAGCCGGACAACAACTAACACCGGACGAAAAGCATCCTTCCTGGAGCTGGAGAGTACCTCTGACGAGGAACTGATGGAATACTTCAAAATAGCGGAGTATTCCAAACCAAATAATTCATCTTTTAAGGGTCCTTCCAACTGGATCCCTTTTAAAGAGAATTTCTATGATGATAATTTTCTGGTCGCCGCTGGCTTGCGGTTGGTCGAGGATAGAGGCATAACACGAATTTTCCCAAGTGAAATGCACCGTCCAAGATTTATGTTTACTTAATCCTTGTGTGTTTTCTTCTTGCAGCTGCCGCCATGGCCGCCCTTAAAAAATCTCGGACAGGGGACATCAGCATGTCTAAGTTCACTGACTCTCTCTGGAAGGAGTTCAACAAGACCGGTTCTGAGAAGATAGCAGATACTTTGGTTAGTCCAAGACTATAACTCTCTCCCCCTTTTTTTTTTTTAAGAACGACTAAACTTGGCCGTCCATCCGCCTTGATATAGACGAAGGTTCCTTGCGGAAGGAAAACGGCTAGGTCTAGCCGGTTTCCTTTCGTGAGTGACCTTCGTCCAGAAGAAGACTTCTTTTTCCTTCTGGACGCTTCCAAATATCGATTTTTTTGGGATGAAGGTTTCTCGCAGAGTGAAGGCAGCCAGAAAAGGCTGACCTTCTCCTGCCAGGGTTGCTCGTAAAAAACAGGGGCGAAGCCAGGCTTGGTTGTGGAGGGGGGCCAGTTTAACAAAGAATTCTAAACATGGTTGTGGAGGGAGGCCAGTTTACCAATAAAACAAAATACAACCATTGATTTTCTTCAAAGCTATGTTGGGGACTGCAGGGGCCATGGCCCTCTTAGGCCCCAACATAGCCTCGCCACTGGTCAAAAATCTATAAACTGTTAAGTCTCTGGACGAGGATGGGTCACAAACGGAAGGCGGCCATATTTGGCCGTGTTCCTTCTGCGAGCTATCCTCATCCAGCTCCGGCAGGTTGGCTCCGTTCTCGGACGGGGACTGATTCTCAACGAAAGGGAAGCGGCTGCACTTGGCCGACTTCCTTCTTTGGGTGGCCTTCCTCTGAGAGTTAGGACCCTTCTGGACGAATAATTGGAGAACGCTTATCTAGGCCGGCTTCCTTTAGCAAACAAAAAGCGTCTAGGTTATATATATTTTTATTATTGTCTTGATTTCTTTTGACGATTGTGTTTTTAACTTGTCGTTTTTGGTTGCAGAAAAATGCCCCAACGTCCAAGGCGTTGGCAGGAAAATCGGCGACCGCAAAGAAGCGGCCATTAGCGACGGGGAGACCAACCCCCTCCTTAAAAATCCAAAGGCTTCAAAGCCAAGAAGAAGGCCGACCATTCATCGGCTCAGAAGGTTGACAAGCCTCTGAAGGTGGACGATTCTTCGGCCATCATTCCATTTATGGGGGATGTCACCCCTACTTCTGCTCCTCTTGTCGTCAAGCAGCCGGACGCGGCTGATATTGTTGAAGATAAACCTGAATTGGTTGAGAAGACGAACGAGCAGCCGGACGCGGCTGCTAAGGAGGGCTCAACCTATAGTGGCCATGTTGCCCGGGTGGTGGCTCAAATGCCACTGGCTCACATGTCCGCTTCCCTATCATCGGGTGACTCGTACTACTCCAATGTAGTTCAGACACTGCGAGTTGGCGGACGTCCGATGAGTCCGTCCAACAAACTAGTAGTAGTCATCCCCATCAAGGACACTAACCCATCTCCTCTTTCAGATAAGGTCAAGGAACCTGCTGCTGCCAATCCTATAGCTCCTCTGGTAGAGTCGGACGACGAGTCCTCTGCCGCCTTTGCCAAGATGACCAGGACTGACCGGGAGAAGCTCAAGCAGGAGCTCTTCAAATGCTTCCCTGAGTCCTACGTAAAGGGCTTGAGGGGTGCATCTTCTGGACATGTAGGCTACATGTCTCAACTTGCTGCCGAGGTGCATCTCCTTTGCCGCTTTTATTTTGGTACTTGTTAATTTAGATGTTTTTTTAACTCGTCTACTAACTTGTTTGTTCTTTGTCGTTTTAGCTTTTTGCTCGCAGCATTGTAACTGAGGACTGGGCGAGAGAGCTTAGAAAGGAGAATAAGCACCTCGTTCATCAAGCTACAACGGCCGGGGACAAGGCCATGTACGACATTGAGCTGGCGGAGACTCTTCACCATCAATCTCTGGAGGCCTGGGAAAAGCGGTCGATCGAACTAGAGGCTAAGAACAAGAAGTACCTCGTCACCATCAATGACCTGTTAAAGGAAAAGGATCGGTTACAGCTGGCCTTGGACACTTGTATCTCTACTGGGTTGAAAGACGAGAGAGATACTGCTCTTGTGGCCGCCCTCCAACTTAGAAGGGAAAACATCCTTCTAAGGGCCAAAAACCATCGTCTGAAGGAGGAGGCCGTCAAAGCCTTTAATGACGCCAAGGAGGCTCTTAATGAGGTTATTGACACATCCAAGACCTGGGCCGTGAAATCTTTTGAGATGCTGGCCGAGCGGGAGGACATTCCTCGCTTTGAGCGCCGCCTGAACTTTTAGGAAAGCCTTCATAGGGCAATGGTAGTAGCTGAGGAGCCTCCAGTCTTCCAAGATTCTTCAAGACGAAGAGGAAGAGGCCGAGAATGAAGAGTCTCCTGTGGACGGTCAAGATACTTCTCCAGCTGAATAGAATTCCTAGCCTTAGGTTTATTTTTCATTGTATCATGGCCGTTGGCCATTTTGTAACTTGATCCTCCATCCCCCTAGATTAGTCTGTAATCTTTTGGACAAATTAATATATGTGATCTTTTGTCTATAATTTATTTTATAAACGGGGTTCATCCTGATCTATGGACGATCCCCGAACTCCTTCAATTATTGCTAAGTACAAATGTGACTCGTCCTAAATTATGGACGAACTTCAAACTTCACTTGAATAAAAGGGTAAAGGAGAATCATCATGAATGGTTGGACGAACCTCTAACTTCACTCAAATATTAACAAGTGCCAATGAAACTCGTCCTGAATTGTGGACGGCCTTTAAACCTTAATTTAAACAAAGTTCAGATGTGACTCGTCTTAAACTATGGACGAACTTCAAACTCCACTTGAATAAAAGGGTAAAGGAGACTCGTCCTGACTGGTTGGACGAACCTCTAACTTCACTCAAATGTTAATAAGTGCTAATGAAACTCGTTCTAAGTTGTGGACAACCTTCAAACCTTAATTTAAACAAAGTTCAGATGTGACTCGTCTTGCCTTTGGACGGTGAACGAACTATGTTCTGGTTTCCCCCCCTTTTTTGGGTCCAAGCTGGCCTTATTGTTCTAAGCCAATGGTTTTAAGAAGGAGAACGACCACCAAAGTTTGAAGTGTTGTAGAACTAATGTTTTTTGGACGAGTTTATATGCGGTTAAGATTGCCGATCATTGAGTTATGGGCTGACCATGCAATTTGACCGGCTTCTCTTAGGAAGTAGTATTTATCTTGTAGTAACTTTTTCCTGTACTAAGGTTGTTACTATTGGCTGACCTTGCAATTGAAAGTAAGATTCCTTTACTAAGGCTTGCTTATTTCTGGTCGGCTTCCTTTAGGAGACTATGATGTTTCTCTTACTAGAGATTATCACTATTTGTTTGACCAGATATGTAATCTACCTTGTAGATTTTTTACATTTTAGCCGGTCTCCTTGAGGAAGCGATGTGCATTAGAGAAGTGATTGTTCCCTGTTATGATGTCCGTTTCTTAAGTTTTGGACGTTTCATAGTTTTCTTTATTTTCATCTGAGTTAATGTAACTTTTAGACCACTAGACTGACCGGTGGTAAAAATGCCCTAAAGTGAATAACTTTAGTAAACGTAAAGAAATCATACAGGGAGAAAGTAGAATTTGTATTATATGAATTTTGCTTGGCTAAGTACCAAGGTACATGTATACATATCTAATTCTCTTTGTTGTGCCGTGGCACTTGTTTGAGATTATAGCCTACTTAGTATTTGTTGCCGATTGTCTGAATCAAACGTGGTATTTCTTCAGTGTGTCTGAATTCCAGGTGCGTTGCATTGGACGTCCATCCATGTCTTGGAGACGAAAAGTTCCACTTCGCACTTCCTGGACTATCAAATAGGGCCCTCCCTAGTTTGGTGTTAGCTTACCCAACTCTTTAGCTCGTCCAACAGCCTCCATCTTCCTCGGAACCAAGTCCCCTACTTTAAGTGGTCGTCTAGCAACTCTCTTGTTATAGTCCCGAGCCATTTGCAGCTTGTACAGTTGCATTCTTAATAGTGCATTGCCCCTGACCTCTGGTACTTGGTCCAAGGCCATGCGCAAGGCAGCCCAATTGGCTTCTTCTGTGTACAGCATGACTCTCAGGGTGGGTTCTTCAATCTCAATGGGCAAGACGGCTTCAGTTCCATAGACCAACATGAAGGGTGTCTCTCCTGTAGAGTTCTTGGCCGTGGTTCTAATGGACCATAACACCAGTTGTAGCTCTTCAACCCATAGTCCCTTGGCATTGTCCAACTTTCTTTTGATGCCGTTTGATAGGATTTTGTTGAACGACTCTACTTGCCCATTGGCTTGTGGGTGGGCGACT
Organism: Beta corolliflora; assembly: GCA_947648045.1. NCBI lineage: Eukaryota > Viridiplantae > Streptophyta > Magnoliopsida > Caryophyllales > Amaranthaceae > Beta > Beta corolliflora. The sequence goes on from CANSZD010000001.1 coordinate 3,757,268, forward strand.
GCAGCAAAGTAAGCTTTGATTTCTCTTTCTGCCAACCAATCTTTCAGTTTTGGAGTTTCAAACTGTGGACCATTGTAAAAAATGATGGACTGCGGCATACCGAACCGGCTTATAAGATTCTTCCAAATAAAGCCATTGACGTCATTCGTCGTTATACCCCGCATTGCTTTAGCTTCTACCCATTTAGTGAAGTAGTCCACAACCACAATGACAAACTTCTTCTGCCCCGCGGCCACAGGAAAAGGTCCCAGAATATCCATGCCCCACTTTGCAAAAGGAAGAGGAAATAAGATGGGAGTTAGGTAGTTGGACGGCTTCTGGTGCAAGTTTCCATGTTTTTGGCAGCTATCACACTTCTTTGCATATGCCATAGCGTCCTCTTTCAATGTAGGCCAATAATACCCAGTCCTTAAAGCCTTTTCTCCCAAAGCTCTTCCCCTAATGTGGGATGCACAAGCTCCTTCATGGAGTTCCTTCAGCACTTCAAGTCCATCTTCCCTGGTGATACACTTGAGAAGAGGATGATTGAATGACTTCTTGTAGAGAGTTTCATCCCATAACTCAAACCACTTGTCTCGGGCTTTTACATACTTAGCCTCTATAGGGTCTGAAGGTAGTCGTCCTGTCTTCTTGAATTCTATAATGTGCTCCATCCAAACTGCCCCTCGGCTAAGAAACATGATCTATTTTAGCTCAATACTCTTTTTCTTCTTAGCTTCCCAGAAAACAGTTCTTGGTGCATCACAATCGGCTGAGCTGGCCAATTTTGAGAGAGCATCAACTTGATGATCTTCAGACCTTGGTACTTGGTCGAGAACAAATCGCTTTAAAGGCTCAATCTCATCCTTGACCAGACACTTATATTTGCTCATTGATGCTTCTTTGCATTCAAAATCTCCATTGACCTGACTGACGACTAAGAGAGAGTCCGATTTGGCCTCAATCTCTAAAGCCCCAGCCGACTTACACATCTTGATCCCCGCCAGAAGTGCTTCATACTCAGCTTCATTATTGGACGCTTGGAACTGGAACCTTAGTGCATATTCAAATTTATCTCCTTCTGGAGATTGACAAATGATTCCTGCCCCACATCCATTGACAGTGGATGATCCATCCACCATGAGCGTCCAATGTTTCCTTCCTTCGGCCGGATCAGATATTGGTTCTATGGTTGGCCGAGTGAGCTCAACTATAAAATCTGCCAAAGCTTTCCCCTTAATAGCTTTCCTTGGCTCAAAAGATATGTCAAACATATTTAGTTCAACATCCCACTTTAGCATCCGTCCAGCAGCTTCCATCTTTTGTAGAACTTGCTTCAGAGGTTGGTCAGTATAGACTAGTATACTGTGAGCCAAGAAATAAGGCCTCAGCTTCCTGCTGGCCATGACAAGTGCCAACCCAAACTTCTCGACCGGTGTATACCTACATTCCGCGTCCTTGAGCACATGACTTACAAAGTATATTGGGATTCACACTAACTCTCTCTCGGCCAGTAGAACAGCACTCACGGCCTGAGGAGAGACGGCTAAGTATACAAATAGTTTTTCCCCTTCGGCTGGACTGACCAATCTAGGTAACTGACGAAGGTGGTCCTTGACTTGCTGAAGTGCTTGTTCAGCTTCTGCTGTCCATTCAAACTTAGCTTTCTTTTTTATAGTAGCGGAAAAATGATGACACTTGTCTCTTGATTTATACAAGAATCGTCCAAGGGCCGCTAGGCAACCCGTCAGATGCTGCACTTCTTTGATTTTGGACGGAGACTTTATGTCTATAATAGCTTGAATCTTTTCGGGATTTGCATCTATCCCCCTTTGATCTACTAAGAAGCCCAAGAACTTCCCAGATAAGACGCCAAAGACACATTTTTTGGGGTTCAATTTCAGCTTGTACTTTCTGAGAGTTTCAAAAGTTTCTCCCAAATCACCAACATGGCCTTCCTCTTGCCGACTCTTCACTATCATATAATCAATATATGCTTCCATGTTCCTTCCCAACTGTGGCTGAAAGACCATGTTAATCAATCTTTGGAAAGTGGCCGGCCCATTTCGGAGGCCAAAAGGCATCCTCAACCAGCCATACAACCCTTTCTCTGTAATGAAGGACGTCTTGTCCTGGTCCTCTGGCCACATGGGGATTTGATGAAACCCTGAGTATGCGTCCATGAAGCTTAACAAAGCATGGCCGGCTGTGGAGTCCACCAGACGATCCAACTTAGGCAGAGGAAAACTGTCCTTTAGACAGGCCTTGTTGAGATCAGTGTAGTCCACGCACATCCTCCATGTGCCATTAGGCTTTGGTACCATGACCACATTGGTTATCCATTCTGGATAATAAGTCTCTCTGATGAACCGAGACTCCAATAACTTCTGAAACTCTTGGTCGACCGCTTGATTTCTGGCCGGCCCTAAGTGTCTCTTCTTCTGACGAATTGGCTTCAAACTTTGATCAACATTCAGCCGATGGACGGCTACGTCTGGATCAATTCCAGGCATCTCTTCAACACTATAGGCAAACACATCTTGAAACTCCTTGAGTAAATCTATCAAAATGCACCTTAAGTCAGGGGTAAGAGAAGATCCAATCTTCAAAGTCCTTTCTGGACGAGCATCATCCAAACAAATGTCTTCTGGAACCTCTACGGCCGTTCAAGTGTCACGCCCATGATGGCCATCACTTGTCCAGACGAGAGTGGTTCTTCTTTGACGGTCACATACTTTCTTTTCTTGCTGGGAAGGTTCTCGAACGTTCTCCTTGAGGGAGCAACCTACGTCAGAGGACTTTCAACTGTCATCCTCAGGGAGGCCACTTGGTCTTTTACCGTCTCGGCCGCTTTCCCTTCACCAGCGACCTTCGTCTGGTCCTGCTTCTCTGCTTTCCAAGATGATGACTTCAATGTAGTTAGGTAGCATTCTCTGGTCGCCTGCTGGTCCCCATACAAGGAACCAATTTGGCCACCATCACATTCAAACTTCATGAGCATCAGGTGAGTGACTATCACTACCTTAACATGATTCAGGGTTGGTGTAGGCGTAGGATTTTTGAATTTCTTTAATGCCTACACGCGGTGTGAGCGCGTTTATTTGACTACCCCATTGTTAAGGTTTTATTAAAAATATGTTTTTGAAGTCGCCAACAATTCTTTAAAGGAAGAATCATAAACCTAATTGGATATGGGAAAAACATAGGGACAAATTATCCAATGTAGATTTCCCCGTCATGACTCCATAGATGGTCAAAGTGAACCAAAGATTGAGTTCGGGGGTGAGGGTACAATATAGTCAGGAACTATATTGCCCATTGCTGGCCTCTACTAAATACCGATTCACAACAGATTTTATGCAAAAGAATAATCATATAATATTTTAAAGCACCCTAAAAATAATTAATCTAGATTGGTTCAGGAAACACACAAAAAGACTAATTTTTAGTGGTAAGTTATTAGACAATCAATATTAATGGGTTCCTAGCAGGTTGTCCATGTTATCTGAATTAGTTAGAACATTTATTTAGGTCTTGATTAACAATAAATACAAGGTGATAAATATTGCAATCAGGCATGAAAAATAATATGTTCATGAATAAGAAATAAAAATATGAAAAGAAAATAATGCAGGGAGTTAGTATAATATATACAATACTTACAGTCGCAGGGACGAGTTAACAATCTACATCATGAATAGAATGTTAGTAACTTCAAGAAAATAATAAAAATAAATAAAGAAAGCAAATAAAGTTAGTTAATTTAGTTGACCCTCAGAATTTATACCACCGTCCGGGGTCGTTGATTTGTACGAATCTTTGGAAAATTGAATATTGAACAAGCCTTAAAAGAATTTGTATTTTGTCATTTTTGTGTTGCGTCGAGTATTAGTTGAATAGGAATGTTGTTATTTGCACCTTGGTTTAAGTGCTTGACTTTGTTGTATGGTACTAATTGAATATTGCTTTCGGTGCACTGTATTGGTTTAGAGAATTATGGAGGGGTATTGTGATTGTGAGGGGTGATATGGAGTGCAGGCGAGAGAATTAGATGTAGGTGAGATGAGGGAAGTGTACGAGCATTAATTTACAGTAGTTAGGCGCAAGATGATGAATGGATGCTAGGTGATGATGATATGGGAAGATGTAGGGTGCTGGCGGTGGAGATCTTGTACGAGGAGTGATGTATGAGGGTATTAGATGGTGCTGAATGATGATGATGAGTCGGTGATAATATAGGACGAAGGATTAGGATATTAGGTAGTATGGGCGTGTAGTTGTGAGATGATGCCGAGGATTTTTAGGGGTTGTGAGTGTTAATTAGTTCGTCCGCCGATGTGAATTGTTAGGAGGATATATATAGGTTTAGGTAGTTGGGTTGCAATAGGTTTCCGAAAGTTAGTAGGCTTCTAAAAAGATTTTTATAAAATAGTTAGATAAAGATTTTTGAAAACACTTTGGAAAAAAGATGATTTTTTATAAAAAGATTTTAGAAGATAGTTAGACAAAAGATATTTAAAAACACGTTGGAAAAAAATTATTTTTATTAAAGATTTTTATTAATAAAACTAATCAATATAATTAATTAATTCTATTAATTAAATTGGGCTAGAAAAGGGGTTTTATTAAATTGGGCTTTCATAAAACTGTTTTTAAAAGGTTTTCGTAGATGGGCTTTTAAAAAGTTATTTTAAAACGTTTTAGAAAGTGGATTTAGTAAAACTAGTTATAAAAAAGGTTTCCGGAAATGAATTAATAAAGAGAGTTAGAAAATGGATTTGGGCTTAAAACGTTTTATTTTAGACTCGTTCTTTATTCTTTCCTCAATCCGGACCAATTGGAGCAGGGTATTGGTCATCATAGGGTACTAAATGAGGAGACACGATTATGTGTCTACAGAAGCCCCCACTTTGACTGAGGTTTGTAAAACCGAAAGTCAAAGTATACGTGTCGGGACGGAGAATGATTCTAGATGCTCTGCAATCCAAAATCACTCTTTTACGCCTGTACCTGCAAAACAAACAAAAGTTTCAGGAACAGACATGTGTGAAACATATTTGCAAAGTAATTGTAAATTTGCAAAAACGAAATGATATATGGGAAAAAGAATCATGAGCTATTGTCCCGCTCCAAGGCGATTGTAATGAGCTATTGTCCCGCTCCAAGGCTGTTGTAATGAGCTAATGTCCCGCTCCAAGGCTGTTGTAATGAGCTATTGTACCGCTCCAAGGCTGTTGTAGTGAGCTATTGTCCCGCTCCAAGGCTGTGGTAATGAGCTATTGTCCCGCTCCAAGGCTGTTGTAGTGAGCTATTGTCCCGCTCCAAGGTTATTGCACTGAGCTATTGTCCCGCTCCAAGGCTGTTGTAGTGAGCTATTGTCCCGCTCCAAGGCTGTTGTAGTGAGCTATTGTCCTGCTCCAAGGCTGTTGTACTGAGCTATTGTCCGCTCCAAGACCGTTGTACTGAGCTATTGTCCCGCTCCAAGGCTGTTGTACTGAGCTATTGTTCCGCTCCAAGGCTGTTGTAATGAGCTATTGTCCCGCTCCAAGGCTGATTGTAATGAGCTATTGTCCCGCTCCAAGGCTGTATGGAATGAGCTATTGTCCCGCTCCAAGGCTGTTGTAATGAGCTATTGTCCCGCTCCAAGGCTGTTGTAATGAGCTATTGTCCCGCTCCAAGGCTGCTCCAAGGCTGTTGTAATGAGCTATTGTCCCGCTCCACGACTGTTGTTGTAGTTGATTCACAGAGTAGCAAGGTTGCGTTTTTACCAACTTTTGAAAGTTCGTTTAATCGTCGCGCGCAATGTCATAACGAACATTTGAATGCATTTGGGAATTAGGTGTGTGGGCTCCACTTGGCTAAGAAGCCCCCAAGCGTGCCATACAGGACTGTGCGCCAGACACACAGGCCTGCGCTTGGCGTGGTATGCTGCGCTGGACGCAGATTGTTGTACGTGACACAACGTTGTCGGTGCGCTGGACGCACCATGTATATAGCACTTGTCTTCTGTTGTTAATTTAATTGGGTCCGCAGACCTTGGCGGCATATAGCTCATATAGAGCCGTTTAATGTTGGGTACCTGCGAATACCAATAACACACAGATATACAGACAACAACTAGGGGACATGCATGTGTCCTGTAATGTGGGTGCTAGTGCATGGATAGGAAAAGACTTAACCTATAAAGAGTGACCTCTATTACTCTAGACTTAAAGGTGCTATCGTGTGTGCATACGTGTGTGTGTACGTGTGACTCGATGATTGACGCTAGAATCCTATGGCTAAGGACGAAGGATGCAATGTTTTGACACAATGTTTGGAGGATGCAGATATGTAATGCAAATGCAGATGATATGACACTAATGCAGAGATATGACACTAATGCATATGATATGATTTTTTTTTGTTCCCCTAAGCTCAAAATTTTTTTTTAGAAAAATGTTTTTTGAAAGAGGAGAACTGGGAAGCCCCCAAGGATGATCCACGTAGGTTATGTTTGATTCGAAATGTGTTGTAGTTGTTATGGGCCTATGTGAGCCCATATAACAGTTAGGATCTCGTATAGGTCTGGGACCCACAACATTTTGTATGGACTCGTAATGATGTCCTTGTCAAGGTACACATGGAGTCCAATGATGGATGATTTGTTGGATTTGAATACATTGTAGTAATGCTTGAATTGTATGCCCTTCGAGTTTCGTATGTCAAGGGCCTAAGTGAGCCCGTGAATAGGTGTAATGTTGCATTTGCGCGGGTTTAAAACCCAAGATTTCACTTATGGACTCGTAATGAAGTCCTTGTCTCAACAGGTTTGGACTCGGAGCCTATGATTTTCTAGGTGGACCAGTGATTAAACCCCCAACAAGATCCGGTTGATGAAATATCCAGCTTGATTGCTTGATTTTGATGATATCTCGTCACGCTCAGTGGAAGTTTCGACTAAAGATTCCATTTAGGATCCCTAAGGCGAGAAAGATAAGAAAGGTCAAAGAAAAGAACACTCAAGGGATGAGGCGCGGTCATAGCGTTGAGTGTTGAAAGGTTATGCTAAGGTTGGCTTAGAAGCGATAATGTGGCGGGATAAGAATTAGAAGAAGGCGGAGTCATAATGACTTGACTCACGCAATAAGGTAGGCTTATGATGCAGGTTCAAATCCAGTCTAGTTCTAAGGGTAGGGGATGAGCATTGAAAATTCATGATTTGGGAGATCGCGCTTTTCTCATGGGCCTAGGCGAGCCTTTAAAATATATGTTGTGAATTAAAACGGTCGGGCCTCAAAAGAGGTTGCCTACGTATCCTTGATGGAATCAGGCCAGTCGTAGCTCTTAGCATTTTAATCGGTGGCCTAACATTTTGCTTTAGAGCCATTTGCAATGAATTAAGCATTGATTTGGAAGAGGTCTTTGACAGGGGTGGATAGTGATGTAGTTTGGTTTGGTTTATAGCGGTCGGACCTCAGGATGAGGTTTCCTACGTATCTTTAGCAGAATCAGACCATTCGTAGTTCAGGCTAGTGAATGAGAAGATGCCCTGACTTTTGCCTAAGTCGCCCTTATGGGTTTTCGACCCAGCGGGCTTTGGTTTGTCTTTTATGGCTTATTGGAAAACAATGTGAATGGTTGTTAGGAAGGTTTATTATAGAGATTTGATTTGACTTGTAATGGTTTAGAATCGAAGGTTGAAGGTTTTGAAGAAAATACCTTTGACAAAGCTATTGATGGGCTTATTTGCAACACTTCTTTTTTCTTTTTTTTTTTTTTCTTTTCATATTTTGCTTCTTTTCATATTTTGCTTCTTTTTTTTTTGCTTTGATTTTTGTTATATTGATCTTTTTTTTTCACTTGCCCTTTACATTGAATTGTTGTCAAGTGTACTTCCTATGAGGTAGGTTAAAGGGAGAGGGGTGTTATGTATGGAGGAATGGTTGTAGTGAAGGGAGGGGATGCCTCTTTTATGTATGCCAATTGTTCATTGCCTTTATTAGAATAGTCATGAGAATTAGAAATTCATTTCTTTTAAGGCGACAATCGTGATATCCGTTGATGCTCATTAGTGCAAGGTTAGAAAAGAAATACTCATTTATTATTTGAAAGTTATGAGTACATAAAAAGGGAAATCCTATGTTAGACTGGGTAAAATGAGAGAGATGAAAAGAAAATGAAATCATAGGTCTAGACTCCTACGTCACGTGACGAGACAGTTTCATTGCTTCGATCTTCATGAGGTCTCTTTCTAAATGAAAAGAGAAGAGGTGTATTTTTTTTGTGCTGATTGGACCTAATCGAGTCCAAATGTCTTAATGTGCAATTGAGCTCAGAGAGGTGTCTGCTCCTATGGCATTGAGGTCATTATCTTCGGCATTTTTAGCAAATCATTCTCAATCTAGGAATGTCAATTGTAGAGAAATTTTCAGGAAGTTTCCCTTTCAATTGGGTGTTATTAATAGGCTCAAAATAGGAATTTGTATTGGTTACCCTATGAACAACACTTTTCAATTTCTTGTTGAATCCAGGAGATTCACCATACTCGACCTTCTCAAGCCTTATAGCTATTTCTTCTATCATACTAGACAGCTTGGTTAAAGCTCTAGCCATTTCAGTGAACCGTTGCTCGTTATTCGATGGACTGCACATTTTAATGTCGCTTGATTTCTACATAGATCATCAAATGAGATTTAGAGATAGAATGATGATGGAGAGAGAGAAATGGAGTGACAGAACGTATGTTTGTTTAAAAGTTGAGCTTCTAGGAACAAATCTGAATATCCTAAATGAATGATGATTTTTTTTTTGGATGCACCTAGACCTAATGCATGTATGCATGATTTTTTTGGATGCACTTAGACCTAATGCATGTATGCATGACTCAATCTATGCGTTCGAACCTGTAAAGACTGCCTACATATCCCAAAAGAGGGAATCAGATCGCTTGTAGTTCAGGACTACTAAATGCGGAATGCATGAGATGAAATGGAGAGTATGGATACAGTGAGACTCCTAAATGTCTAATAACTCTAGTTATGCATGAAGTGTATGAATGATGGACTATGCAATGCAAATGAATTCTAGTATGAATGCAGTCCTAATTGACATGAAATTCTAACAATTTCAGAATCCTAGACTTGATAGACTTCTAATGACGTTAGACTTTCAAGGATGCTAGACTCCTAATGTGCATGAAACTCTAGTGGACCTAAACTCCTAAAGCGAATGAAACTCTAGTGGACCTAGACTCCTAAAATGGATGAAACTCTAGTGGACCTAGACTCCTAAAATGGACGGAATTCTAATGGATTTAGACTCCTAAGATGGACGTAATTCTAATGGATTTAGACTCCTAAGATGGATGGGATTCAAGCGAATTAAGACTCCTGACATGAATAGAGTTAGACGAGGTTAAGAACTCTAAATGGAGTGAAACTGGATGAATCTAGACATTTGGGTCAGACGGACTTCTAATGGATTTAGAATTCCTAAGCGGATGAGACTTTTACAACAAGATGGACACTAAAAAAAGAAATCCTAATTGATATACACATGAAAAGATGGATAATATACATGAAAGGATGGATAGAGAAAAAGGATGAAGTTTCGAAAAAAGATATGTGAAAGATGGAGATTTTTTTTTGTGAAAAAAAGGTGAAGATAGAATTTTTGAAGTAGATAGGAGATCGAAGATGGGATGGAATTTTGAAAAAGATAGGAGAATAATTTTTGAAAAAAAGATGAGGATGAATTTTTTTAAAAAAGATGAGAGATCATTTTTTTAAAAAGTATGGGAGATATAGTTTCTGGAAAAAGATGAAGATAGCAATTTTGAAATAGATAGGAAAAAAGGTGGAGAGATTTTTTTATTTTATGATGAAAAAAGGTTATAGGAAAAAAAATCTAATTATCCTAGGTAAGGGGAAGGCATGGACAAAGCTGGACACTAAGCTCAACAAGGGATGCTGAAATTGATTACGCACAATATCCAGCGCAAGTAAGACGCACGAAAGGAAATTGGCGCACGACATGGCGAGCTGCGCGAGACGCAGGACGAGCTGCGCGAGACGCAAGAAGAGCTGCGCGGACAGCAGGTCATCGCGTGGGACGCTGAGAGTGTAGCGTGCGACGCGATGTAAAGCGCTTCACGCATGATTGTTTGCGCGGGACGCGGAGAAAGGCGTTAGACGTAGACAATGTGCGCTAAACGCGGCTTAAGCGAGACATGCTCTTTTAACTTTTTGCTCGACGCGTAAATGCATTCGGTAGTTTTGACTCGAAACTCGTGTAGTACCAAAATAATTAGATACAAGCACACGCAAATATGCACATATAGGATAATAATATGCAAAGTTCCAACTTAAAAGTCAAGTTCTATGTTCAACTATGGTCAGGTTTAGGTTAAGGCTGAAAAAGGTCCATGACTAAGAGATTGATCCCACGCTTCGTTCCTCTGCTTAAAGAGGTGGCCACGTGTAAGACGCACTCCAGTATCAAGTCAGGAACAAGAGAACAATGCCATGGTTGGGTAGGTTTGCTTATGACTAAGATCCAACACTATCGCTCAGGAAGCTTTTTGGAAGGACAAAGCGCAAACCCCCCGGGGGTGACCTCACACATAGAACATGTGCTAATGAGGCGAGGTAGATTATCCTTATGGTGGCTGAACAATAGCCATGCCTATGCAAAATAATATATTATTCTAAGGCATAAAAATAAGAATGAATCGTATTTTTCAAGTTTCACCCACTCATTTAAAATTTTTTTTTTTTTTTAAAAAATCCTCCCCAGTGAAGTCGCCAAATTATAGGTGTAGGATTTTTGAATTCCTTTAATGCCTACACGCGGTGTGAGCGCGTTTATTTGACTACCCCATTGTTAAGGTTTTATTAAAAATATGTTTTTGAAGTCGCCAATAATTCTTTAAAGGAAGAATCATAAACCTAATTGGATATGGGAAAAACATAGGGACAAATTATCCAATGTAGATTTCCCCGTCATGACTCCATAGATGGTCAAAGTGAACCAAAGATTGAGTTCGGGGGTGAGGGTACAATACAGTCAGGAACTATATTGCCCATTGCTGGCCTCTACTAAATACCGATTCACAACAGATTTTATGCAAAAGAATAATCATATAATATTTTAAAGCACCCTAAAAATAATTAATCTAGATTGGTTCAGGAAACACACAAAAAGACTAATTTTTAGTGGTAAGTTATTAGACAATCAATATTAATGGGTTCCTAGCAGGTTGTCCATGTTATCTGAATTAGTTAGAACATTTATTTAGGTCTTGATTAACAATAAATACAAGGTGATAAATATTGCAATCAGGCATGAAAAATAATATGTTCATGAATAAGAAATAAAAATATGAAAAGAAAATAATGCAGAGAGTTAGTATAATATATACAATACTTACAGTCGCATGGACGAGTTAACAATCTACATCATGAATAGAATGTTAGTAACTTCAAGAAAATAATAAAAATAAATAAAGAAAGCAAATAAAGTTAGTTAATTTAATTGACCCTCAGAATTTATACCACCGTCCGGGGTCGTTGATTTGTACGGATCTTTGGAAAATTGAATATTGAACAAGCCTTAAATTAAAAGAATTTGTATTTTGTCATTTTTGTGTTGCGTCGAGTATTAGTTGAATAGGAATGTTGTTATTTGCACCTTGGTTTAAGTGCTTGACTTTGTTGTATGGTACTAATTGAATATTGCTTTCGGTGCACTGTATTGGTTTAGAGAATTATGGAGGGGTATTGTGATTGTGAGGGGTGATATGGAGTGCAGGCGAGAGAATTAGATGTAGGTGAGATGAGGGAAGTGTACGAGCATTAATTCACTGTAGTTAGGCGCAAGATGGTGAATGGATGCTAGGTGATGATGATATGGGAAGATGTAGGGTGCTGGCGGTGGAGATCTTGTACGAGGAGTGATGTATGAGGGTATTAGATGGTGCTGAATGATGAGGATGAGTCGGTGATAATATAGGACGAAGGATTAGGATATTAGGTAGTATGGGCGTGTAGTTGTGAGATGATGCCGAGGATTTTTAGGGGTTGTGAGTAGGGATGGGCAAGGGTCGGGTCTGGGTCGGGTCCAGTCGGGTCCTAGACCCGGACCCTGTTTTTTTTGCGGACCCAAACCCAGACCCGGACCCTAAGGGTCTGAGAAAATTAGACCCGGACCCGGACCCTTAGGGTCTGGAGGGTCTAGGGTCCGGGTCTAGGGTCCAGGCCTAAATTCTTTATTTTTGCCAAAATTTCAGTTTATAACCCTAAATTTCTACAAATTCGACTCATCCAAAGCAAAAGATTTCACAAAAGTATCCATCTATAACTAACAATGAACAAATTAAACCGAATCTACAACTAACAATGAACAAATTAAACCAAAAAAATAAATAAATTTCATGAATGAAATAAAAAGCTGAAAACAGCAATTAAGAGGAGAGAGAGAAAAAAAAAACTGATCGGAGAATTCATTATGAGTAACAGGGTAAGAGTTGCGAACATCAATAGTACCGCCGGGTAAAACAGATCCGAGAAGAGTTCCAACTTCCAATGACCCGTTCAGCTTAGTCGGGTGGTCGAACTGAAGCACCATCTTCTCGCCTGACGCCATTGATGAAGAGCTTCGAAGGTTGAAGATGAAGAAGAGGAGAGAGAAAGAGCCATTGATTTCACTTTGTTCGATGAGAGTTGTTGCGTTTTGGGCTTTTGGTTCTGTATACTTAGGGTAGAAAATGTGTTTTCAAAGTGAGAATAAGGGTCTAATTTTCAAACTGGTGTTTTTTTTTCTTAGTAAATCTGGGTCTAGTTTTCTTAGTTTGAAAAAAACAGGGTCCAATTTTCAAACAAAGTGAGATAATCAAATTGGTGTTTTAGTTTCTTAGTAAATCAGTTTTTTTTTTTCTAAATAAAAGTTAAAATTTATATGTTAAATTATTTTAGGGTCTGGGTCCGGGTCCGGGTCCGGGTCTAAAATATCAAGACCCGGGCCCTAAAAAAATTACTTGGACCCAGACCCGGACCCGGACCCTTAGGGTCTGAAAAAGTTGGACCCAGACCCTTAAATTAGGGTCGGGTCCAGTAGGGTCCGGGTTGGGTCCAGGACCCATGCCCATCCCTAGTTGTGAGTGTTAATTAGTTCGTCCGCCGATGTGAATTGTTAGGAGGATATATATAGGTTTAGGTAGTTGGGTTGCAATAGGTTTCCGAAAGTTAGTAGGCTTCTAAAAAGATTTTTATAAAATAGTTAGATAAAAATTTTTAAAAACACTTTGGAAAAAAGATGATTTTTAATAAAAAGATTTTAGAAGATAGTTAGACAAAAGATATTTAAAAACACGTTGGAAAAAAATTATTTTTATTAAAGATTTTTATTAATAAAACTAATCAATATAATTAATTAATTCTATTAATTAAATTGGGCTAGAAAAGGGGTTTTATTAAATTGGGCTTTCATAAAACTGTTTTTAAAAGGTTTTCGTAGATGGGCTTTTAAAAAGTTATTTTAAAACGTTTTAGAAAGTGGGTTTAGTAAAACTAGTTATAAAAAAGGTTTTCGGAAATGAATTAATAAAGAGAGTTAGAAAATGGATTTGGGCTTAAAATGTTTTATTTTAGACTCGTTCTTTATTCTTTCCTCAATCCAGACCAATTGGAGCAGGGTATTGGTCATCATAGGCGACTAAATGGGGAGACACGATTATGTGTCTACAGTTGGCCGTCCAAGAATGACATTGTAAGCTGTGAAGTTCCGGATGACCAAGAACTTGATGAACAAAGTCCGGGAGGCCTCCTTCTCCCCCACTCGGACGGGCAAAGTAACTGTCCCCATAGGGTGAATAACTCCTCCCCCAAACCCAATAATCGGATGGTGGACGGGAACCAAGTTTTTCTCATCAAACTTCAGTCTGGACAAGCAATCTGCACTTATGATGTCCGTGGAACTTCCAGTGTCAATCAGAATTTTTCTTACTCTCAAGTTTGCTATCTTCATCTCTACAACCAAAGGGTCATCATGAGGGGTTTTCAACTTCCCCCGATCTTGCTCACTAACTACCACCTTAGGGAAGGGCTCAGCCTTTGTCTGATCAGTTAGAAAGACTTGGCCGAGTTCCCTGAGGTAGTTTTTGTGCTATCTATTGGTTGGTCCTCCAGCGGCAAATCCTCCTGAAATGACAAGAACAACATCCTCGTCAGTGCTCTCACTTTCCTTCTTCTTGTTCTGACGATCATCCTTCTTCTGAAACTTCCTTCCCCCTTGGGGCAAGTAGGAGTTCATCTTTGCTTTTCGAGCTAAATCCTCCAAAGCCCTCTTAAGGTGTTTACATTCATTGGTCTCATGACCACAATCCTTGTGAAAATGGCAGTACTTGCTCTTGTCCCTAAACCTGTAAGTAGTCTTCATTTCAGTCGGAGCCTTCAGCTCATATTGATCCTTTATCTCCATAAGGATGGAGTATTGATCCTTGCTAAATTCAATGGGATCAGCTGAAGACTCATATTCTTTCCTTTTGCCTCGTCTGGACGAAGTGGTTGTTGAGGTTATAGCCCAAGTCTCAGCCTTTTTAGCATTGCTCTTCTTTGGCTGAGCTACCTCTTCAGGCTTCTTGGACTCAGGGTGCTTTGCCTCGGCACATGCTTCGGTGGCGTGTATAAATGCTTCGGCCTCTTTCAACGCTTCTGCAAGAGTAGTGATTTTCTTCTTTAAAAGATCAAACTTAAAACTTCCTAGCCTGAGCCCCCTGATGAAGGCGTCAAAGGCCACACCAGCATTGAGATCTTGAATCTGCAGGGCTTCTGGATTGAATCATTTAACAAAACTTCTAAGGGCTTCTTTTGGTCCTTGGACGACCTTGCCCAAGTGCATGCTTGTTTTCTGCTCTTGCCGATTGCCGATTGTTGACTGAGTTTGGGGGAAGATTGTTGAACCACTTCTGAGCTACTCCTTTCAGAGTGGCCGGAAAATTCTTGCACCAAGTAGCATCATCTACTGCTTGGACGTACATATGATGCTTATAGGCAGATAAGTGGTCGTCTGGATCAGTTGTTCCATCAAAAGGCACTATGGTAGAGAGTTTAACCTTTGGGAAGGGGGGCGCCTCCATGATCCTGGCCGAGAATGGAGTCGGCCACTTGATCCGGAGGGCTCCCAGCTGTCCCTCAATGGGTATGAACTCATTACGATACTCCTTCAACACGGGATTAGATGAAGTGTTTGCAGGGGCTGGACGCCGATATACCATTGGCTGCACCACCGTTTTATCTTGTCTTGGACGGACAAGAGAAGGGCCCAGACTTCTTCCTTTTGTTCTGGATGGTAACCTCAAAGGAGGATCTCTCAAATACGGTGTAGACCCTGTGGCCGACCGTTGTAATGCAGCAGCTTTCTTTGCCTCTAGGTACTCCCTGGCATCTATTTCCATTCTATGCCCATTTGGACGAACATCATCCTGGGTCCTGACCACTAGATTCCAGTTCATCTTCCTTCGCTGCTCACTGACTTCTGGCTGTCGTTCCCTGGGCCCTGGCCGATTCTCCTGGGAACGCCCTCTAAGAGGAACTGGATTGTTAGCATCTGGATCTGGGTTGACTTGGAAAAATAGCATGTTGTTCTTGATCTGTTCCTGGACGACTGCTGCCATCTTAGTCGGAAAGTCATTCAAGACGTTTTCTTGATGGGCAACAGTCATTGGACGTTCAAGATTTTCCTGAATGACAGGTTCATGGCTTTGTCCAGGGACATTGATGATGGACGGAGGTCTATCCCTCCCTCGAGGTGGTCTCTCATCATCAACGGTATCTTCCACTCGGATCTGAAAGCTTCGATTTCTTGCCACATTGGACGAGTGACAATCAGTCATCGTTGCGTCTCCCCATAGAAGGCGCCAAATGTTTTAGGCTACTTGGCTGGCAAGTAAACTCCTATCCTTCACAATGTTCTTCAATGGAGACTTGTGCAACGATGTCTGAATCTTGCTACCCGAACCTGAGCTCCGTTCCCTAACCTGCAAAAAAGGGACCCACCCTGAAGGTTTGGGTGGTGGTTCCCCCTCCGAAGCTTAAGTCAGGTATCAGGAGTGAAAAGAGAAAGTAGAGATAGAGAGAGAAAGTGAGAGAGAATTTCTACAGAGTATGGGCACACTGTTCAAAAAGTTACCTTTCTCCTGATTTCGAGGGGAGTATTTATAGTGTTTGGGATTTGATTGCTGCCTTTTGAGGTCACTCTAATTTAAGGGCACCTAATTGGCTAGGCAATCAGAATTCGACATGTGGCAGGCAATGATTGGGTGATAAACATCAACCAATCATATGCAGCCGTTTTTTGGGATTTAGGCCCTGAATATTCTTTCAGGCCAAAGGTGGGCTTTTACTCTTTGCTCAGTAAAACTCAGAGTTTAAGCCTCTTTTTTACTCTTTTAGAGGGGACACGTGGACGCTCTGGATGAATCCACGTGTCTCCTGAGGAGCCGTTGATTTATTTAGGCTACAACAATACTCAATGTTCCCGATGTAATTCACAAATAACTTATCTTATCATATAACTCATATTACTTATCATATAATAACACACAATATTCACATTTACAAGCAAGGTTCACATAAGAGTTATTCGCAAATTTCATTTCTCAGATTGTAACAAATTATAGATTTCGTACTTATTATGATGCTAATAAATTCTGTTTATCGAAGTAAACTTAGCTTAGAAAGTCAGGCTATAACAACTTTTGATTTTTGAATATACTGAATAATAGTAGGAAAGGTCGTGAGAAAATACGAGTGAAAATCGGGTATCTTTAGGGGGGAAAACTAAGGTTTCCAAAAATAGCGCCGCGGAGGAAAAAAGAGCATATGTGCCACGCACGAAACCACCCAGGCAGCCTGTGTCTGACTCATGGTAGCTGCGCATGGCGAAAGTTCCTGGCGCTCAGCGCAAGATGCTTGGGTGCGCCAGGGGTGCGCTCCGCGCAGGCTTTTGCTTTATCTTGATTTTCGGTTCTATTCTTAAATACTTAAGTGTTTTCTCTTATCTTTTATTGATTGTTATTGTTAAATAACAGATTAAAACCATAAAATTTAATTTTATGAAAATAATTTAATAAAATACTTATATACAAA
Source organism: Beta corolliflora (assembly GCA_947648045.1). Taxonomy (NCBI): domain Eukaryota; kingdom Viridiplantae; phylum Streptophyta; class Magnoliopsida; order Caryophyllales; family Amaranthaceae; genus Beta; species Beta corolliflora. The sequence continues at coordinate 3,774,373 of CANSZD010000001.1, forward strand.
AATTCAATTAATTACCATGAATAATTGATTGGGCTTAGAAAATAATTTTCTTTTAAGTAGGCTTCAATTTTGATTGCTACTTTTAAGTTCGGACCAATTAAGACAACGATATATTTCATCACTGGGTTAAAAAAGGGAAGATAGATTTATGTGTCTACACATAGCGTGACGTAATTTCGCATAAAATCCAAGTAGATGCGAAATTAACTTATCACAAAACTTCACATAAAATTGTATGTTTTTACGGGTCTCATAAATAAAAAAGTTACTGGACAGACATTCATTATAAGTAATTTGGGTATTAACTTTCTTACTCCAATATTTCTTTATATAAGAGCTTCATATACTTGAATAAAGAAAGAGTAGCAAGATCTATAGAATTATACTTTCAATACTTGTCTTAAATCCAAAACTTTAAATTTAGTTTTGGAATTTCTGGGATTAAAAATCATGGTATAATCCAATTAGTATGTCTTAAAAATATTTAACAGAGTGTATGAAAAGTAAAATATTGTTTTCTTCTTATTTCACTATCATTGGACTTTTTTTTCAAATTTGAGTTTGATTTTTTGTTGAATCTTCGTAAACAAAATTTGAAGACTTCATTGTTAAAATTATTATAATTTCAAACTTGCTTCTAAAAACAATAATAAACACCCATCATTAACAAGAATAAATTAGAGGCTGAGGTTTAATATCTGGCTAAAAGCAAATGTGACTAGCATAAAAAAACTTTTCTTGATATGGAAGTCGAATATATTGTAGATAATACAAATTTTGCGCTTTAGTTACTTACATGAATTGCATAAACAAGGAGAAAGAAAGGATATTGTAAGTAAGATAGTGAAAAAGTGAATTGGTTTTTGACTAATAATTATTTAATAAAGGAGTACAGGATTAATTTAGTTAGTATATGGATTGGATGGTTAATTAGGCTAATTATATATGAATTTAATTTGATAAAAGACTGTTTATTTTTCTTCATCTTAGAATTATGCGTCACTGAATTGAAAATTTTTCTTTCAAGTTGGACGAAATTTTATTAACAAAATTTCTTAATAAGAAATACTTAGGAAATAAAATATCAATGGTAGGAACACTCTTTCAAATTAGATTTAGAGATGAGGACCAAATTTTTAATTTTGTTACTTCTTAAATATTGCATAATGCCCTAAAGATAGGTTGATTGATGGGGTTGTGTGTGCTCCCTAGAAATAGTGTTTGCATGTAAAATATATGTATAAAAAAGAAAGGATTTAGTAACCTGTATCATCGGAGGCTATATCAAAAACATGAAACTTAGAGTTTAATATTTTGATACTATTTATAGAAGCACTTCATAACCATATCTATAGAAATTTTCTCTCTTTCTTTTCAATTCAGCAAATGGTGTAACCTTCATTTTGCCCTTTTTTTCATGTAATCATCTAGGTTTGTAATGTTATTCATTTTTTCTTTTCATTGTTTGAGTATTATTTATGACATCTCATTTGATTTGTATTTTGTTCATCTCCATAATGTATATTTTCTACTTTCATTACCTATTTTCTTCCTATCTCGTTGTGAAGATTCTAATATATTCACGTGTGGCTTGTTTTTTGAAGGAAAATGAGAAGATACATGAAAAGGAAACGAGGGTGAGAACATTCTGGCAATTTCTAACGCTTATCAATGTAAGTCAATCAAATTTTTTATTAACCTCATTATATTAGGTCTTAAATTCTATGCATCAATATTGAATATTTACATATCTGACATGTTTAATGAAAATATGGATTATGATTATATTTTATCAACGCACATGTATTCCTTGAAACCATGTCTTAGTCATATAATTATTAATTGACTTTTTAACTAAAAGAAAATAATATAATTATATATTCAAATATGGATATGGAAATCTTTCATTTTAAAGTTCGTGTCATCTTTGTTAAGTTTTAGGGAGTTGATGACTTATGCTTTTTGTATTTAAAGTGGAATGCAAGTAATGATAAATGAGCTTCTTGTTAGGTAAGATCTAATCCTTCATGATAGAATAATCATATTGGTACTAAGATCACGTAGTTAAACACCAATTCAAGAAGGAATATCAAATCTAGGCTCTTTGAACACTAGTACAGAATAGACGATTTGCGTCGGATGCGAGGCGCCCATTTGCGTCGGACATGGGTCCGACGGCACAGGCCTCGACGCAGATCAGGATACAGGATCTGCGTCGGACAACGACGCGACGCAATTGATTATCTATCTGCGTCGGACCCTACCTACCATGCGACGCAGATGACTCCCCCTCTCACAGCAGCAAAGACTCATCTGCGTCGCATGAAGAGCAAAGTGCGACGCAGATGGCCAAGCCAGCAGCCCAGCCTCACTCATGTGCGTCGCACATAGCATTACATGCGACGCAAATGAAGTTCATTTGCGTCGCATGTAGAGCTATGTGCGACGCACATGAGGTTTTTTTATACTGCCGAAGCTTGCTTATCAACCCATGATTTGCACTCTTTTGTTTTATCAAATCTCAAAAAGAAAAAATAAATAAATCCAATAACCACAATCAACACCAGGAAAATCGAGAAAGAAAAGATAAAAAAGGAACATAATTTATCATTACTTGCATAAAGACCTGTAAATTAAAGTGACTAGAGATTGTGAGTTCATTACATCATAGAGAAATGTTGAATATTAAACTTGATGATTCTTATCAATTGTCTATTCTAAAGTTCAAAGGTAGACAATATGTATACGAAAAACGCTTATTACCCTCTATTCATTATACAGAAGCATGGTAATGTGGATAACTTTAGGCGACTGTTCTCAAAATTAAACTAAAAGTAATCCATAAGTCTTGTGCAGATTAAAGAGGGTAGTTAGTTTGTATGAAGAATTGTGTGGTAATTCATCTTATGGTTTTTGCTTACTAAATCTTAATTTTATGTTCTAAATAACTTAGGACAAAGGGTTTGATAAAGATGATGGTACTCATCATATACAAGCAATTTATTTCAGTTAAAATTTATCGTTATATTGATAATGCAATTTTGGAGGATAGGAAAAAAAACTATTTTGATGTCGGAAATAGATTTAATGCTGAAATGTAAATAGCCAGAAACGTTGAATAAATTTTCATTTTGGAATTTTAATTTGGAAAGTGAAAATTTGAGATGTCATAAATTTAGTGCTTGGACAATGATAGAGTTCAATACAAAATTACAAATTAAAGGTGTGTTTACTTCCCATTTAAAAAATAAGTTCCAGGTTTAATGTTAATAGATTTATAAATGTGACATGAGAAATTGCGCTACTTGCACGGTGTACACGTGCATTTAGAACGACCGAAGGTATGCAATTAAGGAGTCCTCAATAAGTCTTTTTGGGATGACTTATGGGCCCAATACGACTATTCGAAACGAACATTGATTAGAAACATTCCTTAAGATAACGAAATAGATAACTTCATCTAGTAACCTAGAGAACGAGGTTCAGGTTGAGGTATGAATCCAAGCTAACAGTGATTGGAAATAATTTTCTGAACACAAATAACCCCATAAGAACTTTAAACACCCTAAAAGTAATTAATCCAATGTGAGTGAATTAATCATCAAGTTACAAAGTTTTGGGTGACGAGTTATAGAATAATTATTTTACAAGGTTACTAACAAGTTCTCCAAATTTATGTTATTAAGGGTGGAAGAGATTATTTAGTTCTTAATTAACAAAAACATTCATAATGGCTGAATCAATATAATTAAAACGTGATCAAAGCAAAATAACCAAAGAATATAATTTATTATATCAAGCATGATCATGCAAGCCCGAAAATTTCAAAGATCTACATCTTGAAATACGCAAGTCAATAATAAAGAAGCGAAAGACAAATAAAGAGCAAAAATATTTAGTTGAAGATACTCAGGATTATACTTCGTCTAAGTTGTTTATTTGTAGGAATGTTGATTGAACAACGAAAGCATTTGAGAAGAGGTATGAATGTGAGAAAATTAGGAGAGATTTGTGTTTCTAAGGTATTATTTAATTATGAGCAAAAGTCTTTAAAAATCTGTAATAATTAAGCGTAATTATGAGGAAATACGGATATGAAAGAAAATACGAAGCCAAGCAAGTAGCTACCTCGAATTGCATGCCACACAGGCATCTTACACAAATAGCATAGTCCTTGCATGGGACCCATAAAATGGCACCTTGCACGGGATCTTGGCATTGTTTTAAATTCAGAACTGCCTCAAAGGGTAGGAATTGTGCAGCACGCAAAAAGGACCATGTGCGGTACACAATTGGCATGCGCTAAACGCAACACGGTTGCTCCACATGCAAGACAGAAAAGAGAACAATTGAGACTTAAAGAGGAATGCTCTCTTTAGTTAACCTTTTGATTTAAGGGAGCTACATGTTTTAATCGGATTGAAGAAGTTATTAGCTTTAAACCTAGTTCTTTGATATTTCTTTATTTTAACTGGATTTTCCAAAGATATATTGTAATTTTTAAAGATTTTATGGAAGGTAGAAATACATTTTCCAAAGATATATTCTATTTTTTTTGGGCAAAATTGGCCTCAACACCCTGAACTATAGCTCGGGTGCACCCAACACCACCAACTACGACTAGTAGCCTAAACACCACCAACTATGGGGTGGGGTGCATTCCGTACCATAAATGAGGCCGGAAGCCTAAAATGTCGCCGATAAAATGTTGCCGATGACGGTGGGTTTTTATGGTACATACTGCACCCCGCCAACCGAGGCCGGAAGCCTAAAATGTTGCCGATGACGGTGGGTTTTTATGGTACAGACTGCACCCCACCCCGTAGTTAGTGGTACGGACTGCACCCCACCCCGTAGTTGGTGGTGTTTAGGCTACTAGTCGTAGTTGGTGGTGTTGGGTGCATCCAAGCTATAGTTCAGGGTGTTGAGGCCAATTTTGCCTTTTTTTGCTAAGTAAGTAAGTATTATAATCACACAAAAACATTTACAAACTAATTAAGTCAAACCAAAAAAGGAACAAACCAACTAGGTTGGACCATTCCTAAAGAGGCAGACAAAAAAGCTATACATCATCTCTCTTTGATTAAATCACACCACTCCCTATCATGACTTGTAATCTTTTGTGGTCTAACAACATCTAAACGAATCAAAAACAAACTCTTCATCCTCTGTACAATTTTCTTAGGTTGCCAAGTAGTATAATTCCAAACCGCTTCATTTCTAGCCCACCAAATTGTATAAATACTATAGCATCAGCTATTACCTTCTTTTGAAAAGAAGATATTGAGCTTTTCCTCCAAAATAAAGCCATCCTTTGAAATTGAATTTCAGAGCTTTTTACACCCAGCTATGCTTTCATAATATCAAGACATTTCTTGGCATAATCACAATTGAAAAACAAATGTTCATGACTCTCAGTGCCACCAGTACAAAACTGACAGCTCGCATCAGTAGTCAGACCAATCCATGAATCACCAACCAAGCTATGAATTGATGTTTTGGGGTGGCCAATCTGTTACAAATAAATTTATCCCAGTGGATATGTCTTTTTCCCCCAACATCTTTTCATACACCTTCTTTATACTGAACTTGCTCCAGCTGCATATTTCTTGATGAGTAAAGTGAGTTTTCATTTCATTTTTATAAGACAAATTAAACTTGTTTCTAGTACCAACTTGAGCTCTTTGGTGGTTGATACATCCACCAATCAGTATCTTTCACATACACAACATTGATCCACTTTATCCATAAATTATCCTGCTTAGTGGAAATAGCCCAAACATACTTTACAATTGTTGGTTTGTTCCATACCTGAATTTACCTAATTCCAAGCCCTCTAGCTGACTTGGGATCACAAACAGTATTCCATGCTATGCTCCAAAGTTGAGTACTAAAATAAACCCCATGCCATAGGAAATTCCTACAAATCTGCTCAATATCATGAAGAATCTTCTTAGGCAGCACAAAAACTTGTGCCCAGTACATGTGAAGACTTAGCAAAACAGAATTAATGAGCTGAAGCCTTCCTACAACTCCATATTTTAATCCTCCAGCACATTCTTTCCACCAGCCTATTACACTCTACAGTTGAAATTCTTTTTGAGCAAATGGGCACCCCAAGATACTTAAAAGGAATAAAACAATGAGAAAACCAGAGACTTTAGTAACTCTTTGAATATCAGCCTCCCCCATGCATGCTGAGTAGAATTATGATTTCTGCTCATTAATACATAACCCAGAAGAACAGGAGAAGAGTTTGAAGGCTTGAAGCATCAAATAAATTGACTGAAAGTTACCCCACAACACATAATAACATCATCAACAAAAACTAATTGATTTAGTTTTATAGCTTTACATCTAGGATGATACTGGAATCTTGGGTGGTCACTAGCCTTTTTCAGCACCCTAGTCAAATATTCCATGCAAATGACAAAAATAAGGGGAGAGATGGGGTCCCCCTGTCTCAAACCTCTCTTTGAACCAAAAAAAACATGAAGTGACCCATTAATCATCAAGGAAAACATGGGGGTTCTCACACAAGTCATCACAAGCTTTACAAATTTCCTTGGGAAAATAAGTCCTTCCATCATTTCTTCTAGGAAATCCCAGTCAACAGTGTCATATGCCTTTCTCATGTCTAGTTTCATGAGACAACTTGGACCCACAAAACTCCTCCCATACCACCTTACGATGTCTTGGCAGACCATAATGTTGTGGATAATAATATACCTCACATGGACAAATGCACCTTGGTTTTCAGCGATTAAGTCAGGCAAGACACTTCTAAGTGTATTACATATGACTTTGGTAATACACTTATACAAGACATTACAACATGTAATTTTTGGAATCAATGTTAAAATAGTAGCATTTAGTTCTTTCAATAACACACCAGTATAAAAAAAACTCAAAATTGCATTAGTTACCTCCTCTCCAATAACTGGCCATGCATCTTTGAAAAAGTGCCTACCAAAACCATAAGGTCTTGGTGATTTATCTCCAGGAATAGACATCATTGCCTCCTTGATCTCCCTTGCTGTATAAGACCTCTCCAGATAAGTAATATGATCAGCAGACAGCTCAGGCCCCATATTGAGCACTTCCTCCTTTACTCTGACTCTATCACTCATGGAAGTGCTAAGCAAGCTTTTTTAGTAGTCTAGAAATGCCTCATTAACCTAGTCCAAGCCTTCCCTCCACACTCCTGAGCTATCATGAATAGCATAAACAGAGTTTTTCAGCCTTCTAGCTTGAATGGATTTGTGAAAAAGATAAGTATTTGCGTCTCAATTTTTACACCAATCCAATTTTACTTTTTGAGACAGGAATGAAATGTATTAGCTATGAATAAGCCTATAATGAGCACCAGCCTCTTTCTCAGCTTGTTGAAGATGACCATGACCTGGATTACTCCTAACAGCTTCCTGACATTGAAGGAGAGCCTTTGAAGCTGCTAGGTCTGCACACTGAATATCTGAAAAACCCTCTGAGTTCAGCTTCTTCAGAGTCTGCTTAATACTCTTCATTTTCTACACCACCTTAAACATGTTGGTACCACTCACATCAGCCCTCCAGCAATCATATATCTTTTGGAGAAAACAACAAGTCATACTCCACATGTGAAAGTATTTGAAAGGTCTCTTACCCGGCCACCTCGTGTTGTGGATAAACATTAATCAAAATAGGTGAATGATCAAACATTCCCTCAGGTAAAAATTGAGCAGCAGCAGTAGGAAATTTCATGTTCCACTCATCATTGACCATTGCTCTGTTTAGCTTGCTAAACACTCTACTATCTCCATATTGCTTGTTGTTCCAAGTGAAGAAGCATCTAGTACTTGTCAAGTCCTGCAGCCCACAAGCTTGCATACACCTTCTTAACTCCTCTATCTCCTCATGCCTAACTGGGGCCCCAATTCTCTCATCAGCACCCAGAACATAATTAAAGTCACCAATGATTAACCAAGGTTCATTACAACCATTTCCCAACAAAACAATATCCTTCCATGCCTCAATTCTGCCTTGTGCATCATTCAACACATAAAGAAAAGTACACCAAAATTTACTATCACCACTAACAGCCTCAACATAGCAATGTATAATCTGACTAGATATATACACAATATTTATATTCAAACTTCTAGGATTCCAAGCTATCACAATCCTTCCACCCTTATGAAAAGCAGAGTTGGAAGTAAAACACCACCCAGGAAAAATACTTTGGTAAAGACGCCCCATGTTGCCTGCCTTTACCTTTGTCTCAAGGAGGCTAACTGATTCCAGATCTTTTATGTTAAGAAAGTTCCTAACATCTCTCTGCTTCTGGTGACTATTAACCCCCTGGCATTCCATACTACTATCTTATCCATGCTCTTTAGGAGGTTGGCCACCCCCTGCACCAATATCCTCAGTACCATTTAATACACAAATGACATGAGTCTCATCAGCCTCATTATGTTGATGCTCCACCAAAACCTCAAATCCATTCTGAACCGGAGGAGGAGAAGCTATATTCATACTCCTTGCTGGTTTTCAAACCAGTTCAAATTGTTGTTGTTCCTGTGGTTTACTACCTGTGTCAACTGCCTTCTGAACCTCAGTTTAAGGTCTAGGAATTGCTTTTGCTTGCCAAGTCTTCTTTGTGACTTTCTTCTAACATTGGTCTTGAGTATGACCCATGCCTTTGCACACAGAACATGTGATGGGCTTCCACTCATAGAAAACACTCACCTTCACTGATTTATCATATTCATTTATGAACTCAATCTCATGAGGAAAATCTTACTCCACATTCACCTCAATCATCATTCTAGCATATTGTAGTTTTTTCTAGTAGGAGCTTGATCAAGCTTGATTGGCTTACCCAATGATCTAGCAATCTTAAACAAGCATTGCTCCCCCCAATATTTGAAATCCAGCTTCAACTGGATCCAAATAGGTAATGATTTGATAGCCTCCTTCGAGATATCAACCTGAGGATCCCAAGGTTTGGTAATCACATAATTACTATCAAAGAATATAGGACTACCAGCTAATATTTGATCCCTTTTCTCCATAGTTAAAAAGCGCACCACATAAATCCCTTTCTTCACCATTGCCACCTTATCTACCCCAAAATTCCTCCAAACTCTCCGGACAAAACCTTCTATCACATGACTAGGTGGGTTTGCCCCAATAACATAGCTGAAAATAGTAGAATTCCAGTATTCAACCTCAGGTTGTATATCAGCAAAATTAATTTTAACTGGAGATTGATTATTACTATTTCCTATATGACTTCCAGTTCCCACAACAAGCTCAGTATCAGGTGAAAATAAGATAGGTAAAGGGTCAATACCTTCATTTCAAGAAATTATACAATTCTGCTATGGAGCTCGCTTGTCTGACCCCCTATTAATTGTCTCCAACCATTCAGAAAACTGAATTTGAACCTCCGATTGCCTCTGTAACTCCAGTAGAGATGACCTCGGGGAAAAAATCTCCTCTCGCACAATTTCATTTTCATTGTCAATCTCTAATGCTGAAATACCAATTATCGAATCCATGGATTTCACTTTCAAAGGATTGTGATCGGAAATTGGACCCTTCATCTTACCAATATTAGGATTAGCCTTTGTCTGAGCTCAGCGTGCCAGTTGGTGGCGGGCGGGCGAGGGGGGGCCTTTGGACACGTGAAGCTTTCAAGCCCTAATTACTTGCCATGGCCACCTGTAATACCCCTCATGATTGCTTTAAAGGGATTTAGCAGGCTACTCATTCCAACAAGATGCATCTTTCTTTTAGGGAGCTTAATTCCTTAGTTACTCCACAGTTAAGCGTGCTTGGCTGGGAGTAGTCCAGGGATTGGTGAACTCCTGGGAAGTTTCTCAGGGTGCGCATGAGTGAGGACAAAATACGCTGGAAGAACTTGTGTTGGTTATTAAGGACAGTTGTTGGCCTTGGATGCGCATTGGTGACAATATATTCGACTCCGGATGGGCCGGGTGTTACAAATGTTATCAGAGCAACCCTGCGACCGTGTGTTGGGGGCGACCCTAAGGCCGTAAGGCCGAATATTAGGAGTCCTCAGGCGCCTAGTGGAGGAGGATTCTGGGGCTGCATTGTCATAAGGAGCGACCCAGAGGTCATCAGACCGAATATCTGGAGTCTTCGGCGATCAGTCTCCAGGCTGGGGCGACCCACAGGCCGTATGCCGAATATGTGGAGTCCTCAGGCACAACGAGGGCGTTACTGTTCTCAAGTGGGGGTGTATGTAATACCCCTCATGATTGCTTTAAAGGGATTTAGCAGGCTACTCATTCCAACAAGATGCATCTTTCTTTTAGGGAGCTTAATTCCGTAGTTACTCCACAGTTAAGCGTGCTTGACTGGGAGTAGTCCAGGGATGGGTGACCTCCTGAGAAGTTTCTCAGGGTGCGCATGAGTGAGGACAAAATGCACTGGAAGTACTTGTGTTGGTTATTGAGGACAGTTGTTGGCCTTGGATGCGCATTGGTGACAATATACTCGGCTCCGGATGGGCCAGGTGTTACACGACCACAAAGAATGTGGAGGGAAATTCTAGAGAGAGCAAAGATATATTCTAATTTTCAAAGATTGTTGAATACTAAAAAAATACTTATATCTCTTGAGTCCAAGCCCTAATCTCTTATGATTCACTTTGAACCAATCTAACTAATGTATTAGTGTCAAATCAATTAATACAAATATGCCACATTATAGGACCCAAGGATTACTTTTATGATATCTCAAGATTCTGAGAAATGATTGTAATAGAAAAAGTGACTTCGGAATCCCATTACACTAAGTCTTTTTTTTTTTTTTTTTTGCTAAGTAAGAGAGTTAATATATTGAAACCAAACACATTACAACCTAACCACCAGAACACTAATCTTGCGAGGACAAACCAACTAGGTTGGACTTACCTCTAACAAAACAAGCCCAGCTCAACAACTAATTACAAACATGTAAAACTTTTTGTCTCAACCACTCTCTATCTTTGCTGGTAATCTTTTGTGGCATAATACAGTAAAGTCTATCAATTACTAATCTCTTAATACTATTCACAGTAATATCTACATTCTGGACCTTATGATTCCAGTACACTTCATTTCTTATCCCCCATATTATGATAAACCATTGAAGCAACAGCAGCTGCAATCACGTACTTTTGGAATTTACTCCTTCTGCTTCTTCCTATCCAATTCACCAGATCAATAACATTGTTCTAGGATGTTGTAATCTCAAGCCAAGCTTTGATTTTCACCAGAATATTCATGCTATAACAGCATTGGAACACCATTACACTAAGTCATTGAAATAATATTTACTCAAAAAATATTTTTCTTAATATCCTATACGCCCTCTTCCGTCTCATAATGTAGTGCTTGTTTCTCATTTCTCACGTAAATTAAAGGAAGTGAAACATATCCTTATTTATATTTAATGCTTTACTTGTATTGGGTAGTTAATGGTTTTTTCCCTTTTCTTTTTAACAAAAATACCAAACAACATTGATTAAAACTTTTGGTAATTAAATTATGCTCAATGTTTCAACCAATAAAATGAACTTTAATAAACATAAATAACCAATAGGGTTACAACAAATTAAATAATTAAAATATAAAGATTTCAAATAGACACTATATTTTTGGACACCCTAATTAGAATATATTTGGGAAGGAGCGAGTACAATAAACTAGTATCTATTAATTAAATACATATGTTTTTGAAGATCTGGTCATTTTATCATTATATCAGTTTTAGACATCATAAAATTTATTTTCCAAGATCATCAAAATTATTCCAACTCAAGTATTATAGAAACTAACCCACAATGGGGCTTTTAACCTTCACAAAATCACATTTAACACCATATAATAAACTTTAATTTTAATTAAGCATAGAAAGTGTTTGGGCCCATTTCTGGGACCAGCCACCTATGACGAAGTTACCAAAATACCCCTACCTCTAGGGAAGGCAATCCTCCACCAGCTAGAGCTGACTAAAATACCCTCATTTATTGGAGGTCCCATCCTCTATAAATAGCGGTTGTCTCACCAATCAAAGGGTAAGCAATTCTCAGCTACAAAACCCAGAGCATCTCTCTCTACATTGATCACTTTCTCTCTCAACCTCAATCATTTACTGACTTGAGCGTCGGAGGGGCGATCCCGGGACCACCCCCGGGGTAGGCTAACCTTGTTTTGCAGGTTTCCGACGTACGGACAACGGAGCTCAGGCGTACCTTCTTGGGGCCCACATCAAATCTTACAACATATTACAATCATTAATTTCTTGACAGAAACAGTTTGGCGCCGTCTGTGGGGAAGTTACAAACAAAGTCGCTTCGCCACCACTCAGTTAGAATCACCTCATTGCCACTCAGTAATGGCCCCAACCAAGAAGACACGCTCCCGAGCCAACCGTTCCGGGAGAGCTCAAGCATCCCATCATGCACCTAAGGTGCTATCTCCCAATCCCAATGATGATGATTCCACCCCAATGGGGAATCCATTGGCATCACGAAGTCGGTCATCCCGCGGCCTCGGGTCAGATATAAGCAGCTGACCCTCCACCCATAACTGCAAGAGACGTCATCTTGATTCCAGCTCAAATTCAACAAACTCTCCAGCAAAGTCGGATGGATATAGTTACCACTATCGTCACGAAGAGATCATTCGTCCCTCCCTAGATGCTAAGCCTAACCGGCTGGAACCTAAATAGAGGGAAGAACCACATCAGCTTTCAAGGGGAAAATCAGCCAAGGAGAAGCAAGCTACTCACGCCTCTTTAAGGCTCCTCAGAGACATGTCATCAATCGGAAGAATTTGTCTCGAAGAGCACGACTCATGAATACCCAACCGAGAAGAGGGGTATGGTGACTCGGAACGGCAAAACCCCTCAAGAATAAACAGTGGCACTCTCAAGTTTACGGTTCGGCTCAACCACACATACTCACCAACGGTACCTGCTCATTCAAGGTACCCACTCATCCTTGGCGTCAGCTCGGCCAAGGAAATGTACTCGGCCATAGGTGCCTATTCATTAAAGGCACCTACTCATCAACGGTACCTACTCATTCAAGGTACCCACTCATCCTTGGCGCCCACTTGGCCAAGGAAATGTGCTCGGCCATAGGTGCCTACTCATCAAAGGCACCTACTCATCAACGGTACCTACTCATTCGAGGTACCCACTCATCCTTGGCGCCCACTCAGTCAAGGAAATGTGCTCGGCCATAGGTGCCTACTCATTAAAGGCACCTACTCATCAACGATACCTACTCATTCAAGGTACCCACTTGGCCAAGGTATATACTCAGCCAGAGGTGCCTGCTCATGAAAGGCACCCACTTATCAACGGTACCTACTCATTCAAGGTACCCACTCATCCTTGGCGCCCACTTGACCAAGGAAATGTGCTCGGCCATAGGTGCCTACTCATCAACGGTACCTACTCATTCAAGGTACCCACTCATCCTTGGCGCCCACTCGGCCAAGGAAATGTGCTCGGCCATAGGTGCCTACTCATCAAAGGCACCTACTCATTCAAGGTACCCACTTGGCCAAGGTATATACTCAGCCAGAGGTGCCTACTCATTCAAGGTACCCACTCATCCTTGGCGCCCACTCGGACAAGGAAATGTGCTTGGCCATAGGTGCCTATTCATCAAAGGCACATACTCATCAACGGTGAGGCATAATCAAGGCACATCAAGACACCTAACTCGAAGCGAGGCATAATCCCTAGTCCCCACCCCCTCTTCTCGGGACCGGCAGGGTACCCCAGAACATGGCTCTCTCTCGGTTTCCGCTGGACGACCGCCTCGGGAAGGAATGATGCTACCCTATCTGTTCATCCAGCGTGGGGCTAATTACTTGGTACCCCTCAGCCGGACAAATAAATACGCTCAAAGGAGGAAGGATGGGGCTAATAAGCCTCAATTTCTCCATCGGCACCTCCTCAGTCATAAGAGGAGCGTCCTACTAACTTAGCCAAAAACGGCTATGTATCGTTAACTGGTACCTACTCGACATCCGAGTAGCGTCATGAGACAGCCTCGGGAAATATGGAGGTCCTAAACTCCCTTGAGTCGAGAAACATATTCATTGGCACCTCCTCAGTATTTTGAGGAGCGTCACTCAAACACTTAGTCAAGTATGGCTAAGTACTTACGGCACCCACTCGGATAGTATGAGGCTCATCAGTCCTCATCCGAGCGGCGTCCAACTCACTCGGTCAACAGGAGCTCCCCTCCTTGCCGAGTCGCTTCTATACTTGGTCAAGTATGGCCTAGTATCAGCTAGCACCTATTCGGACAGCCTGGGGCTCATTAGCCCCTCATCCGAGTAGCCTCATAACCCACTCGGTCAACAGGAGCTCCCCTCCTTGCCGAGTCACTTCTATACTTGGTCAAGTATGGCCTAGTATCAGCTAGCACCTATTCGGACAGCCTGGGGCTCATTAGCCCCTCATCCGAGTAGCCTCATAACCCACTCGGTCAATAAGAGCTCCCCTCCTTGCCGAGTCGCTTCTATACTTGGTCAAGTATGGCCTAGTATCAGCTAGCACCTATTCGGACAGCCTGGGGCTCATTAGCCCCTCATCCTAGTAGCCTCATAACCCACTCGGTCAACATGAGCTCCCCTCCTTGCCGAGTCGCTTCTATACTTGGTCAAGTATGGCCTAGTATCAGCTAGCACCTATTCGGACAGCATGGGCTCATCAGTCCTCATTCGAGCGGCGTCCTACTCCCTCGGTCAGCATGGAGCCCACGTACTCCTATATCGAGCCACTTTATACTTAGTCAAGTATGACTAAGTGCTCATGGCACCCGCTCGGACAGCATGGGCTCATCAGTCCTCATCCGAGCGGCGTCCTACTCCCTCGGCCAGCATGGAGTCCACGTACTCCTCTACCGAGCCACTTTATACTTAGTCAAGTATGACTAAATGCTCATGGCACCCCCTCGGACAGCATGGAATCATCGGTCCTCATTCGAGCGGTGTCCTACTTCCTCGGTCAGCAGGAGACCCCCCTCTCCTTCGCCGAATCGCCTCTAACCTTAGCCAAGTATGACTAAGTACCTCATTGGCACCCACTCGGTCAGCATGGGGCTCATTAGCCTCTCATCCGAGTGGCGTCCGACCCACTCGGCCAGTAGGAGATCCCCTCTTCTTCACCGAGTCGCTCCTCTAAACTTAGCCAAGTATGACTAAGTACCTCATTGGCACCCACTCGGTCAACATGGGGCTCATTAGCCTCTCATCCGAGTGGCGTCCGACCCACTCGGCCAAGAGGAGATCCCCTCTTCTTCACCGAGTCGCTCCTCATACTTAGCCAAATTCAAGCTAAGTACGTCATTGGCACCCACTCGGTCAGCATGGGGCTCATTAGCCCCTCATCCGAGTGGCGTCCGACCCACTCGGCCAGTAGGAGATCCCCTCTTCTTCACCGAGTCGCTCCTCTAAACTTAGCCAAGTATGACTAAGTACCTCATTGGCACCCACTCGGTCAGCATGGGGCTCATTAGCCTCTCATCCGAGTGGCGTCCGACCCACTCGACCAGTAGGAGATCCCCTCTTCTTCACCGAGTCGCTCCTCATACTTAGCTAAATTCAAGCTAAGTACGTCATTGGCACCCACTCGGTCAGCATGGGGCTCATTAGCCCCTCATCCGAGTGGCGTCCGACTCGCTCAGCACAAGGAGTCAGTCGGCTCAAGGACCTACTCGGCTTGGGCACCCTCTCGGCCACTTGGTCATGGGACCCCGGTTGGCCATCCTCGCGTACCCGGTCGGCCAGCATCAACGCATCGGCTCGGCCAACCTCAAAGGCCCGTGGTCGGCCCGCCTCGAGTACCCAGTCGACCTTTCGACCAAGGCACCTGGCCGGCCCTCTCGACCAAGGTACCTGGTCGGACTCAGTCAGCACAGCTCGAGAGAGCTGCTCGGCCACTCGGCCAATGCATTCGCTCGGCAACTCGACCAAGGCCCCCGCTCGGCCACATGGCACCTGCTCGACCCGATCGGCCATCCTCGAGTACCCGGTCGACCATCGTCGAGCACCAGCTCGGCCAGCCTCGAGGGCACCAGCTCGGCCAGCCTTAGAGTACCTGCTCGGCCAGCCTCGAGGACACCCGCTCGGCCATCGTCGAGGGCACCCGCTCGGCCAGCGACGAGGGCACCCGCTCGGCCAGCCCCAAAGGACCCGCTCGGCCATCCTCGAGTACCTGGTCGGCCATCGTCGAGCACCAGCTCGGCCAGCGACGAGGGCACCCGCTCGGCCAGCCCCAAAGGACCTGCTCGGCCATCCTCGAGTACCCGGTCGGCCATCGTCGAGCACCAGCTCGGCCAGCGACGAGGGCACCCGCTCGGCCAGCTCCAAAGGACCTGCTCGGCTTGCCTCAAGGCACCTGGTCAGCTTGCCTCAAAAGCACCTGGTCGGCCTGCCTCAAAAGCACCCCCTCAGATTTGGAGCCCCCTCGGGTCGGGAACCAGCAAAGTAGAGCATCCCTCGGTCGGGTCTTCCCCCCTTCGGCCTGCTAGGTGATCCCCCCGGTTGGGCTGATATGCGTTCGGCGCACCTGGTTCGCGCTCGGGGCGCCCGCCTTCTCGCATTTTGGTTCGGCAGCAGATACCCCCTCGGCGTCTGGGGGCCTATGGCACTCACTCGGCTACCCATTCAGCACGAGACTCCCTCGGCTCGGGCAGAGAGCAGGGGCTGCGCTTGGTGCAGCTAGCCTCGCTCGGCAAGACCCATTCAGCACGAGACTCCCTCGGCTCGGGCAGGGAGCAGGGTCTGCGTTCGGCTCAGCTAGATCCACTCGGCATAGTAAGCCTCAGCTCGGCACAGCATGGCCACTCGGGCAAGAACCACTCGGCACAGTTAGAGACTCACTCGGCTCCCCCTATACCTTGAAAAAGTTCGGGGGCGTTGCCCCCTAACCCCCACCAGGGCGTTTCACCCCTGGTCCCCCGTGCTTGGTTAATCCTAGCGACAGAAGATTTTCTCCACCACGATCCGACATGAAAATTCGTGGGTCCCACTCAACACCTGAAAAAATGCAAATACTTCATTCCGCCAATCAACCACACTAAAAATTGGCGATTTTCACTCCGATTACTTGGTGTGGGGCTAATTGTTTGGGCCCATTTCTGGGACCAGCCCATCTATGGCGAAGTTACCAAAATACCCCTACCTCTAGGGAAGGTAATCCTCCACCAGCTGGAGCTGACTAAAATACCCTCATTTATTGGAGGTCCCATCCTCTATAAATAGCGGTTGTCTCACCAATCAAAGGGTAAGCAATTCTCAGCTACAAAACCCAGAGCGTCTCTCTCTACATTGATCACTTTCTCTCTCTACCTCAATCATTTACTGACTTGAGCGTTGGAGGGGCGATCCCGGGACCACCCCCGGGGTAGGCTAACCTTGTTTTGCAGGTTTCCGGTGTACGGACAACGGAGCTCAGGCGTACCTTCTTGGAGCCCACATCAAATCTTACAACATATTACAATCCTTAATTTCTTGACAGAAACAGAAAGCAATAAGATTACATAGTTATAAGATTAGTCTAAAACATGAGAATTTACAAAATATAATTTGCAGTATCAGATGAAAATAATAATACATATAGCATGAATTTTTTTTGTATAGTTGAAAATACATCATTAGTATTCCATACGATTAGTTTGAGGTATATGAAAATCATATTCAAGCAATAGGTGATGGACTAGTGGTATTGGCATCACATTCGATCCTAGAGGTTTTAGGATCGAGTTTCACCCCTTGCAAAGGGTCCCCAAATTCTCATCTCATTGCAAGAGACTTCAACTTACCTACCTAAAAAAGCATATATGAAAACCATATCCAGCTCACAAATATATGAATGAACACAAATTCAAAGGATAAAGTGTAAACAAGTTTAGTACCTTAATTGATTTTGCTTAATACCTCCATTAAAAGAAAAAAATGTTTCCAACTTCAAAACCTTGTAGATCAGTCTCATAACCATCACTATGACAAAGTAAGGAGAGAGTAAGACATGTAGGAAGGAAAAAACAACCATTTAAATGAATTGTACTCCAAGTAACTCCAACTTCAAGACACCATAAGTCCCTTTATATTAATTCAACATGGTGATTCTTAAGTCTAAACTCTTGGGTTTTTTTAGTAGCAACAACTTTTAGTTGAACATCAGGATCATAAAACGTAAAGAAGAAGGCAGAAATTTCTTACAAATCAGACATGCAGAACTGCTGCCTGCAAACAAGATTGAGGAGGGGAGATAAGGTATAACTGGGTAGAAATGTTTATGAGAGAGAAAGAGGAAATAATTTTTTTAATCTTATTATCATATCGTCATGGGGTATAATATCACTAAATATACTTTTCCTATTCCTAAATGAGCCCAACAATTTGACTTTTACTCTTACCAACGTACAAGTTTGATCATCAATATTACTAGTTATGTATTAATAAAAATTATAGATTGTTTATATTATGCAAATATTTATTGAGAGAAATCCAATAAAATATTGTATAACATTTATAATTTAGTAAAAGAATATAGTCGGAATGAGTATGTAATAAGTAGTATAAAAATCAAAGTGTTATACTAAAAAAGAAACACTACACAGGAGCTCAGGAAGTATGTTTTCGTCTTTTTCTCAAAAAATATAATACAAGACTTCTTCATTTATTATTTATTTACGTTTCTACTGTATTTCCAGCACTTGGGATATATAGGGATATCAAGCTTAAGTGAGATGATAAAAAGGAGAGGATGCTCATGTACAAAAGAAGATTTTTTACCAGAACACTCATTTCAAAGTTGGACCAATTACCTAAATGCTCTTAAGGAGATACCAACTCGATTTATAGATCGAGTTGTGGCTCGATCACAAGATTACATAGAGTTACATGAAGTGAAGGCTCGAAGCCAAAATGAGATGATTAAGATTCTTACAGGGTGGGACCTAATATGGTTTGGCGTAGGGTCACTAATTGGGGCTGGTATTTTTGTACTCACTGGACTTGAAGCCAAGGAGCATGCTGGCCCTGCTGTCGTCGTATCGTATTTGATAGCTGGAGCATCTGCCATGCTTTCGGTTTTGTGTTACATTGAGTTTGCTATTGAAATCCCAGTTGCAGGTAATAAACATACTATATTACTTCTCTCGTATCTGAATAAGTGATACACTTCTTCTAAGAAGTTCTCACATAAATAGAGAAGTGTGTCACTTTATTAAGATATGGAGGTTAGTAAATTTCTTGATTTTTCCTTTATGCATTTACCAAAAGGCTTTTTTGATTTAATTAAAATTATTAATTAATTAAAAATTATTTATAGCCTTATTTCATTTACTAAATAAACTATCTAAAATCAAATATATAACCATCTTTTGAAGCATTGTATTATAAGACTACTATTGATGGACGAAGATGATAATTTTTTCCTTTTATATAGTTCTAGTGCAATATCTATTTGTATTAGGCAAATATTCCATTTGTTACTCAATATATGCATTAATTTGATTAAGAATATTGGCTATTGCATAACTTTGATCATTAGTAATTTTAATTGTATATTACTAAAATTATTAGAAAACAAGATATCTAAATATAATAATAAATTCTTGTATGAGAAGGATTTATAGTAACTTATTGTACAACGAGGACTAACTTTTAGTTCCAAATGACCCATTCAAGGTAAAAAGCTACATGTCGGACGGGGGTAACTATTTAACCTAAACGGTTGACTTTTTTTTTGGCAAATGAAATAATTATATTACCAAAAAGAAAGGTGATTACAAAAGCTAATCACACTAGCTAGCATAGCTATAACCACAAGCACCTAACACTAACTATCCTCTTTAGAACATCTTACAGCCACCTTAAACAAAATTTTCCTAATTACATCATCAACAGGCTTTAAAACATTAGAGAAAACTTTGTTATTGCATTGCCTCCATATAAGATAAAAACATTCTGTCAACATGATAATAAACAGTTGATCTCGTTTCTTCCTTGCCTTTTTCTTAGCAAGTTCCATGACTCTTTGAAAATTACTGCTAATGCTGGTAAAGTTCAGCCTTCTACACACTTTCTGCCACACCTCATTAGCATAAGCACATTGAAAGAAAGGTGCTGGACTGATTCATCATCATTCCTACACAAGCAACAAGTGGTAGAGCAGTTTACTGACTTAGTCTGTTAGTTGTAGCCAACCTGTTGTGCAGCCCTAACCATAAGATGAACTTGCTCTTTGGAGCTGCAACGTAACATTGTTACAAATTACTCTTCTCCATTTAACTCTTGCAAACTCCCCTGACAGCAATCTTTAGGCTTTTTTTATTGAAAATTTGAGCCCTGTACAGACAGCTTGCCAACCTCCAATATTAGTCAGCCAATCTCTTGTACTTATAATCTTCCTTAGTAACCATGAGCATTGATTACTAATTCTCACTGTAACATAAGTACTTCTTTTGATATAGTAGGCATGCACCCACTTAACCCATAGTTTATCCCTTTTAAACTCTATTGCCCAAAGCAGCTTAAGCATGGCCGCTTTGTTCCAGATTGCCATATTCACAATATTCCACCCCCTGCACTTTTAGGAAGTTGCAAGGTGGTCCAAGCAACTGCAACTTTCTTTGAGTTACCTGTTTTGCCTGTCCACAAGAACCTTTTGCACGCACTTTCTACAACTTTAATGATTTTCGTTGAAAGAGGAAAAATGTGGGGCCAGTAGTTCTGCATACAACTAAGCACACTAAGCCATAACTAAGCCATCCAAGCTTGAGCCCTTTGACATAATAATAGCAGGCAAAAATTGCAATCACATGCAAATGTCATATAACATGGATGCAAAAGTTCCAACCTAGAGTCCAGTTCTATGTTTGAAACTATTGGTCAGGTTTAGGTTCAATCTGAAAAGGGTTCATAACTAAGAGATTGATCCCACGCTTCGTACCCCTGCTTAAAGAGGTGGCCACGTGTAAGACGCACTCCAGTCTCAAGTCAGGAACAAGAGAACAATGTCATGGTTGGGTAGGTTTGCTTATGACTAAGATCCAACACTATTGCTCATGAAGCTTTTTAGAAGGACAAAGCGCAAACCCCCCGGGGGTGACCTCACACATAGAACATGTGCTAATGAGGCAAGGTAGATTGTCCTTATGGTGGCTGAACAATAGCCATGCATATGCAAAACTGTATATTATTCTAAGGCATAAAAATAAGAATGAATCGTATTTTTCGAGTTTCTCCCACTCATTTAAATTTTTTTTTTTTTTAAATCCTCCCCAGTGGAGTAGCCAAATTGTAGGCGTGGATTTATTTCGCCTACGCGGTGTGAGCGCGTATTTGATTTGACTACCCCATTATTAAGGTTTTATTGAAAATTATTTTGTATTGAAAGAAGTCGCCAACAATTCTTTTTAGGAAGTATCATAAACCTAATTGAATATGGGAAAATCGTAGGGATAAATTATCCAATGTAGATTTCCCCGTCCTGACTCCATAGATGGTCAAAATGAACCAAAGATGGAGTTCGGGGGTGAGGATACGAATATTGTCATAATGAACCACATTCGCCCAAAGTCGGCTTGTACTAAATATCGATTCATTACAGATTTTATGCCAAAGAATAATCAAATAACGTTTTAAGCACCCTAAAAATATTTAGTCTAGGTTGGTCCAGGAAACACATGAAAGACTATTTTTAGTGACAAGTTATTAAGCAGTAATATTACAAGGTACCTAGCAGGTTGTCCAAATTAATCTGATTAATATTAAAACAGTTCTTTAGGTCTTTGATTAGCAAAAATAACATGTGGGTGATAAATATCATGCAGTCAAGCATATAAAATATAATGTGATCATGAAAAGAAATAAAAATAAGAAGAGAAAATATTGCAGAGAGTTAATATAATATGAACAAAACTTACAATCGCTGGAATATATTAATGACCTACATCATGAATAGAAGGTTAGTAACTTCAAGAAAATAATAAAAATAAATAAAGAAAGCAAATAAATAAAGTTTGTGAATTTAGTTGACCCTCATTAATTATACCACCGTCCGAGGTCGTTGATTTGTACGGATCTTGAAAAATTGGATATTATACGAGTCTTAAAAGTGTGCGTCTTGCGTCAAGTAAGAATAATGATCTTGTATTTTGTTTGTAAAGTATGTACGTGCAGGTGTTGTTTGTTTAACGATGATGCGGCAATGATGAGTATTAGTATTATGTAGGAGGTGTTTTGTGGTATCGACAATTCATACGCAGGTTTTGGTGAGGAGTTGACTTGATGATGTGGCGCGACGATGGTGTGTTAGGAGTATGTAGCAGGGAGATTTGTATTATGATGAATTAGGAGTAGTGGTAGAGGTTAGGCGGGCGAGTGATGAGGGAGTTATAAGGATGGCGGTGGATTTAGGAGATTAGTGAGAATTGTTAAGCCGTGAATAGATGGAGGTGTGCCGTCGAGGGAATTATATAGTGTAGGTAGATTTAGGTTGTTGAGATGTAATAGGTTTTTAAAAGATAATAGGTTTTAGAAAAGATTTTTATTAAAAAAAGATTTTAGAAAATAGTTAGTAAAAGATATTTAAAAACACTTTGGGATAAGATTATTTTTATAAAAGATATTTTTATTAACAAAACTAATTAATATAATTAATTAATTCTATTAATTAAATTGGGCTAGAAAAAGGGTTTTAAAAATTGGGCTTTCATAAAACTATTCTTTAAAAGTTTTTTGAAGATGGGTTAATAAAAGAGTTATAAAAAGGTTTTGGGCTTAAAACATTTTATCCTAGACTCGTTCTTTATTCTTTCCTCGATCCGGACCAATTAGAGCGGGGTATTGGTCATCATAGGGTACTAAATAGGGAGACACGATTATGTGTCTACAGAAGCCCCCACTTTGACTGAGGTTCAGGAAACCGAAAGTCAAAGTATACGGTGTCGGGACGGAGAACGATTCTAAACGCTCTGCAGTTTAGAACTGATCTATATACGTCGGTCTTTGCAAAACAAAGTTAGTATGCAGGACAATAACTACAAGCAATCTGATTACCTGCAGAAGAAGATGTTAGCAGATAGGTGCAAACAACTCACATAAAGCACATAATGATGCAAAAATGCAAACTTAGACTCTCTAAGGATGCATGAGACGCAATGCAAGGATTAAGGTTATGCAAAGCTAAGGGATGACAAGTCATGCAAGGTCAGGGTTATGCAAGACTAGAATGTATGAAGTGCAATGCAAGGTCAGGGTTTTGCAAGGCTAGAAGATGTGGATATGTAGAATGATAGAATGATTTTCGAAAATCGTTTTTAGTAAATAATCGGGGTTCATAAACGAGGTCCGCGGATTACAACTCTTCGGGAGTTTGATTTGGATCAGAGGAACCACCACACATAGGAAGCCCCCACTTTGGGTGAGCTTGCCTGAATTAGGCTTGAGCCTTAATTGAAATGTACTTGATTTGATATTGAAATGTAGTTGACCTGTCTTGAACTTTGAAAGTTGTTGCTGGGGATTCTTCTTTGGGAAGTTGATATAGGCAAAGTCAAATATCGCCAGAAACCATGGAATAATGTAGGTGGGAAAAGGTTTTAACGAGGCTAGGTTCAGACTTGAGTCTATGTCGGGATCTAGAAAGAGATTATGCTCCTAAATTCTAGAAAGTCAAATCATTAGACCATGATTAATTTTATTTATTGAAGCGGTCGGACCTCGAGATGAAGATTCCTACGTATCCTTGTGGAATCAGACCATTCGTAGTTCCGGATCTGATTTTTTTTTATTATATTTTTTTTTGTGCCCAAACTTTTTGCCTAGGTCGCCCTTTCGGGTTTTCAACCTAGCGGGCTTGGACATACCTTGAATAAAGAGTTAGGGTTGAATATGAAAGGTTGAAAGGTTAAAGGCTTGAGGTTTTAATGAAGGTTTAAGGTAAGGATCATGGATTTGGATTATAGGGATTAAGGTTTTGGTGGATTGAAGGATTTGAATGAGGTGTAGAACTTGTGTGCAAGCCCCCTAGCTTGACTTTTTATTTCTTTGCCTTTGGCTCTTTCTTTTTGCATTTTTTTTTCTTTTTTGTCATGTGCGTTTTCTTTTGCTTTTGCTTTTTTTTCGCACTTTGATTTCTTTACTTTTTTTTTGTTTTTGCTTGGCATTGATTTTTTTTTTGTAATGAGGCTTGCACACAAGTATTTGGTTTAGGGTGTTGGAAGGCTTGAAGGTATATGTGGAGCTTTGAATTGAAAGGCTATTTGGCTAATGGAGATGATGGTTTAAAGGATTTTTTTTTCTTTTTATTTTGACTAGCATGGAGATGGCTTATGAAAGGTAATTGAAGGGAGAGGGGAATAAATCCTGATCCAAAGTATGTCCTCTTTTTTCATTTTTCTCTTTTTATTTATTTCAGATCTCTTTTAATTATTGTTAGTCAAGTTCATTAGGTGATTTAAGTTTCATCATTGAATTAGAAGCATAAATAAAATGATGGAAGGCCAATGAAAATGAATATGAAAAATAAAAAAGAAATGAAAATGGAAAGGTTATAATAGATGAAGTCCTAAAGTGACATAGACTCAATGGGAAAGGACAGAAATGGCTCAGGGTAAGGACTCTCTGACTCATCCTAGGAAACTAGAAACAAAAGACTAAGCCTATTGAATTGTTGATGCACTGCGCAAAAGGGTTGCTGGTGATGCTGATTCTCGTTGTAGCAAGCATTAGTAGTAGATCGTCATTGACTATGTTTAGCAGTACATTTGTAGGATCTAACACTAAATGTCAGATGTTTATTATTCTGTTGGAATTCACGGTAGAAATACAGGTTGCACCTTTTGAATTTTCTTTTAGGTGCAGGGTTCCGAGTAGACCCTATGGAAGTGATCACGCCTCTAATGTGAAGGCTATAGATCCTATGGAAGTGATCGCGCCTCTATTGTGAAGGCGGTCAAAAGTAATCTTCATGACTCTAAATGAAGTCAGGGTGGTCATAGTGCGACTGATGAGCTTTAGAGTAGGCTCAACTTTTTGTTCCTCCATTCGGTGCTCCTAAGTTGTAATCTCTCGAACGGTCATGAACAGAATCAAGTGGACCTCGTAAATTTTAAGAAACAATGTTTTCGAAATGAGAAATGGAAATGAGAAATGGGAATGGGAAAATGGACGTGGAGATGAGAAATGAGGATGAAAGTGGAAATGGGAGATGGAAATGATTAGAAATGGGTATGATTATAAATGGGTATGGGCTTGACCATGATGGAGACACGGGCCTAACTATATGCACATGCAGACATGGATTCGACTGTACTGGACTGGACTCAAAAGGGTTGCTTATGCTAGCTTCGCTAGGCTTAGGAAGGAATTGGCTTCGCCAGACTTGATGATTTGGGATTGTTATAGATGTAAGATAGGAGTAGCTTCGCTAAACTCGGAGGGTGCCCTTATGGTCTTAGGGGTGACTAGCTTCACTAAGTCAAAGGGGTGCCGTTATGGTCTCACAGGGATGACTAGCTTAGCTAAGTCAAAGGGGTGCCATTAGGGTCTTACAGGGATGACTAGCTTAGCTAAGTCAAACAGGGATGACTAGCTTAGCTAAGTCAAGGGGTGTCGTTAGGGTCTTACAGGGATGACTAGCTTAGCTAAGTCAAGGGGTGCCGTTAGGGTCTTACAGGGATGACTAGCTTAGCTAAGTCAAAGGGGTGTCGTTATGGTCTTACAGGGATGACTAGCTTAGCTAAGTCAAAGGGGTGCCGTTGTGGTCTTACGGGTGACTAGCTTAGCTAAGTCAAAGGGGTGCCGTTATGGTCTCACAGGGATGCTAGCTTCGCTAGACTTAATGGTTTGGACTTCGTCCTATATGGGTTTGGAATTGGACTGGATTGACTTTGGAATGAGTTGGGCCTTATGTGGACCTAATTCTGGACTTACTCCTATATTGGTTTGAAGTTAGACTTGAAAATGCATATGGGCTTGACATTGGATTGGAATAGAGTTGGATTAGACTTGGACTGGGATTGACATAGGCTAGGGTTCACATAAAGATGCAAATGGGCCTAGGTGTTGACATGAGCTAGACTTATATGGGTCTAAGATGGACTCTAATGCTAGTGGGCTTAATATGAATGCATGGACTCGAATTAGATGGACCCTATATGAATGCAAAATGGACTCTAATGCATATGGGCCTAGAATGAATGCAAGTGAATTGGGTTAATTGGATTGAATTGTATTGGATTGGATTGAATGAAGGTGTTTAGAATGGGCTTAGAATTTTTGAAAGGAACCCCTTTGTTTTATCTTTTGTTAGGAAAAGATGATGGATTAATTTTGAAAAAAATGTTTTTGCAAATGTCGTGGTACGATGATGATTAATAAATGTTTTCGAAAAAGGCAGAATAGAATATGGTGCAGGACTGATTTTGAAAAATGTAAGTTTTTTTTTTTTTTGAAATTGGTGAATATGATAAGGTAGGATTGACAGGGGTAGCAGGGAGGAGGTAGGAAGAGGTAGACATGCACGACAACTCTAACTCTACAATGACCAGTTTAGATGCACTTTTTAGGACAGATTCGACCTTGCATGAAAAGACTGATTTTTGAATGTTTGATTAGGTAATACTCCTAATTAGACCATGTATTACGCGGATGCAGACGGATAAACATAGGACTGAATGTAGGATCGATCATTACGGCGACTAAATCGACGAAAGTGCGCGATGCACACACTGCGTGCCGCGCAGCATTGCTGCGCGCGGCGCACAGCCGTGCGTCTGGCGCGGGAGTGGTGCGCTAGGCGTAACTTAATGCGCTTGGCACACTACTTCCCGACGCGTTTTTCTGGGATTTAGGCGACGTATTGGTCGATTAACGAATTTTCTATTGTTTGTTAGATGCGGTTTTAGGAACGACGCATAATAATGACAATTTGACATAATAATAGCAGGCAAAAATTGCAATCACAAGCAAATGTTATATAACATGGATGCAAAAGTTCCAACCTAGAGTCCAGTTCTATGTTTGAAACTATTGGTCAGGTTTAGGTTTAGTCTGAAAAGGGTCCATGACTAAGAGATGGATCCCACGCTTCGTACCCTTGCTTAAAGAGGTGGTCACGTGTAAGACGCACTTCAGTCTCAAGTCAGGAACAAGAGAACAATGCCATGGTTGGGTAGGTTTGCTTATGACTAAGATCCAACACTATCGCTCAGGAAGCTTTTTGGAAGGACAAAGCGCAAACCCCCCGGGGGTGACCTCACAAATAAAACATGTGCTAATGAGGCAAGGTAGATTGTCCTTATGGTGGCTGAACAATAGCCATGCATATGCAAAACTGTATATTATTCTAAGGCATAAAAATAAAAATGAATTGTATTTTTCGAGTTTCACCCACTCATTTTAAAAAAATAATTTTTTAAAATCCTCCCCAGTGGAGTCGTCAAATTGTAGGCGTGGATTTAGTTCGCCTACACGGTGTGAGCGCGTATTTGATTTGACTACCCCATTGTTAAGGTTTTATTGAAAATTGTTTTGTATTGAAAGAAGTCGCCAACAATTCTTTTTAGGAAGTATCATAAACCTAATTGGATATGGGAAAATCGTGGGGACAAATTATCCAATGTAGATTTCCCCGTCCTGACTCCATTGATGGTCAAAATGAACCAAAGATTGAGTTTGGGGGTGAGGGTACGAATATAGTCATAATGAACCACATTCGCCCAAAGTCGGCCTCTACTAAATATCGATTCATTACAGATTTTATGCCAAAGAATTATCAAATAACGTTTTAAGCACCCTAAAAATATTTAGTCTAGGTTGGTCCAGGAAACACATGATAGACTATTTTTAGTGACAAGTTACTAAACAGTATTATTACAAGGTACCTAGCAGCAGTGGCGGAGCCAGTATAGGGCACGGGGGGTCACGTGACCCCGCAAATTAAAAAATTATTTTTAAGAAAAGAAGTTGCGTCCCGCGCATCTCCTCTTGCGCGCCACACTGAACTCTGCGCTCCACACAATTGTTATGCGCTCCACACATTTCATTATGCGCTCCACACATTTCATTATGCGCTCCACGCATTTCCTTCGAGCGCGAGCTTCGCTCACACTTTACTACACTTGCGTTGACGCCATCTTCCTCTGCTTCTTATTTTTGGCATTAAGTATACATCACCTTCTCCATTAGCAGAAGCTGGATCTTTTTTTTGGATTGAAAGATGGGAATGCTTGTTTGATCATTCTCACACTTGAAATAGAATGAGGAGAGAGAAAAAGAGTGTGGAATAAATTATAATACTAGTTCTACAGAGAAGTGCCTAGACTATGCTACAATGAATAGCACACTTTGATCCTCGTTATACTTATAATCATTATGGAATAAGAAGTTTGACTCTAACCTGGTCAAGAAAGAAGAAGGTCCAAGCTCGAGACATGGTGGAAGGATGAGGAACGGTTGTAACCATCGCATAAAGGAGGGAGTAACCAGCCTATATGCCATTCGCATGAACAAGGTATCTGTAGACTGTAGAGCATCAATTTCTTACGTGATGTTTAAGAATTGGAGACAGATAATTGTTTAATAGTATATTAGCGGATTCGATTCAGTTTAGCAACCAGCACGTTTATAGTGAATGTAAGGAAATTATCATTTCTTCATGATTTTCTGTTACAGATGGAGAACGGCAGCAAGTGAAAGTAAAAGAAAAGAAATTTGGCTTCTAGAGTCCCACATCGGTAGCATAGCATGAGGGTGTAAGTTAGAACATTTATAAAACAAATCTTTCACTACCAAGATCTCTACAGCTGGCTTGCTAATAGTTTGGCCAAGCAAATTAAACGTTGGACAACATATCAAAGTATTGGGCATGAGCTTTTCGAGCCTGTCGAACTCGAGTCGAGTTGTAATTCTTGGACTTGAGCTTGAGCCGAGCTCCATATTTCAAGCTCGAGTCGAGCCCAATTATATATGTTTTCGAGCCGAACCGAGTCTAGTTCGGTCTCGATTTGGCTCGTTAACACCCTTAGTTTACAACTGTAGAGTCTACAGTTGTGACCCCTCGATTTTGAAATCCTGGCTCCGCCACTGCCTAGCAGGTTGTCCAAATTAATCTGATTAATATTAAAACAGTTCTTTAGGTCTTTGATTAGCAAAAATAACATGTGGGTGATAAATATCATGCAGTCAAGCATATAAAATATAATGTGATCATGAAAATAAATAAAAATAAGAAGAGAAAATATTACAGAGAGTTAATATAATATGTATAATACTTACAATTGCTGGAATATATTAATGACCTACATCATGAATAGAAGGTTAGTAATTTCAAGAAAATAATAAAATAAATAAAGAAAGCAAATAAATAAAGTTTGTGAATTTAGTTGACCCTCATAAATTATACCACTGTCCAGGGTCGTTGATTTGTACGGATCTTGAAAAATTGAATATTGCACGAGTCTTAAAAGTGTGAGTCTTGCGTCAAGTAAGAATAATGATCTTGTATTTTGTTTGTAAAGTATGTACGTGCAGGTGTTGTTTGTTTAACGATGATGCGGCAATGATGAGTATTAGTATTATGTAGGAGGTGTTTTGTGGTATCGACAATTCATACGCAGGTTTTGGTGAGGAGTTGACTTGATGATGTGGCGCGACGATGGTGTGTTAGGAGTATGTAGCAGGGAGATTTGTATTATGATGAATTAGGAGTAGTGGTAGAGGTTAGGCGGGCGAGTGATGATGGAGTTATAAGGATGGCGGTGGATTTAGGAGATTAGTGAGAATTGTTAAGCCGTGAATATATGGAGGTGTGCTGTCGAGGGAATTATATAGTGTAGGTAGATTTAGGTTGTTGAGATGTAATAGGTTTTTAAAAGATAATAGGTTTTAGAAAAGATTTTTATTAAAAAAAGATTTTAGAAAATAGTTAGTAAAAGATATTTAAAAACACTTTGGGATAAGATTATTTTTATAAAAGATATTTTTATTAACAAAACTAATTAATATAATTAATTAATTCTATTAATTAAATTGGGCTAGAAAAAGGGTTTTAAAAATTGGCTTTCATAAAACTAATCTTTAAAAGGTTTTCGAAGATGGGTTAATAAAAGAGTTATAAAAAGGTTTTGGGCTTAAAACATTTTATCTTAGACTCGTTCTTTATTCTTTCCTCGATCCGGACCAATTAGAGCGGGGTATTGGTCATCCGGACGATTATGTGTCTACAACTACTAGCTTAAATAAGTGTCTCCCAATTACAAATCATGAATTGCTCTTGCACATCAATGAGTTGGACATTCACATTTGAATGTTGCCAACCAATCCAAATCCTCCCCCTAGGAGAGTGGCTATAATTACAAAACTATGACCAATCCTTGCCAAAACTTTTTTGCACCTTCCCCACATTATGACATCTAATTCTAGTTGCTAATAAAGCACACACATCCACTTTATGAGAAACTAAAAATGATTTGACCTCTTTTATTTTAAAGGGATCATTCATCCCTCTGACATTCTAGAATGTACAAATCATCAGGACAAATAAGGGTTTGGTCCCTTAGCACCCCGAGCTCCAGCTGAGATTCCACTTTCTGATAATTCATAGTTCACAGAAGCCCTGGCAGATTGGAAGGCTACTTGCTTGCCTTTATCCTTGGATTTTCTTGTGACAACCTTCCAAACACCTTACTCTACTGAGCTCTGCCTCTGAGTAGAAACTATTGGCGTGACCAAAGGGGTCACATTGTCAGGTCGGGGGTGTTAGGTCCCTCATGAGATGCTCCAGCACCCACTCCCTCCCCAATAGCAACCTCAGAAGAAGCTCCACTAGTAGAAAGAGTACTGGTGTTGGCAAGAATAGCAGGCTCCTTGTGAATCTCATTTGTTCCTTTAGCAACCCACCTTTGAGTAACCTTTTTGTTGTTAGTAACAGCATAATTCTTCCTCTCACAAGAGTGTCCAACTTTCTGACACTTTTGGCAAAAGGGAGGCATCCAGTCATAAAGGATTCTAAACGGGTCACTTTTACTTATATAGAAATGACCATCTACGGTTAAAAGTTACCCTTTGTTTTAAAGTGACCCCTTTTGACTTGAAAAGTGACCCACTTTGACTTAAAAGTTACATATTTTAGCCTAAAGTAACATTGACTGATAATAAATCTATTGTAAACATGATGCACAAAATCATAATTTGCAATAAGATATACATTGAGATTCACCCAATAACAATTGTTTTTACATATTATTAGTAGTTAAATATGGTCAAAGATAATATATAAATAGTGGAAAAAATCATAGCTATGCATTTATTGAGAAATAGAGTAGGTTTAAATACAAAACAATATTATAATCAATGTCAAGATTGCCTTAAAGTTCTTAAAAGATAGCTTTCTTTGTACCTTTCAGATTAACCCACCCAATTCACATACAATATGGTTTAGATATATAATCACTAAAATAGTACATATAGTGAAATTGCAAAGCTTACAATATGTATATCTTCCGTTCAATATAGAGGGGATGTAATGAGAAAGAGATAAAATGAGATATCTATGTGATAAAAAAAAATAGAGAGAACCCTTTAACCAAACAATAGAAGTACAGTGTTGTATGTATCTTTCCAACTTCCCAAAAGGTAAGAGTGTCACTTATAGTTGAATGCAGAAAGCATATATTATACAAACTACATATGTAATGATTATCAACTGTGTTATTATTTAATGTACACATTTTGACCTTTACATTTACCAACATATAACTTTTGACCAGTAATATCTCTACTCATGAATAAGTAAACATCATAAAAATTAACATTTTGAATATATATTACGACAAATCAATCAAGATCTTACATGCATAATTTTCTCTACATGTATAAATCACAAACAATGGTCAAAGTGTAATGCTTCATCTGCTCTTTATTAAACTGTACATACCACTTGGGCACACATATTAGGGCGATGGAAAAAAATAAATACATGTGGGAGACAAGTGATCCCTAATACCAGGTCACTTGAATAGATATGTGAGAAAAAATTTCCTAAAAGATGGATGTACAATGATTAATAGTGAACATTTATAAAAGGAAAATTATGTGATTTAAAGAGATCGAAGGAAGTATATGAAATATGCGAAAGACATAATAAGATTGTTACGGAGATATTGTATCCAAATCTATCTTAAGTTTCACTACTACTTATAAAATGTACATTTGATTAATTTATGAATCGTGCTTATATTTTTCCCTCCGTCCCGAAATAATATAAACACTTTCATATTCTGTTTGTCCAAATTGACCTTGAGCATTCTATTTTTGGCAGGTTTCCACTATTGTTATATTTTTATTCTAACACCCCTTTGCCTCCCGCTCTATCTCTAACCATAAAAAAATACCCAATTCTCTCTCTTCCAATAAAAAATACCCAACTTTCTATCTTCTTTGTTAAAAAGATAGCCTACCAACTTCTATATTGAATATGTTCATTTATTTTATCTTAATGGTTGAGATTGTAAAAATGTGTTTTATTAAAGCTACATTAGAGAATTAATGTAAACTCATGTTTTGATACTTTCCATAAGCATAAAGATAGTTAGAAAATATATGGAGTCTTTAGGTTCGCAAAAAACCATTATATACATTTTTTTAAAATAATACTTCCTCCGTCCCATAATATAGCTCTTGTTTTTCAATTTACACGGGAATTAAGAAAAGGAAAACATAAATTGCATTGGAAGTGTGTACTTGATATGTCTTGGGGAATTAAAATTAATTAAAAAAATGTTGTTTGGTACAGCACCTGGGACGATTTTAT
This sequence comes from Beta corolliflora, assembly GCA_947648045.1. Taxonomy (NCBI): domain Eukaryota; kingdom Viridiplantae; phylum Streptophyta; class Magnoliopsida; order Caryophyllales; family Amaranthaceae; genus Beta; species Beta corolliflora. The sequence goes on from CANSZD010000001.1 coordinate 3,807,220, forward strand.
GGAGTATTTGGAAGGTTTGTCCTCCTTCTTCACAAAAAGACAAATTTTATCCTTGTGCATTAATGAGGGGATTAAGTCAGATCATGGAATTTGGAAAGGGCTTTTTTGAGGGAATTGAGGACATCAAAGGAACAATAAAATTCGAATGAGGGTATTTTGGAAATAGAAGATCCCTTCAAGGAGAAACAAGAACAACATTTTAGTATAACCAAAATGAAATGCATGCATTATATATGGGAAGAAGGGAGTATTATTTTAGGAATTTATGATATAATCACGCATCAATCAATGCAAACTCTCATTTGTATGAAAACATTCCATTTTATTATTGAGAAAATAACTTTTATATAAGTGCCAAAAAAAAAAAATTGGTTTGAACTATTAACATAAAATGTTAAGTATTCTTTCATATTAGTGTAACTGCAAAAGATTTGGATTGATCTGATAAAATAAAAATAAATTATATTTCAGGTGGTTCATTTGCATATCTAAAGGTTGAATTAGGAGACTTCATGGCATTTCTAGCTGCAGGAAACATTCTATTAGAGTACATCCTTGGTGGTGCAGCCTTAGCTAGAGCTTGGACATCATATTTTGCTACATTATGCGATCATGTTCCTGATGAATTTCGTGTGACAGCACCTAGCCTTGGCAAAGATTATAATCAACTTGATCCAATTGCGGTAGTTGTTGTTGCAGTAATTTGTGTCTTGGCTGTTACTAGCACAAAGGTCTCATCTCGTGTTAACTTCTTTGCAACCATCATCCATATGGCCGTCATAGTTTTCATCATTATAGTTGGCCTTACAAAAGCAGACATTTCAAACTATAAGCCATTTGCACCATATGGTGTTAGAGGTGTATTTCGATCTTCCGCTGTATTGTTTTATGCATTTGTTGGATTTGATGCTGTTTCCACAATGGCAGAGGAAACGAAGAATCCGAGCGAAGATATTCCCTTTGGTCTAATTGGATCTATGGTTATTGCCATTGTTTCCTATTGCTTATTGGCAATTACTGTTTGCCTTATGCAACCTTATTCACAACTTGATCCTGACGCTCCATTCTCAATTGCTTTTCAAAAAGCCGGGGTCGGATGGGCTAAATACGTTGTGGATATTGGTGCTCTTAAAGGCATGACAACTGTGTTACTTGTGAATGCTATGGGTCAAGCTCGATATCTGACGCATATTGCTCGAACCCATATGTTGCCTCCCTGGTTTGCACAAGTTAATAGTACATTTGGGACTCCTGTTAATGCAACTGTTGTAATGCTCATTGTTACTGCTATCATTGCCTTATTCACCGATCTTCTTGTTCTTTCTAATTTACTATCAATTTCCACATTAGTTATGTTCATGATGGTTCCAGTGGCTCTCTTAGTACGAAGATACTACGACGCAAATGTAACCTCACATATTAATCGCATCAAATTATCTTGTTGCATTGCACTTATACTTAGCTCTGCTATTGGAAGTTCTATATATTGGAGCATCAATGATACACATTGGATAGGATATGTCATACCAACATCTATTTGGTTTATATCAACATCATTTTTAAAGATATTTGTACCACAAGCTAGAGATCCTAAGATATGGGGTGTGCCATTAATGCCATGGGTGGCTTCAGCTTCAATTTTCATCAACATTTTTCTGCTGGGCTCAATTGACAAGGATTCTTTTACAAGATTTGGCATATGGACTGGAATCCTGATGGTGTACTACTTATTGTTCGGATTACATGCATCATACGACATTGCTAAAGCTATGGAGGAGAACAATATGCGCGATATGAAAATTTTGAAAATGATTGAACAAAGTGATTAGAAATCTTAACATAGATAGGACATTTAAAAAAAATTCCTAAGTTGGGAATTTTTCTTGACTATTGTAGTTTGTTCCTCTTTTATTGGATTATTCAAAATAATCAACCTTAATTTGTGCTGTATCATTCATATTTTACATTAAAGTTGCTTCTTTTAATGATAGAAAGTAATAATCCTAACGTGAATTTTTATTTTATTTCATTGTACTTTGAATGGGTTCTTTCCATGATATAAGGTAAGTAATGGTTGTATCCGGTTTTTTGTAGTTTGATTATTTCTAGGATTGTTTAGCATATTATCGTTCTTGCTACACTATCTAGGTGCTCCCCTTATTTATGTTGTTTTCTGAAGAACAAAACCTTATTTTAGTTATAGAAAAGGCTACTGAATGTTAATATTAGTTAGTAGATATTTACTTTTGGTGGAACATTGCTTCAACTAGACTCGATCAGTTATACTTTTATGTCTCCAATATTTCATTTAATATTTATAAATATTTACACCATGATTTTAAGGGGAAGAGCTAGTATATTTCTAACACGCATTGGCAAATATTGTAGTCTGCTCCATGTCTTGCCATCTCATATGTTGATGTGGCGCCATATACATCGTCTCTGATATGACATTCATATGTTAATATGACACCACTTAATCTTTGACATGACGTTCCACTAGAAAAATCATCAAAAAGTTTACGTAAGATGTCTAAAATCCTTGACCCTTTACTTCAAATGTATGATATGACTACCAAGCTACATCTTTTACATGCAACCAAAGTTCAACTATAAAATCCGTATGGATTTTTAAAAATCACAATGATAAATTTACAAAAGAAAAATAAATTAAGCAATACAATATATTGTTCTTACTTCATCTTTGACATGACATTCCACTAGAAAATCATCAAAAAGTTTGCGTAAGACGTCTCGAACTCTTAACCTTTTTAATTCAAATACTTCCTCCGTTCTGAAATAAATGAAACACTTCTCTGAACAGGTTCCCACATAAAAGAGAGAAGCGTTCCATTTATTTAAGAATAAAGGAAGTATTATGATCTCACCACCAAGCTTTATCTTTTACATGCAACCAAATTTCAACTATTAAATCCTTATGAATTTTCATAAAATCTAAATGATAAAATTACAAGAGAAAAATCAAATAAGAAACACAATATATTATTACTATAAAGCATGGCAAGAAATGTAGCCTATGTATTATGCGCCTAACTAACCATGTGTCACGTTTGTCTCAAACATGTTAGAAAACTTCATAATAGCAAAGTAACCAAAATAAAGAGGAAATTCATTCTTATCAATCATATAACTTCATTGCTTAACTTCTTGAATTTCAATTTATTATACTGAAACTCTCTTTAGTAAAGTAAACATAGTGTTTTTCCTTAAGAAATATAAATAAAATATATATAATATTGTCCACTAATCATCGCTTTAACAATTGATTTCTTTCCTTAATCAACAAAATTATCAACTTGTAGTTTGGGCGGTCGCGGATGTGTCGTTGGGCACCGCACCCGGCCAAAGATAAAATTTCTCCTACTCTCTTTTACACTAAGGAAGTATAATGGAAGTAGGGGTCGTATCCACAGGGAAACAGGGACGAGTTTAGTACTCAGCGTGATTCAAAACCCAGATTAAGCTAAGGGCCGAGAAACCTAATTACAAAGGGGGGTTTCAAGTAGATTTACTAACAAACTAAAACTAACTAGCATATAAACAAAATGAGAAATCAATATGGGAAGATCTTGAATCCGATTAACATCCACTTCAATTCATTATCGATCCTTGAACCTCCACTCTAATTATTTCCATAATTATCTATTGTCGAGAATTAATCTCGCGTTCTCCTTATTCTTAGTTGAATAGCACGATCAGCGTGACTATAAAACCCTAACCAAAGGATAACCTAGTCCGATCGCGTCTAAGTTCAATCCAATAGCAGCAATAAACACAGAGAACCAACAGACCTGCTAACGTCATACAAGCGATAAACATTCAACAGTTGATTCAACTTCCCCAAGAAATAACCAAGACGATCTGCATCTAAGTTACTTCCTAGTTTGCTACCAATTGATAAAAGAATAAAACAATCTGATTCTATTCTTAAATCTAGCATTAGATTAATTACACAATCAAACTAGTAATATTCCTAGCATAATCATGCAAAAATCATAGAAAGCAAGCATAGAAATTAAACCATAATCAAAGGAACTAAATAGAGAGGAAAGATCTCACAATAATGCTTGAAGCTTCATATTAATCTCGTTCAAGAACGGTTCAAGCTACAATTGGCATAGCATAAGCCAATCCCATAATTGAAATCTACAAAAACTAAACTAGAAAATAAAAACTAAAAGAGAAGACAACAAGAGAGGAGTGGAGTTTTGGAGACTCCCTCTCCTTGTGGCTGCTGCCCCCCTAGGTCCAAAATCAAGTTTAGTAGTTATACTAAAGCTCAAAAATCAGCCGACAATTAGACCGACCTAGGGGTCGCGAGGTGCGAGTCTGGTCGCACCGTGCGAGTGATCTCTGCCTCCAACACGAGCTGAAGAACTGGGCCAAGCCAACAGGTCGCACCGTGCGAGGAATCTCGCGAGGTGCGAGCAAGGCGAGTCGCGAGGTGCGACCATGCTCGCGAGGTGCGAGCGCCGGGCGTGCTCGCGCCGAGCGCCGGGCGAGCGCCGGGCCGAGCCGGGCGAGCGCTGGGCTGGCGAGGTGCGAGCACTGGGCGTGCATGCTGCTGGGCGCTGAGCGATGCTTGCTGGGCTGGGCAGCTTGCTTCGAGCGCGTGCTGGGCTGGGTGCTGGGCATGCTTGCGATGTGGTTGCTTGGAGCTTTGCTCGGCTCAAATGCACTTCACCTTGGAAGCTCGGAATACATGACGTTAACACAAATTATCTCGCAAAACTCCGAACTTCCGCTAAGAGTTAAATAAAACACGAATGTTAACAATTACAATCAAACCCTTAGCAAAGTGCACCCAAAGTTACGTAAATACTACGTGTAACTTGAGCGTATCAAATACCCCCACACTTGAACTTTACTCGACCTCGAGTAAACTCAAAATGAGGATCTCCAAATAAATCATCACCCAAGCTAACGACACCAACCTACACTCCCCATCAACTACATCATCATCATCACATCTTAACAACATCCGCTCAAACCTAAACGTAAGGGATAATGACTCCCCCACACTTAGATTCAAGCTCACCTGAAATATATAAAGATGTAACAACAACAATAACCAGCAAACGACAACCAAAATGTGAGCTCAAATCCTGAAGGATCTCAAAGGAGTTGAACCCACTCAAACGCCACAATGAAAATGATAGCTCGCCTAAAACCTCAAAAGATAAACTAAAACTACTACTACTACAACTAACTTAGAATAGCAAGCCATGGAACAAAGACAAAAAGGGATAAATTCCATGCTTACTCCCAAAAACAAACAATCAACCAAAAGAATGTGAAAGCCAAAACAAATCTTCACAAAATCAAGGATGAAATAACCAACCCAACCCGAAAACGCTTTCCACCTTATGACACCATCTCCGGCAAATGAGTTTTCAAAGTACAAAATTCTCTCTTAATCTCTCATTTTGCCTAGGAGCCCTTTCGGGTTTTCATCCTAGCTTCACACATTTCTTTTTGGTTGCATCTCACCATCTTACCCGCTCAACTAGCTCTTTTTTTGCATAGGCCGCCCTTTCGGGTTTTCGACCTATCCGAGCCCCCAATTTTGCCCGAGTCGCCCGCCCTTGCGGGTTTTCAACTCAGCGGGATTCTTTTCATCACTTTTTTTTTTTATTCTTTTTTTCTTTTCAATTTTTTTTTCATTTTCATTTTTTTCAAATTGAAAGTAATATATACAACATAGATACATGAGAATGAGAATACCCTCCCCCCTACTTAAACTACACATTGTCCTCAATGTGTCGACAATTACAAGAAAAAGTAAACTGAAAAGGGGAGAAATTTGAAAATCGGGTAAATCGAAGATCGAATGCTCAAAACTCATGAAAAGCAATCCGTCAAACTCAAATTTCTTAACAACACCATCTCAAATCTCATAAATCAACTCACAACCCTCTCCCTCGAATCACTCAAACAAATGACAAATTCAAATTTTGTTTAGATTTTTGAGATTTGCTCCTAGCTTAAGAGATCGAAAAGATACATTAACAATCTCAATCCTCTAGTGTTACCAACTCCTAGCTATTGAACTCCTCCCAACGGGTTTTCTTTTGTGGATTTTGGTTCCAAGCGGATTAAGATTGGTTGTGGATCTTTTTAGTGGGTGGGCGGTGGGTGAAAGAAAATTTGTTGTGGTGGTGGAAATTTGATGAGAAAATAAAGGAAAAGAAAGAAAATAAAAGGGATCTCGGGTTGCCTCCCGAGAAGCGCTGTTGTTTAAAGTCGTGAGCTCGACTTAGTACCTTAAGCTTAATCATTGGGTTGTGCTCCATGTGTGACAGTAGTGGTTCCATGTCAATCTCCACTTCAAGTACCTGCAAAATTGATTGAGAAGAACTCTTGCAATGCATCGTTAGCGCTATGAGTGTCAACAAAAAACAAAGAGCACAAACAATACCATCCAAAAATCACGCTAAATACAAACAAGTAACACCGTTTCCCCGGCAACGGCGCCAAAATTTGGGCGGTCGCGGATGTGTCGTTGGGCACCGCACCCGGCCAAAGATAAAATTTCTCCTACTCTCTTTTACACTAAGGAAGTATAATGGAAGTAGGGGTCGTATCCACAGGGAAACAGGGACGAGTTTAGTACTCAGCGTGATTCGAAACCCAGATTAAGCTAAGGGCCGAGAAACCTAATTACAAAGGGGGGTTTCAAGTAGATTTACTAACAAACTAAAACTAACTAGCATATAAACAAAATGAGAAATCAATATGGGAAGATCTTGAATCCGATTAACATCCACTTCAATTCATTATCGATCCTTGAACCTCCACTCTAATTATTTCCATAATTATCTATTGTCGAGAATTAATCTCGCGTTCTCCTTATTCTTAGTTGAATAGCACGATCAGCGTGACTATAAAACCCTAACCAAAGGATAACCTAGTCCGATCACGTCTAAGTTCAATCCAATAGCAGCAATAAACACATAGAACCAACAGACCTGCTAACGTCATACAAGCGATAAACATTCAACAGTTGATTCAACTTCCCCAAGAAATAACCAAGACGATCTGCATCTAAGTTACTTCCTAGTTTGCTACCAATTGATAAAAGAATAAAACAATCTGATTCTATTCTTAAATCTAGCATTAGATTAATTACACAATCAAACTAGTAATATTCCTAGCATAATCATGCAAAAATCATAGAAAGCAAGCATAGAAATTAAACCATAATCAAAGGAACTAAATAGAGAGGAAAGATCTCACAATAATGCTTGAAGCTTCATATTAATCTCGTTCAAGAACGGTTCAAGCTACAATTGGCATAGCATAAGCCAATCCCATAATTGAAATCTACAAAAACTAAACTAGAAAATAAAAACTAAAAGAGAAGACAACAAGAGAGGAGTGGAGTTTTGGAGACTCCCTCTCCTTGTGGCTGCTGCCCCCCTAGGTCCAAAATCAAGTTTAGTATTTATACTAAAGCTCAAAAATCAGCCGACAATTAGACCGACCTAGGGGTCGCGAGGTGCGAGTCTGGTCGCACCGTGCGAGTGATCTCTGCCTCCAACACGAGCTGAAGAACTGGGCCAAGCCAACAGGTCGCACCGTGCGAGGAATCTCGCGAGGTGCGAGCAAGGCAGGTCGCGAGGTGCGACCATGCTCGCGAGGTGCGAGCGCTGGGCGTGCCTGCTGCTGAGCGCTGGGCGAGCGCTGGGCTGAGCTGGGCGAGCGCTGGGCTGGCGAGGTGCGAGCACTGGGCGTGCATGCTGCTGGGCGCTGAGCGATGCTTGCGGGGCTGGGCAGCTTGCGTCGAGCGCGCACTGGGCTGGGTGCTGGGCATGCTTGCGATGTGGTTGCTTGGAGCTTTGCCAAAATTTGGGCGGTCGCGGATGTGTCGTGTGCACCGCACCCGGCCAAAGATAAAATTTCTCCTACTCTCTTTTACACTAAGGAAGTATAATGGAAGTAGGGGTCGTATCCACAGGGAAACAGGGACGAGTTTAGTACTCAGCGTGATTCGAAACCCAGATTAAGCTAAGGGCCGAGAAACCTAATTACAAAGGGGGGTTTCAAGTAGATTTACTAACAAACTAAAACTAACTAGCATATAAACAAAATGAGAAATCAATATGGGAAGATCTTGAATCCGATTAACATCCACTTCAATTCATTATCGATCCTTGAACCTCCACTCTAATTATTTCCATAATTATCTATTGTCGAGAATTAATCTCGCGTTCTCCTTATTCTTAGTTGAATAGCACGATCAGTGTGACTATAAAACCCTAACCAAAGGATAACCTAGTCCGATCGCGTCTAAGTTCAATCCAATAGCAGCAATAAACACAGAGAACCAACAGACCTGCTAACGTCATACAAGCGATAAACATTCAACAGTTGATTCAACTTCCCCAAGAAATAACCAAGACGATCTGCATCTAAGTTACTTCCTAGTTTGCTACCAATTGATAAAAGAATAAAACAATCTGATTCTATTCTTAAATCTAGCATTAGATTAATTACACAATCAAACTAGTAATATTCCTAGCATAATCATGCAAAAATCATAGAAAGCAAGTATAGAAATTAAACCATAATCAAAACAACTAAATAGAGAGGAAAGATATCACAATAATGCTTGAAGCTTCATATTAATCTCGTTCAAGAACGGTTCAAGCTACAATTGGCATAGCATAAGCCAATCCCATAATTGAAATCTACAAAAACTAAACTAGAAAATAAAAACTAAAAGAGAAGACAACAAGAGAGGAGTGGAGTTTTGGAGACTCCCTCTCCTTGTGGCTGCTGCCCCCCTAGGTCCAAAATCAAGTTTAGTATTTATACTAAAGCTCAAAAATCAGCCGACAATTAGACCGACCTAGGGGTCGCGAGGTGCGAGTCTGGTCGCACCGTGCGAGTGATCTCTGCCTCCAACACGAGCTGAAGAACTGGGCCAAGCCAACAGGTCACACCGTGCGAGGAATCTCGCGAGGTGCGAGCAAGGCAGGTCGCGAGGTGCGACCATGCTCGCGAGGTGCGAGCGCTGGGCGTGCCTGCTGCTGAGCGCTGGGCGAGCGCTGGGCTGAGCTGGGCGAGCGCTGGGCCGGGCGAGGTGCGAGCACCGGGCGTGCATGCTGCCTGGGCGCCGAGCGATGCTTTGGGCCGGGCAGCTTGCGTCGAGCGCGCCTGGCCGGGTGCTGGGCATGCTTGCGATGTGGTTGCTTGGAGCTTTGCCAAAATTTGGGCGGTCGCGGATGTGTCGTGTGCACCGCACCCGGCCAAAGATAAAATTTCTCCTACTCTCTTTTACACTAAGGAAGTATAATGGAAGTAGGGGTCGTATCCACAGGGAAACGAGGGACGAGTTTAGTACTCGGCGTGATTCGAAACCCGGATTAAGCTAAGGGCCGAGAAACCTAATTACAAAGGGGGGTTTCAAGTAGATTTACTAACAAACTAAAACTAACTAGCATATAAACAAAATGAGAAATCAATATGGGAAGATCTTGAATCCGATTAACATCCACTTCAATTCATTATCGATCCTTGAACCTCCACTCTAATTATTTCCATAATTATCTATTGTCGAGAATTAATCTCGCGTTCTCCTTATTCTTAGTTGAATAGCACGATCAGTGTGACTATAAAACCCTAACCAAAGGATAACCTAGTCCGATCGCGTCTAAGTTCAATCCAATAGCAAGCAATAAACACGAGAGAACCAACGGACCCGCTAACGTCATACAAGCGATAAACATTCAACAGTTGATTCAACTTCCCCAAGAAATAACCAAGACGATCTGCATCTAAGTTACTTCCTAGTTTGCTACCAATTGATAAAAGAATAAAACAATCTGATTCTATTCTTAAATCTAGCATTAGATTAATTACACAATCAAACTAGTAATATTCCTAGCATAATCATGCAAAAATCATAGAAAGCAAGTATAGAAATTAAACCATAATCAAAACAACTAAATAGAGAGGAAAGATATCACAATAATGCTTGAAGCTTCATATTAATCTCGTTCAAGAACGGTTCAAGCTACAATTGGCATAGCATAAGCCAATCCCATAATTGAAATCTACAAAAACTAAACTAGAAAATAAAAACTAAAAGAGAAGACAACAAGAGAGGAGTGGAGTTTTGGAGACTCCCTCTCCTTGTGGCCTTTGCCCCCTAGGTCCAAAATCAAGTTTAGTATTTATACTAAAGCTCAAAAATCGCCCGACAATTAGACCGACCTAGGGGTCGCGAGGTGCGAGTCCGGGTCGCACCGTGCGAGTGATCTCTGCCTCCAACACGAGCTGAAGAACTGGGCCAAGCCAACAGGTCGCACCGTACGAGGAATCTCGCGAGGTGCGAGCAAGGCAGGTCGCGAGGTGCGACCATGCTCGCGAGGTGCGAGCGCTGGGCGTGCCTCGCCGGCCGAGCGCCGGGCGAGCGCCGGCAGCCGGGCGAGGTGCGAGCACCGGGCGTGCATGCTCTTGCCGGGCGCCGAGCGATGCTTTGGCTGGCCGGCTTGCCTTGCTTCGAGCGCGGCCGGGCCGGGTCTTCGGGCATGCTTGCGATGTGGTTGCTTGGAGCTTTGCTCGGCTCAAATGCACTTCACCTTGGAAGCTCTGAATACATGACGTTAACACAAATTATCTCGCAAAACTCCGAACTTCCGCTAAGAGTTAAATAAAACACGAATGTTAACAATTACAATCAAACCCTTAGCAAAGTGCACCCAAAGTTACGTAAATACTACGTGTAACTTGAGCGTATCATAGTTACTCATAAAATAATTTTTTTTTGTAACACTGAAAAATAAATAAATTATTTTTTAGTTTGTTTGATTGCCGGTTAACCAATTTTTCTACTAGATTGTGCTTAAGAAATATAGAATAGTTTTATTTATATGATTCTTTAAATGAAATCTTATAGTAAAACTACTTGCACCTAATTTTTGTGTCACATTGTATGAAATAAATTACTATTTTCCTTAATTTAATAAAAAGAATTACAAATTCAACTACATACAATGACCTGGGGTATTGCCCGAGCCAACAATTAATATGTTATCAGAATGTGTCGGTGAAATTTGTAACCCGCCACATGTCTTCGACTTTCTTGAACCCTTGACTTATTACTTCAAATGTCATGATCTTACCATCAAATTCTAATTTCAATTATTAAATGCTTAAGCCTTATGAAAATTTTAGTAACAAAATTACAGAACAAAAATCGTACAATCTACTATTATTATTAAAAAGCTCGGCAAGAAATGTACGCCGACAATTGTCATTGTAACCAGTTTTTGTAGTAAATTGTGATTGAAAAAAAAATTCAAAATATTTTAATGGTATTTTAAATAAAATTATAATCTTAAACTACAAGCACCTTTGCCATCTCAATATATATAAATAAATAAATTTTTTTTTTTACTTAATTCAAAAAAATTAATACTCCCCTCCCTTCATTATTGATGTTCCTACTGGGAATCTTGACACTACTTCAAACTACATAGAATCTTCTAAATTTTTCCCAAAACATAAGAAAGCCATTCTACTTTTGGGTCCCCCTTCCAACCCAAGCTCTAGATCATCGCCCTTCTTGCCTAGGTTCTGGGCTTGGCCTATACACCCTGGTATATAGTATAGGATTTGGTGATTTTATGTTGAAATCCTACATTGACTTCACGAAATCTTTAAGGGTGTACATACAATACAATAAAAATTGTACAATGGGTTCCACGTGCCTGAAAGTAAAGACAAAAAAGCTTTCCCCTTTGTGGTACCCAATATTTCATTGTCTTATTTAGCAGTCTGAATCCCACAAAAGTCTCTCATTGGACTATGATTTTTAGAAAACTTGAAGTCGCCACCCTATTAATATATATTTGAATGGGGACAGGTTTATTTAATAAATCATTTAAAAATTAATTTAAATACATATCATTTAAAATAATGATAACTTCATATGGATAAGACTTTTGAAAAGTGCTCTTTCATACCATGAGATAGGGTTTGGGGTTTTGGTTAAGAAGTGCGAATATCTGAATCTCGTCTCCTCTTCCGTTTTAAGGAACAAGCTCTTACTAAATGCGTTATTTTCTATTTCAAGTAATCATGTCTATTCAAAAGAAATAAAATCACATAATTTGCACATTTGCACATCAATCATTTTTTATTTAAAAGGGACAATATATCATTTGTACATGGTAGATTTGAGCACTAAAGTTGCACTCCGTACCAAGCATTGCGGTACTTGTAGGCGTGGATTTTGAATTCCTTTAATGCCTACACGCGGTGTGAGCGCGTTTATTTGACTACCACACTGTTATGGTTCTATTAAAAATACGTTTTGAAGTCGCCAATAATTCTTTAAAGGAAGAATCATAAACCTAATTGGATATTGAAACGGAAGGGATATCTTAGGGACTTATCCAATGTAGATTTCCCCGTCATGACTTCATAGATGGTCAGGAACCAAAAATTGAGTTCGGGGGTGAGGGTACAATATAGTCAGGAACTATATTGCCCATTGCTGGCCTCTACTAAATAACGATTCACAGCAGATTTTATGCAATAGAACAATCAAACATTATTATAAAACACCCTAAAATAATTAATCTAGATGGGTTCAGGAAACACACAAAAAGACTAATTAATTGATGACCAGTTATTATACAATCATTTTACAAGGTTCCTAGCAGGTTGTCCAAATTATCTGAATTAGTTAGAATAATTCTTTAGGTCTTGTTTAACAATAAATACAAGGTGATAAATATTGCAATCAGGCATGAAAAATAATATGTTCATAAAAATAAATAAAAAATATGAAAATAAAATACTGCAGGGAGTTAGTATGATATATACAATACTTACAGCGGAGGAATATATTAATAACCTACATCACGAATAGAATGTTAGTAACTTCAAGAAAATAATAAAAAATAAATAAAGAAATAAAATAAAGATGGTTAATTTAGTTGACCCTCAGAATTATACCATCGTTCGGGGTCGTTGATTTGTACGGATCTTAGAAAATTGAATTGTTGTACGAGCCGAGAAAAAATAATAGTGTTGCGTTTTAGTGTTATGTATTGCGATTTGATCTCGTTATGTTACGCGAGTTGGCGCAGGTAGGCGTAGGTGTGTTTTGTAGTATTTTTGGTGAGGATTACTGATGAATGGTGATTGATGAATGGTGATTTTGGTGATGTTTGTGTGCGATGATGTGTCGCAAGGTTAAGGGAATTGTGTATTGTTGTTAGTGATGTGGCGCAAGGGATTAGGAAGCAGGGGTGATGAAGGGCGTTGGTGGAGTATGATGAATTGTTTGGAGTAATAAGTGGTATAGGGTTGTAGGGTATCAAGTAGTGATAATAGGAGGTGAGATGAGTCGTGGGAAATTTGTGAGTGATGGTCAACGGGTATTAGGAGGTATTGGATTGGTGAGGTGGATGATCGCCGATGATGATGAGTATTAGATGATGAATTTGTAGAATTTTTAGAGGAGAAAAGAGAGAAACTTGGAGAGAATTAAAAAGACTATATTTTTATATATTTTTCATACACTCACATAATGAGTAAACAAAACAATCTTTAAATAAAAAGGCATGCAAAGCACTACTAATAACATGTCCACTATGTTGCCCACTACTTGCTATCCCACTAACTAGACCATTATCTAGACCACTACTTGTTAACCCACTAACTAATTATTAGCAACTAATCCTAACTATTAGGAAAACTATTTGACTAATTTTGGAGCATAATCCAACACACCCCCTTGCTCCAAAATTTTGTAGGAGCCAACATTAAACATTATGTCACAATCTTGATTCTTGGTAATTCTTCCCGCATGATGGACCTTCATTTTTTATCTTCATGCAGCACTTCTCTCCATTAACATGGAAGCACTTCTCTTCCTAATGTGATGCACTTCTCATCACCAAACATTTGTTGATGCACTTCTCACCAACACCATCTTTTGTTGATGCACATTATCACCAACCTTCACTCAATGGAGCACTTATCTCCATAAACTCTCTTCGACGTAGTCTTGCAAATTTGACTACAACCACTACTAAAATTTCGAAAACCATGTCTGAGTTGACTACGATTTCCATCATTATCAGATTGCCAATATCTGATTTGCTTGTGAAGATTGCTCCTTCACCTCAAATGACTTGTCTCCCTCTTTTTACAATAACCAAATTTCATATTTTCATGGGTTAAAAGGGAACCCATCCACACATCTAAGTAAAACCATTACTTGCCATGGTTAATAACATAAAACACTCATAAATTTTCTCCTACTGGTTTTTTTTTAAATTTTTTTTTTTTGTAACACTCTTTCTCTCCCCTTTTTTTTTCTTCTTCTTCTTCTTCATTTTTCTTCAACTTTTTTTTTTTTTTTTTGGATCTAACCTAATGCTCTGATACCATGTAGAATTTTTAGAGAAGAAAAGAGAGAAACTTGGAGAGAATTAAAAATACTACATTTTTATATATTTTTCATACACTCACATAATGAATAAACAAAACAACCTTTAAATAGGCATGCAAAGCACTACTAATAACATGTCCACTATGTAGCCCACTACTTGCTATCCCACTAACTAGACCATTATCTAGACCACTACTTGTTAACCCACTAACTAATTATTAGCAACTAATCCTAACTATTAGGAAAACTATTTGACTAATTTTGGAGCATAATCCAACAGAATTTTGTGTGTGTCGTCTAAGTTGAGAGTAAAACGGTGGATTGGTTGAGAGAAATTAGAGGTGAGTCGGTGTTGTGAGATTAGTTAGGTCGTGCGTGATTAATGAGAGGAGGGAATGAGAATTATATATAGGTTTAGGTAGATTTAGCCATTTAGTTAGTTGAGTTGCAATAGGTTTTCGAAAGATAAATGGTTTCTAAAAGATTTACTTGTTAAAAAGATTTTAGAAAAGAGATATTTAAAAACACTTTGGAAAAAGATTATTTTTATAAAAGATATTTTTTTATTAATAAAACTAATCAATAAAATTAATTAATTCTATTAATTAAATTGGGCTAGAAAAGGGGGTTTCATAAAATTGGGCTTTCATAGTTTTTCTACGTTATACCCTTGTGTTTCTTCAGTTTCTACGTTGTACCCCAACCTTTTAAAAATTACACACGGTACCTTCAAACTTACCTTTTTTAATGCACGATGCCCAAACTGCTGATTATATGTCATTAATTTCGTTAATTTTTTTTAATTTATTGGACTAATTTGACTTATACATAGTTTGACCCTTAGAGGGATTATTCACAAATTAGATTTGTTCCACTGAATTATAAAAAGTAGACGAAATTAATGACGCATAATCAGCGGTTGGGGCATTGTGCATCAAAAAAGGTAAGTTTGAGGGTACCGTGTGGAATTTTTAAAAGCTTGGGGTACAACATAGAAATTGAAAAAACACAAGGGTATAACGTAGAAAAACCTAAACTATTTTTAAAAGGTTTTCGAAAATGGGCTTTTAAAAAGGTTATTTAAAATATTTTAGGGAATGAGCTTAGTAAAACTAGTTATAAAAAAGGTTTTCGGAAATAGATTAATAAAAAGGGGTAGAAAATGGTTTTGGGCTTAAAACATTTTATTTTAGACTCGTTCTTTATTCTTTCCTTGATCCGGACCAATTGGAGCGGGGTATTGGTCATCATACGGTACTAAATGGGGAGACACAATTATGTGTCTACAGAAGCCCCCACTTTGACTGAGGTTTGTAAAACCGAGAGCCAAAGTATACGTGTCGGGACGGAGGATGATTTTAGATGCTCTGCAATCCAAAATCACTCTTTTACGCCTGTACCTGCAAAACAAGCAAGAGCTTCAGGAACAGACATACATGAAACATATTTGCAAAGTAATAATTGTATGTTTGCAAGAATGAAATGATAGGTGGATGTGAAATAGATGTTGTAGAGCATTTGTATCCCGCTCCACGGGGCTGAGCTGTTGGTTGTCCCGCTCCCAGACAAATAGTGTAGAGTATTTGTATCCCACTCCACCGGGCTGAGCGGTATGTCGTTTGTCCCGCTCCCAGACAAATGGGGTAGAGTATTTGTATCCCACTCTACGAGGATGAGCAGTATGTCGTTTGTCCTGCTCCCAGACAAATGATGTAGAGTATTTGTATCCCACTCTACGGGGCTAAGCAGTATGTCGTTTGTCCCGCTCCTAGACAAATGGTGTAGAGTATTTGTATCCCACTCCACGAGGCTGAGCAGTATGTCGTTTGTCCCGCTCCCAGACAAATGATGTAGAGTATATGTATCCCACTCCACGGGGCTGAGCAGTATGTCGTTTGTCCCGCTCCCAGACAAATGGTGTAGAGTATTTTTATCCCACTCAACGGGGCTGAGCAGTATGTCGTTTGTCCCGCTCCCAGACAAATGATGTAGAGTATTTGTATCTTACTCCACGGGGCTGAGCAGTATGTCGTTTATCCCGCTCCCAGACAAATGGTGTAGAGTATTTGTATCCCACTCTACGGGGCTGAGCAGTTTGTCGTTTGTCCCGCTCCCAGACAAATGGTGTAGTTGATTGAAAGTGGGCTGCAGACCCAACGGTTTGTGGCCCATTATTGACGGTTTGTGTGTCGTCATTGACTTTTCTGACTATTCATCGTTTCTTGAATGATATGCATTGAGAATTTGTAGGATGTCAAGATCGTATTTTTTTGCAATCTTTTGAAAGTTCGTTGAGTTGTCGCGTGCAATGTCGTAACGACCATTTGAAATCATTTGGAATTAAGCGTGTGGGCTCCACTTGGCTAAGAAGCCCCCAAGCGTGCTGTATAAGACTGTGCGCCAGACGCACAGACCTGCGCTTAGCGTGGTATGCTGCGCTGGACGCAGTGCGATGTCGTAATGAACATTTGAATTTATAAGAAGTTGAGTATGTGGGCCCCACTTGGCTAAGAAGCCCCCAAGCGCGCTGTACAGGATTGTGCGCCAGACGCACAGGCCTGCGCTTGGCGTGGTTTGCTGCGCTGGACGCAGATTGCTGCACATGGCACAACGTTGTCGGTGCGCTGGACGCACCATGTATATAGCACTTGTCTTCTGTTGTTAATTTGTATTGGTCCGCAGACCTTGGTGGAATATCACTCGTATAGAGTTGTTTAATGTTGGGTACCTGTGAATACAAATAACACACAGATATACAGACAAACAACTAGGGGACATGCATGTGTCCCGTGATGTGGGTGCTAGTGTATGGATAGGACATGACTTGACCTATAAAGAGTGACCTCTAATACTCTAGACTTAAAGGTGCTATCGTGTGTGCATACGTGTGTGTGTATGTGTGTGCGACTCGATTATTGACGCTAGAATCCTATGGCTAAGGACGACCGATGCGATGCTTGACACCAATATTGGATGATGCAGATATGTAATGCAAATGCAGAGATGTGACACTAATGCAAAGATATGACACTAATGTAAATAATATGATTTGATGATTTGATCGTTCCATTAGAAGCTCAAATTTTCGTTTTAGAAAACTGTTTTTGAAAGAGGAGAAATGGGAAGCCCCCAAGGATGATCCGTGTAAGTTATGTTTGATTCGAAATGCGTTGTAGTTGTTACGGGTCTATGTGAGCCCATAAAACAGTTTGGATCTCGTATGGGCCTGGAGCCCACAATATTTTGTATGGACTCGTAATGAAGTCCTTATCAAGGTACACATGGAGCCTATGAAGGATGGTCTGTTGGATTTGAAATGCATTGTAGTCCTCGTAATGCTTGAATTGTATGCGCTTCGAGTTTCGTATGTCAAGGCCTAAGTGAGCCCATACCATTGGTTCAATTTTGTATCAGTGTGGGTTTTAAAACCAAAGATTTCATGTATGGACTCATAATGAAGTCCTTATATCACTAGATTTGTACTTGGAACCTATGATGAGTTGATGAAATACTAAGCTTGATTGCTTGATTTTGAAGATATCTCGTCACGCTTAGCGGAATTTTCGACCGAAGATTCCATATAGGGTTCCTAAGGTGAGAAGACAAGAAAAGCCAAGATAAAGGAACACTCAAAAGATGAGGCACGGTCATAGCGCTGAGTGTTGGAAGGTTATGCTAAGGTTGGCTTAGAAGCGATAATGTGGCTTAGAAAACGGAAGTGATTAGAATAAGAAGAGGCGGAGTCATAATGAATCGACTCACGCAATGAGGTAGACCAATAATGCAGGTTTGAATCCCAGTCTATAATCTAAGGGTAGGGATGAGCATTTAAAATTCATGATTTTGCGCGATCGCGCTTTTCTCATGGGCCTAGGCGAGCCTTAAAAATATGTTTTGAATTAAAATGGCTGGGCTTCAAAAGAGGTTGCCTACGTATCCATGATGGAATCAGGCCAGTCGTAGCTCTTAACATTTAAATTGGTGGCCTAGCATTTTGCTTTGGAGCCATTTGCAATGAATTAGGCATTGAATTAAGGATTGAATTGGAAGAGGTCTTTGGTAAGGGTGGATAATGATGTAGGTTTGGCTTGGTTTAAAGCGGTCGGACCTCAAGGTGAGGTTTCCTACGTATCTTTAGCAGAATCAGACCATTCGTAGTTCAGGCTAATGAATAAGAAGGTGCCCTGACTTTTGCCTAAGTCGCCCTTATGGGTTTTCGACCTAGCGGGCTTTGGTTTGTCTTTTATGGCTTGTTGGAATGTCATGTGCATGGTTGTTTGAGCAAAGGTTTATTATAGAGGTATGATTTGACTTATAATGGTCTTTGGTTATGGAGGTCAAGGCCTTTGATAATGAAGTTGGAGGTTTATAATTGAAGGTAAAGAAAGTACAATTGACAAAGCTATTGATGGGCTTATTTACAACACTTCTTCTTCTTTTTTTCACTTCTTTTTTTATGTTTTTTGTCATATTTCGCTTTTGCTTCTTTTTATTTTATTTTTTGGTGGTCTTTTATTTCATTGCCCTTTACATTGAATAGTTGTCAAGTGTACTTCCTATGAGGTAGGTTAAAGGGAGAGGGGTGTTATGCAAGATAAGGATTGGAGAAATCGTTGCGGGTCAGGGGAGGAATGCATCTTTTATATATGCTAGTTGTTCATTGCCTTTGTTAGAATAGTCATGAGAATTAGAAATTCATTTCTTTTAAGGCGACAATCGTGATTTTCATTAATGCTCATTAGTACAAGGATAGAAAAGAAATACTCATTTATTATTTGAAAGTTATGAGTACATGCAATGAAAGGGAAATCCTATATTAGACTGGGCGAATAAGAGAAATGAAACAGAAAATGGAATCTCAAGTCTAGACCCCTACGTCACTTGACGAGACAGCTTTGTCACTTCGATCTTCATGAGGTCTCTTTCTAAATGAAAAGAGAACATGCATATATATTTTTCATGTTGATTGGACCTGAGTGAGTCTCAATACTTTTAATGAGCAATTGGGCTTAATTCTATGGCATTGAGGTCATTGTCTTCGGCATTTTTGCAGCAGTAGAGACTGTAAGCCTCCTATCGTCTATCATATCTTGGATAAGCTGTTTTAACTTGTAGCAGGAAGCAGTCTTATGTCCATTGCCTCTATGGTATTTGCAATAGGCATCCTATTGTATATTTGCATTACGATTCTCTTGAATAACAGGGTAGTGTGCCTCTAGTCTGACGACACGTGCTACAAGATCTACCAGTATTCCCTTCAACCCATCAACTTGTTCTTAAAATGTGTTTGACATATTGCGTATTTCCTACAATGGATCATCCAGCTGGAGATTAAAGATGGAGTGATGATGGAGAGAAATGAATGTAATGGGAGAATGGATGTTTGTTTTAAAAGAATTGAGCTTCTAGGAACGAATCTGAATATCCTAAATGCATGATGTTTTTTTTTTTTTTTTTTTTTTATGCACCTAGACCTAATGCATGTATGAATGACTTTTTTGGATGCACCTAGACCTAATGCATGTATGTATGACTCTTTCGGATGCACCTATACCTAATGCATGACCCTATCTATGCGTTCGAACCTGTAAAGGCTGCCTACATATCCCAAAAGAGGGAATCAGATCGCTTGTAGTTCGGGACTACTAAATGCAGAATGCATGAGATGAGATGGAGAGTATGGATGCAATGAGACTCCTAAATGCCTAATAACTCTAGTTATGCATGAAGTGTATGAATGATAGACTATGCAATGCAAAAGGATTCTAATATGAATGCAGTCCTAATTGATATTAAATTCTAATGACTTCAGAATCCTAGACTTGATAGACTTCTAATGACGATAGAATTCTAGACTTGACGAACTATCAAGGATGCTAGACTCCTAATATGCATGAGACTCTAGTGGACCTAGACTCCTAAAGTGAATGAAACTCTAGTGGACCTAGACTCCTAAAATGGATGGAATTCTAATGGACTTAGACTCCTAAAATGGATGGAATTCTAATGGATTTAGACTCCTATTATGCATAAACTTTCTATGGATTATAGATTTCTAAGATGGCAAGAATTCTAACGACCCTAGACTTCTTAGATGGGTGAACCTAGATAGGATTAAGACTTCTAACATGGATAGAGCTAGACGAGGTTAAGAATTCTAAATAGAGTGAAACTGGATGAATCTGGACATTTGGGTCAGACGGACTTCTAGTGCAGTTAGAATTCCTAGGTGGATGAGACTTTTACAACAAGATGGACACTGAAAAAAAAAATCCTAATAGATATACACATGAAAAGATGGATAATATACATGAAAGGATGAATTTTTGAAAAAGATATGAGATAGGGAAAAAAAGGAGATTTTTTTTGAAAAAAAGGTGGGGATAGAATTTTTGAAGTAGATAGGAGATCGAAGATAGGATGGAATTTTGAAAAAGATAGGAGAATAATTTTCGAAAAAAGATAGGTGATATAATTTAAACAAAAAAGAATATGAGATAGTTTTTCGAAAAAGGATAGGAAATATAGTGTGGTGGAAGATGGGATAGAATTTTCGAAATAGAGAGGGTGTAAGAGATTGAAATTTTTTTTTTTTGAGATGGATTTAAAAAAAGCATAGGAAGATATAATGGACATGTACACACGACAAAGTTGCGCTACATGCGAGGAGAATAGCGGAATGCAGAAGGATTTGAGCGTGGAGCGCAGAACACAACAGCAGGGCACTACGCGGGGCGCAAGATATATGCGTTGGACGCAGAAGAGGGTCACACTGAACGGACGAGAAAGCGCGGGACACAAGGAAAAGGCGTTAGACGCAGACATTGTGCGCTAAACGCAGCTTAAGCGTGACATGCTCTTTTACCTTTTTGCTCGTCGCGATCATTAGTTCGATAGGTTGACTCGAAACATCGATAATATGGAACGATTAAAGGCACGCACACGCAAATATGCACAAATAGGATGATAATATGCAAAGTTCCCAACCTAAAGTCCAGTTCTACGTTCAACTATGGTCAGGTTTCGGTTAAGGCTGAAAAGGGTCCATGACTAAGAGATTGATCCCACGCTTCGTACCCCTGCTTAAAGAGGTGGCCACGTGTAAGACGCACTCCAGTCTCAAGTCAGGAACAAGAGAACAATGCCATGGTTGGGTAGATTTGCTTATGACTAATATCCAACACTATCGCTCAGGAAGCTTTTTGGAAGGACAAAGCACAAACCCCCCGGGGGTGACCTCACACATAGATCATGTGCTAATGAGGCAAGGTAGATTGTCCTTATGGTGGCTGAACAATAGCCATGCACATGCAAAACAATATATTATTCTAAGGCATAAAAATAAGAATGAATCGTATTTTTCAAGTTTCACCCACTGTATTTAAAAAATTAAATTTTTTTAAAATCGTCCCCAATGAAGTCGCCAAATTGTAGGCGTGGATTTTGAATTCCTTTCATGCCTACACACGGTGTGAGCGCGTTTATTTGACTACCACACTGTTAAGGTTTTATTAAAAATACGTTTTGAAGTCGCCAATAATTCTTTAAAGGAAGAAGCATAAACCTAATTGGATATTGAAACGGAAGGGACATCTTAGGGACTTATCCAATGTAGATTTCCCCGTCATGACTCCATAGATGGTCAGGAACCAAAAATTGAGTTCGGGGGTGAGGGTACAATATAGTCAGGAACTATATAGCCCATTGCTGGTCTCTACTAAATAACGATTCACAGCAGATTTTATGCAATAGAACAATCAAACATTATTATAAAACACCCTAAAATAATTAATCTAGATGGGTTCAGGAAACACACAAAAAGACTAATTAATTGATGACCAGTTATTATACAATCATTTTACAAGGTTCCTAGCAGGTTGTCCAAATTATCTGAATTAGTTAGAACAATTCTTTAGGTCTTGTTTAACAATAAATACAAGGTGATAAATATTGCAATCAGGTATGAAAAATAATATGTTCATAAAAATAAATAAAAATATGAAAATAAAATAGTGCAGTGAGTTAGTATGATATATACAATACTTACAGCGGAGAAATATATTAATAACCTACATCACGAATAGAATGTTAGTAACTTCAAAAAATAATAAAAAATAAATAAAGAAATAAAATAAAGATGGTTAATTTAGTTGACCCTCAGAATTATACCATCGTCCGGGGTCGTTGATTTGTACGGATCTTAGAAAATTGAACTGTTGTAAGAGCCGAGAAAAAATAATAGTGTTGCGTTTTAGTGTTATGTATTGCGATTTGATCTCGTTATGTTACGCGAGTTGGCGCAGGTAGGCGTAGGTGTGTTTTGTAGTATTTTTGGTGAGGATTACTGATGAATGGTGATTGATGAATTATGCTTTTGGTGATGTTTGTGTGCGATGATGTGTCGCAAGGTTAAGGGAATTGTGTATTGTTGTTAGTGATGTGGCGCAAGGGATTAGGAAGCAGGGGTGATGAAGGGCGTTGGTGGAGTATGATGAATTGTTTGGAGTGATAAGTGGTATAGGGTTGTAGGGTATCAAGTAGTGATAATAGGAGGTGAGATGAGTCGTGGGAAATTTGTGAGTGATGGTCAACGGGTATTAGGAGGTATTGGATTGGTGAGGTGGATGATCGCCGATGATGATGAGTATTAGATGATGAATTTTGTGTGTGTTGTCTAAGTTGAGAGTAAAACGGTGGATTGGTTGAGAGAAATTAGAGGTGAGTCGGTGTTGTGAGATTAGTTAGGTCGTGCGTGATTAATGAGAGGAGGGAATGAGAATTATATATAGGTTTAGGTAGATTTAGCCATTTAGTTAGTTGAGTTGCAATAGGTTTTCGAAAGATAAATGGTTTCTAAAAGATTTACTTGTTAAAAAGATTTTAGAAAAGAGATATTTAAAAACACTTTGGAAAAAGATTATTTTTATAAAAGATATTTTTTTATTAATAAAACTAATCAATAAAATTAATTAATTCTATTAATTAAATTGGGCTGGAAAATGGGGTTTCATAAAATTGGGCTTTCATAAAACTATTTTTAAAAGGTTTTCGAAAATGGGCTTTTAAAAAGGTTATTTAAAATATTTTAGAGAATGGGCTTAGTAAAACTAGTTATAAAAAAGGTTTTCGGAAATAGATTAATAAAAAGGGGTAGAAAATGGTTTTGGGCTTAAAACATTTTATTTTTGACTCGTTCTTTATTCTTTCCTTGATCCGGACCAATTGGAGCGGGGTGTTGGTCATCATAGGGTACTAAATGGGGAGACACGATTATGTGTCTACAGTACTGAAATCCACTAATGGATCAAAACCATCGTAGTTCGATCTTATGTCTCACCCTAAATGGCCAATTCCATTGGGATGAAGAGGAAAGAAGGGAAAATAGATTATGAATAACTCAACTTTAGAATTAGAAAAATCTATAAGATATGAGGTAATCACTCCAGTCAGTGATTAAAATGGGGTTAATAAGATAATCACGCTAATTAGTGATTTAAAGTGAAGTTTAAGATAATCACCTAAATTAGTGATTAAACTTAGGATTATAGTAATCATATTACTTACTAACACCAAATTGAGATTAAGTTTATAAATTTCATTAACTGAAGGGCAAACGACATCTACAATAGGTATTAAGGAAAAACAAAATACAATCAAACAAGATTAAATCAAACTCTTCTTCGATAAAACTTATAACTGATCAAAGTGTGCTCGGCCCGCGGGCCCAGCCCGAAAAAGTGCCCGGGCTTGGGCAGATTTTTTTGGCTCAGTTTTGGGTCCGGCCGGCCCGGTTTTTTTGGTTTGGGACGGGTTTTGCGCAAGCCGAAAATGACATTTTAGTCTAAATTTCGGCACGGTCGGATTTTGGCCCGAAAAGCCTGCTAGTTTTAGCCCGAAAAAGACGACTTTGGGCACAAAAAATTGGCCCGAATTTTGGTCGCCCTGACTAGTGGGCAAATTTTTTTTGGGGCGACCCGGCCCGGCCCACTATTTGATCACCTCTAATAAAAACTATAATGAACCAGATCGACCAAAGTAGCGCAGGTCCCTTATATTTGCTGAATCTTGCAGCTATTAATGGAACCGTCTATCATTTTGACATACTTTGGAGAAGATCATTCTTAATCTAAAAATATTGACCGCATCCGAGTTTATAATACCTTCATGTTGATAGTCTTGAACTTCAACCAATGACAACAATTTCTCATACCTACAAACAAATAAATACTAGTAGAATAATTGTTTATTGATGCGGCTGAATTGTTGCGGTTTTACCCATACGCAGCAATAAACCACGTCAAAAGAAAAGAAAAATTCGAAAAACAACATATTGCTGTGGTTCTAGTTGGAAACCGCAGCAATAGATATCAACGGTAATTTTTCAAAATTCTCTGACTGGTTTGACCAGATCTATTGCTACGGTTCCCACCCAGAACCGCATCAATATCTTATTTGATCTCACAAAAGGCGCTAGGATTTTCACTCATTTCATCCTCAGCCGTTTTCACTCATTTGTGTAGCTTCACTCGTTTCTCTCTCCTCCTTTAAGTCTCCTTCGCTCTTCTTTCCCCCATTTCACTCCTTTCTCTCTCCTCCTTCAAACTTCTCCTTCGTCTTCAGATCTGCTCCTCCTCGACCTCTCTTTCCCTTATTTCACCTCTTTCTCTCTCCTCCTCGACCTCCTTCGTCTTCACCGGCCAACAAGTCTGCCGATGCATCTTCAAGTTTGCTATCGAGGGCCGCGTTTGTTGTCTTCTTCGACCTTGTTCGCTGTCTTCAAAGGTTGAAGAAAAATCGAGCAAAAGTCCAGCAAAATGAAGAACTTAGATCTGAAAGGTTGAAGAGAACGAACCGCAGGTTTCTTATTTTTCTGATCGTGTTCTTCGTCCTCTTGTATTAGATCTGATTTTTTTTTTAAGAACTGCACTTTGTTTCCGACGAGTTTGATTCATCAACTACTTCGTTTTGTTTGTGCGACAGTGCAAGAATGTTGTGCGATGATGTTGCACACTTTTTTCTTTTTTGCGGTTTCCTTTATTAAGGTCCTTCAATCTTTTTATTTTGTATAAAATTCTTTAATTGATGAAAGAATTTGATTATTTGATTTTAAATTGGTTGTATACTAGTATTATATTCTATAAATCTGCTTTCTCTTAATAGTTGTGATGTTATCTTTCTATATTTTCTTACAGCAATTTTTTGTATTTTGATTTAGTTTATTAATTGGACCGATTTTGTGGTTCGAATTTAGGTAGTAGCTGTGTTTTTCTGAGTAATTATTGTAACAATTGTTTTAGGAATGTTACCATTTTATTTATTTAATGTGGTAGCAATTGTTTTCAAGTTGTTCATAGGATACTAAGAAGTAGAATTGTTAAATTATAAGTTATGTATTTAGATCTATTAAAATTATATAACTGATAAGTTTTAGTCATGTATTTAGATCTATTAAAATTATAAGTTTTACCATATTTTATCACTCGATCTTGATAGCATTTTGCAAAAAAAAAAAAAAGAAGACCTAACTTCTTGTTGCGGGTTTGACCAAAAACCGCAGCACTGCTTCATTTTTTATTAAAAAAAAGATACTTATTGCTGCGGTTTTGGGTAGGAACCTATTGATGCGCCCTTAATTGCGGCGCGGCCAAAACCGCAGCAATAGGCCACTTAATGACCGCCGTAATAAGCAATTATTCTACTAGTG
This sequence comes from Beta corolliflora, assembly GCA_947648045.1. Lineage (NCBI taxonomy): Eukaryota > Viridiplantae > Streptophyta > Magnoliopsida > Caryophyllales > Amaranthaceae > Beta > Beta corolliflora. The sequence goes on from CANSZD010000001.1 coordinate 3,833,358, forward strand.
AAACAAGACTCACAACTCTCATATGGGAGAAGGAGACCTCACAACATAGACAAAAATCCCCATAGCAGGGTTCGAGAAACTCTCATAAAGAGAGACTAATTTATTTAACAAAAAAAGAAAATAAAATAAAAACTGAAAACAAGAGGGAAAAAGGGGATTACTATAGATGATAACATCCATGGCAGCCCCTTACGAATGCAGAGGAGAAAAAAGAAGAGGGGGCGGCGAGAGAGAAAAGGGAAGATCAAATTGAGATTAAGATAATCACTCTAATTAGTGATCAAATAAGGACTAAGATAATCACTCTAGTAGTGATTAAATAGGATTAAAGTAATCACCCTAATTAGTGATCAAATTTAGGATTGAAATAATCACATTAATGAGTGATTAAACTTAAGATTTTTCAAGAGGTCTTATAAAGAGATATTTGCTTCCTAATTGAAAGCTTTTGGATGGATGAGAAATAATCTGATTTGAAGATTATTAATTCATTTTTAAGAAAAATGATCAATTAGAAATGGAGTTTGGAGATTATGTGTTTGGCTTATTGGAACTTGGCCATTTAAAATGAGACACGTGAAATGGCCTAAAATCAATTAGGAGATAATAATTACCTATCTAATTATGTCAAATTGTATAATTGATCCATTTGAAGATTATGAAGAACAATGAAAATTTTAAAATGTCGGATGAATCTTAAAACTTAATGACTTTTAATTATCTTTTTCCATATGAACTTTTTTTTTTTATGAAAATTGAGTTAAATCACTTTATTTCAGTTTTCCATATTATACTTTTGTTCTAATACTGACTTGAAGAATTCATAACTTTCTTCATAATGTGTGAAATTGAGCATGTGATATGCCTATGGATAGATCTACGAGCCCTTTATGTTGTGTAAAAATTTGACATGTTTTTAGTGATAGCTCAAATTATTCTGATTTTTATTCTAAAACCGATTAAAACAAGACCTTTACCCAACATGTTATTTAAAACCCAACTTAATGAACTAAGTTTGATTTTAATTTTGGTATGAGCATTCTAGACACATTGAAGGACTAGAACGGAAATTTTCATGTTAATTGAGCATCTTTAAGATCCTTTTTCATTTATTTCTTTAACTGGAAAAAAAATCGGTGTTCTGGAATTTGATGATTTTCATGAACGTTTTTGTAAAAATGACATAAAATTATACAAAGTTTGTATGACCGTGATTTTTATGTTGTTCATCCAATAGGCAATACCGCAATAATCCAATCCAACTAACCCTAAAGCCGCTGCAAACCCAAGAAATCCGCCATGTTATTGGTGAAGCTGATCAAAATTTTTGAAAGCAAATCAAGAAAAGAACTAAATATTACGCTGATAATCATGGAGACAAGTTATTCAAAAAATATCTCCTTATGTGGAAATAGTTCGTGCGAAAAAACTGGTTGAGTTTTATTCTCTAAGAAGAATTGGCAGATGAACCAAAAGGCCCAGCGACTACGGTTACCGGGTTGTATTCAAAGAAACGAGGTGACCTGGTGTCAAACCTTACTCTGTCAGCGGCACGTCTGTTCGAAGACATGATTGATATATCAGATTCCGACAAAGTGAAGGAGATAACAAACCAGTTTCATTTTAACATAACATTTTTCGAAGATGATCATCCATACAAGGTTGCACCAATTTTGTTGTCAGCAGATACTGATGTGGTGATCTTCAGAACAAACTCATTAGTTTTGTCGGTCCAGTCGTATTATGAGCTGGATAAGATCCCCTATGGATTGCCACTCCACTGCATTGGGCATGAAGAAAATCCAGGTGAATCATTATGCTTTTTTACCGGGCATGTGTCTCATCAGTGCAATGTATATGCCGGAAGTGGGTCGAACGACCCTTTGCTTGTCAAACTTATTATGCATGTGACATAAGCTAATTTTGCAACTGCGGACGCCCCATTATTCATTAAGAAAGGCAAGATTTTTGGCATGCAATCCCATACTTTATGTAGCAGAACCACCTCGTTCGTTGTGCCTCTTACGGGCAACCCCGTTCCTGAGATTTTAGAGGCCTAAGGGTGAATCTGCAAATTGGGGCCCTAATTAAGGGTGTTAATCTTTCAATCCGGAATAAAAAATGGACTGGTTTTTGGTCCAAGTTTTTTAAAGTTTTAATTTTCGATCCAGATCATTTGGACGTATTTTATTTTTTGCTTTTTTATATAAAACTTAATGTTATTATATTTTATCTATTTTTTATATATAATATATCATAAAATTATTATTATATTAGTAATATTCATATTTTTTTCTAATATTAAATAAAATATGATTATAAACCTAAAAAATACAATAATTCTTAAATTTTAAAAATAAAAATAGGTCCAAACGATCCAAACCATGATCAGACCAGTTTTTCTAATCTTGTCTACATTTCGGAAATTTTGAATTTTCAGTCCTCGATTTGGTCCCAAAATCCAAATATTTATGGAAGCCAAAGAAATTTGTGCCAAATGTAGGGAGAAAAATAGGTTAATTAGCGAACGAACTAAGATTTTGAGAACTTAGAATGATGTGTAAGATGTATTTTGACATTATCCATATATTATGTTTTGATTATTGTTTGTGATTTATTTATATGTTAGGATATATATTCATGTTGTAATCCAACAAGATTCGTCTCAATAAATAATTTTGAAATATCAACTTTTATAATTTATACAAATATATAAATTAAAGATATTAAGGCTTAAATTTTTATTAGTAACCGTAAAATGTTAAAGTGTAGCTATTTTGGTTCAAGACAAGAAATGTCAATGTATAGCTATTTTATCCAGTGATGTGAGTATGTTACATGAATATTTCAAGCTTCTAGATAGGATTTCCTATTCGGGTACTAGAGATGGAGTGAAATTTGACGGAATTAGATATCTCTGTGCAATAAGGGATACCCACTCATTGAAGTTGAGATAATATATGAGAATAAATCAATGAATTTTCTGATGTCAAGAGCTTCCCTGTACATTCTAGCTTTTTGTTGTGCTATGCATGGGTGGAGAAAGTTGAAGGATGATGAGTTTGATATTCAAATTGGTGGAAAGGTTACCCAACTGGAGAGAGGAGCTAACTATGCAGGGCAATCATTCTGGGTCTTAAAGCCTTGTTAAGGCTATTTGATTCTATTGATTTAGAAGATGAATCGGTGGCCGCGGCAGCATGTGAAGTATTTGCAGTTCAAGTTTCTGAGGAATGTCGTATCTGATTGATTCAATCATGGATTGTTCGATCAATGATGCCATCGGTTTCGATGATGGTACGTGGTCGTGGTGAAGACTTGTTGTTAAGAACTCAGGGCTCAGTGGATATTCTAGAACATATAGGGTCCATGGTAATTGACTGGAAATCTGACCTATTCTGCTGGGCGGCCGCGCCTCCTGCTCTGGCTCAGGGACATGCATGCTTCCTCCAATTGTTCTTCTATTAATAAAAAGGTCAAATATTATATGATGATTTATGTTAATGTGTTCCATGAATATTTGAGCTTTTAATTTTCTGACTGGGTTACAAGAGAAAGTTTGGTAATTTAACTTGTACATAAATAACAAACCCGTTCCTAGGATTTAAGAGGCCTAAGAGCGAATCTGCAAATTGGGGCCCGAATTAGGGGTGCTAATCTTCCAATCCGAAATGAAGAAATAGACTGGTGTTTTCTCCAAGTTTTCTAAAGTGTTGATTTTTTGGTCCAGATCGATTGGACGTATTTTTTTTTTTTTTTTTATATCAAACTTAATTTTACTATGTTTTATCTACTTTTATAGATAATATATCAAAAAATTATTATTATATTATTAATATCTACATTTTTTCAAATAATAAATAAAATATAATTATAAACCTAAAGATACGATAATGTAATAATAATATGAGAAAGTCTGAATGAGATGAGAAAATGAGATGAGAGAAGAGGAGATGAGGGAGGGGGGTAATGAGATTAGGGTTCAGCGAAATGTGGGTGAAATGAGACAATGAGAGTCAGCGTGAAACTGTGAGGGGGTATATAAGTTGGGCCGGCCCACCAACTGATCCATACATGATCCCCCCGGATCAGTTGAGAGAGAAGAGAGGATAAGATTATGAAACTTGGGCCAGCGAAGAAATAAACTGATCCAGACATGAGCTCACCGGATCAGTTGAGAGAGAAGAGAGGATGAGATTATGAAACTTGGGCCAGCCAAGAAATAAACTGATCCGGTCATGGCTTGAATCAGATCAGTTTACTTTAATTGATCCGGCTTAGGAAAAATCGGATCATTAAAATTGTGTTATTTGATGTTTTTTCCACTAGTGACATGAGGGATATTGTGGAAGAAGGGTTTGAAAAAAGGACTTTAAAGGATAAGAACAAAATTTAGACCTTGTAGAAACCAAAGTCTTTTCTCCCAAACTTCGCATTTGTCAAGAGGATTGGAGAATTTGATCAAAAACCACCAGTTAACAAGGTGCTAGATTGATAAAGTTCCAATCACGTCGGACGCGATTGATAGCAGCAGCCGTGGGAATAGGGTCACCCCACAGCTTCCCAAAGAGACACGAAGATTTTAAGAGGGAAAGTTCAGTTTCATCAAGAGTGGGGCAGTTACATTATACTGGGAGGGAGTTGATTTGGAACGTTTGTTATAGTAGGACTTGGGTTCTTTGGTTCAGTGGAAGGAGAAGATGGTCCGTCACCGTGACAAGCTACACATGGAGGGCTTGGGGAGGTTGAGGGATTGGCCTCACTAACACAATTGTTATTCGCAAAGTAGTACAACATTGATATCAATCTCATGGTATACTAGTATCAAGATGTAACGAGACTGGTACCAAATTGAAAATCATAACGTACCAATATGACAAATCAAGTTCAAACAAAACGAAATTGATACTACAGTATTATAATTCAGGTAGCAAACTATTATAACATTCGTACCAAAATAAGCAGTTACATAACACCAAACTATTAAAACTTTCAGCAATCTTTGTCACTTTGTAGACCGTTGATAAGTAAGGTTTCTTGACATATCCTTAGAATTATCAAACTTGGTTTAAAGCAAATTAAGAATATAAAATAAATGTTGTAAAAAAAAAAAGAATATAAAATAAAGACTATATTAGAGACAAGATGAGAATGACAGTATGAACAAATCTATAATGTCTTTTTTTTTTTAAATAGAAATTTCATTAATTGAAGGCCAAACGGCATCTACAATAGGTATTAAAGAAAAACAAGATACAATTAAACAAATCTAAATCAAATTCGTCTTCAAAGAAACTACAATGAACCAGATCGAGCAATACCGCGCAGCCCCCTTGTATTTGCTGAATCAAGCAGCTATTGATGAGGAAGTCTATCATTCTGACATAGTTTGTGAAGAGCATTCTTGATCGAGCCATGTTGACGGCATCCGAGATTCCAATACCTTCATGTTGAGTCTCGAACTTCAACCAATGAGAACAATTTCTCATACCTAAAAACAAAAAAGCCATACTCACAACTCCCATAGGGAGAAGGAGATCTCCAAAACAAAGACTAAAAACCCCATAACAGGGTTTGAAAAAATCTCATAAAGAGAGACTAATTTATTAAACAAAACAAGAAAATGAAGACTGAAAATAAAATGGGAAAAGGGGCTTACCATGGATGAAATCATCCATGGCAGCCCCAAATTAATGAAAAGGGGGTAGGGGAGGCTAGGGTTTGAGAGAGAAAAAGAGAGAGAGGAGAGGGATCTATAATGTCTGTTAAAGAACGGAAAGCACGCTGTTTATGGAGCCCATCATATGCCAAATTATACTTAAGGAAATAATGAAGAAAATAATTAATGAAAATTGGGTGGCCAAAAAACGATGCCAACGTACAGCCAATAAAAATGGCCTAACAGGTTAAGATTCATGCAGTTGACTAAAGACTGCAACTATTGTCAGTTGTCTAGATAGCGAGATCCAAAAAGCATAGGCAATAACCAAAGATTATGGCACATAGAAGGTACATTAAGACTTGGGAAAAGCAAGAGCTTGAAATTCCAAACCAGGGCAGGCGGGGCACCCGCCTAGGTCCCATAATGAAAATATTTTCAGTCTTTAAAAATGAAACGCGTGGGAGAGAAAAAAAATGAAAACTAACTGTTTCCTTTCCCCTATGTTCAAGCCCGACTCTTCGTCTTCCACCCAAAACCAGAATGTTAGTTTTGCTTCTTCAATCTTCAGAATCTTCACTTTCAATTCGATATTCCCAAACCAAAATATTAAATCTCCGGAAAATGTTTGGGTGACCCTGAGGGTAGGCTACCCTCATGAGAGAGATAGAGATAAACTAATATTCAATTCAATATTTTGGAGAGAGAAAATATCCATACAACTATTGCATTTATTATACTTTCTCTCTATCTCTCTCATGAGGGTAGTCTACCCTTATAGGGTAACTCTATCATTCTCCTAAATCTCCACCAAATCCTCCATTAAATATCTCTTTTCCTGATTTTTTTTTCTCCCAAAAATCCCTTGCAAATTTCCAATATATTCTTCCCCAATTAAACTCTTTATAACACAAGGAGAAGAAAAAATTCGAGTATAAACTCCAAAGCGAATATCCCTCACTTTGCATAAATAAAGAGCATAAGGAAAAAAAACACTCAATATAAAGTTCTTGCAAAGGTGAAATACCACCATCATTAATGTATAATCACGTAAGATCTTAATCATGCCAATCACTAAAAACCGTAAATTTAATGTAAAGGTAAAGTGAAGACTAATCTAAAGGTGGTTCAAGGCTTGGAACAAGTTGATAATGTAGATTAAGAAATCCCACTTTGGCCATATTTCTTCTATAGGAATAGAAACTATCGAAATGCAATTACCAACACACATCGAACCCAACAACAAACATGCTAAACAATATAACATGACACATCACCTATCAAATACCACCACACTAAAGCCAACTCCTATATACAGAACCATGTCTAATGTAGTACACGAATGACGAACCGTTATGAGTTCCTCCAACAAATAATTAGATGGCATGTAACACTCCGTCCTTTTATAAACACAATATAATGAAAATAGAACATTTTATTAAAGAAATAGCGATAGCGGAAATATCACCACACGGAAATGTCACTCTAAACGAAGGCTAAATTAAACTAAATAAAAATAAACCCCAATTAAATTAATCCAAAATATCAATAAAGAGGCAAAGCAACCTCATAAACCCAATGTAGTAAATATAAAATAAAATAAGATGTCACAAAAATCCTAGATAGTCTTTCTCACAATGCCCATAATACGAAATTATCACCTGCAATATATATCAACAAACATCCACGAGTAACTAACAACTCTCCCAGCCCAATTAGGATCCATATAAGAGTTATAAAAGTTTTAACAATCAAGTCATACACAATATCTCATAAATACACTTCAAAAAATCAAATAAACAAATAAATAAATAAATAAAACAGAAACAATATAATACAACATGTTATTCACAAACAAGGGTAAAGTTATAACATAATGATTAGACAAATAAATATACATATGATCAACTCAAAGATCAACATAATGAACCTTCATGTCTAAATAAAATAATTATATGAACGATATAAATGACAATGATAACGTTTCCAAAAATAATCTTCTTAACACATTTGAGGAGGAACTGAACGTAAGTACTAGGACCCTGCTCGCCTATGTCTAGTATCGCCACACCTTGATGTGAGATAGTACCCTGCTCAGTACTTCTCGACCTCTCAGACGACAACTAATAACCAAGACGGACCTACATACCCTGCTCAGTACGTAAGTATAAACTATGTACCATGCTCAGTACATAATGATTGTTCATTCCTAGGAGACCATGCCGCCTCACTAGTCATCATCCTCAAACAAAAATAAATAATATAATTTCTTCGTCTGCAGAATGCCATTCAAGGTCTTACATCAAACTGCAAGAATCTAGGACCTTAACCCACAAATTCCAAACTACGATAATTTTAGGGACTCAACCCATAAAATCCCATTTTCAAACAACAACAAAAATTTAAGCGAAACCGTCATTAAATTACTAGATTACTCATAGTATAAATTAACTCATGGAAGCATAGCCATATTAATAATTTATCAAATATGACAAACAAAAAAAAAAACATAATTATGAAAGTAAAACATAACTCAGTCATAAATATAAAAATGATACTTATAATAAGGAAAGAAAGTCATGAGTCTTATATCTAAAGCTCTTCCAGGTAATAATAATCTGAATATTCAATTCGTAAAACATATAAGTCCTAAAACTTCTTACGGCACCCCATACGGCATGAAACAACTTCATAACAAAACTAGAAACACATCTTTAACTCATAAAAAGAAACAAAACAATGATTCATGCATCACATAGCACACTACAATGAAAATATGAAAATCTCATGAAAACCAAAATCACGAAACAACCACATATCATCATTATAGGATTATGAAATCCACTACAAATCAAAGGAGCATGCTACATAAGACTTAAAAAGTGCAGCTACTAGTTCATTGTTAGATGTTAACAGGTCAACAGAACACTATGCATGGAAGCAATATAAGCCAGCAGACCCAGTACTTCATTCACGAGAACAAACAACACAACACCCACCTTAGCCAGCCATGTTTTGTAAAGCAAAGCTTCAACTCCAGCTGAGTTACAACTTACAACAATACTACATCTACTGACAATTCCAAAACAATCCCATAAGTGATGCTCAACACAACATTTCATGCTGAAACATAACTCAATTAAGCAATACTTTCGTGAAAACTAAAGGAACAAACACACAACGTAAAGTAATTCCACCCAAATTCCTAACATGATACTAACCCAACTTAACTATTTAAATTGGAATAATTCCTATACGAATTCTAACCGTTCTAGGAAAACCGTTGGTTACCTTTAAAGACCTCCAATTGCTTGCATTCTTCTTCTTGAATATTATAAAATTGCATTATATACTGTCATGTTCCGACCCAGATTTCCGACAATCGAAAGCCATGATTCAAAATCTCGCAGGTCAAAGTGAAGTCTCAGATGTGCTCAACATTCTGTACAAATTTTAGAATGATCCAACGGTTAGATCTCCAGCGATAGTCATTTTCGACAAGGAGTGGCAGGAAAAACCGGGATAAACTTTTCATCTCTTTCTCTCTTCAAATGGTGTGAACAAGGGGGATTACAAACTGAATTTTTCTGGCATAATTCCAGCAGTACAAATGAAGTTAAAAGGGAAGTTACAAAGACTAATGATGGGGTTTTAAGTTGGATAGTTATGGTGAATTAAAAGGGATGTTTCAAGGGGGTTACAAGGTGTTCAAAAGCCTCTCCATTGCTTCCAATATTCTGCTTTTGTGGCAGCTTTTAGGAGCTTAAAACTTCACATTAAAAAGTCGTGCGACGGTCCAAACGCGCTCAAATCGAAGAAATAAAAATACTAGCTCAAACGCGTATTTCTAAATACTAGAAAATATATAATTTCTAATCAAATAAAATTTATAAATATAACATTTTAAAAGTTGAAAAACAAATAATATAAGATATAATATTTTTAAGAAGTAAAATATTCTAATTTTAACGGAACATAATAATAAGGGAAAATAACTCGAAGAAATTATGAGCGAAAATCCGTGGTGTTACATGGCAAGCAATAGATGAATCTAGAAGATAAACAACAAATATCGTCATCACAAAATTCTTAACTCACAAGCTGATCAAGTATGATAACCCCTACCAATTTAAAATATGATCAACTTCTCTTTGAACAAGTGAAAAATTAGGTTAGATCAAATAAAAGTCATAACTATCCACCTAATATAGTCAGTGGTAAGCAAGAGTCGAACCACAAGGATCGGAGGTCTCACCAAGGTAGAGTCACTAAGAGTAAGCTAAGTCGAAGAAAATGTCAAGTTTTGATTTAACTATAGGATTTAAACTATTGGAATTCAAATTAGGAAAAGCAATAGGAATGGGGAAAACGCCACAATCACGATTCACATCCAAAAACCAAGTAGAGTGTAATAGCCAGTAAATGACGGGAATTTAATCTGTGATTAATTAATTTAAGTTCAGTGATTAGAATGTGATCGTACTTGGTTAATACTTCCTCTGTTTTTTTTAGTTGCAACATTTGACTTTTTGATGAGTGTATTAAAATAATCAAATGTTGCAACAAAAAAAAAACAGAGGTAGTACGTATGATAAGTCGTGGGTGAAAGTGTGATGTGATTAATATGTGCTTACGAATAATAATCGTTGCGTGTAATGTGAAAAAAATGTGGATGATATCCTTAGTGGTTAATAAGTGACTCTAGCTTGTTTAATCTGTGATTAATTAACCTAAGTTTACTCATGTGAGTTTAAAGTAAGATAAAAGCTTTATGGGGTTCTTAGGCCACTAATAGGTTGCAAATTACAATATTAATTAAAGAAATCACATTAGGACAAAGGAGGATTTAGGAAGCTGTTTGATGTACCAAGTGGAGGAAAGACCTCCTAATACATCTTAAAAAGGTCGACCAAGGGTGAATATATGTACCCACACCTTCATCACTTACACCTCCTCATTCGACATAAGTTTCATCACCAAATTCAGACAAAATCCTTCTGCCTAAAACACTCTGTCACTCTCCCTCCTACACGCCATTTCTGGCGGTTCTTCCTCTCTGTACTCCAGCTTGTTTTTTTCGAATTTTTCCTTCATAACTTCTGCATGCAACGCTCAGTCCTCACTCTCTACATATAGGTGCATACTGGGAAGGGAAAAATCAAGCTTTGAAGGCAAAGAAGTTCAAGAAATAGAGTCATCTCTTCCAGCTAAGAAAACATTAAGTATACTGAATGTCTTGGGTTAATTGAGGTGCTTTCTTTGGGTGTTTTCTTATGAAAATTTTTGTGGATGTAAATTTATGTTTTAGGTTCCTAAGGAAACCAGAAGCACAGCATATAGATGCATATAGCGGAATTTCAAGAAACCGGGGGGGTAAGTGTATGAATATATAGATGCATATAGCGGAATTTCAAGAAACAAATTTCCTAACATCTATCACAAGATCACATGCATAACATAAATATGAATCATATTATAAGGAAAATAATGTACAACCTTTGTAGCGTGTTTTCCACCGGATTGCAAGTGCTAGAGATCAAAGAACAGCAATTGATGTCCCTCTACTTAGTCCACGAGCACCAATTGAATTCCCACGTTTGCTAGAACGGAAGAGGATGAACAGATTTCACTCTCTTGCTTTTTAGGGAGGGTGGCCGGATTTCCAAAGGGAAACAGTAGGGTTTTCTCTCTCTTTTCAGTTTGAATGTTACTGTCAAATTGAACGTTCTTTTTCTCTCTGCTATTATAACCTTTTATAATAGTAGGAGAATAAAAGAAGAGAGAGACCTAACCTAACCCTACTTTCTCCTATTGGCCGGTTTCCTTATTTCAATTAGTTACTACAATGTGTGACCTCATAGGATTAGGTTAACTTAGTTGTAGGGACAATCAATATTGTTCTACTAACCAACATTTATTCTCTAGCAAGTAAATGTGATTACTAAACTAACGTAATTAATTATCTCTATAATAATTTCCTTTTATATTTAGTAATTGCCGGGATGTCTAAGGACATATTCCTTCAATCTCCCACTTGTCCGAAGACAAGAGCGCAATGCTAAATTCCTTAAGTCACTTAATGCCAAATTTGATAACACCATGTTATTCTCAAATTTATGTTCCTTGATCGTCGAGTTCGAATCGCTCAAATAAGGATTAACTCTTTAATCCTATTCCGCATGGCCATGCAATTTTCCAGTTCTCGCTCATCAAGAGGCCCATACACCATTCCTATTTAATAGGAGGACTTATCCAGTCTTGTATGACCATAACTCCCACTCAATTCTCAGCCCCACCTGATCACTGCCTTTATAACCTCCTTTTACGGCGCGGCGTTTAACAGTGTCAAAGTTAAACTAATTATGTTGTGGTTATTAAGACATACTCATGTCTAAGGAATCCACTATATATAGTAATTCGATTCTAATTTTAGAATCTAATTAGGTCAAGTCTCAATGTATCAAATATACATCCATATAATCAATTAGACATCTCTATGTCTCCATAGCTCATGGAACTGTGCTATCAATTAATTATATACTAGTCTTTTAAATAAATCACTTATGTCCAATTTAGTGATTTAGACTAGGGACTTTAAATAAATTGTGATTTTCAGTTCACTTTATAGGGTTCCAATATCAAAACGTTTTCGATAATCCTATTTGAAAGCACAAATTATTTGGACATTTTATTTAATACTAAACCAAACAATTAAATAAGAAACGGATTTTTATTGATAAACATCCAAAGCATAATCAATGTCTTTACAATTGTAAACATGAAGTAAACAACCTAAAGCCATTCTCCCATATGCTTAAGCCCCATAGACCTAGTATGACACTCATGCTTAGGTTGAGCAAGCGGTTTAGTCAGAGGATCTGCTACGTTATCCTCAGTATGAACCTTGCTTACTTTCACATCCTCTCTACCAACGATTTCTCGAATGAGATGGAATTTCCTGAGCACATGTTTAGACCTTTGATGCGATATGGGTTCCTTAGACTGAGCAATGGCACCATTGTTGTCACAATACAACTCAATGCCATTCTCAATGCTAGGAACTACAAAGAAGCTCACCAATGAACTTTTTGATCCAAACGGCTTCCTTTCTTTGCATCAACCGCTGCAATATACTCGGCCTCTGTTGTAGAATCCGCGATGGTACTCGCTTAGAGCTCTTCCGACTCACGGCTCCTCCATTGAGACAAAATATGAAACCAGACTGAGATCGGAAATCATCTTTGTCACTCTGGAAGCTTGCATCGGTGTATCCAGTAACAACCAACTCACTATCTCCACCATAAACCAAAAAATTATCCTTAGTCCTTCGCAAGTACTTAAGGATGTTTTTCGCTGCAATCCAGTGCGCATCTCCTGGATTTGACTGGTATCTGCTGCATATACTCAAAGCATATGCAACATCCGGTCGAGTGCAAATCATGGCATACATAATGGATCCTATAGCAGAAGCATAGGGAACATTACTCATACGCTTGACCTCATCAGGACTCGAAGGACACTGAGTCCTGCCAAGTGCAATGCCATGTTGCAAGAACCTTATCAATATAAGTTTCCTGACTGAGCCCAATTAGCCTTTTCGATCTATCTCTATAGATCTTTATTCCCAATATGTACTCTGCCTCTCCTAGGTCTTTCATAGAGAAACAATTTTTAAGCCATTCCTTGACTGACTCAAGCATGGTCTTATCATTTCCTATGAGAAGTATGTCATCCACATACAAGACCAAATACTACTCCCACTTAACTTCTTGTATACACAAGATTCCTCTTCATTTCTGAGAAAGCCAAAATTCTTGATTGCCTCATCAAATCTGAGGTTCCAACTCCTTGATGCTTGCTTTAGTCCATAAATGGACTTCTTAAGCTTGCATACCCTCCCTGGATTTTCTAGATCTTCAAAACCTTGAGGTTGTGTCATGTACACATCCTCTTTCAAGAACCCATTCAAGAAAGCGGTTTTGACATCCATCTGCCATATTTCATAGTCATGAAAGGCAGTAATCGCAAGGATTATGCTAATGGACTTCAGCATGGCTACTGGTGAGAAGGTTTCATCATAGTCAATACCATGAATTTGTTTGAAACCTTTCGCCACCAACCTTGCTTTGAAAACACTAATGTTTCCATCCTTGTCTGTTTTCAACTTGAAAATCCATTTGCATCCAATGGATTTTACCCCATCAGGCAAATCAACCAAGTCCCATACTTGATTTTCAGACATGGAATCCATTTCAGATTTCATGGCCTCAAGCCATCTTTCGGAGTCTTGACTCTCCAAAGCATCTTTGTAGCTAGTAGGTTCTTCTGATTCTAAAATCGTTATTTCAGAACTTTCAGTCAAAAGGAAATCAATATATCTCTTTGACGGAATGATGGTCCTACTAGACCTACGTTGGGGAACAACAGAAGAAGTTTCTACCTCATTAGGTTGAGTGACTTCGCACGGAGTATCTCCATGTGGGACGGTAGGAGGTACGTGAATTGAATGCACCGCCTCCTGAGCATTTTCATGCCGGGCCGCCTCTGATGAGGTGTTAACCTCATCCGTTTGTTGCTCATCTCGAATTTCTTCGAGATATACATTTCTCCCACTTGTTTTTCTGGAAATAAACTCCTTTTCTAGAAAGACACCATTACGAGCAACAAACACTTTGTTTTCGTTTTGGTTGTAGAAGTAGTATCCCTTAGTCTCTTTTGGGTAATCGACAAAGAGACATTTATCGGATTTGGGTGAAAGCTTATCAGAAAGTAAACGTTTTACATAGGCTTCACAACCCCATATCCTTAGAAAAGACAATTTTGGAACGTTTCCAGTCCACATTTCATATGGTGTCTTTTCCACTGCTTTGGATGGTGCTCTGTTAAGTGTGAATGCCGCTGTTTCAAGCGCAAATCCCCAGAATGAAATAGGAAGATCAGCAAGACTCATCATGGATCGAACCATATCAAGTAGAGTTCGATTCCTTCTTTCAGAAACGCCATTTAACTGTGGTGTTCCTGGTGAAGTCCATTGTGAAATTATTCCACAATCCTTCAAATGATCACCAAATTCTTGAGATAAATATTCACCACCACGATCGGATCGTAATGCCTTAATTTTCTTCCCAAGTTGGTTTTGTACTTCATTTTGGAATTCCTTAAATTTTTCAAAGGATTTCGACTTATGCCGCATGAGGTAAACAAATCCAAATCGGCTCACATCATCGGTAAAAGTAATGAAGTAACTGTACCCTCCCCTAGCCAACGTACTCATGGGTCCGCACACATCTGTATGTATGAGGGCCAAAAGGTCATTGGCCCTTTCACTTGAACCTGTGAAAGGTGACTTTGTCATTTTCCCCATTAAGCAAAACTCACAAGTATCAAATGATTCGAAATCAAATGATTTGAGAATTCCATCTTTATGAAGCTTCTCAATACGCTTTGAACTTATGTGGCCTAATCGACAATGCCATAGGTATGTCGGGTTTGAATCATTTGTTTTAGGTTTTTTGCTGTCTATGTTATAGATGTGGCCTGGGTTTCTAAGTCTAGCACATATAAACCATTTGATAACTTAGCTGAGACATAGAATAAATCATTCAAATAAGCAGATCAACAATTATTCTTAATTTGAAATGAAAAACCTTCCGAATCCAAAACCGGAATCGAAATAATATTCTTGGTAATAGTTGGAACATAATAACAATTATAAAGTTCTAATACTAAACCAGAAGGTAAAAGTAGACTATAATCTCCCACAGCCAAAGCAGCAACTCGTGCTCCATTGCCCACGCGGAGGTCCACTTCTCCTTTGCTCAATGGTCTACTTCTTTTTAGTGCCTGCACATTACAAATAATGTGAGATCCACACGCAGTATCAAATACCCATGAAGTAGAAGTAGATAAGTTAATCTCTATAACATAAATACCTGAAGTTGAAGCACCACTCTTCTTATCCTCCAGATATTTGGGGCAGTTCCTCTTCCAGTGGCCAATCTTATGGCAGTGGAAGCACTCATGTAGTGCTGCTACTTTTGCCTTAGGAGTGGCCTTTGGCTTTGAAGTATCATCAGTGGCAACAACCTTGCCCTTGTTCTTCTTCTGAGGTGCCCCCTTTTTCTTGAATTGCTTGCCTTTCCTAACCATTAGAACATCCCTATGTTCAGGTTCAGCCGGCAAGCTCCTTTCAGCCTGAGTAAGCATACCATGCAGCTCTTGCAAGGTAGCCTCCCCTCCTTGCATGTAAAAATTCAACTGAAAGTTTTGAAAGTTCTCAGGCAAGGATTTGATCACAATATCAGTTGCTAGTTCTGCGGGATAAGGGAAGCCCAACTTTTCCATGATCTGAAAATGTCCAATCATATTGAACACATGCGGACCAACAGGTTTTCCTTTTCCCAACTTGCATTCCAGTAACTTACAATGAGCTTCAAACCTCTCCAGCCTCGCGTTCTTCTGAAACATAGTTTTCAGCTGTTGGAGGATGGAATAGGCGTCCAGACCATCAAAACGTTTTTGAAATTTCCGGTTCCATGCAAGCAAGCATCAAACATGTTACTTGCACGTAATTTGCCTCAATGGTTTGTCTTGCTCTCCTTTCACCGGGAGTAGCAGGTGTCTAGCAGGGGTTCGGGGAGAGGATTATCAAGAACACTTTCCCTTCCTTCGACTCGAGAACGATTCTCTCACGGTCATTTCCCATTCTAGGAAGTTATGAGCAGTTAGTTTGTCCTTTTCGAGTAAATAGCGCAAATTAAAACCGGGGTGGTTGTTGTTGTTTGAACCAGACATGATAACTACAACAAAAGAATAATAAAGCAAGATTCAATCAATGTTTATCAAGAAAGTAGCAATTAAACAGATTTTAATTACTTACTACCCTTTATTCAAAATAAGAGTCCCCTATTGAATAAAGAAACACCAAGATCCCCTCCCACTACAATCAAACGGACTTTGGCCCTGCCTTCAATTTATAGTAGTTGAGGTAAGTAAACATTTTACTAATTATAACTAATTATAATTCTTGGTAGACAGGTTAACAACTCCTTGTTTACTCCTATCTCTTAGCTTCAAAACCCAAAACTTTGTCTTTTGATGATTTTGTTGAGTTAAACCAAACATTAACATGTAAGTTTCAAAAACCCACCCTACTATCCCCGGATAAAATGAGTAACACCCTGCTTTGGCAGAACCTATTACTCACTATCTAAGGCGTTATAGGTGTTGTTTGGAAAAGCAATTAAACTCAATATTACATGTTGGGGACCTAAGTTTACTATGTTGGTTAATTTAAAATGAACACATAACATAAATAACCACACATATATAAACTTAAGCAAGCATTTAAACATCATGAATAAATGAATATAAGGATAATTAAAAGTGATCCTAGTATGGCCCCTAAACTTAGGAAAGCTAATCTTCATGAATTCCTCCTTGAATCTTCATGGATCTCCATCCTTAATTCTCCAGGGAACTTCATTCTTGATTACATAAATAATTTATAATTTAAATAATTTAAATTTAAATTACAAAAATACAAACGATACGCAGATCGTATTTAATTTACATAAAATTTAACGATGCGCAGATCGTATTTTCTATCCTAGTTTTGGGCCATACTAGTCACAACATGCAAAACATAATATCAAACATATTATATTAAGCATCCAAGCATTTATAATATCATAATAAAATAAATATTAAAAATCACTTATTAACAATTAATAAGCAAATAAAACATGATATTTACAAGGTAACAATTAAAAGTAAACATGCTACTTAGTTAA
Source organism: Beta corolliflora (assembly GCA_947648045.1). NCBI lineage: Eukaryota > Viridiplantae > Streptophyta > Magnoliopsida > Caryophyllales > Amaranthaceae > Beta > Beta corolliflora. The sequence continues at coordinate 3,850,809 of CANSZD010000001.1, forward strand.
ACTTAAAAAAAATAACTAAAAGAATAACTTTCTATTATTTTTATTCAATTAGGACTTAAATATGGAATTAATCAAATTAATTATTAATTTGCATTATTGGAATTATAATTATGCTCAACTTAAAAAAAAATATGAAAACGGGTTTTTTTTATTTTTTAATTAAACTGCTATCAAATAGCAGTAACAAAGTGAATAGAGAGTGAAAAAACCACGCCTTCCTTAAGAACAGCCAACAAACACAACATCACCAGTTATCACCACAAATCAGCCGAAGATATCGGCCTTCCTCCTGAGATTTCGAACTTGATTCCCCACCTCAGCTAGAATCACGCTAACCGTCTGCAAAATCTTCAACAACTTGAAGATCTGCCATGGCAGCTAACCCCCACCGCTGCCGGCGTCGGACCGCACGAAAACACCAAGCTCAAAGCCAGGCAGCCGCCCAGCACAGCACACCACCGCAGCAGCCTCTTCACCCGCGCACAACTCCGACGCAGACCACCGTGGCAGCACCGGTGAGATGCGCCACCCAGCCATGGTTGCCGAAATTCTTTTGTTTAATTTATGCAACAATTACATGAATTAAACTGAATTTTGATTGTGCTCAATTTGTTCAAAATTGGGGTTAAATTCCTGTCAAATTATGTAACAATTACATATTTCAATCTGAATTTTTATGTGCAAACTTAGGGTTCCTTTGATTTGGGCAAAGAATTTCGAATTCAACAACAAAACTAAAACAGATTTTTAAGTTCAGTTGTTTAGATCTTTGATGAATAATCTTTATTAAACGTGAATATCTAACAAGAATTCAAAATTTAACATGAAAAATCTGAAATTTTAAAAGGAAAAACAACAGTTTTGTTTCTTCTAAAATTCAGTTCATGTATGGCATCTAGGTTAATGTTATTTAACGAATTAAAATCTGACTTTTAATGTTGTTATTTAGATTTTATGCTTTAATCTCCATTAACCATAAATCTAACTATTAAATTGTTCAACAGTAAAGTTGCCGAAAAGTTTGAGCAATTTTCAACAATTTCCAATTTAATTAATATCACCATATTAATTATGCAAATTAATCCATAAATAAATCCCTCTCATAATTGAATGAAAATAATCAAAATAGCACATGAACATGATCATAAAATATTATGTAAGAGGCAAAACTGATACCACTGTATGAATATATAGATGCATATAGCGGAATTTCAGGAAACAAATTTCCTAACATCTATCACAAGATCACATGTATAACATAAATATGAATCATATTATAAGGAAAATAATGTACAACCTTTGTAGCGTGTTTTCCACCGGATTGCAAGTGCTAGAGATCAAAGAACAGCAATTGATGTCCCTCTACTTAGTCCACGAGCACCAATTGAATTCCCACGTTTGCTAGAACGGAAGAGGATGAACAGATTTCACTCTCTTGCTTTTTAGGGAGGGTGGCCGGATTTCCAAAGGGAAACAGTGAGGGGTTTTCTCTGTTTTCGGTTTGAATGTTCTTGTCAAATTGAACGTTCTTTTTCTCTCTGCTATTATAACCTTTTATAATAGTAGGAGAATAAAAGAAGAGAGAGACCTAACCTAACCCTACTTTCTCCTATTGGCCGGTTTCCTTATTTCAATTAGTTACTACAATGTGTGACCTCATAGGATTAGGTTAACTTAGTTGTAGGGACAATCAATATTGTTCTACTAACCAACATTTATTCTCTAGCAAGTAAATGTGATTACTAAACTAACGTAATTAATTATCTCTATAATAATTTCCTTTTATATTTAGTAATTGCCGGGATGTCTAAGGACATATTCCTTCAGTAAGGGGAGTGCCGGCGAACTGAAGGAAAGATGCGGCGAGGCAGCAGACGAAAGGAAAAAGACACGAGGCGAGGAGGGGAACGAGTTTCGCGGGGGAGTAGATCGAAGAGAGAGATTGATGGGGTTGGGGGTTTTGGGTTTTCACGGGAAGAAAGAAAGATGGGGGTTTAGGAGGGTTTCCAAATGTGACCGACAAGGGGGGATGTTTCCAAATAAAGTAAGCTGTAAGCAGATAAGAATAGAAGTGAAACCGACTTTGTTTTCCATTTTGGCCAAATACTACCCAACTAAATTTTAAACGCTCAAAATTCAAAATACTTCTAATAAGAATGATATCATAAAATTAAAATTAATAAATATGTTACAAATACGACGACTAAAATGTCACATTCCAAATCAAATAAAACAAGAATATCCAAACATAATTAACTTAATAAATATAATTAGCATTTAATAAACACTTTTAAAAATGAGCCTGTTACACTGATGGGCTCGGGCGGGGAGATGTGGGGCCCAGACGAGCTGCTGCTTCCTGGCGGGCGCCTGCTTGCTCGGACTTGCGATCTCTCCTTTTTGCTCTCGTCTTTGCACCCCTTTATAAGCTCCTAACTTGTAATAACTCGAATTCCTACACAAAAAGGTCAAATAGAAGAGTAGGGGAGAGGAGACAAATATATGGATGGTATAAGAGAGAATTAAACAACACAAGGGCTAAAACTAAAGGAAAAAGAACTAAAAATGGAAAGAACGTAAACAAACACTAGTTTTATTACTACCCTAAGAGTGAAATAAATCTCACTCATCACTCTTCCACTTTCTTTTTTTCAGAACAACTCTTCTTCCACCAATATAGCAAACTAGTGCAATTAAACACTATAGAAATTAATTAATTTGTCCTCTAAAAAAGCTTTGATCTTGAACATAAATTATAAAAAAGCAAGACTTCATTTAAAGCACATAAATAAGCTCTAAATCCATAACTAGCCCCGAAAAAGAAACTCCATCAATTCAAATACTCCCTTCGTCCCATAATATAGTGCTTACTTCTCATTTTTCACGGGAATTAAGGAAAATGGAATGAGTGGTAGGATTTCCAAAAAAATATATTTAATGAAGTGCTTTTTTGATACTTTTGTATTGAAACTAGTTATTTATTTTCTTTTTCCTTTAAACAAAATCAAAAGGCAATAAATATTCCTTGGAATGGTGTAAAGCAATAAATGGGGTCACATGTTTTGAGAGAAAAGTAGGGGTATTTTGGAAAGTTTGTGTAGAAATTAAGGATAATTTAGTCCAAATAAATTGACAAAAAAGGAAATAGGCACAACATTTTGGGACACCAAAAAAGGAATGTGAGCACTATATTATGGGACGGAGGGAGTAGCAGAAAACCTCAAAAATAATCACTAAAATCATGAAAAAGCACCCCAATCAAATCAAACAACACTAACCCCTAAAAATACACCTCTAATCAATTTAAAGAACATGTATAACGTAAAACCCACAAAATAAAATCAAACAACACCCCACAGAAAAAATGAACTCCTAATCAATAAAAAATGTTAAAAGATAAAATCAACCCATCAAAATCCATCATACCCACAAAAAATTCAACGAAAATTCAGCTTAAAAATCCGCAAATTATCATAAAAAAGCAAAATCAATAACTTTAAAAATACATTCCCCATATAATTAAAAAAAAAGAAGTACATTAGTCAAATCGATAACAACACTAGCCAAATTGAGTTTGCTCAAATTACGAGATTCTACAAGAAATTACCAAACTTTAAAATTATAAAATAACTTCAAAATTAGCTTTTTCTTAAACATTTCTCAGTGTTTCTCCAAAACAAGTAACTTATAGCATCATTATCCCCTCTCTTTCTCTTTCTCTTTCTCTTTCTCTTTCTCTCACTATCCAGTAACTCTTGCTCTCTCCTTCTTCATCTTCTATTTCCATCCTTTTCACATAGAAACTCCATCATTTTAAAGTAGTTTAGGCCTTTAGGGTTTTGAAACCAAAAAAAACTTTGCTTGCTGAAAAACTCCAGGAAACTACATTTTTCTCCTCATTTTCGTTACTTTTAGTAAGTTTGTGCATGTTAAATCTTTTGTAGTACGAGAAAGATTTATGGGATATTGTGAGAGAGAAGGGAAATGATGAGCGAAGTTTTTAGGAAAAATGGAAATTGTTTGATCAGTTTCTCCTATTTTTTCTTCTCCTACACGCGCGTGTAAACCCTTCATTTCCTCAGCATTTTTTTGCACTTGAAATGCCTGAATTACCCCTTGTGGGAATGCATCACCCCTTGTGGGAATGCATCACCGACCTATTCTGGTCTTTATTGCAATGACACACATCATAGCTGAATACCTTCTGCCATAGCTGAATACCTTCTGTCTTCATTAATTTTTTTTCCTATTGTCAAGAATTTGACATGTGCAATGGCAAATTTTTTGGTGACATTGTGTGATTGGTTTTGGGCAGAATGAAACACAGATAACAAAATGACATCCAATAAACTGAAATTACATGATATAAATAAGAAATGATATGAAATAAATGACATCAAATAAACGTGAAATGACATGAAACAAATCAGATTTATTTGAAAATATACAAAATGACATCAAAACATAACTCAAATGATATGAAATAAATGATAAAATGATATTAAATTCGTGTCATTATTTGTGTAGTCCATGTCATTTTTGTTAGAGTGTGTGTCATTTTTGTTGGAGTATGTGTGTCACTATGTACGAGTGAGATTCTGTCACACAATAAGTTATGGTGTAACATGTTACAACCAACACCCACTCAACTTCAAATTTTCTATTGGTAATTTTAACTAGGTTTAGGTAACTTCTATTAGTTTAAGAGTAACTATAATTAGATATAAAGTAACTTTGACTAATTCTAAGGTAACTGTATATAGTTCAAGGGTAACAAATATTACAAAATTACCATCTAATGGATTCGCCAAAAGAGACAAGGGTAGGGAAGAAAGTGGATATATCTATACAAATATATTAAAAGGTGTGTGTGACACCGTCGATGCGCCACGTGGTACCCTCCTTCTACCACCAGAATTTTGCCACGTGTCCATTACCCAACAAAGTCAAGTGGTCATTGTTTAAAAAATAAATATGCTGAAGCTTGGGCTCGAACCTCTGACCTTATGTAAGGATTTTCAAATATTCACCGTCTGATCTAACGTTTTTTTAGTGATTCATGTTTCCATAAAATTACAGATAAAGTTGTAATTAGTAATATGGCAGTCAAGAGTCAAGACCTACTTCGTTACTGGTTACTTTTGTACAATAACTCATCCCCTTGCTCCATATCCCCTTTTGAAATTCACCATGAACGTTAGAGTACTTTTCTACTTCGTAATTAATGGCTTGCGAATTTTTCTTGCTTCTAATCGAATCTTATTGTTGTTGTTCGAGAATACGAATTAAGCAATGGAGTTCAAAGGTCAAACTTCAGAGGGCAGCGCCATAAAGGTTAGTGAAATTGTTAATCTTAGCAAAAATCCCAATTATATTCACGAATCATCACTCCTAAATCCTGTTAATATTCCCATTGCACATTGAAGTTGAATTATAAATTCAATAATTGCATAATTTTGTAACTGACATAAACCCCCTCTCTCTATATATAACGAATAGGGTAATTGTATGATCCTCAGACTTTTGTTGTTCCTCTTCAAGAAGATATTAGCTAATCTGACATTATTTTTTTTGGGTTTTTGGCATATATGGAACTTTATTTTACATAGATGGAACTTTATTTTTAAATTCTCTTTTGTTTATTTAACTGATTGGTTTTCTATTCGATTTTTTTGGTAGAGGATTTCTCTAATCAATCAACTTTGCACGGTATTATATAAGTTCATCTTTTTCTTTGTTCCTTTTGTATAAATTTTTTCACCATCTTAGGTGCAAATTATTTTATGAAATAATCCAAACAAAATAACTTACTATAAGCTTCTAAGTAATCTAAGTGTCCTTTTTTTATTCAGTTTTAGTTGGGGGGAGTAATTAGCAGACATGAAACTCATTATACTATAATTAACAGGGAGACTGAGTTTGGAACTGTGGAACAGCAAATAAGTTGGTTGTTTGAAGCATTTTTTTTCCTTTCTTATTCATTTAGCAAGAGAATATGTGGGAATTTGTCTTTGGCTGTTCTTTCGTATTAGAATTCTATCTTGGTCTGCTACTGAAATGACTATCCCTTGATGTATTGATTGTATTGTTCATCTACTTTAGTAAATATTCTTCTTGAGCTTAAACTAGCATTTACTTTACTTTTTTTGCACAACTATGTGAGGTTTTTGGTTGTAAGTAGACCTTAGCTAATTATCACAATTAAGAGTAACATCCACATTTGGTGCTTTCTCTTGGAAAATCAGAATGTCATTTAATTTTTTATAATAATGTAATGAACACACATAATTTGGCAACTTTTAGGTCTAATGTAATAAATTAATTTAGCACCGTAAACAATTAACACATACATGATATTGACAATTGCAGGAGAAAGGCCAAGATGCAGACATCATAAATGCAAAAACTCCTACAGTTGTCGAAACGTGAAGCCAAGTACTCGATGACAATGGTGAAGACACACATATAGAAAGTCAATTCCTTGCTGAACCAACCCGAAATGAAGAAGCAGAAAATACCACAAAAAAGAGGAATAGAAACATTGTGTAAGACAACTACACTCACAAAATCAATAGAGAGAATTACCATAGTAACCATTACAAAAACTAACACTTGTATTAAAAATATAACAAAAATGCAGGGATGAAGATCAACAGAACAACCCAACCACCAAAAAGTAGCCAACCAAGTATATAGCAAAGCTCCAATCGAAGCAGCAACCCAAAAGATTATGATGCTTAGCAAGTAGCAACTACAATAAGCGCATTGTCTGCCAAAAAAAAATTCCTTGTGCACTTTACGATGTTTTCATTATTGGTTTGACACACACTTGACATATTTCCACTATCCTAAAAGTAAGAATGACACTGAATTTTGGTCAAGATTATCCACTGCATAGCGTAACTTACAAACTACATGGTATTACAAATGATAAAAAGGAAATAACACTATTTCCATAAACAATAAACACAAGAGTTAAACCATACAAAAATGTTAACAGTAACACCCGGGGCATCGCCCGGGCCACACACTAGTTTTTTTATTAAAAAAATCCCAGCCTCTCTCCTCCCTTTCTCTGTATAAAAAAGCCCTAGCCTCCTCTAGTCATCCTTTTGTCAAGGAGCTGCTATCAACCAATTTTGATGATGGTAAGCCTCAATCTTCTATTTGTCCTTCAGTATATAATAATAAATTTAGATTTGTCGTCTCTATTTATGAATTTATTAATGGGTTTTCTCTCCTTTTGTAGGAGTTTCAAGATCTCTGATTTTTCAGAGTATGAATACTAATGTTTTACAAATGGTTTATTATGCAGTTTTACAAGTTATTCTCAAACTTGTGGAACGTCGGATCAACTCATAAAAAGTTGTATGGAGACAACTGTAAACCCAATTTTTTACAAATCGAGGATTATGTCAAATCTATGCTTTTGAGTTCTTAGTTCTTTCACAGAAGATTTTTGCTTGGCTTTGTTCGATTTGTTCTTCAATGTTATTATTTATCAATTGTAGATGCCGTCGTATAACTTTGATAAATGAAAATTTAGGGTATGTTTGGCAATAGCTTTTGAAGTAGATTTTAGTAATTGAACTAAGTCAAAACTCTAATAATGGAAAAATATAGTGTTTGAAGTAGCTTTCGGTGTTTTAATTAGTGTTATGAAAAACTATAAATATTAGCTTTTGAATATTGAATATAGTTTATTTATTTTTCTAAACTAACAACTAGTTTTACCGAACTCTAATCATATAAACAATTTTCACAATCTAATTTTAACAACTAATATCTGACAACTAACAACTAGTACAATAACTGACAGCTACCGCTACAGTTAACAACTACCGCTACAGTTAACAACTACTTTTGCCAAACTCCTTGGAGCTTATTTAAAAAAAAGAATGGATAATCTAAAAAAAAAGTGAAATAAATATTGCAAGTAGTGCCTAAGTGTCCATGGAAATTGAAACAAAAATAGAAAAAATGGCATGTGCGAAGGCTCGATTTGCGACTTTCTGTCTCTAGCATGTAATTTTTTATAAAGTAATTTTTACAGCCTTCGCATTGCTTCCATTTTTATAAAATTATTTTTTCAGCGAATTCTTACTTCACATTGCTTCCTTTCTGTGGCCTTTCTAGCATGGAATATTACTTTATAAAAAATTGGCACATACTATTATTTAAACTCCATTAACGTCTTCTTCAATGCCCCCAAACCTCCATTAACGGCGAGCATGTAATTTGTGGACAATTAGGGTCCTCATTTTTCGATTTAATTTGAAGGAACGTAGGGTTCATAAAATTGAAATTTGCTCAGTGTTTGTGTAGCGTAACCACAAATGAATCTGAAATTACCGGTGCCTAGGTCGAGCTTATTGTTCAGTTGGCCGGCTATAATGGTGTTCTCCGACTTGCCTTAGGTAGAAGATAACAACCATTTACAGTAAAATTTCTCTTAGTAGTTGTGGTTAGTGTTGTAATTTGGACAACACCTTATCATGGGTTGGTCATATCCTTATAATATGTATATTAAATGAGTTTACCATGTGGCAGCTACATTTTGACAATGCCCAAACAAAACTTTGTAGATGACTAAAATCAGTTTTAAATCCCATTATCACTCTGTCAATATACAAGTAAACTACAACATGTATAAGTTAGATATTTGGAAATTGTAGTTGAACCTTAGTTAAACACAGTAATATTAAATCTGAACCCCTACATTCTATAGTTTAAAATGAAATTGTAGGGGCAACAAGACTAATGCAATGTCCACATAACAATATGGAAACAACAAAAAAAACTATCATGGCCCATTATTACCCTTTAGAAAAACAATTCGAATATTTTGGCACCTTAGTTGATTAAGATTGATCTTAGTTGAATCTTAGATAAACACAGGAATACTAAATCTGTATCACTATAATTTGTAGATAAAACTCACATTTAATAGATAGCGAAGCTTTGACAATTTCAACGCCAACTATTACTACATCAATATACAATTTAGGTGCTTAATATAGATTATATATGATCTTAGTTGAATATTAGATAGATACAGTAATACTCAACATGAACATGTACAATATATATACTTCATCCGTTTTAAAATAGATGTTACAATTTCCTTATTCAGAATTGTCACAATAGATGCTACATTCCAAAAAGGAAATATTCATCCAATTGCTTTATTTTAAAATAATACAATACCTTCGCTATATTACCCACTTACATAATAGTCTCCTAAGTTTTCCCAAATTACCCTCATTTTAGCCCCAAGAAAGTGGACCACCTCTTTATCTATCTGGCGTTATTAGAATCAACATCGTTGTCTGATTTCGATATCACACTAATTGAAACGAATGAGGAATATGTTACATAAATTCAAACTCAAATTTAATGTGCAGCAAAACATTAGTAATGAATGGCCAATATATTATCACGGCCAGCTTTTTTTTATTATGTTAATAAACAACTTTGCTATAATTTACAACTTATATATATTGGTATCTTACTTAAATACTAGATAAACATAGTAAAATTAAATTTGAACCCACTGCAATCTATAAGTCCAGAATGCAAGTATATTGGGAAACCAACCCTTGGCAATATCCATATAAGAACATGGAAATGGCCAAAAATCGTAACACGGATATTACTCAATCAATACACTACTTTATCACTACATCCAATTTAGATATTCTGGGAGCTCAGTTAATTGTGTGTGATCTTAGTTGAATTTTCGAAAAACACATTAGTACTAAATTTGAACCCCAACAATTTATAGTTTAGAAAGCAAGCAAAATTGATCGACTTATATGTTTTGGCAATACCCAGATATGTGTAAGGAGATTGCAAAACAATATTATGAAGGTCCATTATACTCCAACATGATTGAATGATAGTGAATGTTGTTATATTTATGTGTGTTTTCTTTTATAAAAAAAGAGCATATTCATTCCTCAAGACAGTGGCCAACCTTCCACAATAGCGGCTAAATTTCGACACACCAACATTAGTCGTAATTCTAAAATATATTGAATTTTTAAAAGCACGTTTGGAAAATCATTCAAATACTCAGGCTTCCACTTGTTAAAGACCACAGAAGTAGCTCAACAACACCTAAGATACTACAGTTAGGCAGTAGCCAACCAATCCATAAGTTGTAGTGCAAGTTCCAAAGCAGGATGTTTGGTAATAACTAACCCAATCCTAAAAAAATTAATGATACATCATAACAACTACACTTACTAAACCAACATAACATTGGTTAATCAAGATAATAACAACACGGATGCAAACTAAAAAAAAGGCATACATAATTCCTAATCATCTTCGGGGTTGAAATGAACATCATCCTCATCATCTTCATCATCATCACCGGAAGCACCAAAAATGTCATCATCATCCTCATCTTCCCTATCAGTAGGATGCATGCTTGCACCATCATCTCCCTGTTCATCATCCAAGTTATTGCCATTGTCATCGCCTGTGAATCACATAAAATGATTTTATTGCTTTAAAAAAATGCAGCTAAGGAAGTTTGGACTAAAGATAATCCACTTGATAAAAAAATATATATAACGCCATCTGATAGTAGCATTCCATTCTAACAATACCAATATGACCACAATCGAAAAAATACACACAGATGTGTATCTCAACAACCACCTGATAAATCCAAATTGGTATCTAACAAGCTCCCACAATGTTTGGTCCTCTCCATTAACATAGTTTGGGCATCCCAGAACGCATTTGAAATCATATATAAAATGGTATCTAACAAATTCCCAAAATATTTGGGAATGTCCATAAGCAGTTTAACAGCTACCAATAGTAATGCGAAAATACGTGTAAATGAAAGTGGGCATTCAGGTGTAATGTAAACAGTAATACTAGTATGAATTAAAGTTAAAAATACCTAAAGCTGTATTTCCAGAAACGTTGTCGGCCATTTCCAAACGCTTGGCCATCTCTCTGGTCGCTACTACACGAATGTCGTCCTCCATAAGTGGAGTAGTGAAGACCTCCGGATGTAGTCGCCTAAGCATCTCCTGCACCACAAGGCTTTCTAGCACAGCATCCCGAACGATCTCCTCATTCACACCTACTCTACCATCTCTTTCGGGATCCTTAGCTGGTGCCTTTACAGATGAAGCTGCTCTTTTTGGCGCACGCCTAACACCACGCTTCTTCCATACACGTAGTGTTGGATCGAACGTATATCCCAGAGCAAGAGTGATTGTGTTGCTATTGAACGTTGTTGTGTATTCATTATTTTCAATCACCTCATTTGAAAGGTCCACTTGGAAGTGCCTAAACACCTTAGTCAGCCACATCCCGTAAGGAAGGAATCCCTTTTTTTCACTCTTATGAGCAGCAAACATGTAGTTGATCATCATCATCGGCATGTTCATCTTCCTCTTGGCAAGGATGCAGTCCATCACCAACATATCTAGATAGGTAAGGGAAGATTTCCTACCCAAACGACAAATGAAAGTCTGCATCAGAATCAAGTGAGGAAGGAGAGAGGGCATTGGCAGTTCATCCATGGTAGGCTTATTTGTTCCTTCGGCATCTGGATCATTCAACACAAGCCTGATGGCCGCCGTGGGATCAAAACCATTCACTGTACTCCACTTATTTTCTGGTAAATTATGTATCCCCGTCGTCGGAATGTCCAGAATTTTCCCCAACTCAGTATCATTTAGAACTATTAATTTCCCCTTCACCCAAGTATGTATGACCCCCTGTTCTGTGTTCGCGTGGTCGAAGTGAGTGTAGAATTGTCGCACTAGCTCGGGGTATATGGGTTCTGAATCTTGTAGCAGCTTATCCCACCTCTGATATTGAAACCAGTTCCTCACAAAACCCGCACTTATCTCGTCCAAGGAATCAAAATCCACGGTCCTCCTAGATGCAATTTTCCTTGCCCCAAATACTTTGTTGTACAACTTTTGGTAGAGAGAAGACGTGAACCTTGGGTCTGGTTGTGTAGGTCCTGTAATTGCAGGTTTTGCGACTTTGGCAGATCTTGTGCCAACACGAGGACTTGAAATTTCACCAACCCCTTCCCACTGTCTTTTCTTGGTGGTAATTTCTTCTTCCATTGGTTCTGAGTTCTTCGTTGCAACTAATGTCCTTGGTTCTCGCTTTTTCTTCTCAGCTTTTGCACTTGCTTGTGCGTTCTTTGGCGCAACTATCTTTTTCTTTGGCACAACTATCTTTTTCTTTGTCGCAACTGTCTTCACCTTCATTATGCTTCAAAATATCAAAGGGTCATACAAAAAATGACAAAATGTTAGGAAAAGATCAAATATACATTTGGACATACCTGAAATACAGTTGGTAATTGCCATGCTCAATCAAAATGTAAAACATTACATGCAATTGCATCAACAAGTGGCAATGATTAACAAAAAGAAATGGCATTGCCAACAAAAAGCACGTTTTCCATGTAGTTCACAAATCATGCACGTTTTCCAAGCTTAATGACCTATAATAGACAAGTTGTAGGTAATCAAAATAACTCCTATGCAACATACGAAGTAGTATAATATAACAGAAATAGAGCATAGGGCAGTTTGTTTGGAAAACAACTTAAAGCACCAATACAATCACTCGTATATGAGCAAGGTTAAACTCCATATTACCATGAACACAATTCTTACCACATTTGCAAAACAATTGGAAACAGTTGCAGAAGTATGGACACCCAACTGAAGTTTACAACACATGAATAATCGACCACATACAAATAATTCCATAATTGTATCCACACAAGGATTACCCAACAAACGTTCATGCATTGAAAAGCAAATAGAATGTACGAATTAAAAGTAGTTACTGTGCGAGAATACGATACCAAATTAACAAAAATATGAAATTTGCAATATGATTCCACTCCTTACATAACAAATAACTTTGCATGAAACATAAAAAAACATGAGATAGAGTAAAAAATAGCTGTAATCAAGCGAATTGAAGATGAAAATTACGGCGAAATTAAAGAAATTAGGTATTTTAACCTTCAATTGACAGTTGCATGAAATTTGCAGTTGTTAGTTGGTAGTTTTATGGAGCTTGTTTTTAGAGAATTGAGAGAGATTTAGGAGGAAGGAGGCGGTTTCAGAGAAAAGGGTTTCAACACAAGGGAGATGATGAAGGCGCAACCCAGAAGTCGTAAAATGGGTGGGTCAATATGGTCATGTCTCATGTCAGCTTTTTAGTTATAATATATTTAATTAATTCAGAGATCTACTGCCCAGATTTTGACTTGAGTAATGCCATATTTTGTTTCTAAGTGAAGGTAACTTGCACATTTAATAAAAAAACATATCATTTTATACCATAAATACGTTACAATTATACACGCAAATTAAGAGCAGTTTTACACATATATTAGACGCCATAAACGACAAATGATAAAATTTGCAAAATATCCCATAGTTAAGGAAATATCCTTAAAAAAAAGGAAAAAGGAATGTTCTCAACACCTTGCAATTGATAATATCCCATAAATAAGCAAATTAATAAACTTAGTCGTTATGTATTTTGGTGGGATTCGTTTATTGCCTTATCTTTGTGTTATTGGTTGCTAAATTAAAGGAGGCATTGATTGATGGCACGTAACAAATCCCGGCGGTTATTTGCTATTATCCCGAAATATCATTTAATTTAAGTTTTTAGGAGACAAGTTATCTTTTTAAAGATATTGAATATGCATTTGACAAATATATAGCAAATATAAATATACTGAATGTTATTATGGTTAACATAAGAAAAATGAAATCAACTAGTATGATGTAATCAACTAGTATCTGATGAAATTGCACAAAAAAAACAAACTAGTATTTAATGAAAATAACGAACATAAAATATCAAACTAACAAAACACTTAAATTAATATTATTCATCAGTGATATTGATGATTTCTATGACTTTTTTTTTGCAGGTTTCTCCGAGGTGCAATTTGAGACTATATCACCATTTTGGTCATACTCGACATTGTCCTCTACCTTAACTGGTTAGGCAGCAATCCCGAATCTTTTTTTATCCATGGGTCCATACTTGTACAAGCGCTTTGTTAGATAAATATGTTCTTCTTCAAGTTGAAAGTAATCATTGATTAATTTTGACTGCCGTAATTGCACCAATACACGTACATATTTATCTCATGAAGACTCTGAATTCTTCAAGTCTTTAGTATGTGTTGCTTTGTCCCCAATCTCTCCAGGAGGATCTGAAAAAAAAAATACACATAGTACAATTATAAGTTAGTTGCGGTAGTGCAAGTTGGTTATTAACGAGTTTGGCAATGCAAATTATAATAATTATATGGTACCAATATAAGATTTAAACCGAACATTTAGTGCAACTAATTACAATTAAAAAACACATAGTGTAACTACTTTGGAGATTTATACTATATATATATATATATATATATATATATATATATATATATATATATATATATATATATATATATATATATATATATACGGTTTTTTCACCAAATACCCCCGACAAATTAAAAAATTCACCATATACCCTCAATGTTCCAAAAATTCACCATATATCCTTGAGTTTTCGAAAACGTTCACCAAATGCCCTTTTTCTAACTTCCGTTAACTTTATTTACGATTTTGCCATCATTAAGCCCTAACCCTAACCCACCCAAACCCTAACCCCCTGCCCGCCCCCCCCCCTCCCCTCCACCCCACCCCACCTGCCCCCCTCCCCCACCCTCCCCGGTCGCAGCCCCTCCCCCCACCCTCCCACCACCACATCGGCCCCTCCCCCCCTCCAACGGCCCGTCCCCCCCCCCCCCGCATGCCCTCCTTTCAAAACCCCACCCCGGAAGGCCCTCCCCCCCACCCCCGTCGCAAGAACCCCACCTCTCCCCCACCCCGTCGCGAGAACCTCACCCCCCCCCTCCCCCACCCCGTCGAAATCGACGCCCGAACCCCACCCCGTCAAACCCCGTCGAAATCGACGCCCAAAACCCCACCCCTCCCCTCAATCCCACCCCTCCCCCCACACCGTCGAAATCGATGCCCGGTTCGGTTATGTTTGGAAAACCGACGAAATAGACGAAGATCGAACCGACGAAGAACAGAGGAGAGAGAGAGATTGCGAAAATTTCGATCTTCTTCGATCGGAATTTGGGATTTGGGAAAAACAGAGGAGAGAGAGAGAGATTGCGAAAATGGGGGTTGCGGTACAGTGGAGGGAGGGGAGGGTGTCGCTGCGGCGGGGGGGGGGGGAGGGTGGGGGTGGGGTGGGTGGAGGGGAGGGGAGAGTGGGTTAGGGGCTCGATTAGGGTTAGATTAGAGTTAGATTAGGGTTAGATTAGAATTAGGGTTTAGGGTTAATGATGGCAAAATCGTAAATAAAGCTAACGGTGAGTTAACGGAAGTTAGAAAAAGGGCATTTGGTGAACGTTTTCGAAAACTCAAGGGTATAGGTGAATTTTTGGAACATTGAGGGTATATGGTGAATTTTTTAATTTGTCGGGGGTATTTGGTGAAAAAACCGTATATATTAATTACCTTTGGCGTCCCCATCATAATACCAAAGCCCCATTGTATGTTGAAAGAAGGTCAATTATGATTGGTAAATCGGTTTCATGAAGGGTACAGGGCCTTCTTCTTTTTCGATTATAACCAATGTATCATAAACAGGTTTCACCCCAATTCACCCATCAATTCAGACACAAACAAGCTTATGGAAACTATGTCGCACAAATGAGCTAATTTGTTGTCGACAGTCATTGCAATTATCTTAGGTTTGGGGCGATGGTGGTTTCTAAAATGTTCACATATTATGTCAATTATTTATAGTAAAGGAATTACCGCCAAATTATTGGGATTTCCCACCAAAAATGAGTCGAATTTCCCACCAAAAATAATCCCTACAAATCTTTTATTTTTAAAAACAAGAAAATCTTTACTTCCCTCTGTGAGAAAACGTTATTTGACCACCCTTCACTTTCCTACTTTATCTTTTGTTTTTAAAAGTTATTCCTCATTTGACCAATGAAAAAGTCTCTTAATATTAAGACTAAAATAAGAAAAAAATCTCTTAATATTAAGAATACATAAGAAAAAGTATTATTCTGCTGGTCATTTACTATATTTAATTATATATTGCAGAAGTTTACAATTAAAACATGGCTAATAATTAGTGCTCCAAGCATGTTAAGATATATTTTTAAAAGTTACCATTAAACAAGGTATTAAAACATAAGTAAGACCTTGATATTCCTTTATTTTACAATAGTCACTACAACGTTATTGGTAATGTCCTATAGTGTGTCTGGTCCATCTATTAACGCTTCATAGTGTCATTTCCCATGTGGTTTAAACTTTTAAGGAGTATTGTTATATCTTTGAAAAAAATAAAGAGGTAAACCCAATTAAATCGTATAGTACAACCCACTTGGAATTTCATGCTTAGGGTAAGGACTGTAATACAATATGGAAATTGCCATTTATCAAATACACGAATTTATATTTGGCAGTTATAATAATTTAAGGGTGAACCAAATGTTGAAGATGCAATCTAGTTATAGGCTTGAGTTTATGCTTTTGTAATGTTTTGATTACTTGAGATCTTAGAGTCATTTAAAAATTTTAGTTAGGAATTTATTATGATATGACAGAATATGGGTATATTTTTTTATAAAAATGACAATTGTGATCCCATTATCCCCCACTTTTCCCAATTTATCTTTCCGTTTCGGTTAAAGATTCAGTTGACCAGTGTACATTATTTTGTAATTTTTAAAATCTCTAAATATGAAGATTACATAAAAATTGCACGTGTGCGTTTTATAAAAACTGAGTAACCCAATAAAATCACAAAGTACAACCTACAAAGGATTATATGCTCTTCATTTTTATATTAATTTTAATTTTAATTTAGAAAATAGCAAAAATAAAATCGCTATAATATATGGCAACATGGGTGGGACATTGAAATTTTTTTGTAATTAAGGATAGTTTTTATACCAAACATATAAAATATTTCATATTTATAATTAATTTATAGGAAATACAACCGGCAAAGTAAAATTCACAACCCTAAAAAAATAGTTAATTGTTGACATATAAGTTTGGTTGGTGAAATTTCTTGGACATTGAAATGACCAAAATAGTGATTAGACATAACCATATTAATAATCATGTGCAGGAATTCACATTGAAGCATGAAGAAGCTACTCCCCAATAACTTATTTGAACAAATTAGTTAGGAATTTATATAACCTCGGAATATAGGATGCTATTTTTTTGTCCTTCTGTTAAGATATCATAATGATGTTTTATTATTAAATATGTGAATTTGTCACCCATAAAAACCACATAAAAAGTGTGTCTACTATTCAATCAATACAAATCAAAAACGTAAAATTCTGGTGAAAACCCACAACCTACTACATTAATTATTTGCATTAGTGTCTAAAATTGGTTGCTAGGATCCCAATCGAACACTGTAACACCCCGTAATTTTCACTCTTTATTTTTGGTGTTTGTTTACATTAAAATGATATTTTTTTTCGTAAAAAAATAAATAATTTATTATTTAGATTATTTTGGAACGTGTTGTGAAAATGTGTATATATATTTATATGTTGTGATATATTTATATATATATATTATTTTAAGTTGTTAGTTATTTATTTTAAAGGTTATATTAATTTCGTTATTTGTTTAGGCGTTTAGGATGCAGTTTTGTCCTGTAGCGTTTTTGTAACGTTGTTGGACCGACTTGGGTGATGAAATGTTGCATCGCATGTGGCGTGCTAATGTGTTTATTAAATTTATATTTATAATATAATTTATTATAATTATTTTCATTATTAAGTATTTTCAAAGTTTAGGCGCGATTTAGGAATTAACCGTTTTATCGCGTATCGGGCTTTCGGAGCATGGATCGTTGTTGAATTTGGGCCGAAAGTTTTGTGGGTGTGTTGGGCTTGGGGCAGCCGGCCAAGTGAAGGATTTAGGAGAGCCTTCTCCTTTCTTTTCTCTTTTGTTTTCCTTAAGACTCTTTGATGCCTTATAACCCCCATAACCCCCCTTAATGATTTCTTTAATTAAAACCTCATTAAACCTCTTAATTCACTTCAAATTCTGATTAGAAAATCAGAACTTTTGGCTGCCATTCTTCCATATTTTCGTCCATCATCATCACCATTTTCATTCTCTCAAATTTTCTTCATTTTTTCTCTTTGATAATTGTTCGTGAATTGTTTTTGTGGCTTTTTTTCCTTATACTTGGTGCTTGGAATTTGAAGAAGAAGAGGGTCACACGCCTATTGTGGGGATTTTCAGAAGTTTTCAACTCGCCTCCGACGATCCAGGTAACTAGTTGTTATCCTAGAATCATAGGGATTAGAGTAGTATTCGGTATTAGATTAATACGTTAGGAATTATCTAAAATACTTTTTGAATGAGATTTTTGACGAAATTTTACATGAACATACGTGACACATGCTATGTGAATACTGTGTAGAGAAAAATAATTTTTGCATGATTTTTAATATTTATTTGATTTAATTAGTATTTTGTGCGTTTTTGGCTAAATTTCATAATAATTATTGAACGACTGTTGAAATTGATGAAATCATTTTTCTTAGATCATGTAACATGCGTATAATGTATTCCATGCCTTAGAATAATTTTTATCTACTGTTTACTGTTTTAATTAATTGATATATCTGTTTTTGTAATTTCTGTTCTGTCAGTATATAATTCATGAAAATTATTTGTAGAGGCAGAAAAATTAATTTGTTTGGATAATATGTATTTCCGTGAGTTTTTACATGTTACGTGAATTTTTGGAAATTTTTGGGCGTCTGTTTATATTTTTAATTATTATAATGGCTTATTTGAGGAATCTGTATATTAACTGTTAAAAATACTTTTTTGTGTGATTTTACTGCTCGAATTTGTTGGTTTCATAATTATTATGGTGTTTTGTGATGAAATTAAGGATACACTTTTAAATTGTTTGAAGGCTTGTAAATCGGATATAATTTATAATTTAATATATTCGGGTTGCTTGATTTTCGTAGTATACAGTATGCATCATTTCGGTAACCACATGTTTAGATTTGATTTATGGAATAAAATGATTTAATTGTTATTACTCTTTTAATGAATATGATTTAGAGTTAATTGGTGATGTATTTGTGATTGAGTGTGGTTCTTTGTAAAAACCAAGTATATTGTCATTGATGATGTTTGGGAATGTTCAAGTGTTATTGTGAGAGTTATTTGTTGATTATTGTATAAGTGATTTATTTTGAGGAATTATGAAGAACTGTTTGATGAACTGTGGGTATAAGGCCGGGTGGCATCCCCTTTTTGATGAATATTTTTGATGAATGATACTTAGTTTGTATGCATGATTGTATTTTGAGATAAGAATATCCCGGTGGGATAGATGTAGTCCCCGGTTAAGAACATGCCAACCACCCGGTTTTGCGAACTAGGGGTACACACGGGTTAATTGTTGTCGTCCGAGAGGTCGGGGAGTTCGCGTGTTCTACCCCGCATCGGGATTTTGGCCATTCTTAGACACGGGCAGTGGGGAACGTAAGCCCATGGGCGACCCGGAGATTGCGATCGACAAACCTTAGGAAGTGATTTGCGAATCACTGGCGTTCGGTTTCTGACTCAATAACTTGTTGAATTCTTGATTTATTATTATTTTTATATATTAGAATTATGTCACTCACTCTATCATGTTTACTTATTGTTGATGATCACTTGTTTCATCTATGAGCTTTATGATTTCTATGTGCATGCTATTGATGTAATGATTGCATGTTATTCCTTTCTTAATAATCTTCTTCTGAATCGTGCTTTGATTGCTATTGTTTCGGGAGGAAGCGCTAGTTACTCCCCACCGATTGTGGATATTTGTTGTATATTTTGCGGGTTTTGTTGATGGGGATTTTCTTTGATTTTGGGCTCGGGTTGAGATGCGAGAAATAATCTATTAGGGTTTTAGTTCTAGACTTCTCTTTAGTTTGAGATAGTTTTCTCATTTCGATTTTTAATCTAAGTAATTAATTTACTTATAGTATTTACTTATGTTTGTTTTTACCACTTAGTTATTTAAACACTATACTTGTAGTAGTGACATTCCCAGAAGACGATGTTTCCGCCATCGTCCTATTAAATATATTATTATTTCTTTCTTTTCCGCATTTGAAATTCTGGGGTGTTACTATGGGGCGTTGGTGTGTGCCCAATGATGGTGAGCTTAAGAGAAGGATTCTCGAGGAAGCTCATAGTACTCCTTATTCCGTTCATCCTAGGGGTGACAAGCTTTATAAGGATCTCGAAGGCTAATTTTTGGTGGCCTGGTATGAAAAAGAGAGATTGCCGAGTTCGTAGCTAGGTGTTTGGTTTGTCAGAAGGTGAAAATTGAGCATCAGAGGCCTGGTGGTTTGTTGCAACCTTTGCCTATTCCTGCTTGGAAGTTCGACTCGATCTCGATGGATTTTGTGATGGGTTTGCATAGAGTGCCGGTGGATTGAATCTTTGTGTGGGTGATTGTGGATCGATTGACTAAAGTGGCTCGTTTTATTGCGATGAAGAACACTTGGTCTATGGAAGAGTTAGCTGAAGCTTATGCTAATGAGATCATTCGTCTTCATGGGGTTCCCAAAGACATTGTCTCTGATCGTGATCCGCGATTCCTATCCCATTTCTGGATTGCTTTGCAAGAGGCTTTTGGTTCGAAGTTGAAGCTGAGTACTGCATTTCATGCAGCTACCGATGGTCAGACTGAGAGGACTATTCAGACCTTGGAAGATATGCTTCGTGCTTGTGCCTTGGAATTTCAGCCAGTCTTGGGTCAAGTCTCTTAGCTTGGTGGAGTTTTCTTATAACAACAGTTATCAAGCTAGTATCCAAATGGCTCCGTATGAGGCTCTCTATGGAAGGAAGTGTCGTAGTCCTACTTGTTGGAGCGACATCAGTGACTCATTGATTTTGGGCCCGGAGTTAATTCGGGATACGGTTGAGCGAGTGAAAGTAATTCAAGCGAAGATGAAGGTCTGCTCAAGATCGGCAGAAGTCGTATGCTGATTTGCGTTGGAAACCTATTTCTTTTGAGGTGGAGGATAAGGTGCTTTTGAGGGTTTCTCCGATGATGGAGTGATGCGGTTTGGTCAAAAGGGCAAGTTGAGTCCGAAGTACGTAGGACCCTATGAGATTCTTGAAAGGATCGGGGAGGTCGCGTATCGTTTGGCGTTGCCGCCAGAGCTGTCGAAGGTTCATGATGTGTTTCATGTGTCGCAGTTGCGCAGGTATCGTAGTGATCCTTCGCATGTGATCCCTGTTGAGTCGGTGTCAGTTGAGCCGAATCTGACTTTTGAAGAGCGACATGTTCGTATATTGGACCGTCAGAACCGTGCTCTTAGAAGAAAGGTGATTCCCTTGGTTAAAGTACTTTGGAGAAGTCAAAAGTACGAAGAAGCTACTTGGGAAACCGAAGAGTCAATGCGACTGAAATACCCGGAACTATTTGTTTCAGGTACTATTTGTGTTCTTGTCTTGTTTGTGTGTTTTTGAAGTTTCGAGGACGAAACTTTATTTAAGGAGGGGAGATTGTAACAACCCATAATTTTGCTCCTAGTTTTTCGTAAGAAATTTCTCTAAAACTATTATTTTCTCTAAATTAATTATTTTTATTTTATAATTTTGGGAGCCGAATTATTATTTTTATTTTTATGGCATGTTAATGTGTTTATTTCATTTATATTTATAATATAATTTATTAGAATTATTTTTATTATTAAGTATTTTCAAAGTTTAGGCGCGATTTAGGAATTAACCGTTTTATCGCGTATCGGGCTTTCGGAGCATGGATCATTGTTGAATTGGGCCGAAAGTTTTGTGTGGGTTTTGGGCTTGGGGCAGCCGGCCAAGTGAAGTAATAGGAGAGCCTTCTCCTTTTCTTTTCTCTTTTGTTTTCCTTAAGACTCTTTGATGCCTTATAACCCCCATAACCCCCCCTTAATGATTTCTTTAATTAAAATCTCATTAAACCTCTTAATTCACTTCAAATTCTGATTAGAAAATCAGAATCCTTTGGCTGCCATTCTCCATATTTTCGGCCATCATCACCATTTTCATTCTCTCAAATTTTCTTCATTTCTTCTCTTTGATAATTGTTCGCGAATTGTTTTTGTGGCTTTTTCCTTATACTTGGTGCTTGGAATTTGAAGAAGAAGAGGGTCACACGCCTATTGTGGGGATTTCCAGAAGTTTTCAGCTCGCCTCCGACGATCCAGGTAACTAGTTGTTATCCTAGAATCATAGTGATTAGAGTAGTATTCGGTATTAGATTAATACGTTAGGAATTATCTAAAATACTTTTTGAATGAGATTTTTGACGAAATTTTACATGAACATACGTGACACATGCTATGTGAATACTGTGTAGAGAAAAATAATTTTTGCATGATTTTTAATATTTATTTGATTTAATTAGCATTTTGTGTGTTTTTGGCTAAATTTCATAATAATTATTGAACGACTTTTGAAATTGATGAAATCATTTTTCTTAGATCATGTAACATGCGTATAATGTATTCCATGCCTTAGAATAATTTTTATCTACTTTTTACTGTTTTAATTAATTGATATATCTGTTTTTGTAATTTCTGTTCTGTCAGTATATAATTCATGAAAATTATTTGTATAGAAATAAAAATTAATTTGTTTGGATAATATGTATTTCCGTGAGTTTCGACATGTTATGTGAATTTTTGGTAATTTTTGGGCGTCTGTTTATATTTTTAATTATTATAATGGCTTATTTGAGGAATCTGTATATTAACTGTTAAAAATACTTTTTGAGTCCCAAAATTATAAATAAAAATTGTACCATGTCAGTAGAGCTATTAGGGTTATATGATAATTTTTGTGTGATTTTAATGCTCGAATTTGTTAGTTTCATAATTATTATGGTGTTTTTGTGATGAAATTGAGGATACACTTTTAAATTGTTTGAAGGCTTGTAAATCAGATATAATTTATAATTTAATATATTCTGGGTTGCTGATTTTCAGTAGTATACAGTATGCATTATTTCGGTAACCACATGTTTAGGTTTGATTTATGGAATAAAATGATTTAATTGTTATTACTCTTTTAATGAATATGATTTAGAGTTAATTGGTGATGTATTTGTGATTGAGTGTGGTTGCTGTAAAAACCAGTATATTGTCATTGATGATGTTTGGGAATGTTCAAGTGTTATTGTGAGAGTTATTTGTTGATTATTGTATAAGCGATTTATTTTGAGGAATTATGAAGAATTGTTTGATGAACTGTGGGTATAAGGCCGGGTGGCATCCCCTTTTTGATGAATATTTTTGATGAATGATACTTAGTTTGTATGCATGATTGTATTTTGAGATAAGAATATCCGGTGGGATAGATGTAGTCCCCGGTTAAGAACATGCCAACCACCTGGTTTGCGAACTAGGGGTACACCTGGGTTAATTGTTGTCGTCCGAGAGGTCAAGGAGTTCTGCGTGTTCTACCCTGCATCGGGAGTTTGGCCATTCTTAGACACAGGCAGTGGGGAACGTAAGCCCATAGACTGACCTAGAGATTGCGATCTGACAAACCTTAGGAAGTGATTTGCGAATCACTGGCGTTCGGTTTCTGACTCAATAACTTGTTGTATTTTGATTTATTATTATTATTATTTATTTATATTGGAATTATGTCACTCACTATATTTACTTATTGTTGATGATCTCTTGATTTATCTATTTGCTTTAAGATTTCTATGTGCATGATATGATGTAATGATTGCATGTTATTCCTTTCTTAGTAATCTACCTCTGAATGGTGCTTTGATTGCTATTGTTCTGGGAGAACTGCTAGTTACTCCCCACTGACTGTGGAAATATGTAATATAATCTTGCAGATGGAAATGAATGCTAGGCTTGTGACTGCTTGGGCTAGCAGTGTGAGAGTTGGTTGTGAGAAGAAGCTTCTAGTTCTGTTTTTGGTAGATGAACTCTATATAGGCCATAGGGAGACTTATTTTTGGATTGCTTTCAAGGATATTAGTTTTATTTAAGTTTATTTTGGGAGACTTGCATGTCTCATGGTATTTTGGATTTGATAGTATGAAACAATTTGGGATACTTCTTTTATGTTAGAACTATGATGTTTACTCGGAGATTTATTCTCTTTTTAAGCTATGAATATTGAGTTATTATCTTTATTTATTGTTTTAGAGTAGCATAACCGTCCCGACGTTATTTCCGCTAACGTCATTTTAGTATTCCTTGAATCGTTAATGTCTAGTATCTTAGTAGTAGAAGGACGGGGTGTTACAGTTGGTATCAGAGCCCCACACACCAACGCCCCATAAACCTCAAGCTATCATCAGCACAGATCTCAAAATTCTCTGCACGACCTTGCATCTTTGCTTCACGGATCTTCTCCAGCTTAGGATCATCCTTTTGCTTGCTTCTTAACTCCTGGAACAACTCAGGCTCAGCACTCGTGAATTGTGTGAAGAGTTGACATTGGTGAATGTGCTCACTTCATAGCAGTCTTTAGCATTTGATGCATCACCTTCACAATATGTCTTGGGCATGAACTGTTTCAATAAGTTGACAAAACTAAAACCATTGCCAAAATTAGCGATTCCTTGCTTATCATTCGGATCGTCAGCAACAATTTCTTCCATAGGATCAAATCTCATTCCCAATTCTTCAGTAGGATCATAATTCCTTTCCACTTCTTCCACCATCCTCTTCCTAATACCTTGTCCCTTTACCCTTACCCTTACCCTTGTTACCCTTCCTTTTTGCACCTCTAGGATCAATATTCCCTTCCAATTCGTCTGTCTTGGGGGTCACCTTCTCCTTTTCTGTGTGCACAAGCATTTTCGCTAATTTGTCTTTCAAACACAAAGACCGCTCGTATGAGGTTGAAACCATCCTGCAAAGTTGCGTGCTCAGACCATTTAGAAATGCAAAACGTCCGGTAGCCACTCTCTCGTCGTTTGTTTTATGTAGACTAAGGTGTCCACATGGGTTTGAAAGATGCGACTCGGCTCTGATTGTCCATCTCCTAAGAATGCAACCTTTTGGTATTTCAACCATGCCTTCAGATTTCACAACAGTAAACATATGTCGACAAGGAAACCCAATGGAATCGAGTTTCATACAGCAGCAAAACATCATCTGTTGATATTGTAACACACTATATATTTCATATATTTTACTTATGCAATCGTTCAGCCAGTAGGTGTTTGATGGACCGTCACAGTGGTCCAAGCATCTTTCCGTCTTAACCACAATGTGTCTTGACTCAAACTCTAGTTTCTTACAAAACAATTCGTATGCATTTCTCGTGTAAGTCTGTGCTGCATGTGTCTTGATTTCCGACAAGACGCCTTGGATGACAGGAAAGGTGTGTGTGGAAATATACTCATCCTTATCTTCATCAAAACGGATATGTTCCAGTACTTGATCATACAACTAAACAAACCTGTACAACATTATTTTCTTGGTGAGTACGGTCTTCAACGTGCTGTTCATTGACTCGCATCTTTGTGTGTTTCTCATCCCTACAATACGCAGACGTTAAAATTGTACTTTCTAGTACAATACAATAAAAAAGGAAATAAGAACGTCAAATTACAAAAGAAACAAAAATATAAGCAACGTTTGGTAATGAACAAAATAATAAAGGGACATAACCAATAAGTTTTCACTGGAGCTTACTTACTTACCGGCATAAAAATCCCCATGCATAAAAGCCTCAGCCCATTTTTCTTTGTCTCTGTACAAATCCTTTGCCCACTGCTTTTCGCTAACCTCATAAGAAGTCATCAATTCTCCCCATGCTTGTTCGAAGTCGTTTATAGCCTTATATCCATCCACACATTTCATGAAACCACTACGAAAACGCTTGTTGGTATGACCTTTAACGTTCTGCATCAAGTGCCACAAACATAACTTGTGACGAGCATTTGGGAATACGACCTTGATAGCATTCGTCATTGCCCTATCCCCATCAGTGATAACAGTGTATGGATCATTATTTCCACCAGCCTCTAATAACTGTTGGAGAACCCACTTATACGTCTCTTCCTTTTCATTTGCAATCAATGCAACGGCAAATGGGACGGTCCTCCTATGGTGGTTAACCCTAACGATGACGACAAATGGCTTCCTATATGCATTGACTTTGTAAGTTGTGTCAAATGCAATCACTGTTCCGAAAGCCTTGTAATTGTTATGACGTATTCCATCGCACCAGAACATCTTGTCAATCCCACCTTGCTCATCACGAGTGTACCTAAAAAAAAAATGGGGTCCGAGGATTTTTTACCTAATAAGTAGGCAATCACAGTTTCGGTGTCTCCATCATGTATCTCTGCCTTTTTGAACTTTTCACACGTGTTACAAATAACTAGTTAAGAATCCTACTTTCCTAAGCCCACCAGCTTGTTGGGCTATATTCCTCATAGTGACGGAAGGACGTACTCTAGAGTTGATTAATTATTTAATCTGTATTTTATCGGCTTCAGTGACCTCTCTATGGCTCCTGCAATTTCGTAAACCAAAATAACAATTTTTTTTAGCGAAATGAGCAAAGGTAAAAAAGAATGAAATATATCCTATTTGTATATGTTCAATTAGACATTTGAAGTACCGAATGAAAGGGACTTGGTTCATTTGAACAAGTTCGTGATTGTGCTCTTCTATAAACCGTGTCACGTGTCAGGTGTCAGAGTTGGGATCCCATTTGAAATTAATCAACGCTTTACAACATCATCGAGTGATAGGTCTATGTTTGCGCCTCCTGTCCTTTCTCTCCAAGTAGCTCACTGATCGGAATCCCTCCCGATTACACCAAACCAATTGAGATGTAATGTGTCCGTTCACTTTGCTCCTGATTGGATTCTTACGGCGTACACCAAAACCTTTCACTCTAGAGTACATCTTATAAAACTGAAGACAATTGTGATGGCTCTTGAAAGAAAGTTTTTTCATGTCATCTACTGTAAACTCTTCTAAATCCTTGCCAATTTGATCCCAAACTTCAAGGTCGAAGAATGTGGCTGTATTTTCCTCCATGTCAGATTCTGAATCAGAGTCCTTATCACTCTCATCCCCATCTCCAGCGTCACTTTCCTGCGAATTTTACTTGATGATTGCGTATTTGCCAAGTGGGAAACAAATTTGGAATTAAGATTGTATTTAACAAACGTCCAAACATCTCGATCTTCTATACAATAAAACAAGTGCATAAAAACGTACCTCGTCAGAATTGTTGTCTACAGTGTTATGTTCTGTATTTCCATCCACTAATTGGTCGAAGTTAATCGGAGTACCGTGGTGCTTCTCGATTTTTTTAGGGTTCATTGCACAAAAAATAAAAAAATGAATAGAATTTAAAGTACGCCATTATTGTTACATGAATTTCGGGTGAAATTAACCACATGATGTTGTATTAACACTAAAATTAACAATTTTGAGGACTAATATGTGACGTGCCATAGTCCTATTTGCATCGTACTCTAGTTGTGGTAAGCTTTCGACATTAGATGTGTCCATGATGTATATAATTAAACATGATCACGATCTTTACAAAGGGTTTATCATGTCTATGATATAATTATTCAATTTATAAACAATTGAACATTCACAACATCTGGTTACATACGACACAAGTTCAACAATTTATTCATAACACGAATCAAAAAAGTGTTATTTGAACTACAAAAAACTGTAACATACCTTTAAAAATTGAGAGGCCACAATCAATATGTGAAGGTGAATATATTTAAACTGATTTAGGCTCCTGACGAGAAATCCTTTTTTAATTCAGTGACCTAAATAAATTGGATCCTTGAAGTTCAGTTCCGAAATTTACGTGGGAGGTGGTTTCCATAGATCTAAATAGTTTACCCTAATTTGTACCTTTTAAGAAAAACACAACAAAAAGAAATTTGCTATATGAAAAAGGGTGCGATCTGATTTAATTTTAAAAATATTGTTTATTTCCAATTTTTTAGTGTATTAATTACTTTTTATAATTTGAACCAAAAATATAACTGATAATAATTATTTCATCATAAGACTATTGTTCAATTATGGCGAATGGGGGAAATTGGGTGCAAAATTGTGGAAATTAGGGAAAAAATACCTCAAATAGGGGTTTATTAAAGCACACGTGCAACTCACGTGACCTGGTCAACGCCGGAGATCTGAGTCAACTCCTGAACTAAGGTCATTTTTGTCCTTAAAGACCAAATCTAAGGTCCAATTTGGTAAAAAAAACAAATAGGCATTTCTTGACACGTAAAAATGAAGTTCTAGTAGTTTTTCTCCAATTGCGACTTCAATTTTTAGCCAAAATGACTCCCAAACCTTAGGTGGATTATTCTCGATGCACAAGGCAAGTAAACGAGACAAACTACTAACCTTATTTAACCCAAAACTGATGTTTTATTTAACGAAACGTTACGATAGAGAATAATTCCAAATTATAGTGGAACCATGTAGAATCCAAAAAATAACTTTAGTACCAAATGGAAAAGTCCAAAGTACGATGGTACCAAATGGAATTTCACTAATTTTAAATTAGTTGGTTATTTTTTTATTCTTTTTAATTTTTTTTATTGTTTAAATAATGGAGTTAGAAGCTTGTGTTTCTTTTTCTGATTAATTTTTAAAAACAATGAAGATTGTATATTCTCCATTTTTCATAATATTTGTTGTCCCAAACCTCATCCAACTAAATTGAGTCAGGAAATGGCCCCATCCAACTTAGGTCATTACCAAAGCATTTGGTCACACCAAGTTATAGATACAATATGTCACTTTTAATTTGGTAATTTGTAAAGGGCATCATTTTATTTTCACTTACAATATGTACTTTCATAGTAGGGCAGCGTTATATTATAACGAAAAAAAACAAAAAAAAAACCACATAATAGAAGTGTGATGTAAATGGCTACAATATAAAAGTCTAAAAAATGTTAAATCCAAACTACCTTTGGCCATCATATTTGTTACACAATTCATACTTAATGAAATCTTGCAAGTAGAACATGCATTGGGAGGAGGGAAGACTATTAAACCCTATCTAATGTGATTAGACACCTATAGGTTGCTCTTACACAACCTACTACACCACTAGGCTTTCATTGCATTGTATTAATGCTTTTTAATCAATGCTTTGTTTTCTTATGTGTCCCAAAAATTAATTTAAAGGGTTGCATATATATTACTTGGTGTGTCAAATATTTGTTAAAAGTTAATTTTATTTATTGTGAAAAAAAAAACACAACGCAGACAATTGTGAAAGTGGTGACTTTTGGCAAAAGAGCAAAACTCCATCTCCAACGCTTGTGTTAGTTGGAAGATTTAATTGATTAATAATTTGTGTAAGATAAAGTGATGGTGTTAAGTGAGCTGTATTTTCAATTTTTTTTTCTGAAGACAATTTTTTCTTTAAGAAACGTCAAACATACAAATTGTATAGAGGTGCACTTTTAAAAATGAGAAAATAAAGGAAATAAAAGTAAACACCCTAATTTTCTCGTTCCAACCCAAAGAATTAATTATCATACCTCATAATTACCACGAGAACTAGTGTATTGACCTCATATTGAATAAGATGTCTTAGTCATAAGTACTTGCTAAAAGGAAGACTTAGGCCTATGAAATTGAAATTTACTTTATTTTCATCAATTTTTTTTTGATCCACTACAGTCTAAAACTGTTTAATTCATTAATGTCCCATCTACTTTATTTACATAACATGAATTATTATTTATTAATAATTCCTATGTTCATAACACAAGAGAATAAAAAATTAATCAGAAAAAAGAATCTAACTCCTATTAATTTTACAACAAATGATTAATGATTATGACTTCAATTTTTTTTCTTCATGTCTTAGCCTAAATTATCATATTTATATACATGGAAAATTTTCCAATTACTCAATTTCAATTATAGCCATCTTAAATATTTCATTATCGCTTATTAACGTTAGTGTAAGCCTTAATTGCTATGTCATGTCTAAATACAGGATATGTCATGTCTAAAGTGGTTCATTTTTTATGACAACAAAAGTGTATTCATTTATTTTGCGTACATAAGACTTGAAATTTAATTTTTTTGATAGGGCAAGGAAATGCGGAAATCTTAATTGAGACAAAATTAGAAAAAACACAAATAAATTGAGAGATAATATAAGAAAAAACATAAATAAATTGAGAAAAAAACCAATGAAATTGAAAACTTTACTTTCATCAATTTTTTTTGATCCACTACGATCTAAAACAGTTTAATTCATTAATGTCCCATCGACTTTATTTGCATAACATGAATTATTATATATTACTAATTCATATGTTCATAAGAAAAGGGAATAAAAAATTAATCAGAAAAAAGAATCTAACTCCTTTTAATTTTACAACAAATAATTAATGAATATGACTTCAATATTTTTTTTCCTTCATGTCTTAACCTTAAATTATCATATTTATATACATGGAAAATTTTCCAATTGATTATAGCCATCTTAAATATTCAATTGTCGCTTATTGACGTTAGTGTAAGCCTAAATTGTTATGTCATGTCCAAATGCTGGATATGTCATGTCTAAAGTGGTTCAGTTTTTATGACAACAAAAGTGTATTAATTTATTTTGCATATATAAGACTTGAAATTTAATTTTTTTGACAGGACAAGGAAATGCGGAAATCTTAATTGAGACAAAATAAGAAAAAACACAAATAAATTGAGAGACAATATAAGAAAAAACATAAATAAATTGAGAGACAATATAAGAAAAAATATATTTCATTCATAATAGAGTCATTACAAAAGTCTTAATACTACTTTAATTACAACCTATAATTTGCTCCTACTACTAATGGAGCCAAATTACAGACAAAAACAAGAAAAAGAAGCATACAAAAAACAAGAACCCTAGACAAAAGAAGACATGGGAAAGGACATGCAAGGTCATGACCAAACCCAGTCTTGTTGCGGATGTACCGACAAAAGTCAGTAAATCCGGTTGTAGTTTTCCGGCGTCCGCTTGTAGTTGTCGGAGTCGGCGCCTGAATCCGTCACATCGCCACATGGTGGAAATGTGGGGTCAGAGGGGGTGGAGGGGGAGGAGGATGATGATTGGTGTGATGGTGATGCTGGTGGTGGTGGTGATGGTGATGGTGGTGATGGTGGTGTTGTTGGTGCTGTTGATGGAGGGGAGAGAGACTGGACCCTCATCCTCTTCCTTGCACGAGAGAAAGAGGAGGAGGAAGAGGAAGAGGATGTTGGAGTGTAGGAGGAGGAGGAGTAGGAGGAAGAGGAGGATGTAGGAGGGTTGGAGGAGGAGGAGGAGGAGGAGGAGGATATGAGTTGTGGTGGTGGTGGTAGTGTTGATGTTGGTGATGGTGGTGGTGGAGGACTGCGCGGTCGGAGGCGCGACGGTCCTGCAGCCTCCATTGTTGCTTTTCCCTTGTATGCAACCATTTTTTTTGGATAATATGTGATTGACGGATTTTTAGGGGGAGAGAATTTAGCAAGTGAATAAGAATATTAAAGTATGTCTCACCTTATATAGGATAAAAAGTGACTGTTGGAGGTACCCTATTAATGAAGTGGTACTTGATTTCAGTTGGTGAAAATGGTGCCTTTTTGAGAAAGAAAAAATAAAAAGTCCAACTAAAATGTCTATTCCCAAAGCATGTATTAGTTGAAAAGAAAATTGTGGCCAAATTAAATTTCATGAAAGTAGAGAAGCAGATTGATAAAATTATATAATTAACTATGTAATAGAGAATTTTCAACTAGTGAATTATATACCACTTTTGTTTTTACCACATACTGTTCCAATGTTTGGAATTGCCCAAAAAAAAAAGAAACATAAACGTGCATACTATATTGGTTTATAGAAGTGGTTTATGTCCAAAAAAATTATTAACTTGAATGGATAAAATAATGGAGATAACTAACTTCTTTATTTACACAAAAAAAAGTGGGGCAAAAGGGAAAAAAAGGACCACATTTAAACTGAACATGAGTTTTTTGAAAATCCAATAGAAATACAATTAGATCCACACCATTCTTAGATGATCTTATATTTAATAAAGACTAATAAATTAATAATTTCTTGCTTCATGAATAAGGGTAGAAAGAAAATTGTGAATATTCATATGTATCAAACGGAATAATATTAATTACTTAAGTTAGATAAAATTATATAATGAACTATGTAATAGATAATTTTCAACTAGTGCATTATGTACGACTTTTTTTTACCACATATTGTCACAAATGGTTACTGGAAATACATGATTAAGTCATTACCAAAGATGAGTATGTAACGTAAATTTTACAAGTAATCTTTATTGTAGCCACCATAACTTGTCTAAAATAACTTGCTTCATGATTAAGGAAAGAAAGAAAAATGTTCAATCACATAAATAATTAGTCACGTTAAATTACTCTATTGTGGACTTTGGTTGTAATTGGTGATGATCTGTGTCCGATTGTCGAGGTGTGTAAGAGATTTGGGAGGATATCTCTCTCTCTCTCTCTCTCTCTCTCTATCTATCTCTCTCTCTCTCTCTTCCTCATTACTCCATTTTTTCTATCTCACATAAAGCTCGAATGTGGCCTACCTCACTAGCAAGAAAAAGGCAAAGAGTAACTATTGAATCAGAAGAAGGTATGTTGTATACAAATTAAACTTTTTTTTTTACATATTTTAACTTATATTTATATATATTTGTTTATAATTTCCTTTTTGGATTTTGTATGTGGTTGTGTAAATTATTGTTTTGGTTTGACTTAACAAGGATTTTTTTGTTTTCAAAAGTGTTTGTTTTGTAAATTTTTAACCCTAATTTTGCTAAACTTATTTGCTTAATGTTAGGTATTAGGGTTGGGGTTATTTTAATCGTTCAATGACTCATAAAAATTAAAATTGATTTGTTATTTAAATAGGGAAAGGGTTTATAATTACAAGACTATTTCGCATCTAATTTGTGCTATGGTTTGAAATTTAGTACTAATTCGTACCTAAATAGGACCCATGTGCTTTGGTAATTATTTCGCATCTAAATAGGGTTTTGAATTTTGATGTAATACTATTTTTTTAATGTATATTTTCATGTCATATACTAAAAACTATTGTTTTTAGGGTTAGTTTTGGAGCTAGGGTTCTAACAGAATCAGTAGTTTTTGTTTAAATTAATTTATCATAAGAAAGTGATGTGTTGAGGTATTTGATTTGTAATTGTTCAATTGACCTAGGTATGGATGCTTTAGAGGACGCACATCCCCTTTTTGCCAATCAAAACATACTGGTGACTCAAATTTTCAGTAGGCTACAATGGGAAGATCTGCTCAAGGTTGAACTGACTTGCACCAAGTGGAGGGTATGGTGGAGGCTTAGGCATTATGGAGGTGTTACTTGGCCTAATTAGAGAACTCTGACCGAGAATTGGATTCTGAGGAACATTCACTTCAATAATGGGAGGGACTTGCATGCCTGGATCAACAAGGACATGACTGTTTATTTTGATGGCTTTCCCTGGCTATTCAAGGAAGACTGAATAGATGTTTTATTATTTTGGAGGTTGGTTTTTGAAGGCAGGATCTCAAA
Organism: Beta corolliflora; assembly: GCA_947648045.1. NCBI lineage: Eukaryota > Viridiplantae > Streptophyta > Magnoliopsida > Caryophyllales > Amaranthaceae > Beta > Beta corolliflora. Next base: position 3,884,501 of record CANSZD010000001.1, read on the forward strand.
TAGATTGGTTGTATGTAAGAATGGTGGTTTATTGTGATATGTGTTAGTAAGGACTGGTTTGTTTTTTTGGTGGATGTGATATGACTTTTTACTTGTATGAATTTAGGCTCATATTACAAAATTATTTGGATGTTGCATATTTTTGGATATTGCATATTCACTTGTATGAATTTAGGCTCATATTACACTATTAAATCCTAACTTTGACCATATATCAAGACATGCAATGCATATGAGAAATGAGGTACTCTCTCTATTTTCTTTTGTTCTTCCTATTTGGAATCTTTTTGTGAGAGGAAATTGGTCAAAGTAGGAAGAACTTTCAGAAACGGAGGGAGTAATATACTAAAATTTAACTTTGACCATCTAATTGGAAGTTTTGCTTATAAGGATGTTGTATAAAATAATTGTTCCACAAATGACTTTAATGAATTGGCATATAATTTTTTCCATAAAGGACTTCAATGAATATCCAAGGGGAGGTTAACTACCTACTTTAATTATACAAATTTATCCAAACAATATAACCGTTTCTATATTATCTATTATAAAACTAGTTACCTAAATAGGGAAAGGGATTTTTAAATAAAACAAACTTTCAGTTACATTTTAAATTGTGATAAAAGCTGAATAAAAAAAAATATTTCATGATGGAAGTAGGAGAAAAACAAATATATTGGGGAAAAGTAAAAACAGTAGTACTTCGGAAAAAGAGTGAAACAAAAATAATAGTTTTTATTTCCCCCTTAAATTAGGGATTTTATGATAATGGAAAGTGAACAATATGACTAACATGTAAAATGAGCAGTTTTTATTTTCCCCTTAAATTAGGGATTTAATAAAATTATTTGTTTATAAAAATATCTAGATGATGATAACGTGGATAACTATTGGATTTTGTTTCCCTTTTTTCCTAAACCATTTTGTTTAAATAAAGCAGTTATCTCTTGGCTATATTTTAAGTGATATTGTTTCTTAAATCCATTTTATTTTCCCTGGCTGCCATATATATATTAGTTGTTCAATGTGCATGTTGGAAATAATATATTAGCTAAATCTGTTATTAAGGTAAGGGGTAAGATTAAAGAAATAATATATTAGCTAATATATTGTCTTCCATATAAGCTAATATCAGTTTCGCAATTTAGCAATTGAAATTAAAATGGACAGGTAATAATTAACATCTCAAATACGAGTACCAATGTAAATCTTGGATATTACATAAAGCGAAATCAACTTAGCATTTTTTGGCAGTTTGGACACTCAACAGTCAACACAACAAAGTCACGTGACGGGTTGTGCAGTGTCACTTCACTGAAGTGGAAAGTGCAATAATGAGCTTAGTTGGAGTGGCCTAATTAACTACTCCATATATTAAGAAGTCCTTATTCAGTCTATTTTTGTCCTTTACAAAAAATAGTATTCTCTGAATATCCACATCACATTCAAACCTAAAAAAAACAACTAAGTTTAAGGAAAAATGGGGTGGCCTGTTACAGGGAAGCGTCCAAGATTGTCCCCTCCTAAAGGTATGTTATTCACTATATTTATGTTTTTGTTGTTTAGTACTTGTGGTACTTGGATTTCTTAGCTTTATCCTACAACGTTGTTTTTTAAACTTATATGATTAGTTACATGATAAATCTAAAATTTAAATTGTTGTTTGGTCAGTTCTCCGATTTTTTAGTATAAAATATAATAGTATGAATTTTTTTATATAGCCGCAAATAAAATAATTCACGGTGTTAGGGTGTTATTATGAAATAAAGATAAGATGAATTTTTATTAGTTGCAAACCTTCGTGTATTTATTATTGTTATTTCTAAAATTTTGACTGTTTTATTTAAAAATACCATGAAATTAATTTAAAAAAAAGATAAAAAACTCTAATCTTTACGGTTTTTTTATAAGATACAATAAGATGAATTTTTATGACGCTTTATTGACATCCTTCTATTTTTTGTTCCTCATAGGGTTGACGACCTTAGATGACGCTCATCCAATGTGCAGATATTGCGATCTACTAACCTTCCACATTTTCACAAGGCTTGCTTGGGAAGATCGAAGAAATGTGGAGAAAACTTGCAAGAATTGGCGCATTTGGTGCAGGTTTATGCAAGTTAGAGGCCATGATTTTCCCTATTATGGTCACTATGACCAATTAAGGGAATGGATCATCAAGGACATCATTTACAACGATGGTCCTGACTTGAAGGCGTGGTTGGAGAATGACATGACTGCGTATTTTGATGGTTTTCCATTGTTGTTCAAGGAGGATTAAAGTGTACAACAATTTCTTTTGCTTGGATTTCTTAGGTTTTATGGTATTATCCTAAGGGCATATGTATGACAACTTTTATTTTATCAATATGGACGTCTTTAGTAAAATCAATGAAGTGGCTGTTGTTTTTGTTAGGTTTAATGAATTTTACTTTCGCTTACAATCTTATGTTATTGGGTTTAAGAATATCAAAATTATTATATAAGATGTCGTTAAACAAAAATCATGTATGGACCCTTATAATGGATACAACTTGAATGATTATAGTGGCCAGTGGCTGCAACTCAATTTTACATAGATATAAATATCTAATCTTAATTTTGTGAATGGATCTACAATTTTGTTGTTAGAATTGTTGGTTTATGTCATTGATTGGTCCCCTAGGTGTCGTTATTTCCTATGGTTCCGAGTCAAGAATAAAATCACCCTAGCCTAACTAACTAGCCTAATAAGGTAGTATAGCGTAGTAAGGGGTCGTATCCACGGAGAAGCAAGGGGTTTTACACTTAGCTCGAGATGCAAATCAATTAATGGGAGTAAAATGGGTTTAAATAAACAATTAGACTAACTAAGGCAAATAGAATAAGAGTGATTAATTAATGAGACAAACACTAGGGATAGGGGGGATCATGGAACTCACAACAACAATTTCAACAACAATGATAGGCAATGGTTCAAGTCTATTGAGGGTCTTGGTCCAACATCAAGGGGTCACTTTCGCACACCACTCAACATTGTCTACCCAACCCCGCCTATGAGGTCGTGGTCTACCCATCATCAAGTCATCAATAATATCAAGCTTGCTCTCACACAACCCAACATTAGCACAAGATTCAAGCACAAAGGTGATCAAGTTTCATGCTTTAACAATAGAATACCTTGATTTGAGTACCAAAAGAACAATCACCAAAACCAACCAAACATCATTCAAAATCATCACAAAGTCCCATTATCCCCCTTCCCTAGCTAGAAATCTAGCCTAGGAAGGAGAAAAACATAGTAAGACTAATAAAAGCAACAATAAAAGGAGCAAACATACTAAAACTACTAAACATGATTAGCAAAAACAAGAAAGATTGAAACTTTAAACAATAGACTACTAAGACTAATCTAGGCAAGCATAAACTGATTTAAACAAGCATAAAACTAAACAAATAACTAAAATAAGCTAGGAAATAAGGATTAGAGACTAGAAATTACCAAAAGATTGATGCTTTGATTGATGAAAATGAAGAACAAATGTTGAGTTACAACTTTCTCTCTCCTAAGAATGTGTTTTCTTTAAAATTAACCTAGAAGAATGTGCTAATAACCTAAGACCCTTTTTCTAGAATTGGAGGCTTACCCTAAATGTCTTAAGAGAGGGTATTTATACCCCTCACAAATACAATTTAAAGTAAGGACAAAAATCGGAAAAATCGGAAGCTGAACCATTCAGAGCTCCCGCTCCATACGTGGAGCGTGCGCTCTAAGCCTGGTGTGAGATTTTGGGACTTTTCTGCAGCAGGTCGAAGCTCCCGCTCCAAGAAGCTGGAGCGCCAGCTTCAAATTCTCGGCAGAATTGCCTGTGTACAGGGGAACTCGGAGCTCCCGCTCCACGTGCTGGAGCGCCAGCTTTGACTATGCTTCTTCTCTCCTTTGCAATTTGAAGCTCCTTCTCTTCATCCAGAGGCTCCCTTTTGCTATTCCAAGCTTCGGCAATCTCGATTAGGCCGCTACATAACCTAAAAGAAGATAAGAACAAGTCATAGCATAGGGTGTTCACAACATCCAATCTTCGCATGAATAGAAAACAACCTAGAACTCCCTAAAAAGACTCAAAATGCATTTGACTAATAGAATCACTAACATTGAACAAAGCTAAGCTAAAGAAGCATAAAAATGGACTGAACAACGGCTTAATTAGGGTGGAATTAGGCCATAAAAGCGGCCTTAAGAGCCACTTATCAGTCATTGCCAAGGTTTATGTGAACACAACTACCCAATTAATCTATCACGTCCAGCTGCATAAAGAATAAAGATGAAACAATTATTGCTTATTGCAGCATATTTCACTAGTGGAAAAAACCTTCTATGACACAACAAAACTGATCCGGTTCTCTCAAAATCGGATCAGTAAATCCACCAAATTATGGGCGCTAAATTATGGGTCAATTAACTGATCCGGTTGGGAGGAAAAACGGATCAGTTTTCATTAACTGATCCGGTTCGTACCATTTGGATCGATTACGGTCCAAAATGAACGGCCCAACGTCCACATCTCTCGCCCATTTCTCTCGCCCAATATAATAAACTCTAACTTCTATTCCCCTCACTCCCCTCCATCCTCTACTGATCCCTCCTCAAACGCCTCTCATCTCAAAACCCCCCCAAACCCTAACTCCATCTTCTACTGATCTCCGCTTTTCCGTTTCCTCGCTCCTCGCGAACTAGCACCACTCTCAAAAACCTCCGCCTCAGCAACCACACCAGCTCTTTCTCTCCATCTCTCTCGAAGTTGATGAATTGTTTAAGAGCAACAATGGCGATAATGCCGATGAACAATGGGTCGTGTTCCTGTGCCTCGAAGTTGATGAATTCTTCAAGTTCGTACTGTAAATTTAGGGTTCATCCTCTGACTGTTTATTTGCATAATTCCTGTTTTTTCATCTTCGTCTATAGAAAACGATTTTGATCTTCGCCTACAGATCTGGGTTGATGAATCCTGAATGTACGATTCAGAAAACAAGTTGTATATACGTGATTTTCATCTTGGCCATCATCTGTATTTAGTTTCGTTTTAATTACTTTATAGGGTTTGTCGAATCTTTAATTTATTTTTCTGTGATTCAATTGTTCTTTTATTATCATTGAATTATAACCTAATGTGATGTATTAATAGTTGTTTGATGACGTTTACGTTAATTATTAGAGTTGGAAAGTCTGGCTTTTGAGGAAAAGGAACTGGCTTTTGGGTATTGTTATTGTGTTGGACTTGGTAATGGTTTTCTTTGAAGCCTTCTAAAGAACTTCAAGGCCACTATGATCATTAAGTCTGTGGACCCTGAACTTTATCCAACGGTATTCCCGATGTCGTTGGACCCTGCCTGTCAAAACTGGTTTTTACTCCCTGGACCCCAAACACGTTGAAACATGGGGTGACGTATCCAATGTAGATTTCCCCATCATGACTTCATAGATGGTCAGGAACCAAAAATTGAGTTCGGGGGTGAGGGTACAATATAGTCATGAACTATATTGCCCATTGCTGGCCTCTACTAAATACCGATTCATTACATATTTTTTACAAAAGAATAATCAAATAACGTTTTAAGCACCCTAAAAATAATTAATCTGAGTTGGTTCAGAAAACACATAAAAAGACTAATTATTTAGTGACAAGTTATTATGCAATCAAATTACAAGGTTCCTAACAGGTTGTCCAAATTATCTGAATTAATTAGAACAGTTCCTTAGGTCTTGTTTAGCAATAGTAACATGTGGTGGTAAAAACATGCACGACAATCATAATAACATGAATATTATATACAGAAATAAAAGAGAAAGAGGTTAGAATTTACAAAGAGACGCGAAACGAATATTACACGGAATTGATCACCACATTGCCTAAAGTGACGGAAAACGAGAGATACACAACAATACGCCACGTAGCAAAGCGTGTGGCACAGTGTGGTGCGTCTGGCGTAGGACCACTGCGTCAGGCGCATCCTCATGCGTCTAGCGTGCTGATCCCACCCTCGTTTTCGAGACAGTTTAGGCGATGTTTTGATAAATTTGGTATAATTTTAGGACGCGAAGACCGAAGCACTAATTATATCAACAGTTTAGGACGCACTAAGTTTAAGACACACCAATTGACGCAAAGTGCTGACGCGAACAGTGGTCAAAAGACCAATTTGCATGGGACGAAAAGACTACGTGTCACACAACAGATGTGCGCGGCACGCGGGCATTGCGTCTGGCGCAGGAGCGTTGCGCCAGGCGCAACTTAATGCGTTTGGCGCAATGATCTGCGGCATGCATATTGGTAATTTGACGAATGTTCGGGCGAAAACGACGACAGTTTTTAGACACGAATTGCATTATTTTTTTTAGGCGCAATACATATCAACATGTTAATAAAATATGAGCAGGCAAAAATTACAATCACACATAAATGTCAAGTAACATGGATGCAAAAGTTCTCAACCTAAAGTCCAGTTCTACATTCAACTATTGGTCAGGTTTAGGTTAAGGCTGAAAGGGTCCATGACTAAGAGATTAATCCCACACTTCGTACTCTTGCTTAAAGAGGTGGCCACGTGTAAGACGCACTCCAGTTCTCAAGTCAGGAATAAGAGAACAATGCCATGGTTGGGTAGGTTTGCTTATAACTAAGATTCAACACTATCGTTCAGGAAGCTTTTTGGAAGGACAAAGCGCAAACCCCCCGGGGGTAACCTCACACATAGAACATGTGCTAATGAGGCAAGGTAGATTGTCCTTATGGTGGCTGAACAATAGCCATGCACATGCAAAACAGTATATTATTCTAAGGCATAAAAATAAGAATGAATCGTATTTTTCAAGTTTCACCCGCTCATTTAAAAAATTTAATTTTTTAAAATCCTCCCATGTGGAGTCGCCAAATTATAGGCGTGGATTTTTATTCCTCTATGCCTACACGTGGTGTGAGCGCGTTTATTTGACTACCCCATTGTTTAGGTTTTATTTAAAATATGTTTTGAAGTCACCAACAACCAATATATCATTATCCATTTCCCTCCACAAACACTAGTGGAAAAAACATCAAGTGCTCCGATTAAAAACGCTACAAGTGCTCCGTATTTGACCCGTAGCAGAACCCATACGAGCACTTGAGCATTTATCAAGTGCTCCGGTTAAAAACCGAAGCACTTAATTTTACAAGTGCTCCGGTTGCATTAACAACCGGAGCAGTTGATGATTTTTTTATGCTTAGAGTATGTTAAGTGCTCCGGTTGATAAGAGACAACCGGAGCACTTGTGCATCATGTGCTCTGATTATTTATTATCAACCGAAGCACTTGTTGTATTTTTTTTAAAACCAGCGCTAGTTATATTATTAGCTTCCTAGAGTATCTATTACAATAGAGCGCTAGCTGCTACATTTACAAAACACATTTACGTAGCCTGCAGCCTCATTTTCACCAACATACTTAACCTCCTCTTGCCCCTCATATATCACCAACATAATATGTACAATGATACAAAAAAGTGCACATGAAATTCAAAATCCAACAAATAAACATTCAAGATTAAAATACGTACTATTATTATATAAAGTGTAGAATTGAGTTACAAAACATTACCGTAGATTTAAAGTACGCGTTTACAACATATTTAGAATTCAAATTCATAGACAACAATCGGTAACGAAGGAAGCAAACTTGTCTCGAACTTCATTGATTTCCTCAACGGTAAATGACTCCTCCCTTGGTGTGTTGTAAACCTAATAAGATCAAATAAATACAATTATATATATATACCATAGCATGAAATTTTAGGTCACATTCTAGTCTATATGTTGTTTAAGAACTACTAGGACGACTACAAGTCTGATTTGATCGTTCTAGTCAAGTTTCTGCAAGTAAAGGCCATTTTAAAGCCGTTTTATGTCAAATTCATCCATTTCATACCATATCATGTAATTTTAGGTTACATTTTGATTTAATATGTTGTTTAAGGACTACTAGGACGATTACAATTCTAATTTGATCGTTCTAGTCAAGTTTGTGCAAGTAAATGTCGTTTTAGGCCATTTTGGGTTAAATTCATCCATTTCATATCATAGCATGTAATTTTAGGTTACATTATAATCTAATATGTTGTTTAAGGACTATTAGGACGATTACTAGTCTAATTTGATCGTTCTAGTCAAGTTTGTGCAACTAAAGGCCGTTTCAAGGCCGTTTTGGGTCAAATTCATCCATTTCATACCATAGCAAGTAATTTTAGGTTACATTCTGATCTGATATGTTGTTTAAGGAGTATTAGGACGATTACAATTCTAATTTGATCGTTCTAGTCAAGTTTGTGCAGGTAAAGGCCGTTTCAAGGCCGTTCTAGGCCGTTTTGGGTTAAATTCGTCCATTTCATATCATATCATGTAATTTTAGGTTACATTATAATCTAATATGTTGTTTAAGGACTATTAGGACGATTACTAGTCTAATTTGATCGTTCTAGTCAAGTTTGTGCAACTAAAGGCCGTTTCAAGGCCGTTTTATGCCGTTTTGGGTCAAATTCATCCATTTCATACCATAGCATGTAATTTTAGGATACATTCTGATCTAATATGTTGTTTAAGGAGTATTAGGACGATTACAATTCTAATTTGATCGTTCTAGTCAAGTTTGTGCAAGTAAAGGCCGTTTCAAGGCCGTTTTAGGCCGTTTTGGGTCAAATTCACCCATTTCATACCATAGCATGTAATTTTAGGTTACATTCTGATCTAATATGTTGTTTAAGGAGTATTAGGACGATTACAAATCTAATTTGATCGTTCTAGTCAAGTTTGTGCAAGTAAAGGTTTGTTTTAGCCGTTTTGGGTCAATTCATCCATTTTACCATAGCATGTAATTTTAGGTTACATTCTGATCTAATATGTTGTTTAAGGAGTATTAGGACGATTACAATTCTAATTTGATCGTTCTAGTCAAGTTTGTGCAAGTAAAGGCCGTTTCAAGGCCGTTTTAGGCCGTTTTGGGTTAAATTCATCCATTTCATACCATAGCATGTAATTTTAGGTTACATTCTAATCTAATATGTTGTTTATGGACTATTAGGACGATTACTAGTCTAATTTGATCGTCCTAGTCAAGTTTGTGCAACTAAAGGCCACTTCAAGGCCGTTTTAGGCCATTTTGGGTCAAATTCATCTATTTCATACCGTAGTAGCAAGTAATTTTAGGTTACATTCTCATTTAATATGTTGTTTAAGGACTACTAGGACGATTACAAGTCTAATTTCATCGTTCTAGTCAAGTTTGTGCAAGTAAAGGCCATTTTGGGTCAAATTCATCCATTTCATACCATAGCATGTAATTTTAGGTTGCATTCTAATCTAATATGTAGTTTAAGGACTACTAGGACCATTACAAGTCTAATTTGATCGTTCTAGTCAAATTTGTGCAAGTAAAGACCGTTTTAGGTCAAATTCATCTATTTCATACCATAGCATGTAATACATTCTAGTCTAATAAGTTGTTTAAGGACTAATTAGGATGAAACTAAGTCATAGTTTATATGGGGACGGAATGTTACGAACCTTCTCAAGATCATCGACTTCCGTGCAACAAGTGAGTATATCGAACATAAACCTCATCACGTAATAGCCGCAAGCAACTCCATCATGTTGTTGTGCGCACTAAATTCAAAATTATATCCAAAAAATAATTCTCAAAATGGCGATCAATAAAATTAGGTAAACTAATAACTTAAAGATAGGACAATCAAAATCCTTTACCTTCACTGATTTCCATTAAGGAAGTGTGGCTCTTCTTGGACCATGTCCACGTAATCTTTTCATCACACTACAACACCACATTTTATAATAGTTACAATGTCATGATGTTAATAAAGAACAAAAAGGAAATGAAAATATAACAATACCTATTCAATATGCTTTTGATTAGTAAGCCTCGGGGTGGTTCTCGACGCATAGAATCAAAATGGTATATTGTGTGAGTTGAAGGAGATATTACCAAGATCATCCAATGGAGACTACAACAAAAAATTAAGTTCGACAATCATGTGTGTACCAATAATAGTTATCCAAAATAGTATTATGAAAAGACATTATCAACTAGGTACTAAAACATACTCTTCAAGGTGTGGGGCAATAATATAGTTATCTTTAGATCGAACACATGCGGTAATACTCCTTTCAACGTACTCACTCGCTTCAGCATGGTTGTTCAAGCAATTGGCACCACGAATCTCTTGTGGACATAACCACCCAACTTTTGAAACAGAATCACATCCAAGTAAATCTTCGTAAAGTGCACTAAAAGAAGACTAACTTAATTTAGATTGAAAATCGTCAACAACTAACAAAATATAGAAGTAGTTATTTTTATTAGATCACCTCATGAAGACTTGTAATATGGATACATTTAATATGGTAATGCTTCATTCTTACTGCGTTATTCACAGCATTCAAGCGATAATTTTTTTTTTCGAGCTCAAAATACGAGATAAAAACTTACAACTTCTTTCGGAGTAGTTTTTTGGGCATCAAATGCTTCCCAATCCTCTTTTGTGATGTGATCCCATATTTGATAAGGCAACAATGTCCGTACTTCCGTCTTTTCAGAAGCCTTTTCATTTTCCCCTCCCGCCTCATTTCCCGCTTCCTCTCCTCCCTCATTCTCTTTTTCCTTTCCTTTTGTCAACTTCTCAGACTTAGTTTTTTTTCTTCTTAAAGTGATCCATCCACTCACTAACTTTGTCTTGAAGTCTCTGAATCTCTCCGCAACAGCCGAAAGAAACACTTCCTTCTTCGCTTCATCGGGTTGAATATGAAATAGATTCTAAAAAATGGGAAAACAGAATAGTTACTTAACAAGTATGTTATATATAATATGCAGCCAAATACTTGGGTAAGCTTCTACACTTACTACCGTATGTTCCCACAACGCCTTCTTCAAACCCTCTGACACCTCACTCCATTTAGACAAAATGGAGATTTTGCGCATGCAAATGCCAACTTGTGTCCCATACTTCATACGCCACTTACCACATGGTTGACCAAACTGATTGTATTGAAGGTGCATGGGATCCTTCATGTTACTCACAATTCCTTTTGTCGGACCTCGTCCTCTTCTCTTTTTTGGAACGTGACTCACAATTTCACTTGTTGTGGTACGGACTTGTAAGCCGCCTTGAGTTTGAGGAGCTGACACCATCTCATCCTCCTCTTGTATAGGAGTTGCATTATCGGTTTGTTTCTCACCTTTATCCTCCTCCATCTCCGGATCATACTCAACATCATCATCACTAAGATCACGCTCTATTTCATCATTCCCGGTATCATTATCATGCTCCTTACTCCCGCATTTGCGTTTTGTTCCCTTCTTTGATTGGGTTTCATATGCCGTAGAATCAATTCCCAATTCTTGCATTTTCAATTTATTTTCCGCTATCCTCTTTTCTCTACATTTCTCATAATCTCCCATCTTGAATGTCTACAATGAGACTAGCTTCTGCACAAAGAGTTGATAGACATTCAGATTAATAATTCTATTGAACATATTTGTGGATAAATCAGAATGCACGCAACCTCAGTAGCATGAAAACAGAATAACAACACGAAAACGACATTCATCAAAATCTAAGAAACGTTGGAACACTTATAAAAGTACTAAAATTAAATCCATATGACCTTTTGGCTATTACACTACCCCCCAGGCTCTCCCAAGGCGGTTACATTATTCTTTGTTTTCCGAGTTATTCATCCATCATACTTCATCTTCTTCGCTTGATTTCCATATTTTCTAACTAAAATATGTCCTAAGCCATGTCGATTCTGATAATGCACCGAAAGAGAGAACGGGGAGATAAGTTGAGGAACAAGAGAGAGGATGGAAATTATGATTGCAGCCATGCTCTAAAAGATCACACAGCAGAGGTAGTTATCTTTAGTTGGTATTTCTTTGCCTCTTTTTTTCCATTTTGAACTCATGTGTGCATGCCTATTTTACCTGTTTGATGCGGTAATAGTTGTGTTTATGATTGTTTTGGAAAAAAAATTATTCAAAATTTAGTTTTTTATCGTTTGTTTTGCAGCATGTTTAGATTTTTACATGCTTCGAAAGATGATTTTTTTGGCCACATAGTTTCTAGTTTCTACCGGACGGCTATTAGACTAATAAAATATGCATTTTGAAATAAGGAAGGTATGGTACGTTTACGATTAGTGTTTCTCTTGTACTCTAAAAGTGTGTTCGATTTGTGACAGTGCAAGTCGTTACAGTTCATGCAACAAACAAGTACTTTGTAAGCTGCTTCCCTTGATAGTTCATGGTGCTTCTATGATCTTGCTAGCGGAATTTTTCTCTCACGGGTTTTCGTACGCCAACTCTAGAGAACACTTCCACGATGTTTGATTACGTTCGAAGATTTCTTTAACGAGAATTTGTGTTATATTTGTATCTGATTAGCTGTGATATTTCTTAATATTGAACATAGGTTACAGACCCTGAGGGGTATGAGGGTTATACATCTTTTAGGACACGGAAAGCACGCTCTCCTATAATTTTCTGACCCACAACCCTAAAACTAACCAATCCACTGTGAACAGCAGCAAATATGACAATAAGGATCAAGAACACAACTTTGTATAAGATAATTGGAAGACTCGGGTTTTTATGCTCGGAATGAGTTCTTTGAAGGTATTTTCAACATAAACATATGGAAACCAAGTAAAAAAATGGATATTAAACTAATGTAATAGCCAAGAAAAACAAGCCAAATATTTCAAACGAAAAATCTCCACACGTTGAAACAAATTCCATATCAGGAACAAAACCTGCCACACAGCCACAAATTCCTCAAAAGGATCCTACTTATAATTGAGATAGAATGAAAAGTACACAAGTATGACGCTCACCATCAGAAAAATAAGATGCCTCAAGACTCCTTGAAAAGAAATAAACCTGATCTCAAGACGAACTCAAGTGAGTTGGCTAGCGTGATCAAGTTACATTCTCGCCGCTAACCAAGCTCTTTGGATAAAGCTTGTTCAAACTAGTCCAACTAAACTAATGCAACTATATGACTCCTATTATGTTCACACTTCAAGTAGGACATGATGGGAGCAATACCTCCACAGCCTTCACCCAGATAAAGATACCAAGTTAAATGTGCTAATTTAAGAGTTTTTTTATTTTTAATTTTCTGTTAGTGTCAAGTAATTTACAAATGGATCATCTTACGCAAATAGTCCAGAGCAATCGGCAATCTAGGTCACAATGACAATTAGTTAAACAGAAAAGCAGTTAGAAAACTTAGGTAAAAAGATGCATAGCTACACAAAAAAATTGAAGGTTAACTCCAAAGTCACTAAAAACAACTGTAAAAAGCTTTTATTCGGATCGTCTGACAGAACACAAGTAATGACTACTAAAAAATTGCTAGTATGTAGAAAATATTTCACTAATATAAATAACTTTGTACATAGAATGTTTCGGAAAAGACAAAGCACAAAACCTTACCTCCCCAACAAAAGCCAATCGCTCCGATCTTAGATACACCTTTTCGCTTCAAAGATTCAATAACTAGATTTGCCTCTTCACAACCTTTGTCCTAAAAGATACAAAATGATATGCAAGTCAGAGTCATATGCAATACTCCCTTTGTCTGGATGTAATAGTTGTATATACAATTTTAGAATGTTGGAAAACAATTATCACTTTTCCTAATGTATTTTCAGTTTATGATTAGATTTCTTATGATACTTTATAATAGGTGATTGCGAGAGTCAGAATACCTTCTTGTGCTGCAAAAACAAAGTGAGAGCAGACAAGCCTTTTTCAACCAAAGACTCCTTAATTGAGTCCAGCTGCTCAACAAGGCTGCTCAACAAGGCTGCAAAGTCGAGAAGGCTACATTAGGTAGTTTTCAAACTCAAAGTATATTAAATTTCCACATTACTCATTATATAAAATATCATATGAAAACGTCAAAATAACGTAGAGAGATTCCAAGATAGAAAATACGTAATTTGAGAATAGGAACCACAATAATATGCCTCATATCAAGTAATAAAAGACGTAGTCACGAACTTGTATACATAATACCTTCTAAGTACATCATTCTGAAGGGTCGACAAGTATCCCTTCCGTGCGATCTACGCGCATATAATTTGTGTCGACATCTGGAGTTACATCGATTTTGGGATTGATGAAGGGTGGGGTGTCCTCAAAAGCATCATACTCTTCCTCATCATCAACATCGCCAATGCCAAGGATACTTCTTTTTCCTGGTACAACAATAGACCACTTATGATCAGCAGGGTCTGTTACATAGAATACTTGCTTAGCATGTATTGTAAGTATAAATGACTCGTCACTTTCACGCAAATGACCCAAGTCTACAAGAGTGAAACCACAAGGGTCATCATTTCTTACGCAACGCCGATTATTACCTACCCACTTGCAACGGAAGAGACCAACCTTGAAACAAGAATAGTTAAGCTCCCATATTTCTTGAATTCGCCCATAGTATAACAATTTGGCATCCACCGGATTCTGATCCTTAGCGCTCGCATAAAATGTAGATGACGCCAAAACAGAAACACCGCTATTTTACACTGATGAGGACTTTTGATCTCGACCTTCAGTCCAAAATGTTAATTCATTGACATCATAACCCTCATATTTGTTGTGACTTCATGAGGACCAAATGCTAACCACTTAATAGTTTCAGATACACCATCTTGTTGTTGACATATTACTCGATCATGAAACTAATCAATAAATGTCTTATTGTGCAATTGCATCAATGCCCTATCCCCTTTAGAAGGATTTTCAGCCCGTAGCACCTCCATATGCTCACCCAAATACGGATGTACTTCTGCAATGTGATGCAACACATACAAGTGTGCTTGTAAGCGCTTATCTCTAGGAGGTGTGACTAATTTTGAGCCAATCGTACCCTGACCTCCAAGTCTTCCATCATGCGAGATGTAGGAAGTCCGATAGGTTGTGCACTAGCCAAATACTCAGCTAATAAAATTACCAACTTCGTCGCCCACGGTGACTTGAATGATACTAGCTTCAGGTTGTGCAGGGTTCCTCACTTTGTCTTGTAAATTACCCATTCGTCTTTCAAAAGGATAACACCACCTCAAAAACACGAGGACCACACAACTTGATTTCGCGAACTAGATGGACGATAAGATGAACCATTATGTCAAAGAATGCAGGTGGAAAATACATTTCAAACTTGCAAAGAGTCTCTACAACATCAGCTTGAAGAGCATCAAGTCTTGTCGGATCAAGCACTTTGCTACATATAGTGTTGAAAAATGAGCATAGTTCAGTTATAGCATACCGCACATGTTTTGGTAGTATTCCACGAAGGGCAATCGGTAAAAATACTTGCATCATCATGACATGACAATCATGAGATTTCATGAGCCCTAACTTCAACTCGCCATTTAAGGATACAAATCTTTTCATGTTAGATGAGTATCCCGATGGAGCTTTAATGTCATACAAAGACTCACAAAAAATCCGCTTCTCTTCCTTGGATAACGTATAGCAAGCTGGAGGCAAATAATTCCTATTATCGACCTTATTTTTGTTCTCTTTATCCTTAACCTTGTTCAGGTTTCTTTCTTCTTTAGATTTCTTCCTCTTCTTGCCTTCCTTAAGATTTATTTCTTCTTCAGATTTCTTCCTCTTCCTACCTTCCCTATCCTGAGGCCACAGTTTTGGCCGAACTCCCATCTTTTCTAAGTACAACCGTGAGGCCTTGGTATCCTTCGTCTTACCAGGAATATTCATAAGTGTCGCAAGAATGGCATCACATACATTTTTTTCTATATGCATGACGTCGAGGCAATGTCTGACCCGGAGATCTTTCCAGTATGGAAGTGTCCACAAGACAAACTCCTTTTTCCATAACCCTGTCTCCTCTTGCATTGTTTTACCAAAGATCGTTTCAACACCCTTAACTTGCTCATAAACCTCTTTACCAGTCAACGCTCTATGAGCTACTCTCTCTTCAACTTTCCCATTAAATGCATTCTTCTTCTTACGAAAAGGGTGGTCCAGTCGTAGAAACTTTCGATGGGGCATGTACACATGTTTGCACTTAGGAATCCATGTGGATTCCATGTCATCGATACATATTGGACATGCTTTCTTTCCTCTATTCTTATATCCGGATAAGTTGTCGTACGCACGGAAATCGTTAATGGTGCAGAAAAGCATTGCACGCAATGTGAACATCTCATTAGTATGAGCATCAAACACAGAAACCCCTTCATCCCATAGCTTTCTCAAATCATCGACAAGCGGTGCAAGGTAGACATCTATGTTATTTCCAGGTTGTTTAGGACCAGAGATTAAAAGTGATAACATCATGTACTTGCGTTTCATGCACAACCAAGGAGGCAAGTTATATATAACTAAAAGTACGGGCCATGTACTATGTAAAGAGCTCAAACTTCCGAATGGATTCATTCCATCTGTACATAGCCCAAGCCTCAAATTCCGATCTTCATCCCCAAATGGCTTATGCAACCTATTAATACTCTTCCACTTAGGAGAATCCACCGGATGTTTCAACAAACCATCTTTCTTCCTTCTGTCTGCATGCCATCTCAGATTTTTTGCATCTTTTTTTATGGAAAACAAGCGCTTGAATCTAGGAATTATTGGAAGATACCACAATACCTTAGCTGGGGGCCCTTTCTTATCTCCATCTCCTTCACGCTTATATCGTGACATCTCGCACCGTGGACACTTATCCAAATTGTCATATTCATTCCTATATAGCACGCAGTCATTCGGACAAGCATGTATCTTCTTGTACTCTAAGCCAAAGGGACACATGAGCTTTCTAGCATAATAGGTCGACTTTGGAAGTTCGTGGCCATCGGGAAACATCTCACTTAACACTTCTAACAGGGAAGTGAAACTAATGTCGGTCCAATTTCCCTTTGACTTAATGTTGAAAAGTGTCAACACGGCAGACAGTTTGGTGAACTTTTTACAACAAGGATACAGTGGCTTTTGAGCTGCCTCCGTCAAAGACTCAAAAACACAAGAATGTTTCCCTAACTCATCCTCGACACCCTCCATCATCTCATCTACATGATCCTCATCATCCTCGTGCTTATTATCATTCTCCATTTCCTCAAATGCACGAGTCACGTCTTCTTGTTCATGGACATCATTTACACGAGAATTCCCTTCATATACTCCCTCCTCACCATGCCAAATCCATACATGGTATTCCGGCCTAAACCCATGACGAAGTACATGCTCCCTAAGCAAATTAATATCACTCACTTTGAACACATTGCCACACTTGACACAAGGACAATAAAATCCTAATTCTCGAATCACAAAATTCCAGTACCCCATCCACAAATTCTGACGAATCAATGTTACCATACATCCACGAACGATCTCTCGCCATCCAAACAGACCTCTAACGACTAATTAATCACATACAATAACACATTGTCAACCATTTAAGCATTGAACATACAAATTCAAAAAAAAAAATATAACATGAATATATGCATGTCTCCCAAAGGTCCTTATCACTCCAACCTAACCCATCCTTGGACGTCTAATCCCACTAGTAAATGTATGTCAGCTTCTCGATCTATGGAAATTCCGACAGCATTTCCCTACAGTTCTCCAAGTATACAATGTAGGTAGTTACTTATCTACATATATACCCGGAGAACAGATTAGGGAAATGAGTAGCCGTGATTTTCCATAGAAACGAAAAGAAAACATACATTTACCACCTAAGTGAGATCAAACGTCCAAGAACAGTCCCAAAACGGGGACTATCCAAGACTTATTCCTAATGAGTAAGTCTTGTATGGGTATCTAGGCATATGATTATGATGATACGTTAATTTGTGCATAACAAAAACAAAATTTTGAATAAAAATTTTAATCCTTTATTCTTAAAGCATTCTTAATTATTCAAAATTGAAATATGACCAAATCATTTAAACAAAAATGTGAAACAAATTTTACATAAGAGTAAGAGAGAGTACAACTAACCTGTGGGAGACCGAGAGAGGGGGAAAGAGTACACAGAGACGAGGTGTAAAGATATGTAGGCACCCTGAGCATTGTAATAAAAAAGAGAGGTACTTATTAATGACTTCGAAAACCAAGAATTGTTTGGTTTTGAAGAGAATGCCACATATAAAATAACCAACTAATGTGTTTACAAAACTATAAAAAGGTCGATCATATTGGTGGTTCGTAAACATACTAGAATTAACCACTTTAAAAATTTCCTCCATAATCGCTTTACCCAGTATACATAATACTTGCTTAAAAGTCAATAGCATATCTAACCATGCCATTTTCGTTTCAAATTTGATGTCAAAAAGATTTCTCAGCATGTACAAACAATTAGTACCTCCATTTGATAACAAATGTCTTTTCAGGTTATGTGCACAAATTAAGGAATCTTCAGCTATAGCAACGATATCAAAAACTAACACATACTATTGCAATAATTCGAACTTCCTTTTCATTGAGATAAACAAAATCTAATATCAACCCTCATACATAGTAAAAACAAAAGGCTCAAAAACTAAGAGAGAATTATTCAATCTTTCCAAGTATGGTTTCACGCAACAACTTCGTATCCACTCGGAAATCCAAAATTAGGGGAAGTTGATTAACCAGTCTCCCATAGAAAATTCAAGTCGTCGTGATCAGCCTAACAATTTTACTAACCACCCCGTAAAAGTATAACTTCCTATATGCAAACAAATGACCACTTAATCTGTTACTAAGTTAAAATTTAAATTTATGTGCTAATGTACTCATCTACAAAAAAAAATGTTGATAATGCACCAAAACCGAAAACTGTGAGCAACAACATTGATTGCACTGTTTTCAATTAAAGTGTTTGTTTTTGTAAATTTCCAATGTAACTTTGACAATAAAAAAGACAATTATTCATGAACTCCAAAAAAAGCAGTTTATTTCCATTGTTGAGACCTCCGAGTTGCGACAATGGCGAAATCAATCAGGTAAAATCTCCGTGTAAGTTGTTCAAATTTCTGGTTATGGGTGAATTTTGTTTCGCGAATTTGCGAGGTTTCAATTTAAGGGGATCTTGAAACTGATTACATTGATTACAAGAAAATTGAAATTAGGAAAAAATGATGAAAATTGAAAACTTGCCTTGAAATTACTATGTATCTTTAAAGTTGAACAGCTAGTTGAAGAGCTTGTGTTGCCTCGTGCACAGCAGAAGCCTCGTGCGACCTAGCGAGTGCGACAGTGGTAGCCTCACGATGGAGTTCGCCTTCACCAGATTTCCCAGTTTCAAAGATGCGAGGATGTTCGAGTGAGGCAGCAGATTTCAGTGCAGTAGCTACGACGGACGGACGAGAGGGTTAATTTCTTGAGGGTCCTTTTGAGCGAAGTAGAGAGGAGTTTAAACGAGAGGGAGGAGGGTTCCAAATTAATTGAGGGGAAATTAATAAAGTGGAGCGCGATCCAGTCGAAAATACTTATTAATTTGGAGGAAAACGTGTGCAAGTGCTCGGGTTGACTAACCGGAGCACTTATTCACAAGTGCTCCGATTGACTAGTCAAACGGAGCACTTGATATAAAGGGATCCGGTGGACTTATCAACCGGAGCACTTGTGAATTTTTAATATTAAAATTTTCACAAGTGCTTGGGTTGATTGTTCAACCGAAGCACTTGGCAAGTAGCACATGGAGTTTTTTTCACTAGTGAAAATAGAGTCATTTCCATAAATGTCCATAACATCCAATATACCATTATCCATTTCCCTCCACAAAATAGATTTCCTTCCATAAATCTCCTTTCCTTTTGGCAGGAGTTTCGAACAAATTAAAATGATCTTTTAGAAAATGTTTTTGTTCCTCCTTCATTTTCATTTCTTACCCTATCCATTTTTGGAGTGTGTCCTAAGTTAATGTGTCCTTGTCAAACAGGGTAATTAAGAAAACATTTCCGATAGCTCGTTCACGTGCGCGAAAGGCTAGATCTGTTCCATCAGCTAAAAAACGGTTAACTGTTGAAACAAGGATGGGTGATGAAAAGGTTACTGAGTTGACTAATAGCATTGAACGAATGACTAAGAACTTGGAGGAGGTCACTCTCCGTCTGCACCAAGTTGAAAGTAGTGAAAATGCTGGATTCACCAAACAAATGGAAAATGTTGTTTAAAAAGTCACCAATAAGGAGTCCTACTTCGATTTGGATGAGAACAGCAAATTCAAGGGAAAGCTACCTGAAAATTTTTCCACCAGTGACTTTCCCTAATTACTCATAATGATAATAAAAAACACAATTGAATCATGTAATAGACCTATGTCGTATAGCTTAGTGAAATTATCGATACCCAAGTACTTGAGATGAGTTTTGTACTTGGGCAACAAGTTGTTGACGAAGATGTGGACGAGATATTTGTTGGCAAGTCTAGAGATCATGTAAGCAGACTTTTCCCTCCACCTATTAAGGTAGGTGGTAAAGCAAAACAAAAGCTGACGTTAACATTTGGCAATTGATAGCTTCCTCTCATGAGCATCACATGGCATTACTAAATGCCCTCATAGAGATGAATGTGTCATCTGACACCTCTCCTGAAGGGTTGGTCAGTTTCCTAACTGCTGATAAACCAATCCAAGGAAATATTATTTCCTTTACTGATGATGACCTTCCTTTTGAAGGAAGCAAGCACAACAAAGCTCTGCATCTTACTGTAGCATGCATGAGTATGAATGTCCCCATGACATTAGTAGACAATGGATCTGCCATTAACGTATGTCCATTACGAACTGCGCGTCGCCTAGGTTTCAAAGATGAGGATTTCAGTCCTTCTCATCAAGGCATCCGAGCATACGACAATTCCCGTCGTCAATCCTTGGGAACTATAGCCTTAAACATCTCTGCAGGGGTTATAGAAAAACGCACGATTTTCCAGGTCATTGATATTAAGGCCTCATTCAACTTACTATTAGGACGACCATGGCTTCATGCGCTTGGTGCGGTCCCATCTTCCTTGCATCAAAAGGTCAAGATGATTGTGGATGGCATTCCCATAACTCTCGATGCGTCTACAATGAAGGTATAAGTAATAACACAATTATGAAATTATACAAATTGATTATCACCAGATATAACCATCTATTGTGAACCTGAGCTCAAATGACAGTAAATGCCAACACTCTTTGAGCCATGCTTAGTACATGATACTTTCAAAGTTATGATTGGTGTTTTCGAAAAGATAAAAAAGTATCTTGCGTCTCACACAAGAATTGCGCCAGGCGCAGGACTCTGTGTGATTCACAAGTACACGTGTCAGGCGCTCATTGGTGCGCCTGACGCGATCTGGCGAATGTGCTGGACGCACGTGGCGCGCTGAGCGCAACCGCCGCGTCCGGCGCATATTCCCGGAATATTCGTTTTTTTATTCTACGCGTGCTTTCAAGATGCTATTTTTATCCCTAAAAATTCGGAGATCGAATTTTACGGGTTAAAAATCTGATTTATGCTCTAAAGATAATAATAAAAGCTTTTATAAAAATATTTATTAAAATAATAAATATTCAATTGGGCTTTTAAAAATGGACTTAAAAAGATTTTACGGGTTTAAATTTCAATTAATCCTCATGGATAATTAATTGGGCTTTTATAATATTATTTCAAAACACATATGGCCTAGTTATTCGGACTGCACTTCCATTAAGTCGTGCCAACTAATATCGCGGTATATTTCATTATTGGACCCTTAAATGGGGAGACACGATTATGTGTCTACAAGTGCGAACAGTGCAACAATCCTCGAGCGCTAGTGCACTTTACAATGGTATATGTCAATTACTTGTATTTCGCTTTTAATTCGTTGGTAACTGTTTTACACGTCCATTAATTGTCTTTTTTTCTTCTTAATACTTGTTGTAGAATAAGCTTTTTACCTACAATGAGTTCGATGATGGAATCAGTATGTTGGAGAAGGCGTGTGCACAAGGCCATATGGTGGCAACATATGTTTTAGGTAACATTTTTTATGCAACAAAGATGTGGAAGTAAACAAAAAGGGTTATGAAATGATAGTCAATGTTAGAAGGGAATTCGGTAAGGTTGGAATTAGAGAATGTGAAGACAAAACTTTGATGCTCTTCGTAAGAGTATGGAAGAACTATAAAATTAAGGTGCAATCCAACCGTCTGATTTCATGTGACAAGCACGAAGAACATTTACAAAAGTTTGATTCATGTGAATCGGGTGCTTACCCTTGTGCAAAGGATATGGAATTCAACTGTGACGCTTGCCTTTGCGATCGATAAGTTTATTTTTTTGTGAGGCACGCGTCCTAGATTATAGTTGGAACTATATATATTTTTCAATACTGTATTAGAATCTTTATGTCAAATTCCAATAAATATTAACAGCTTTATATTTTGTGATTTTATTAGTACAACTGATTCTAACATTATTATTGATATATATTTTTTTAATCCATCATTTAATGGTTCATCTATATTTATGCTAAGCGTTATATACTAATAATTTTATAAGTACATTTTCGTTGGAGTCATTAAATACATTTAATATCGACTAACTCTAACATCTATGTCAAAAAAAAATTAGAAATTAATTTACGACTTGAAGATTCAAAGCCCTGAATCATCTATAAGCATATCAACAATTACAGGAATACGAATTTGTGTATACAATAATCAATAAACAATAATATTTTTAATAGTTTTTACATGCAAAGTTAAGTTAAGTTAAGGATAATGTAGGTGAGAAGAACGCACCTCGAGATTCAAATCATTACCATATGGGAACTAACCCTAAATCCAACCACATATATGGGCACTGGCATTCAAAATTGTGTTGTGCGAATTTGTTTTTTATGCCATTGCCAATGTTGTAAATAAACACAAACAACCAAATCTAATGTAGTAAATCTGCATGAAGGAGTCACCTATATATTCATATTTTGTTCTGTAAAATCAACACAAAAACCCAAAAAGTTCAAGGGCTATACCTTCGGTGCTTATAGTGGCTACGGCTACAACTTTCCCGTAGGAAGTCAAAAATTATCAATATGTATGGATCAAGCATTTAATTGTTCAAATTGATGGTTTATGTTATTGCCAATGTTGTATATGAAAACAAACAACCAATTAATCTATAAAGTCCTTAGAACTCATTTTTGTTGTTGGCATTGAAAATTATTTCGTACATATGGATCTATTAATACTATTCTAAGAGCAATTCCAATGGTGAACATTAGGGACTTGCTAGCAAATAAAAAAAAAGTTAAGCAATTAGCCCAAACCATTAGGGTGAGTAGCTGAAATTTCATTTGCTAGCCAATGTAGCTTAACTAAGCCAATTTGCTTGGGCTAAATCTATGGGCCCATGTGGGAATTTTGGTAAACAATATCTATATTCTTCTCTACCAAAAAAACTATCTTACTTCAAGTGGGACCTACTCAAGCAACAAGTATATTGGCTAACCATTGTGGGAGTTTTGGCTTAAAGTTGAGTTAGCTAGATAAACCTAGGTGGCACTCTTGTTTGATCGGTTTTCCCCGTTATTATTTTTAAACTAATATAGTGGTAGGTGTTGTAGTTTTCTTTTATATATAATTACAGGTATATTGGTGAAAAATGGTGGACACCAAAGTCCTCAAAAGTTCCAAATAGATATTATTTTTTTATATTTGACAACAATAGGTAGGTGTTGTAATATTATCACCCAGTTAGGGGTTTTTTAGTCAAAAAGGGTGGACACATAAGTCCTCAATATTGGTGTAAGCAACAAACAAATACATATGAAAGTTGGCTGTCAAATAAAATATTTATCAAAATTTCTTATATTTGGCAGTTATATTTTGGAAATTACATAATCTCTTTTTAAAAGAAGATTAAATTTTGAACGCAGATCAATCTTTAAGAAATCTTAAAAATTTGGAATTTTGCCTTTTCTTAAAATACAGGTTAAAGCGCTAACATTTAAAAAACCCGCCATCAAGAGAATTAAATTTGTCTCTATTCTGCCTTCCAAAATACCTATACTTTCTCTCTCTCCATTACTTAACTTTGTTTATTTCATTTGCACCGAAATCCAAGAAATTACCATCAAATTTTGGAAGCATCGTCGACGGCGGGGTCAGTCAACGGTGGAAAGGTACAGTTTTTTCAGTTGAAAAAAATTTCACATCCACTACTTATTTGTAGTTTTATACTCGTTTTGCAATTGAAAAAAGAAGAAGAATTGTTTCCCAAATCTGGTATATTATCAACTGCATAAGGCTAATTTTGTTTGTTAGTGTTTGAAATTGGTTTTCGGTTGGCCTGAATGTTTGTTTATTGGTTTGCAATTCATCAAGATTTGACCAGTAATTGTTATTGACAGTTTTCGTACCAATATGTGATCAACAATTAACACTAGTGGAAAAAGTCTTATCTGACACAAGATAACTGATTAGGTTTTTTCAAGACCGGATCAGTTAAAATTAAATGATCCAGTCATTTATCAAACCGGGTCAGTTATTTCAAGTTTTTATGGCGCAAAAGTCTGATCATATAAACTGGTCCGGTCATTTTTCAGACCGGATCAGTAAATTGGCCAAAATCACGCCATCAGCCCACAGCCTAGGATGATACTCTTTTTAGCGACCCTTATTTCACAGCCCGAAACCCCTCATCCCTCGTCCCTCTCTCCTCCCACCCACAAAACCCTAATTAAACAACCCTCACCAGCCATCTCCCTCTCTCGTCAGTCCTCCTCTCTCACCCTCTCTCTCCTCCCCATCCTCGACAGCAGCACCAACAACAACTCCACAACAAGCCATCCCTCTTCCCTTCGGCTCGCCACAGCCCACAACCCTTCATCCTAATCTTCCGATTTCTTTACGCCACCACCATCTTCCGGTTGGATCTACGGTTTAATATCTTTGCGCCACCACCATCTTCACCCTTCATCGAAATTTTGGTGTCTTGATTGGATGCTTGGTCGAGTCTCTCCTCCGACACTGCCACCACTGAAGGCACAGATTCAAGAAGCTTAAAAATTCACCATTTTCTCTCTCCTCAACCCGCGGTTTAATTTCTTGCACCACCACCATCTACCTGTTGGATCTAGGGTTAGATTTTTCTATTTTTGTTGATAATAACTTCACGATTTAGGGTTTAGATTATTTCAAATAGTTTAAATTAGTTGAGATTATTGCGAATTTAGTTGGGAATTTCGTTATTGATTGTTGGGAATTTATAAATTTATGGAAAAAACGTTATTGTGTTTTTGATTATTGAGTAAATTTATCAAGAGCTTTCGGCTGATTATTGTGTTTTTGATTGGCAACTCTGGCATTTAATCAAGGAGTAACTTATTGTTAATATTGAAGTTATACAATTTCATCTCACATAGTATGGCTATGTTGCACATTTATATGCATCACTAGTTTGTTCTATTTGCCCAATATAAAGATGTGCAACATCATATACATGTGTATGAGTCGACACTCAGATCATCCTACAATTCTGAACTCTATATGTGCGATAATGGTATTGTTGCAGAGTTTCTTAAGGTCAACATGGGTTTTGACAATGATTGCATTCTAAATATTCAATCACTTCTTTGGAGAATACTTCTGTCGAGTTTGTCACCTTCTTGTCTACCCGAATGAGGCTTTGCTGGCGCAGTGCACTCACCTTTACTACAAGCCTTGCCTGACTTATGTTGTTAGCATAACATATGCTTGTCCCTATGATAACTACAGGGTGACTGAAGCGGATTGCAAGGTGCTAGGCCTTCCATTATATAAATGATACTTAGTTTCTAGCTGGTTGTATGGTGATTATGTTTTTATTGTGAAGTTATCTTTTATTTGTCACAGCCACTTTTGGAGTCAAATAAAGCATTGGCAGACACAATTAGGAACAAACGGGATGTGCATGGCAAGGTTCTTTATCTGATTGCATATGTCATTGTTCTTCATGTTCATATGGCGAGTCTCCAGTTCTATGCAACAGATGTGGAGTTCAGATTGTGCATAGTCAGTGCAGGAACATGCACAAAACTGTCCTGTGAGTTGAGATGTACTTTCTTTTCTTATTGTGCTGCATACTAATTGTCCCTATTCCTGTTTTTTTTGCTAATCTTTTTATCTGAACTGGCTGAAATCAAGGTGTGCAATCTCAAGTACAACAACCAGGTACTGTCCAGGATAGCACATCTACAGGAGCTGTAGCTGCTGCTGATCAAAGCCAAACTACTTATCAGACAGGATTACCTGCTTCTCAAGCTCAGACATCTCAAGCTTCTTCTTTTCTTTTTCCCAGTTATAGAGCTTACCGAAAATTGTAAAGGATTCTTCATTAGGGTGCTAAGTTGAGCTACATTGATAGACATTGTGAAGGATTCTTATGCTTCAATTGAGCATAATATGCTTAATAAAATGAGTATTGATATATACTATTGATTTTGTATCGATAAATTATGAAAAAATGCAAAAAAAAAAAATATTTGGTTTTTGGGGTGTTCAACTGCTCCGGTTTTGGGTCAAACCCGGAGCAGTTAACTTGCTTAACTGCTCCGGTTTTCACCCAAAACCGGATCGGTAAATGATTAACCGATCCGATTTAGACCGGATCAGTTAATCATTGCGAACTGCTGCGAGCCCATCCTATCCGGACCAAAATCGGATCGGTAAGTCCGGTTTTGACCGGATTGGATGGGCTTTTTTCCACTAGTGTAATATGTTTTATTCAATTGAAGTATTTACAAACCACATAGTTGGATCTAAACTAACAAGAAACAACCCTAGAAAAAATTTGTAAGAGTAATTGCAGCATGAGGATGAGTAATATTTAACAATTAGGTGAATAGTTAGTAAAATTTGATAATGTAAATGTTAGTGCAAAATATGGAGGAAGATTCCTGAGGTATCATCTGACCAATAAAATAAGTATTCATATTTTCCTAAGTTGTTTCCAATATAAGATTTGGCCATTACTTTACATTATTATGCTTTGATCATCATATTAAATTGTGAAGGTTTTATAATTCCATAACTACTAGCAATATCAAGAATGTCTGATAATGTGTTGAGGATAAAGGGTACTGAGTCAGTTGAGCCGAGTGGTTTACCGAGCAATAAATGTAAACAACCAGCATTACAACCCACACATGTTTGACAAATGATAGTTTTACAATATCAGGGTACATGGAGCCCAATGGGTGAATTAGATGAAGTTGTAACTCTTGAAAAAGGTTTTCCACTAGCTAAGAAAAGGTGTTAGAAGCATTGGGGTTTGAGTTTTTCCTTCATTACAACACCAAGATCTTGAGGAGAACAATGTGTAGATAGGTAATAGATCATTTTGACCAAGTTATAAACACATTGTCTGCTTATGGGGACAAAGTTCTGATTACTCCAAGACATGTTGAGTACCTTCTCGGCTTCAAGGACAATGGAATTGCAATTGAGGAGGTGGCTTGAATGGAGGACAACCTTGATAAATCGTTGGTTGGGTTTTTAGAGTTGGACATAAGAGGCATGGCCACACAACTCAGAAGGGAACAACATGACCACCCACGATTCAAGGGTATGTTCACACTCTTCGTCATGACCGCCATGTGTTCACCAACACATGATTGCAAGCCAAAACCAGAATGGCTTTCACCTCGTTCTGAATGAAGACCTTATTCCTAATTGGAATTTTGCGAAGCACATTTTTGATGACACGGTGAAGGCCATCACCGAGTTTAAAGGAAGAGACACACCACAACATTTGGGCGGATGTCCCCTGTTTCTAATGGTATGCAATGATAACCTGCTGTTTGTATTATGTTAATAATTTTTCCTATGGTACTATAATTATATCCTCTTGTTATGTTTGACCATATACACATAATGATCATATTTAGTGTATGTGGTTGGTTTATTTTTAGGAATCATCGTTAGGTAATATTTTGAATTTGTTATGGTCATTACATTGCAATGGCAGTTGTGTCACAGTTGTAAATTCATGGTTTGATATATTCGGCAGGCTATTTTCTGTGAATACTCTCCGAAGGACAAACTTCAAGAAATATGGAAGTACGATCTTCCAAGGATTAGAGACTGGAGTGATATAAACACAAAGGCATTGCATGATGCCATTAACAAGCTCCCACAGGAATACAAAACGAGTAAAGTAAGTGTCCCAGATTAGTACCATCCTATATTAACGTTATGCATGTTAGATTGAATGTAAAGGGCACCTTTTTTTGGGTGAAATAGAATTAATTCATGGTGTGCATGAAATGATATTTCAAAAATTTATAACATTGCCATGAAGTACACATAGTTAATTTTTTATGCTATAGATTGCCATGAAACATATAAGATCTGGCAAGATTGACAATCTAAATATGGTACATGTGAAGTAGGTTTTGGATATTGCCAAACAGGATCTATGTTTGGCTACCACTAATTTTATTCATGTTTTTCCACCTATGTTGGACAAGGTATTTACACATATATATCCTACTTTTTTTGTGTAGTTGTTGCTGGTGGTCGAGAAAGAGAAGTGTCAAATAACATGAAAGGTTCCAACTACACATGCTCAAAATGTGGAAAAGGCGTTTAATCAAATACTTTACAAGGTGGATCGTTGGGGTAATGTTGTAAATGCAATGTTTAAATTGGTTTCTGACTTCGTGGATAGAACATATCCTTGAGCAGTAGATGACAAAGAAGAAGAAATTGGAGTAGAATCTGAGGATGAACAAGAGGTTGAGAGAAGGAAGAAGCGGAAGAAGGAAATTATGAAAGGAAGCAAATGGAAGAGATGTCTGAAAAATGTTAAGGAGTGTAAAGATGATTCTAATTATGAAAGGGGGATGAAGAAGGCCAATTTGAGGATGTGAAGGAGCGGAGATGCCGAGGGAGAAAGAGACAACCAAAAAGCCGACAAATAGTATTAAAGAGCAGTGAGGAGAAGCAGGATGATGCCGAGTCGAATGAACCATCTGATGTAGGGGGAATTGGGGGCGTAGTCCCTGATGAAGTAGTCGGTGAGAGAGATACAACTGCTGAAGTAGAGGAAAAAGATAAGGAGGACGATAATGACAAGAAGGTTGATGATGATGATAGGAATGATGATGACAAGAAGGTTGATGATGATAGGAATGATGATGACAAGGAGGCTGATGATGCCGAAAACGAAGAGGAAGTCAATACGACCGCCCCACTAGATGAGGAGCATCCTGCCTCAACGACAGATGAGGATCCTCCATAGGAGAAGCAAGAAACAAAGAATAAAAGGAGGAAAATTGTTGAACCCTACTTTAGATGATGACAAAGGAACAAAGATACAAACTAAGTATTGAACTAACAAGTTGTTAAGTGAATGGATTTTACAAGGTATCAAAGAAAGGAGCAAAGAGAATACTAAGTCAAAGAAGAAATCAAGTTGGATTTGAAAGACTAAGTGAAGATGCTCAAAGATTTGGTACTGGAGAAGCATTGGAGTAAGAATGGTAAGGAACTGTGGCAATTTAGAATGAGAATAAGTGTTTGTTCCTTTGTAAGGAACAGACGAACTGGCACTGTCATATTAAGTTAAAGGAACTAACTATTAAAAGGAACTAGACATAGGATGAAGCAGTACAACGGTTAATAAATGTCGCTTGAGTGATTTATGCCTAGATTCTAGGAAACCGTTTTATTTAAGTAAAAATCTGATTTTAAGGAAAATCTTTTTAAGGAAAAGATTTTATTTTTATAAGATAATAAATATCCTTTTCGGTTTTATGGAAAATATTTTTAAAGATAATATTTTGATAAAAAGATGTTATTTCGGTTTTATTAATTAAAATATTTCTAAATTAAATTAGATTTGTGATTTACTGCTTTAGTGGTTGCTAAATTTAAGGAAGCAGTAAAATTTCCATAACCCACGTTTAATAGAGATCATGGAGATCATGGGTACTAAAAAGGAACGTGTTCCTCTAGTTGAGGAACATAATGGGAAAGTGTTTTTACCACTAACACATGATTTTATCCCACGTTCTAAGTTATCATTGCTATAAATAGTAATGTCTAATTAAGTTCCAATTTGTGATTGACCAAGTGAATTAGTGAGTTTAACTAAGTAAAGTGTCAGTGCCTTCATTCTCTCATAAAAGCCATTTCTTCTTTGTCTTCTTACTCTATTCCACTAAGCTATTATTGATCATTGTAATTTTGGTTTTGGGGTAAGGGGACTTTGAGTGAAGTTCTGTAAGAGAGAAGCTTTGAGTGAAGCGATTTAAAGTGAGATAACTTCAAGTGAAGTTGAGAGGAACAGCTGTTAAGGGAACAGTTGTTCAGAAACTTGAGTTTCGGAACTCAAGGTGTGGCCCGTGAGTAAAATTAGGTTGTAACAAAGTTGTTTGGCCTAATTAGTGAAATTGTTGAGTTTAAAATCCCTAGTGGTCGAGGTTGTTTCTTCTTGTTGGGCCCAAGAAGTTTTTCCTCGTAAAAATCCCTTCTGTTCCTTTAGCTTGTTTATTTGTTTAAATTTTACACTTTCGCAAAAAGTTACGTTTATTTCTATAAATACAATTCACCCCCCTCTTGTATTGTTCTTAGTAAAATAACAATTGGTATCAAAGTAAGAACTCACGAAAAATAGGAAACCCTATTGAGAAAAGATCCAAAGAACAATGAATACCGAGAAACTTGAGGAAGGTTACTCCACGCAAAGGCCTCCTATGTTCAATGGGATGAAGTTCTATTCCTACTGGAAGAACATAATGGAGATTTTCATCAAGACCGAAAACTACCAGGTATGGAGATTCATTGAAGTTGGTGATTTTGAGGTCACAACTACTAATGACAAAAATGAGGTGATTCCTAAACCCTTATTTGAATATGACAAAGCTGATTTTGAAAAAATGGAAGTGAATGCTATGGTTGTTAAACTATTGCATTGTGGACTTGGACCCCATGAACACAATAGGATCATGGGATGTAAATCCGCAAAGCAAATATGGGATTTACTTGAAGTAACCCATGAAGGAACTAATGAAGTCAAGAGATCTAAAATTAATTTACTAATGAATCAATATGAATTGTTCTCCATGAAGGCTAAGGAAAGCATACAAGAGATGTTTACTCGTTTTACTAACATTATTAATGAGTTAGCTTCTCTTGGTAAGTTTATTTCATCAGAGGAACAAGTTTGAAAAGTTCTTAGGAGTCTTCCTAAGGATAGATGGATGGCTAAGGTCACTGCTTTGCAAGAAACAAAAGACATCACTAAGTTCAACTTGGAACGACTTATTTGGATCACTTATGACTCATGAGCTCCACCTTGATACTGAGTATGGTGAAAGTTCTAATTCAAAGTCCATTGCCCTAAAAGCAGATGATGAAGATGACTCTGACTCAGAAGAAGAGGAAGCAGCACTCATGGTCCGAAAATTTCGAAAGATGTATCGGAACATGAAGAATGGGAACTTCAAAGGTAAAACTAAAAAGTTTTCTAACAAAGCTGCTGACAGGCTAAAGTCGTATCACCTAATCAAAAGTAATCCTAAAGTCCTCTAACAAATAGTAGTCAGGGAAGTAGGGTCGAATCCACAGGGAAAACAATGTTCTTTTCCTAATTGTCATTCAAATCTAGATTATAGGGAACAAGTGTTTGTTTGTAATTATACTAAACTAGACAATAACTATATCAAGAATATCAATAATATAAAGTCTAGGGCGTAGGTTCACCAATGAACAATATTCCAGGATGAAACACAACAATCAATAATGAATAACGCAGTCAAACAGGTTGATTTCCTCTCTCGAGTCGAAATTAACCATAGAATGATATTAATAGGCTCTCGCAATTTATTAGTACCAACTCTACCTATTGAAACTAGCCTTAATATCAAGTTTATACCTCTCGGCGCATAACCTAATATTGCAATACTATAACAATTAAATCTAGCCAAATCAGATTGAATAGAGATAATACATTCAATAGGAATCAACATACATCATCAAAAATCAATACTTTATAGACATCCCTTCATAAATGATCATGGATCCCCTAATCCCTAGAAATAAACTACTCAATCATAATTGGGGAAAACATACTCTTGATGAAATAAATAAACATGGTGAATCAATAATCAAAGATTGAACAAAAATAATAAGAGAAGAGAAGAAATACCAATTGTAGAACCAATCGTGCAAAATCAAAGCTTCTATTGAAAATTTAATGTAAATTGGGCAAAAGTAATACTAGGGTTCTTGAGTAATTAAAAATGCTCTTAGAAAACTAAAGACTTAAATTATAATGAGAAAGTGTAGTGTTTCCAACCTAAAAGGATAAGTATTTATATGAAAATAAAAGTCAGCGCAACACGCGCTTAAAACTCCTTAAAAATCGACCCGCCCGACCGGGCGGTTGTCAGGTAGCATAAGTTTCTCGTCACGCCCGACCGGGTGTTCTTCTGCTGCTTCTCTCCAAGTGGGCTCGCCTCGCCCGACCGACCCGGGCGGATGTCGCCCGGTCGGGCCCGCAAGGAAGCTTTGCTTCCTTTCTTTTCAAACCCAAAATGTGGCTAAGGCAAGTCTCCCGACCGGCTCGGGCGGTCTTCAGGTCCTTGACGCCCAAATTCCAATCTTCAAAGTGTCGTAACTTTTGCGTTATTTGTCGGAATTAAGCAAGTGACACTTGTTGGAAAGCTCTTGAATTGTAGAATCCAAAAGTAAAATGCTCGAGCTCTCAAAAGTGCATCATCTCTTGTAGTGGTATAAATGAGTAGGAAATGCATCAAACATGCTAATTCCTAGAATAATCATCCCGAAACTACAAACACACTATAAGGAGCACATTAGTACTAAAAATGGCTCCGAAGAGCGCAATTAAGACCAATAATCAATGAGGGACGGGGGTAAAAACTCTATATAAAATAGACATATCAAACTCCCCCAAGCTAGACTTTTCCTTGTCCCTAAGCAAAACCTGTCTGAAGATCAAGAGTTCAAGGAAGTAATAGTCGTTTCACCCCAACATAAAATCGTTGCAAAAAGATTTAGGTGACTATAGATCGAATCCAAGCACACCACAAATCACAATCGTAAAGCTCAACGAGATAAGCACCAATCAGGGTTAAAAATCAAAAGAGGCCACTAGACATGCACTACAAATCAATGAGAAGGATCTCACAAGTGGACTCTCCACTCATTTGTAGAACACTCTCCAAGCAGTTAAAATGACTGCTTTTAACCAACCCCAAGCTGTGCCCATCCCAACTCTCACACTCATGTGTTTGAAGGATGATTAATAACACTCAATTGCCAAACTTCACTAAGTTAGTCCATAGGCTTGTGTCATCTCTCCACATTAGGTAACTATACATGCAAACAAATCATACGACTCATTGAAGGTCGTAATGGGGCTCATGGTAGTAGGTGTGGTAAATATTTGGGAATGTGGTGCTCAAGGAAGTGAAGTATTACTACAACTTTGATGAAACAATCCACACAATATATTAAATTTCAACACAACTACAACCAATTTTCTTTTCTTTCATCTCCTTTCTCCTTTCATATAATCCAAGTAAAGACTTCCAACTCGATGTTTTTCAAAAAAAAAAATTCTTTTTTTTTTCGTATTTTTCTTTGAAAGCCTTACTTGTCTCATTTTCAAATGTTTTCTACTTTAGCTACTAGCTAATGAGGATAGAGGAGAATCAACAATTAGGACTCGAAAATAATAATAATGCAGAGTCCTTCTTTTTCCATGTACACAAATTTTTCTCTTTTTTCAATTACACCAACAACCAATTTCATCCATCAAATGTCAACCAACATACATTTCCTAAATACTTCACAACCAAAGGTAAAGAGATGTATTTTTGGAAAATGAGGAGCTCATAGCGAGGTTATCAAAAGAAATAGGCTCAGCTCAGAGTGGTTAACTAGGGGAAATAAATGCAGGAAAGGCTATTTGGTCTTATGGTGCAATTTCCTAAGAGAGTCATAATCATTTTTGTTTGGCCATCATATAG
Source organism: Beta corolliflora (assembly GCA_947648045.1). Taxonomy (NCBI): domain Eukaryota; kingdom Viridiplantae; phylum Streptophyta; class Magnoliopsida; order Caryophyllales; family Amaranthaceae; genus Beta; species Beta corolliflora. The sequence continues at coordinate 3,918,554 of CANSZD010000001.1, forward strand.
CCACTGCATCAATGGAGAGAAAACATGCTTGTAGGACATATAGAGTGCCACAATTATGATTCTTATCATAGATCAAAGTACAAAAATGTCATGCTCTGGTGATCAATCATTATTTCATGCCCATCAACAATCCAAAGTCAAATCACAAATATGATGATACGGGGCACAGGGAAACAACTATTCAACTTGACTCTGATTTTCTAGTAAACTCGTATTTTTGTTCTTTTTGTTTTTTTTTCTTTTTCTTTTTTTTTCTTTTTTTCTTTTTGTAGATAACTAAAAAGGGAAAACTAACTAGCTATGCTGAACTAAACTATGAAAGCATTAAACTACCTAAAGAGTGAGAGAAAATACCATATACACAAGAGACATCCTCCCCCAAGCTGAACTTGGCAATATCCTCATTGCAACAAGGGGAAGGAAAGGAATATGGACCTCAGTCGTCCATAGTGTCATCATCACCATCATCATCCTCATCACCAGCATGAGTTCCAGTACCGGTGCCACTCCCCCTAGCACCACCACCATAGGTGGGGTTCCAAGTGTACCAACTGGGGAGTGGACCAGCCTGAGCTATCGTTCCAATCCTGCAATACTCATCATATATAGGAAACATAGCTAGATGCTGGTCAGTGTAGATAGTGTCCACACGGTGCTCGAGGCGTTGAATTGCCTGAGTGTTAGCAGCCATATTCAGTTCCATACGCTGCAGAACACTCATCATACCTTCAAAATCAGCAGTAGGGGGAGGGGGATGTGAAGAAGAGGAAGGGATGGAGGGAGCAGGCTCACGCCAACGGTAGGTCTGAGGAGGCTCAGGTACTGGAGCAGTCTGGGGGGGTTGTCTCATCACCTACAGGGAGAAGGTAGGTGGGTGGTACAGCGTCCTCAGAGTAGTCATCCCCTATAGGTAATTGGATCAAGTCAGGATTAGGGAGGAGTATGGATTTTCGATTGGCAATCAGCCACCTAAACTGCCGACCACTAGGAGTAAAGTATCGGGCCGAAAGAAAATGGTCAAGACCAAGGTAGGTGACCCCCGGAACTACATTGTTCCGATTTTCAACATATCCAAATTGGCAGGCAATGTGGGTGACTAACCCCCCAATAACAATAGGGACAAAGGTCTTGACACTGCCATCCTCCTCAAAAGTGGGGTATGTGGTGGAAATTTTGTGTAGGTGATGCATAAAGGCATAGGCAAGATCAAACTGCATTTTCATTGTAGCAGGCCATAGGTAGGTCCCCAGAGTAGTGAGCTCCTCAGTCCGGGTTGTATTGGGTTCCCAGCTCCCAAAAATAGTACCCCCAAAATTTTTTAGGAGGAATCGGATGCTCGGATTGTGAACAGACTTAATTTGCAGATGTTGGCAATTTGGGGGTCTAACTCCTGTCAAGGCTTGCCAAAAGAGTCCCAACATCATTGTTTCGGGTTTCAATCTATCCCCCCGAACCGTCATTCCAAACAGTTGGGCAAATTGCCTAAGAGTCAATTTACGGTCCGCATTGGCAATCTTAAAATACAAGACGTGATCATGCGATGAATGCTTACGGATTTCAAGGGAGCTTAATAATTCAAGTGTGATATCGGCATAGGTTCCATGATATAGTGTAAAAAACGCCCCAATGCCAACCCCTGCAAACAAGGTTCGAGTGATTTCAGTGATACCAAAAGCATGCAAGAGATCCCGACTAACAAATCTAGTAGGAGAAATCATGCGATGTTTAAGTTTTTGTAAACCTACCCTTTGTTCTTCGTCCTTGAAGATGATGTGGGGGTATGAAGTGTCCGCGTCAATTGCGGAAGTGTCGTTCCCACATGCACCACGACGAGCCGCCATTGAAGAAACAACAATGGTGGACAAAGTTAGAAACTTCACAAAAATATGATTCAAAACTTCTTATATGGCACAATTAAGTGTAGGAACACTAATTACAAGGCAAAACTAGCAAGAATCATCACAAAATTTAAACCTTTACTCAATAAACCCATGAAAGATGGAGAGAGAAAGTGAGAGATTGAGGGGAGGAAGAGGATAATTGGAGTGGGGAAAGTGAAAAGGATGAAAGGGAGATGAAGAATTGTGAAGAAAATTGAGATTTTGGGTTAGGAAGATGGAGTTTAGAGAAAAGATGGTGTTAGGGTTTGGGGTTTTGTTTTGAGGAGAGAGAGAGGGTGAGAGGAAGAAGATGAATGAGTTGTGAGGGAGGAAAGGAAAAATCGGGCGTTTAATGAGTAAAACCGTGCTTCGCTGCTCGGCGCCCGACCGGGCAGAACCCGCCCGACCTGCCCAGGCGGAACTGTTGCCTTAAAATTTTTCGTTTTTGTGCGGTTTTTTGGCCAAGGAGCTGATGTTACGGGCCCGGTCGGGTGAGATGCGCCCGACCCACCCGGGCCGTGCCTAGTGAAACTTTTCCTTGGATTTTTTTTCCACTTTTACGATTTTTGCCAAGGAAGTGGTGCTTGCTGGCCCGGCCGGGTGAGATGCGCCCGACCCAGCCGGGCAGTGCCCAGTGAAACTCAATTCTTCGAGTTTTCGCCTCTTTTTTTTCTTCTTTTGTTTTTCATTGTGAAGCTTCGAATTGTCACCCTTGACACACATGCCTGCACTATAAAGTTCCAAAATATGAAAAATTTTCTCTTACTACGCTAAAAATAAAAAATAAAAAAAAACTACAAGAAAAAGGAAGAGAAAAAAAATGAAAAATCGGGTTGCCTCCCGAACAGCGCTGGTTTATAAAGGTCCCGCACGACCGTTCACCTCCCTCATTCGTCAAGTGGTGATGGTGCTTGGAGGTAGAGTTCCTCAACTAGACCCACAGAAGCACCTGTGTGGTACAACTTCAAACGTTGCCCATTAACCTTGAACACTTCACCTTTTTCATTCATAACCTCTACAGAACCGAACTTGCTCACTCTAGTAACCGTGAAAGGGCCTGACCATCTAGATTTCAACTTTCCAGGGAAGAGTTTGATCCTAGAATTGTACAATAAAACTTTGTCTCCCACTGCGAACTCCCTTGGTAAGATCTTTTTGTCATGCCACTTCTTCGTTTTCTCCTTATATACTCGTGCACTATCAAAAGCCAACAATCGAAACTCATCAAGTTCATTGAGTTGTAGAAGTCGTTTCTCCCCTGCAAGCTTTTGATCCATATTAAGTTCTTTGATCGCCCAAAAAGCCTTATATTCTAATTCGACGGGGAGGTGGCATGCTTTTCCATACACGAGCCTATACAGTGAAGTACTAATTAGTGTCTTGAATGCGGTTCTGTAAGCCCAAAGTGTGTCATCCAACTTCGTACTCCAATCCTTCCTAGACCTTGCAACTACCTTCTCAAGAATGGACTTAACTTCGCGATTTGAAACCTCTACTTGCCCACTCGTTTGAGGATGGTAAGCTCATCCAGTACGGTGGTAAACTCCATATTTCTTCAAAAGGGTATCCAAATGTCGTTCATGAAAATGAAAGCCTCCATCACTTATCACGGCTCGTGGGACCCCAAACCTTGGGAATATGATTTTCTTGAACAAAGCCATGACTACCTTAGAGTCATTAGTAAGAGATGCCACGGCTTCAACCCACTTAGAGACATAATCGACCGCAACTAAGATGTAACAATTCCCATTGGAGGATGGGAACAGTCCCATAAAGTCAATACCCCAAACATCAAAGATTTCAACTTCTAGAATACCTGTTTGGGGCATCTCATGCCGTCTCGAAATGTTGCCGGTCCTCTGGCAAGCATCACATGACATGTTGAAAGACTATGTGTCCTTGAACATTGTGGGCCAAAAGATGCCCGACTCGTTGAGCTTTGTAACAGTTCTCGAAGGGCCATGATGCCCTCTATAAGGTGAGTTATGACAGCGATTCAGAATCCCATTGACCTCCCACTCAGGGACACATTTGCGAAAAAGACCATATGAGCATTCACGAAACAAGAAAGGATCATCCCAAAAGTAGAATTTAACATCGTGGAGGAACCTTTTATTCTGTTGGTAGGACAAATCAGGAGGTAATATACCGCCTACCATGTAATTGGCATAGTCGGCAAACCAAGGGATATGTGAGGTGACTACATATAGATGATCGTCAGGAAAAGAATCATCTAAAGGAGTTGAGTTCATACCCTCTTCATGCCGGATCCTTGACAAGTGGTCTGCAACTACGTTCTCTGCTCCTTTCTTATCACGAATTTCTATGTCGAACTCTTGGAGTAAGAGAATCCATCGAATGAGCCTAGGCTTAGCTTCCTTCTTAGAGAGAAGGTACTTTAGGGCTGCGTGATCAGTGTAGATAATAACTTTAGAGCCAATAAGATAAGATCTGAACTTCTCTAAAGCATAGACAATAGCCAGAAGTTCCTTTTCTTTAGTAGCGTAGTTGACTTGAGCCTCATCCAATGTCTTGCTAGCATAATAGATAGCATGCAAGACCTTATTCTTGCGTTGACCGAGCACGACTCCAACTGCATAATCACTTGCATCGCACATTATCTCGAAAGGGAGTTCCCAATCGGGAGCTCGGATAATAGGTGCACTTATCAAAGCTTGATTGATCCTGTCAAAAGATTCAAGACATTCATCAGTAAAATCAAATGGAGCATCCTTAAGAAGGAGTTGGGTCAGTGGTTTAGCAATTTTTGAAAAATCCTTGATGAAGCAACGATAAAACCCCGCATGACCAAGGAAACTTCGTACCCCTTTAACATTAGTTGGTGGGGGTAATTGCTCAATCACTTGGACCTTAGCTCGATTCACTTGGATGCCCCTATCAGAAACAATATGGCCTTAAAACAACTCCTTCAGTCACCATAAAATGACACTTTTCCCAGTTTAAGACCAAATTACATTCTTCACATCTTTTCATGACTTTAGTGAGATTAACTAAGCATGTATCAAAAGTAGAACCATATACACTAAAATCATCCATAAAGACTTCCATGATAGACTCTATGAACTCAGAAAAGATACTCATCATGCATCGTTGAAAGGTGGCAAGGGCATTACACAAACCAAAGGGCATTCTACGATATGCAAAAGTGCCAAAAGGGCAGATAAATGTTGTCTTTTCTTGATCATCAGGATGAATGGTAATTTGGAAGAAACCTGAATACCCATCCAAATAACAGAAATATTTATGACAAGTCAACCTTTCCAGCATTTGGTCAATAAAAGGTAGAGGGAAATGGTCCTTTTTAGTGGCCATATTGAGTCTCCTATAGTCTATACACATACGCCATCCAGTCACAGTTCTAGTAGGAATTAGCTCATTCTTTTCATTTTTCACAACAGTCATACCACCTTTTTTTGGAACTACTTGTACAGGACTTACCCACATCAAGTAATTTCATCACTTCTTTCTTAACCACTTCCTGCATATTTGGATTCAGTCTCCTTTGTGGTTGAATGCACGGCTTATGATCATCCTCAAGGTGTATCTTGTGCATACAAAAATCAGGTCTTATACCCTTCAAATTGGCAATACTATAACCGATAGCCTTCTTATGATTTTTCAAAACAGCCAGAAGTTGGGAGAGTTGGCTGTCATCGAGTGCAACACTGACAATTACAGGATTTAACTCATGCTCATCTAAAAACATATACTTCAAGTGAGATGGGAGAGGTTTAAGTTCGGGTTTCTTTACCTCAATATTGCAAGCAGATTGAACTAACCTCTTTACCTTTTGGCATTCACCAAGGTCATGCTCTTCACTTGCTAGAGCCTTCTCAATAGCATCTACCTCATTGCTCCAAATACTACTATCACCCTGTGGAAGAATCAAGACAAAGTACTGCCTCTAAGGGATCTCCATAGAGAGCTTGGGGCATGTTATCATAGCAAATCACATCAACCACATCAATACTATAGCATTTTTCCTCTAGCATAGGACTTTTCAAAGCGGTGCTCAGATTAAAAGTGACCTCATCATCTCCTACAGATAGTGTAAACTTACCATTTTTCACATCAATTACTGCACCTGCAATATGAAGGAATGGCCTACCCAAAAGAATTGGAATTTGCTTGTCTTCCTCCATGTCAAGCACAACAAAATCAACGGGAACTGGCACATCCTCTAGAATACCTAGGAGGTATTTAACAGAACGGTCAGCCATTTGCAGAGTAATATTAGTAACTTTCAGACTTCCCATATTTAATTTTGAGGAAACAGATAATGGCATAACACTCACACTAGCACCCAAATCACACAATGCTTTATCAATGAATAGTCTACCAATGTGACAGGGAATAGAAAACTACCAGGATCTTTTAATTTTGGTGGAGACTTATTTTGTAAAAAGGCACTACATTCCTCAGTATATGCAACTGTCTCCACCTCATTAAAAGCCCTTTTTCTAGTCAAGATGTCTTTCATAAATTTTGCATAACCAGGCACTTGAGTAATTAATCCAGTGAAAGGGACAGTTACCTGAAGATTCTTGACGACTTCCATAAACTTACTAAATTGCTGGTCCAGCTTACTCTTGAGTTGACGACTTGGAAAAGGAAGTTTGATAGGAGGAACCTCAATAGCAGGCTTTTTGGCTTCATTTGTCTCTCCATGTTCAGTCGCTTGCTTAGAGTTCTCCTTGTCAGTTTCAGGTTGATCTTGGACTCGTTCCCCATCGTTTCTCACACTCACAGTATCATCAGTAGGCATGGGTGGTCCATTATAATGAGAACCACTGCGGAGAGTGATGGCGTTTACCGAGTCTGTTGGCTGAACAGGTTGTGCCGGATGAGCACCTTTTTGTCGAGTAGAGTACGAAGTAGCCAACTGTGCCAACTGGTTCTCCAACATCTTGTTGTGAGCTAGAATGGACTCAATCTGTGCCTTGTCAGTTTGTCTGTCTTTTTGCATCCGCAGCATCATATTTCTCATCTCAACCATCATAGGATCGGCAGGAGGTGCTTGTTGAGATGGATTGAAAGGTGGTCTAGAGAAACCAGGAGGATGTTGAGAAGGTTGTTGGTAGTACCTCTAGTTCAATTGTTGTGCCTGTGGTTGTGGTGCAGGAGGATTTAGGACATTAGTGCTCATGTATGATAGATTCGGATGATTTCTCAATCCTGGATTATATGTGTTGGAATATGGGTTGTTATGCCGATATGATTGGAAGGCATTAACTTGTGCAAGCGAACTCCGACACTCCTGTGACCAATGTCCAACTATACCACAATTGTCACACAAGATCTGAGATGTAATACCTAAAGCAGCAACACTCGCGGGAGAGGAGAGTTGCATATTATCGAGCTTATTATTGATGGCATTCATATGTGCAGCCAATAGGGATATAGAATCAATCTCATGCTTGCCTCCCTTGTTAGCTAGTCCTCGAGGGTTTCCATATTAAGAGTTGTGGATAGCCATCTCCTCGATTAAGTCATGTGCGGCATCAATTTCTAGTTTCATGAATCTCCCGTTTGCCGCAGAGTCAAGAATAAGTCTTGGGTTGTTCCCCAAACCATTGTAAAATCCCTGAACTAGGAACCATTTGTGTAGACCATGATGGGCACATTCTCTCTGGAGGTCCTTGAATCTTTCCCAAGCTTCATATAAAGATTCGTCATTACCTTGGGTGAAATTTGTGATCTGACTACGCAACCTAGCAGTCTTCTCTGGAGGGTAGTACTTCCTGTAGAAAGCTAAGGCCAAGGTATTCCAGTCTGTGATCCCAAGAGTGGTGCGATTAATCCCATTGTACCACATCTTTGCCTTGTCTCAAAGTGAAAATAGGAAAAGAATCTCCGGAATTTGATCTTGTGTTACGCCCTACTGCTTAATAGTAGAACAATATTGGCAGAAGTCCTGATAATGTAGATTAGGGTCTTCATTAGGTCCACCACCAAATTCTTTCCTTTCGATCATGTTCAGCAATGCAGGTTTGATCTCAAAATTAACATCTTCGATTTCGGACATTTGATTACTCTTGGGAAGTTCAGCCAAGGAGGGCTGGGAAAAGTCAGTAAGTCTCTGAGCCATCTCTGATTCTGTTGGAATAGTAGGAACAGTACGTCTAGAATCAGAGTCAGAATCAGAATTAGAATCCAAGGGTTTATCTCCCCCTGAATTATCTCGCAACTGTCTGAAAAAGTTCTTCTGTCTATGAAAGGATCTTTCAATTTCAGGATCAAATGGGAAGGCACCTGAACTCAAACACCTGCGCATAGACGAACTAAAGAACAAACAATTAAGATATTTTGTCCCAAAGAACAAGTGTTCTCTGAGACGAAAATGAATAATCTAGACTCTAAAACAATTAAAGAAAATTAAACAAAACTGTTTTCCACGACAACGGCGTCAAATTTTGACAGGCTAAAGTCGTATCACCTAATCAAAAGTAATCCTAAAGTCCTCTAACAAATAGTAGTCAGGGAAGTAGGGTCGAATCCACAGGAAAAACAATGTTCTTTTCCTAATTGTCGATCAAATCTAGATTATAGGGAACAAGTGTTTGTTTGTAATTATACTAAACTAGACAATAACTATATCAAGAATATCAATAATATAAAGTCTAGGGCGTAGGTTCACCAATGAACAATATTCCAGGATGAAACACAACAATCAATAATGAATAACACAGTCAAACAGGTTGATTTCCTCTCTCGAGTCGAAATTAACCATAGAATGATATTAACAGGCTCTCGCAATTTATTAATACCAACTCTACCTATTGAAACTAGCCTTAATATTAAGTTTATACCTCTCGGCGCATAACCTTATATTGCAATACTATAACAATCAAATCTGGTCAAATCAGATTGAATAGAGATAACACATTCAATAGGAATCAACATACATCATCAAAAATCAATACTTTATAGACATCCCTTCATAATAGATCATGGATCCCCTAATCCCTAGAAATAAACTACTCAATCATAATTGGGGAAAACATACTCATGATGAAATAAATAAACATGGTGAATCAATAATCAAGGATTGAACAAGAATAATAAGATAAGAGAAGAAATACCAATTGTAGAACCAATCGTGCAAAATCAAAGCTTCTATTGAAAATTTAATGTAAATTGGGCAAAAGTAATACTAGAGTTCTTGAGTAATTAAAAATGCTCTTAGAAAACTAAAGACTTAAATTATAATGAGAAAGCGTAGTGTTTCCAACCTAAAAGGATAAGTATTTATATGAAAATAAAAGTCAGCGCAACACGCGCTTAAAACTCCTTAAAAACCGACCGGGCGGTTGTCAGGTAGCACAAGTTTCTCGTCACGCCCGAGCGGGCGTTCTTCAGTTGCTGCTCTCCAAGTGGGCTCGCCTCGCCCGACCGATCCAGGCGGATGTCGCCCGGCCGGGCCCGCAAGGAAGCTTTGCTTCCTTTCTTTTCAATCCCAAAATGTGGCTAAGGCAAGTCGCCCGACCGGCTCGGGCGGATATCGCCCGACCGGCTCGGGCGGATATCGCCCGACCGGGCGGTCTTCAGGTCCTTGACGCCCAAATTCCAATCTTCAAAGTGTCGTAACTTTTGCGTTATTTGTCGAAATTAAGCAAGTGACCACTTGTTGGAAAGCTCTTGAATTGTAGAATCCAACCCAAGTAAAATGCTCGAGCTCTCAAAAGTGCATCATCTCTTGTAGTGGTATAAATGAGTAGAAAATGCATCAAACATGCTAATTCCTAGAATAATCATCCTGAAACTACAAACACACTACAAGGAGCACATTAGTACTAAAAATAGCTCCGAAGAGCGCAATTAAGACCAATAATCAATGAGGGACGGGGGTAAAAACTCTATATAAAATAGACATATCAGCTGCTTGTCATAAATGTGGTAGTACATATCACTTCATCAAGGAATGTCCACTTTGGGAAAAGGACAAGACCAAAGAAAGGAACAAGGAACGCTTCGCTGAAAGGAACAAGGAAACTAAAGCACCTTTCTCTAAAGCGAACGTTCGAAAGGCTATGATAGCAGCATGGGGAGATTCAGAGACTGAAGAGGAAGAGGAACAACAAACTGACACTACAAAGAAAAATCGCCTATAGAGTCAACGTAGATTTGCCTTTAAAAATAAAGATGTAGCCGCTAATTACTTTTTGAAGCAAATTAGTGGTTGCCTCTAATAAGTTCGTCGCTAATTAATGGTTGCCTCTAAAAGCCCCTTTTTGAGGCAATATAACTTGTTGTTTCTAAAACACTCTACATTTAGAGGCAACCATGTATTCTTACCTCAAAATATAATTAGAGGCAATATAAAAAATTGCTTCTAAAACCACATATATTTAGGGGGGCAACCATAAAAATTTGCCTCCAAAAAAATTAGAGGCAATATAAAAAGTTGCTTCTAAAAGCCACATATTTAGAGGCAACATATGATTTTGGCTCGAAATGTAATTAGAGGCAATATATAAGTTGTTTTCGAAAATCACATATATTTAGGGATAACCATATAATTTTACTTCAAAATATAATTAGAGGCAAATGTCTTATTTTTCAAATAATGATATTTAGATGCAATTAGAGACTATCATGAAAGGTGTTACGATGCACCAAAAATAATCAAGCTTTTACTTCATTCATTTCCATGCACGATCATAAGAAGTAACCATAATAAAATTGGAAAAGTACAACAAATTTCACGAAAATCAATGATTTATTAATTCGAAGTAATATTATTAACCAAAAGCGAACAAATTGTTGTACAATCTCTAGTCTCAACCAAATAAAACGCCCTAGGCCTTGCAACAACCTGCAGGCCCAAACTAACAAGAACCACAAAAATAATAGAAACTACTAAAGTCAAACCATGTCAACATTGGTGTAAAATAGCATAACAAAATGTAGATCATGCAACAACAAAGTGCAGAGTGGGAGCAGACCAAGAGTGGGAGCAAAACGAGTCAACACCAACGAGCAGCGCAAAGTAGAAGCAACACCAATGAACAGAATAAAACAGCAGCACAAGTGTACCGTAGGACATCAGACAACAACACATCCAATTGCAGAACAGGATTAACAAATCTGCACCAAAAAGTTACAGCCTTTTCCCCTATGTGATATTTTCAAGGCAGCAGCTCCGCAGCCTAAGTTCCAGTAGCATGAAAAGTGCATATCCATTATGAATACAAGGGTCAATAGTTAGTTCCCTATTAGGAGATTATGTAGCTGTACAAAAGAAAAATAAAAAGTAACTTGTAATCCTAGAATTATAATATCATAATGACAAACCATAGCCAATAAATGATATGCAGTTTCACAATGACATCACATACAAATAAGATGTGATTCTTCATCCTAACAATCATATGAATTAAGTTCCTGGTCAAAAGGGATATCACTTCAGAAGTCAATAAGAACAATATAGCAGTTTCCTTAACAAGCATTTTTCCTTTGTTTCAACTCAAAACCAATTTGACCTATTTCCCTCCATCATTTCAAAGGTTATTTAAATTTGTTTTTATTTGAGATATTAAATATACAATCACCACTTCAAGGAAACCAAGAACATAGGCAATATAAGCAGCCACAACACCAATGATCATCCCCTTAGTTTCATTGATTATCTGCAATTCAAGATAAACAAGGTAAAAATACATTAATATACGATAACCGGTTTATAACTCAATACAATAATTAGCACAACTAATTGTGTCTTTTCTACCTGAGAAGGCTTTTGAATTGGTGATGCAGTACGCGACTCCATTGTAGATACAAGGTTGTTCCTGACATTTTATGGGCCTTAGGCAAAATAAGAGCCAAGGGCCCCTCATTTTTGTTTTCATGGATTTAATCTTTCAAATTTTCATTTGAATGATATCAAATTTTCATGGTAGTCTTTTTGAAAACCAATATATCGGGAGTTTTGTAGTGATTTTTTTTTAACTCTTTTCGTTTTTTCTTTTTTGATTGTTTTACTTCCATATTAATTGGCTAAAGTAATATTCCTAGAAAAAAAAACTCAAGTAACATGATAACTAAAATTAGCATATGAAGAGCAAGAAGTATAATTTTATAATTTGCAATTCAAAATTAACATGCACAATTACATAGTTATGATATACTAGTATTCCTTATAATCATTAGGAGGGAGTAAAATGAAACTCTTACTGTATTCAATATTGTAAGTTGTAACTTTTAAACACTCCATTATACCTAAAAAAAAGTTATTAAGTTACTAGCATAAAGATTAAAGATGTGGATTAAATAAAGCTGAGGGAAATAAAATTCATTGAAAAAAAAAACAGAAAAATGATTGCCAAATGCCAAGTTCCATATTTTTGGACTTTGCCTAATTCGCATAAAGGATTGCTCATTTGCTCTACTTATTTTAGACATAGTAGAGAACAACACTTACCTTGTAGTTGGAATTACATTAGAGATAAGAACATCAACTACAGCCAAAACCTCATCATTAGGCCTGCCAAATTTAAGCGTGGTTGTAACACCGCATCAGTGGATAGGGGCAAAGCTAACAAGTGGCAACTATAGTCAGCGACAACAGCACGTTTGTATTCCCAGATCTAGCCACAACTTAGAGAGAATTCCATACCATAACACCCAATTCCAATTTCTGGTGACATGATATGTAATTTAATCTCTTATAATTTTAATGGGGTTATGAAAACAAACAAACTCATTTGTGAAGGAAGAAGTTGAAAAAATGGTAGAGACAAATGTAAGATTAGAGTTGTGTCATTTCACCAAACACTTTGTCAGCACGACATATTTATTGACAATACATGAATGAACAAGTCGGTAAAGTAATAAACTAAGTTTCCAATTCACAAGAACATAACAATCATATCAGTTTAGAATAGAAAGCATGAAGATCGTCAAACAAATTCTGAACCAACATTCATCCATTAACATTCGCATTTTCATTATAAATTCGATTTTTAAGTAAAATCCAATTCCAATGAAACGAATTTAAGGACGAAGAACCCAAAATCAATTATATTTCAAACAAATAAAACCCTAATTCAATCGAAATTTAGGGGAAAATAAAATAAAATTATGGAGTTCTATTGAAAAGACATGCTGAAATAAATCATATTTCAACTGAAAATTAAATCTATGAGAGTATGAACATACCTGCTCGAAATTTCGGCAGCGGCAAGGACCGAGGAGCAGGTGCAGGGGTGGGAGGGATGCGGGGCAAAGTGAGGAGGAGTGAAATGTGAATAGTGAAGGTGAGAGGAGAAAACAATACTAACATCACCAAGTATAAAATAAAAAACCAAGTAAATAGCATATTTTAAAACTAAGGGCTCGTTCCTTATCGCTTTTTGTTTTCAATTTTTAGTTCTTTTGAAAACCAAAAATAAAAATATAGAAAACAGATAAAGTAGTTTCCAGTTTTTAGTTGTCCGTTTTCTAAAATTGACATGTTTAAAATAAATTATGGCTAATATTAAGTTTATTATAGTCCTTATATCATATGACTTCCATATTCATAAAATCGAAAACTGGAAACTAATAGTAATGCCGAACGGGCTCTAACATAGTTATTTTGTGTTTGATTTAATAATACCATAAATACTTGTATAATTAAATTTACCAAAGTTCATTCAGAAATACAGAATTGATAAAACCAACAATGATAAATCATATTTTGGATAGTTTGTGCCGAATAAACATTGTCACACGATTATTCTCACTGTAATCTTTTTATTTTTGTGAAGATTTTACCAGAGCGGCTCATACTCCTACACTTGACCAATTGCTCTATATGAGCAGAAAGATAGTCCATTTAAAAGGACGAGATGCGGTATAGGACACTTAAAAAAAAGAGGGGAAGTTTTCTCTTAAAAGGAACCGGGAAAAGAGCTTCACCACTCATGGTCTTATTACTACTCCGATCTTGCTTTGAGTTTACCATTATAAGAACTAGCCACCTCTCTTTCTTTTTCTTACTTAAAACATCTCGTATTATCAAACACTTTATTATGATGCTCGTTCTGTAAAAAAAATTATTGGATTGTGTGATTACTTATATTATCAAACACTTTATTATGATGCTCGTTCATTAATTATTACATCAAAATAACAAAAGTTTAAAAAATTGGATATTTCGGATTGGATCCAATCTAGTGTCTGAAACTTCCGATTGGATTGGTTTGGACTCAAACTCTGATTGGTATGGATTTGGATTGAAAAATTGGAATCCAAATTTTGTTTGGATCATATTGGATTAAACCTAAATCTAAACCGTACACCCGAGTATGGAAAGGAGAATGGAAAGGTTTACCATTTGATTTTCAAAGTTGTTTGTTTAGATACTATCAAAGGGAAACCCGAGTATTTCCCACCACCACAATTTTTCCCCTAAAACTACCACCACCCATGTACTATATTCAACCTCCTCCACCTTCCCCTCCCCGCCGCCGCCCCTTCCCCTCCCCTGTCGCCGGCTCGCCGTCCCTTCCCCACCTCCTCCGTCGCCCCTTCCCCTTCCCTTCGCGGCCACTGACAAGAGTTTTTTGCGGTAAATCTTTTCTCTCTCCTCCTCTCTTGTAGATCTAGAGTTTTTCGGCGGGGGAGAGGTGTTTTCGATGAAAGGTGGTGGTTTTTCGGGTATAGGGGTAACGCTTCTTGTGGTTTTGGGTGGTGCCATGGTGGTTTCAGGTGGGATGGGGTTTGGTTGGGGTGGTGCCATGGTGATTCCGTGGGGTGGGGTTGTTTTCGGTGGTGCCTTTGGTGGTTTCGGGTGTGGATCGGTGATGGTGGGGTGGTGGTTTCGGGTTGATTGTGGTGGTTTTAGGTGGTGGAGTGGTGGTTTCGGGTGGAGGGGTTCTAGGGTGGTGGTTCCGGTGGCAAAGTGGTGATGGTCAATGGTTTTCCATTCCCCCATTTCTAAGTGGAGGGGGTAGTGGGGAATCAAAATAGAGGGATTTGGGGTAATGGAGGGGAAAAGAGGGGAAACAAAACCCCCAATCCAAACAAGTTTTAAGGGAATGGAATCAACTAATTCCCGTTTCCTTTCCTATAACCCCCTAAACAAACGCCCCCTTATAGCATGTACATTGTGCTGCTGCTGAAATTCTTATACCTTGCTAACATTTCTTCCCACCAGGCACGATCCCCCCCTCCCTCACGACTTTGTCCCAAGTTCCTTGTGTGAACTGGGAATTGATGTGCCTTTTCGCCTCATAATCTCTAATCTAAGAGTACAAAACTTTGTTGATAAGAAATATTTTCAATACATTGCATATGCACTAAATTTATCCGTAATAGTTCTATATCACTTGTTAATAATATGTTTGCGCATAGGAAACTTGTAAAATTTATCATAGTTTTAATTATTAATTTTTTTAATTGCCTTGTAGTACTTTCCAGGAATATCTAACACTTATTCACAAGAGAGAGGATTGACGAGCTATGATATACGTGCGTGACATATTTGAACAACCAAACACAAGACGATGAGGAGATTGAAGAAAACGACAATATGGATGTTGGTCAAGCTTGAATTGTAGATATTATTATTATAGGAACTTTATTTTTGAGACTTTGGAAATACTTGATTTTTGATGAATGGATTTGGATATAAATGTAGTAATTTTTTTTTTATCTGGTGAATAGAGCAGAAAGCAAGAACTTCTAGAAAAAAAATATTGTAGCAGCATATTGTTTAAAAACCAGGTACCCATAGAGGACGTATGTATGACAATGAGCATATACATGAGTAGTAGTTACAGCCTTGCAGGATGTATAATGTTATTTATTTTAGAAAAAGAAAATGTATTGCAAACTTATAAAATTGGTTATGGTCAATAGTTGGCCTCAAATGTACACAAAAAGACGCCTGGATTGCAAGAACCAATATCTAAGATTTAACTTAGTCAAATCATATAAATAATTCAGGTTCATTAACTATGTGGCTCATGAACACTTAGTACTCCATCTTTTTAATATAATCGAATCATATAATATAAACACAACTTTTATATGGCAATGTGTACTTCAAATTCTTTTAAAAAATATCTTTTAGAGGCTACTTAAAGTTCACTAATGCAAAAAAAAATTATATTTAGGGGCAATCTATGCTAAAACAATCTTTTAGAGGCAACCACAATATCACCAATACTAACGATGAACTTTTAGCCGTTTAGGGGCAACATCATTTTCACTAATGCTAAAAAGAACTTTTAGAGGTAATCATACTTTAACTGATGCTAAATAAACCTTGATATGGGCAATATGAATTTCATTAATGCTAAAAAGAAGTTTTAGAGGTAATTATTATTTCACTAATGCCAAAATTACTTTTAGGGGTAGCCTAGACTTCACTAATGCTAAAAAAAAGTTTTAGAGGCAACCATTATTTTATTTATGCTAAAAAGTACTTTTAGGGGCAACCTGATTTTTAAAGATGCTAAAAAAAAGTTTTAGAAGCAACCATTATTTCATTAATGCTAAAAACTACTTTTAGGGGGCAACCTAATTTTCACCGACGCTAAAAGAGAAGTTCTAGAGGCAACCATTATTTCATTGACGCTAAAAATTACTTTTAGGTGCAACCTGAAATTCATTGATGCTAAAACAACTTTTAGAGGCAACCAAAATTAACTAATGCTAAAAACCACTTTTAGAGGCTATAAAAATTTGGTTGCCTCAAGGTGTTGCCTCTATATTTAAATATTCTTGTAGTGTGAAGAAACTGCAAATCTTTGCCTCATGGCAAACACTGACATAAAAGAAGATGAAGAAAATATTGAAGTAAGCCAACATATACTTGAATCAGACTTAGATGGAAAAACTAGGACTGAAATTTATGATCTTCTTTATGATGCAATTCTTGAATGTAGAGATGAACGTGAAAAACGAGAACAAACTGAACAAGCTGTTAAAGTTTGTAAAGAACATATAGAATGGCTTAAGAAAATGAGAACGGATGTTAAAAGTAGGTTCTTTGATTTATTTGATAAGAAGTTAAAAATCAAGGAACTTTATGTGAGTGTGAAAAATGAAAATTATCTAATCAATTTGGAAATTTCACACCTAAAGGAATTTGTCCCTGTTCTAAGTTCCTTTGATATAAGATCAACTCCTTTGAATGGTTACATATCTGTGATCGAAAATTTGAATAAAGAAAAAATTGTTTTAAATTTAAAGGAACAGATCTGTAATCTCGAGAAGGAACTTGTTGTTGCAAGGAACAGAGACAACGTGATGGATGTTCGTAAGTGGATTGAGAGACCACAGACTAAAAGAAAAGAAGGTCTCGGTTTTGAAAACCACAAGAAGAGGAACAAGCCTAAGAAATATGTTGACCTACCTAGTGACAAAATTTGTATGTACTGTGGAAAGATAGGTCATTACATTACTCAATGTCAACTAAGAACTGGAATGATTGGCAAGAATGTGAGATTAAGCAACATGAAATGGGTTGCTAAAACAAATGCTAGTCAAGAACAGGAACCCACGAAACAAGGGGTTCCTACAACTAACAACTAGTTGATTTTTGCAGGTTGGAGTGAGGGGGAACAACACTTGGTATCTTGATAGTGGTTGTTCTAAGCATATGACAGGAAACAAATCTAAGTTTATCTCACTCTCAACCTATGAAGGTGGAAGTGTGACTTTTGGTGACAATAATAAAGGTAACATAGTTGCCATGGGTAAGGTTGGTAAGTCACCATCACACTCCATTGATAATGTTTTTCTAGTTGAAGGATTAAAGCATAATCTCTTAAGTATTTCCCAATTCTGTGACAAGGGAAATGTTGTAAAAGTTAACAGTGAAAAATGCTTAATCGTTAACATTAACTCTAAGAATGTCATCTTGGAAGGAACAAGGAAAGGGAACACATATATTGTGGATCTTGATCTTGTTCCTAAAAATAACTTGACATGTCTTAGTGTTATTGAAGATGATCCACTCTTATGGCATAAGCGTCTAGGACATGCTAGCTTTTCATTACTTGACAAACTTCGATCAAAAGATCTTGTTTTGGGATTACCATCTATAAAATTTCATATCGATCAAGTTTGTGATGCATGTGCCAAAGGGAAGCATATTAGATCCTCTTTCAAACTCATTTAACTCATCTTGCATAGCAGTGATCCAATCAGAATCAGTTACGATTTCTTCATGATTTCTTGGTTCCATCATTGATAGGAACGCATGAAATGCACAAAAATTCCTTAACTAAGATCTAGTTTGTGTACCTTTGGATATGTCACTTATTATTAGTTCCACTTGATGTGATTTTTGATGTCTCCAGGGTTTAGGTTGAAACTCCCTTATAGGAACAGGTTGTTCCTCTTGAGTTTCATGAGAGGATGAGGAGCCTTGTTCATTTGTTCCTCTCTCAGCAATTGTTGAATCAGTTCCTTCAACATTTTCGTTCTAAGTAGGAACAGGAACAACTCCATCATCTTGAGGAACAGGAATAGCATTGTTATCAATGTTTTTCTAGTTGAAGGATTAAAGCATAATCTCTTAAGTAATTCCCAATTCTGTGACAAGGGAAATATTGTAAAATTTAACAGTGAAAAATGCTTAATCGTTAACATTAACTCTAAGAATGTCATCTTGAAAGGAACAAGGAAAGGGAACACATATATTGTGGATCTTGATCTTGTTCCTAAAAATAACTTGACATGTCTTAGTGTTATTGAAGATGATCCACTCTTATGGCATAAGTGTCTAGGACATGCTAGCTTTTCATTACTTGACAAACTTCGATCAAAAGATCTTGTTTTGGGATTACCATCTATAAAATTTCATATCGATCAAGTTTGTGATGCATGTGCCAAAGGGAAGCATATTAGATCCTCTTTCAAACTCATTTAACTCATCTTGCATAGCAGTGATCCAATCAGAATCAGTTACGGTTTCTTCATGATTTCTTGGTTCCATCATTGATATGAACGCATGAAATGCACAAAAATTCCTTACCTAAGATCTAGTTTGTGTACCATTGGATATGTCACTTATTATGAGTTCAACTGGATGTGATTTTTGATGTCTCCAAGGTTTAGGTTGAAACTCCCTTATAGGAACAGGTTGTTCCTCTTGAGTTTCATGAGAGGATGAGGAGCCTTGTTCATTTGTTCCTCTCTCAGCAATTGTTGAATCAGTTCTTTCAACATTTTCATTCTTAGTAGGAACAAGAACAGCTCCATCATCTTATGGAACAGGAACATCATTGTTATCAATGTTTTTCTAGTTGAAGGATTAAAGCATAATCTCTTAAGTATTTCCCAATTCTGTGACAAGGGAAATGTTGTAAAATTTAACAGTGAAAAATGCTTAATCGTTAACATTAACTCTAAGAATGTTATCTTGGAAGGAACAAGGAAGGGGAACACATATATTGTGGATCTTGATCTTGTTCCTAAAAACAACTTGACATGTCTTAGTGTTATTGAAGATTATCCACTCTTATGGCATAAGCGTCTAGGACATGCTAGCTTTTCATTACTTGACAAACTTCGATCAAAAGATCTTGTTGTGGGATTACCATCTATAAAATTTCATATCGATCAAGTTTGTGATGCATGTGCCAAAGGGAAGCATATTAGATCCTCTTTCAAATCTAAAACTGTTGTGAGCACCACAAAGCCATTGGAATTAATTCACAAGGATTTATGTGGCCCCATGAGAATTCAAAGTAGAAGTGGTAAGAGGTGTGTGCTAGTTATTGTTGATGACTACTCAAGATACACTTGGGTTTTTTTCTCTCTAGCAAGGATGAGACTTATGATGAGTTCCTTGTCTTTGCAAAGAGAGTTCGAAATTTGAGTGGTCACAAATTGATGCATATTAGATCCGATCATGGTAAAGAATTTGAAAATTATAAATTTGATGACTTAAGCAGAGACCATGGCCTAGATCATAATTTTTCTGCTCCTAGGACACCACAACAAAATGGTGTTGTAGAAAGGATAAATAGGACTTTGGAGGAAATGGCTAGGACTATGCTAATTGCTAGTGAACTTCCAAAGAATTTTTGGGCAGAGGCTGTTAATATGGCTTGTCACATAATAAATCGTGCCATGATGAGACCTATCATTAATTCCTTATGAACTTTATTTTGGTAAGAAACCCAATATTATACATTTCAGAACATTTGGTTGTAAATGTTTTGTCCATAATAATGGGAAGAATAATCTTGAAAAATTTGATGCAAGGAGTGATGAAGCAATATTTCTAGGATATTCGTCACATAGTAAGGCTTACAGAGTTTACAATAAAAGAACTATTTGTGTTGAAGAAAGTGTACATATAATGTTTGATGAATCTGACAATTTTAATCCAAGCAAGCAGGTTGATGACTTTTAAATAGGCTTGGTTCGTTCAAATGAAAAAGATGTATATTCAATTGAGGAAGAAGGAATAAAAGAGGAAAGGAACGAAGAAGATGAAAACTTTGATAACAATGATGTTCCTGTTCCTCAAGATGATGGAGTTGTTCCTATTCCTAATAAGATCGAAAATGTTGAAGGAACTGATTCAACAATTGCTGAGAGAGGAACAAATGAACAAGGCTCCTCATCCTCTCATGAAACTCAAGAGGAACAACCTGTTCCTATAAGGGAGTTTCAACCTAAACCTTGGAGACATCAAAAATCACATCCAGTGGAACTCATAATAAGTGACATATCCAAAGGTACGCAAACTAGATCTCAGTTAAGGAATTTTTGTGCATTTCATGCGTTCCTATCAATGATGGAACCAATAAATCATGAAGAAGCCCTAACTGATTCTGATTGGATCACTGCTATGCAAGATGAGTTAAATGAGTTTGAAAGAAACAAGGTGTGACATCTAGTTCCCTCTTCTAAACAACAAAAAGTGATTTGCTTAAAATGGGTGTTTAGAAATAAACTAGATGAGTATGGAACAATTGTAAGGAACAAAGCTAGACTTGTAGTAAAAGGTTATAATCAACAAGAAGGAATTGACTATGAAGAAACATTTGCTCCTGTTGCTAGACTTGAGGCTATTAGAATACTAATCGCATTTGCTGCATATATGGGATTTAAACTGTATCAAATGGATGTCAAGTGTGCGTTTCTTAATGTCTATTTAAATGAAGATGATGTATATGTTGAACAACCCCTTGGATTTGAATGTAATGATTTTCCAAACCATGTCTAAAAGCTTGACAAGGCTCTTTATGGGTTAAAGTAAGTGCCTAGGTCATGGTATGAGAGATTATTTAAGTTCCTTCTAGAAAACAATTTTAAAAGAGGAAAAGTTGATAAAACTTTGTTTCTAAAATCGAAAGGAACTGATATACTTCTTGTTCAAATATATGTTGATGACATTATCTTTTGAGCAACTAATGAGTCATTATGCATAGAATTCTCAAACCTTATGAGTAACTAGCTTTTTATGCACGCAATGTGTGCGACTATATTTTTGGGCATAACTGTTACTCAGTAGTGAAACAAACCATGTAAAGATGAGAAAAATACTGCTAATCAAGATTGATATGGATTGAGGTTCATGCCAAACCATGTAAAGAGGAGCCAAGACAAATATAATTTGTTTTCATGATTTTATGTAATATAGTTGTTTCACTTGTAGCTAACTGAGTATAATTAACGTTAGTTGTTTGTTAATAGTCAAAAAAAATTGTAGGCAAAAGCCACAAAGCCACCTGTATGCAAGTAACAAACCCACATAATTTTTTCCACCTACCCATATGACTATCAATCCCACCTACCCATATAACTATCCACCCCACATACCCATATGAATGATGTATCTCACGTTTTTTTTTCATCTAATCCTCCACATTTTCATCTTCCCACCTACAACCTTATATCTTCCCATCCCTCAAAAAATTAGAACGGCTCATCTCCTCATCCTCACTATCTTTCATATCTCACTCAAAAAGATTGGGATTTCATATTCATATTCACAGCAAACACCATGTTAATAAGCCAATTATGGTGTCAAAATTAACCCCATCAAGCTCCATTAATTTTTAGGGTAATTTTGGTCTATATTTTTGTGGGTCTTTTTGGGTTTTCATTTCGATCGGGCGGTAATGTTGAAGAACGTTCGTCGGAATGGGGTTGAAATTGGAGTTTATTTGGTTGACGAATTAAATGGGGGGCATCAAATTTGAAGGTAATTCGTTACGCTTGATGTTCCTGATTTCGTCCCAAAAATGTAATTGTCAACTAAATTTCTCAAAGATTAGGTTACATTTTGTTTGAAATTTTATTTGTGAAGATGGTTTTTTTAAGAAATTTGTGGCTGAAGTTCTTGAATCATCCACTTTTCCTTTTTCTTTCCCTTTGTTTTTTTTCAAGACTTCTTCTACTCCTTTTTATGGATTTTTAATTATTCACACATTTTCTACTCCTTTTTCTAGGTTTTTAATTATTCATAAGAAATTTCAGTAAAATCAATCGTTTTCATCGGTTTTCAATTTCACTATTTGTTTTGACAAATTAATGAAATTTCATTTTTAATTTGATTTTTGTATCATTGTTATTGTATTTGAAATTGATTTACATTTTATAATGCCTTTTTTTGTTACAAACCTGTACTAATTTTTTAATAATTATTTCAAAATTTATACCATACAATACAGATTTAAATTATTCATGTAATTCGAATATAAGAGTTGCTAGTTTTTTTTCAACTAATTTGAAATAACTTGCAAGATTAAAAAGAATTATGTACCTTTTTTAGAAGTTCGCAAATCGCCAATGGACAAATGTGTGATCTCCCTGTCGAAATCGTATGTTTTTCTTAGTTTGTAATTTGTATTGACATTGTAGTGTATTGGTAATTTTTCTGAGTATGTAATTGTAAATGGTTCTTGAGAATGGAGTATGTAATTGCTAATGGGTTATAGTTTGTAATTGAATTTTCTTGCTTTTGTAAAGTTTCATCATTTGAGTGATTTGTATAACGTGAATTATACAATTCTATTGATTTCAGTTGACTTGTGATTGATTGTTATAATTGTATTTCCGGCAGTTTTTTTGAAGCCTAGCTTTGGTTGAAATTGGTTTTGTAATTTAGAAAGGGAAGGGGGGTAAAACAGTCTCTTCAAACGGAGACACCATAGCTCCCCCCTTCCCTTATATAATAGAGATGAATTTAAGATGAGTATGATGGGTAAGTTAAATTTCTTTCTTGGGTTACAAATTAAGCAAACAGAAAAAGGAATAATCATTCACCAACAAAAATACATAAAGGAACTGTTAAAGAAATATGGCCTCGAAAATTCAAAGATAAATCACACTCCTATGGGAACTTCAACTAGATTAGATGAAGATTCCATAGGAACAAGTGTTGATCAAACAAAATGTAGAGGCATGATTGGTTCTCTTTTGTATATAAATGCTAGTCGTCCAAACATAGCTTTTAGTGTTGGTTTGTGTGCTAGATTTCAAGCAAATCCCATGAAGTCTCATCTAACAACAGTAAAGAGAATTCTTAGATATCTCAAAGGAACAGATGATCTTGGACTTTTCTATCCAAGAAGTGACACATTTGAATTAAGAGGATATGCTAATGCTGACTATGCTGGAGATCTTGTAAATTGGAAAACCACGTCAGGTATGGTTCAATTTCTTAGTCATAGTTTAGTTTCTTGGAGCACCAAGAAACAAAACACAGTTGCTTTATCCACCTTTGAAGGCGAATATGTAGCCGCCGCCGCATGTTGCTCTCAAATACTTTGGATAAAACAACAACTTTGTGACTATGGAATAATCTTTAATTGTGTTCCTATTTATTGTGATAATACAAGTGCCATTAGTATTTCAAAATATCCAGTGCATCATTCAAGAGTTAAGCATATACATATCAGACATCACTTTCTAAAAGAAAATATGGAAAAAGGTTTGATTAAACTTGAGTTTTGTCAAACTGAAAATTAGATTGTTGATATACTAACCAAGCCTCTACAAAGAGATAGATATGAAATATTAAGGATTGAGTTAGGTTTAATAAAACTTAAGTAATTGTTCCTATTCCAATCCCCCATGTCTGAATTGATTTGTCTTACTCTATGTGATATTAAGTGACTATGATTCATTGCCTAAGACCATTGCAAATTAAAGTTCAAAATATAAACATGGAATCAAAGGAATAAAGCTACTCACAAATGTCACATAATACTCCCCTGATTGTTCCTAAGTGATAGAAACATGCATGATTTGAAGAATGTTGATACTTAGCATAAGTTGTTCCTATAGCACAAGTTCCTTATTTTTTCTTGTCTTTCCATAAATTAAAAAGTCCACAACAATCAAAAAATCCGAAAATCCCAAAAATATAGGAATCACATTTATCAAGTCTTGATTCAATTTTTATCTTTTCTTATCTTTTATTTTATTTTTTTATATTATCTTTTTAATTTTACGCGTGTAACTTAGTGGTGTCAATCGGGGTCCTTTGGGTGGGTTTGGGTTGACCCAACCTGGGTCGGAATGATTTGGGTCGGAATAATCTGGGTGAGAGTGTGCCATGGGTCGGAATTGGGTGGGTCGGGTGGACTTGGGTCGGGTTTAACTAGGTGAGGGGGCTCTCGGAACTGGGTCGGCTGAGACTGGGTCGGTCGGTATCTGGGTTGGGTGAATTTGGGTCGGAATGGAATAAGGTGAAGTCGGCTCAAATCGGCTTTCGGAATAACTTGGGTCGGAAAAAATCGGCTTTCGGAATAACTTGGGTCGGAAGAAATCAGCTTTCGGAATGACTTGGGTCGAAAGAAATCGGCTTTCGGAATGACTTAGGTCGGAAGAAATCGGCTTTCGGAATGACTTAGGTCGGAAGAAATCAGTATCGGAATGACTTGGGTCGGAATAAATCGGCTTTCGGAATGACTTGGGTCGGAAAAAATCGGTATCGGAATGACTTGGGTTGGAATAAATCGGCTTTCGGAATGACTTGGGTCGGAAGAAATCGGCTTTCGGAATGACTTGGGTCGGAATAAATCGGCTCTCGATAGGACTTGGGTAGGCTTAAGCCTCAAACCGGCCGGCGTATTGACTTGAGTCGGAACAAATCGGCTCTTAGAATGACTTGGGTCAGAATGAATCGTCTCTCAGAACAAGGCGACATCGGGTGCGATTGGGTCGGCTTAGAATAACTTAGGTGGAGTTTGTTTGGTTGTAGCCGTCTTTCGGGCGGACTTGGACTCTTGGAGAGCCTAATGTTTACAATTTCCGTTTTGGCATTTTCATATATTATATTATATATATATTAAGTTACGAAGTCGAAAGTTATAACAATTAACATGTGATATAGTGATATACTGATATTATGAATTGTGATTGAGTCATTGTGAATTTTGTAATAATACATTGATACTTATATTACTAATTTAAAAAGTTACTAAACTAAGACTTATAATTTATATAGTTATATTATTGGCTATTGCCCATCGGGGTATTCTTATTCATGATTGCATATTTGCATAATTGCATTATTACATACACATTAAAGATTTAAAGTTATTGAATTTAATCATTAAAGAATAATGATCAAAATATCAAATATTCAAATATCAATCATCAAATAAATGAATGATCACATGATTAATACTTAGAGTTGGTACTTTGTCATTTGTGACAACTAACATGTCTAACAAGTATTCAAGTAACAACCATAAGGGTTAAGGCATAAGTCCATACCGATTATTGATTCGAGTCAACAAACTATTAAACTTAAACATTTAGTTAGTTAGTGACTTACTCACTCTGATCAAGATGAAGATGATAACTGTGATCAACGTTAATCGAATATGAAGATGATAACTGTGATCAAGATGATACATAATCATATCAGTAGAGGATGAAACATTGAAACTATGAAAGTAGATCATAGTTAATACCAATCATATCAGTGGAGGATCAAGATCGTTGATGTTTCAGTTGTTGATCTTAAAAGATAGTAACATAGGAGGCAATCTTATTAAACGGTCCATATTTGGAAAACCACGTTACGGTTATTTATCTTACAAAATAGGGCTCGATGTTATTACATGATTCACAATAACCGAAGCATCATTAGATTAGATTGATCGACTTTCGTTAAGTTAAGGTTCACATAATCAAATGATCATAAGATTGATTGTCTTTGACATTATTCAAAACTATCAAAAGATTGATCGTCTTTCATCCTTCGTGTTACGGGGTTCTTTATACAAGATAGGGCTCGATCATCGATGTTATTACACGGTTAACAATAATCGAAGCATCATTATATTGATCGACTTTCATCGTTGATGTTTCAGTTGTGGATCTTAAAAGATACTAAGATAGTAACATAGGACTTAGGAGGCTCGAGTCTATTTGGTTATCCGTCTCTTTGAGTTGCTATACGTATCGTCGTATCGGTATTACGGTAATTACGCTATTACAACTGTGCCTTAATAGTTTCACGTCATTCATAATCATCTTTACATGAATCAACTTGTTTAAAATTAAAATTACTAATTAAACTTCTAAAGTTTATAATTTTTATTAAATTATAATATTAATAATAGTTTAGGAATTTAAGTAGATTACTGATACGCTCAAGTTATACGGTGTTTATCTTATATTTTGGGTGCTTTTTGCTAAGGGTCTTGATCATAATTGTTAACGTTTGCATTTTATTTAGCTCTTAGCGGAAGTTCGGAATTTTGTATATTAATTATAGTTAAAGTTGTAAGTTCCGAGCTCCTAGAAGCATTAGTGTTTGGAACGACTCAACATCGTTATACTTGCCAAGCGTCGCCACATGTTCCAATCAAGCATCGTCGCAAGCCGTAGCCGAGCATAGCACCAAGCCTGCCCAGCAAGCCTCGCCCAAGCAGCAGCCAAGCCTGCCCAGCTCTCGTGCGCGCTCGAAGCCAAGCCAGTACCAAGCATCGCAAGCTCGCACAGCCAGCACAGCAGCTCTCGCGCATGCTCGCCCAGCTCTCGCGCATGCTCGCCCAGCGCTCTCGCATCGCACGCCCAGTAGGTCGCACCTCGCGAGTTAGGTCGCACCTCGCGATCTGCTTGCTCGCGACTCTCGAGGTCCTTCGCACCTCGCGACTTCCTTGGCCTGCCCAACTCTTCAGCGTGTTTTGGAGGCAGTAGCTCATCGCACCTCGCGACCTGTGCCGCACCTCGCGACCCCTAGGTCGGTGTAATTGTCGACTGATTTTTGAGCTTTAGTATAAATACTAAACTTGATTTTTAGACCTAGTAGGAAGAGACTTGAGGAGAGAGAATCTCCAACACTCCATTCTTCTCTTGTTATCTTCTCTTTTTAGTTTTCATTTTCTAGTTTAGTTTTAGATATTTCAATTATGGAATTGGCTATTGCTATGCCGATTGTAGCTTGAACCGTTCTTGAACGAGATTAACATGAAGCTTCAAGCATTATTGTGAGATCTTTCCTCTCTATCTATTTTCCTTGATTATGGTTTAATTTCTATGCTTGTGTTCTATGATTTTTGCATGATTATGCTAGGAACGTTACTAGTTTGATTGTGTAATTAATCTAATGCTAGATTTAAGAATAGAATCGGATTGTTTTATTCTTCTATCAATTTGTAGCAAACTAGGGAGTAACTTAGATGCAGATCGTCTTGGTTATTTCTAGGGGAAATTGAATCAACTGTTGAATGTTTATCGCGTGTATGACATTAGCAGGTCTATTGGTTCTCTGTGTTTATTGCTGCTATTGGATTGAACTTAGACGCAGATCGGACTAGGTTATCCTTTAGTTAGGGTTTTATAGTCACGCTGATCGTGCTATTCAACTAAGAATAAGGAGAATGCGAGATTAGTTCTCGACAATAGATAATTATGGAAATAATTAAAGTGGATGTTCAATGATCGATAATGAATTGAAGTGGATGTTAATCGGATTCAAGATCCTTCCATATTGATTTCTCATTTTATTTATTTGCTAGTTAATTTTAGTTTGTTTATAAATCTATTTGAAAACCCCCTTTTTATTAGGTTCCTCGAGCCTTAGAGTCATCTAGGTACTAATTCACGCTAAATATTAAGCTCGTCCCTGTTTCCCTGTGGATACGACCCCTACTTCCATTATACTTGCTTAGTGTAAAAGAGAGTAGGAGAAATTTTATCTTTGACCGGGTACGGTGCACAACGACACATCCGCGCCCGCCAAATTTTGGCGCCGTTGTCGGGGAAACGGTGTTACTTGTTTGTATATAGCGTGTATTTTTGGATTGTATTGCTTGTGCTCTTTGTTTATGGTTAACACTCGTACTACTAACAAAGAATCTTTGCATTACGATCCCGAATTAGAATTGACTCTTTTCGGTGTGGAGAAACGTTTTGCGAGAAAATTTTCAAGAATCATCTTTTAACGTTGAAGTGGAGGAAGAGATGCCTCCGAGAATTGAAACTCGTACCTTGAGGGAGCTCACGGCTCCTAACCTTGATCAACAACCATTGTGCATCTCATTTCCGGCTCTTGATGAAGGCACTACTTTTGAATTGAAGTCGGGGTTGATACACTTACTTCCTTCGTTCCATGGGCTCAATGGAGAAGATCCAAACAAATTTCTTTCGGAGTTTCACGTGGTTTGCACTAGCATGAAACCAAGTGGAGCAAAGGATGAACAAATCAAGTTGAGAGCTTTTCCTTTTTCTTTGAAGGATGCAGCTAAAGATTGGTTATATTATCTTCCTCCTGGTTGCATTTCCACTTGGGTTGAAATGAAGAAGCGATTTCTTGAGAAGTTCTTTCCGACTTCTAAGTCATCAACATTAAAGAAGGAAATCGGCAATATTGAGCGTAAACACGATGAGTCTTTCTACGAATATTGGGAGAGGTTCAAGAGACTTTGTGCTAGTTGTCCATATCATGGCTATTCTGATGAAGACCTCATTTTGTACTTTTACAATGGTTCTTCTGACGAAGATGTGCGAATGGTGAATGCTGCTAGTGGAGGTTCGTTCATAAACAAAACCCCAACTGCAGCTAGAGAACTCATTGAAGAACTAGGCGAAGGCTCGAGACAGGTTCGAGTAGAAGATCGAATCATCGTAGAGCAAATGTTGAAAGTCCAGGTTCTAGCTCTTCAAAGGCCGAGGATCAAGTACAAGCTCTTACATCGATGATGCGTGAGTTCATGGTAAAGAACAATAGAGTTCAACAGGTAAAAGTTTGTAGAATTTGTTCTTTAGATCATAATACTGATGTTTGCCCTCAAATGCAAGAAGAATTTAGGGAAGAGGTCAAAGCTGTAGGTTTTCAAGGCCAACAAGCATTACAGAGACATGAGCCCTACTCCTATGCTTCCGAGCAAGGGAGGAGAGATCATTCTAACTTCGGATTTGGCAATCAACATCAACAACAAAGACTATAACAAGGCCACAACCACACCCTTATCCTAGGCCCCAAGGCCAAGACTCGAGCTCTAGCATGTCCACTGAAGAATTGTTAAATGTTTTAACTAAAAATGTGACTAACATGCAGGGTAACATGGTGCAGTTCCAAGACGAAACTCGATCGAGCATCAAGAACTTGGAGAACCAAGTAAGCCAAATTGCAGGAGTTGTAACCAAGTTAGAGGCTAGGGATTCGATGAGGTTGCCATCCCAAACAGAACTCAACCCTAAAATGAACGTGAGTGCTATCACATTGAGGAGTGGAGCGAAAATTGCAAGCAAAGAGAGGTTGGTGGTTCGAGACAAAGAGATAGTGGAAGAGGTTATCGAGCATGAACCGACAACAGATTGTAAATCATTGCCACCTCAACAAGAGGAGAAAGTCCAAAAATCACCTCCTCCACCATATGAACCAGAGCCACCATTTCCCGAGGCATTGAGAGAAACCCGCAATGCAGAGCGCAACAAAGACATCTACGAAATCTTTCGTAAATGTGAGGTAAACATTCCCCTTTTTGATGTTTTAAATCAAGTACCTAGGTATGCTAAGTTCCTTAAAGAATTGTGTACTTCGAAAAGAAAGCAAAAACAAAAGGGAGTGCAAAAAGTGAAGGCTAGCAAGCATGTCTCTGCTATCTTTCAAAAGAAATTACCTCAAAAGTGCAATGACCCAGGCATGTTTACCATCCCATGTACTATAGGTGACACCATGTTTCCTAAAGCCATGTTAGACTTAGGTGCGTCAATTAATGTGATTCCATATTCATTGTATAAGTCTTTAAAACTTGGCAATTTGCATGAAACTGGTGTGGTGATTCAATTAGCTGATAGATCCAATGTTTATCCTAGGGGTAAATTAGAGGATGTGTTAGTTAAGGTTGGAAAATTGCAATTTCCTGCTGATTTTTATGTTTTGGAGATGGAACCTGATAAGCATGCCGCCCCAATCCTTTTGGGGCGACCTTTCTTCAAAACATCTTGCACTAAAATTGATGTTTGCGCTGGTTCTTTGACTATGGAGTTTGAGGGAAAGGTAGAGGCATTTGATATAAATGATCCTAAGCTTCTACTTAAGGATGATAACTCACTTTGCTCTATTAACATTGTTGACTCTATTTTGCATGATGTTCTTGATATTGAGCAGGTTGATGAGTTAATGAATGCTGATGATGTCTTGATTGAGGATTGTGTGCCTCCTACTAACGTGCAGGTTATGGTGCCCGAGTTGAAAGAGCGGAAAAAGCCTCCTGATTTACCACCTTGTTTTGAAACTGTACCACTAACAATGCATTGCAAGAGTTCTTCTGAATCTGTTTTGCAGGTACTTGAATTGGAGGTTGACATGGAGCCACCATTGTCACACATGGAGCACAAGCCCAATTATTGAGCTCAAGGTACTAAGTCGAGCTAACGACTTTAAACAACAGTGTTCCTCGGGAGGTAACCCGAGACCCCCTTTATTTTCTTTCTTTTCCTTTATTTTTCATCAAATTTCCACCACCACAACAAATTTTCTTTCACCCACCGCCCACCCACTAAAAAGATCCACAACCAATCTTAATCCACTTGGAACCAAAATCCACAAAAGAAAACCCGTTGGGAGGAGTTCAATAGCTAGGAGTTGGTACAACTAGAGGGTTGAGATTGTTAATGTATCTTTTCGATCTCTTAAGTTAGGTGCAAATCTCAAGAATTTAAAATTTTGAATTTGTCATTTGTTTGAGTGATTTGAGGGAGAGGGTTGTGAGTTGAGTTATGAGATTTGAGTTGGTGTTGTTAAGAAATTTGAGTTTGACGGATTGCTTTTCATGAGTTTTGAGCATTCGATCTTCGATTTACCCGATTTTCGATTTCCCCCCTCCATTTTCAGTTTACTTTTTCTTTTAATTGTCGACACATTGAGGACAATGTGCAGTTTAAGTAGGGGGGAGGGTATTCTCATTCTCATGTATCTATGTTGTATTTATTACTTTCAATTTGAAAAAGAAAAAAAAATGAAAAAAAAATGATGATGAAGTGAATCCCGTTGAGTTGAAAACCCGCAAGGGCGGGCGACTCGGGCAAAAATAGGGGGCTCGGATAGGTCGAAAACCCGAAAGGGCGGCTCGGGCAAAAATTGGGGGCTCGACCTCGAGTAAACTCAAAAATGAGAATCACCAAATAAATCATCACCCAAGCTATCGACACCAACCTACACTCTCCATCAACTATATCATCATCATCACATCTTAACAACATCCGCTCAAAACCTAAACGTAAGGGACGATGATTCCCCCACACTTAGATTCAAGCTCACCTGAAATATATAAAGACGTAACAACAACAATAACCAGCAACGCCAATAAACATCAAAATGTCAGCTCATGACACACTAAACTATCAGCTCTCCCAAACCTCCAAAAGATGATCTAAAACTACTACTACTACAACTAACTTAGAATAGCAAGCCATGGAACAAAGACAAAAAGGGATAAATTCCAAGCTTACTCCCAAAAACAAACAATCAACCAAAAGAATGTGAAAGCCAAAATAAATCTTCACAAAATCAAGGATGAATTCACCAACCTTACCCGAAAACGCTTTCCACCTTATGACACCATCTCCGGCAAATGAGTTTTCAAAGTATATAATTCTCTCTTAATCTCTCATTTTGCCTAGGAGCCTTTTCGGGTTTTCATCCTAGCTTCTCACATTTTTTTTTTCATCTCTCTTCTTTTTCCGGCTCACAAAACTCACCCGCTCAACTAGCTCTTTTTTGCATAGGCCGCCCTTTCGGGTTTTCGACCTATCCGAGCCCCCAATTTTTACCCGAGTCGCCCGCCCTTGCGGGTTTTCAACTCAGCGGGATTCACTTCATCATCATTTTTTTTTTCATTTTTTTTTTCTTTTTCAAATTGAAAGTAATAAATACAACATAGATACATGAGAATGAGATAGTTGATGGAGAGTGAAGGTTGGTTTCGATAGCTTGGGTGATGATTTATTTGGTGATTCTCATTTTTGAGTTTACTCGAGGTCGAGTAAAGTTCAAGTGTGGGGGTATTTGATACGCTCAAGTTATACGGTGTTTATATTATATTTTGGGTGCTTTTTTCTAAGGGTCTTGATCATAATTGTTAACGTTTGCATTTTATTTAGCTCTTAGCGGAAGTTCGGAATTTTGTATATTAATTATAGTTAAAGTTGTAAGTTCCGAGCTCCTAGAAGCATTAGTGTTTGGAACGACTCAACATCGTTATACTTGCCAAGCGTCGCCACATGTTCCAATCAAGCATCGCCGCAAGCCGTAGCCGAGCATAGCACCAAGCCTACCGAGCAGCTAGCATCATCGCCCATCATCGCAAGCCTGCCCAGCAAGCCTCGCCCAAGCAGCGGCCCTAAGCTCCCGGCCTCTCGTGCGCGCTCGGGGTTGCCAAGACCAAGCATCGCAAGCTCGCACATCCAAGCACGGCCGGCTCTCGCGCATGCTCGCCCGGCTCTCGCGCATGCTCGCCCGGCGCCTCGCATCGCACGCCCAGGCAGGTCGCACCTCGCGAGCTAGGTCGCACCTCGCGACACGCTTGCTCGCGACTCGCGAGGTCCTTCGCACCTCGCGACTTCCTTGGCCTGCCCAACTCTTCAGCGTGTTTTGGAGGCAGTAGCTCATCGCACCTCGTGACCTGTGCCGCACCTCGCGACCCCTAGGTCGGTGTAATTGTCGGCTGATTTTTGAGCTTTAGTATAAATACTAAACTTGATTTTTAGACCTAGTAGGAAGAGACTTGAGGAGAGAGAATCTCCAACACTCCATTCTTCTCTTGTTATCTTCTCTTTTTAGTTTTCATTTTCTAGTTTAGTTTTAGATATTTCAAATATGGAATTGGCTATTGCTATGCCGATTGTAGCTTGAACCGTTCTTGAACGAGATTAACATGAAGCTTCAAGCATTATTGTGAGATCTTTCCTCTCTATCTATTTTCCTTGATTATGGTTTAATTTCTATGCTTGTGTTCTATGATTTTTGCATGATTATGCTAGGAACGTTACTAGTTTGATTGTGTAATTAATCTAATGCTAGATTTAAGAATAGAATCGAATTGTTTTATTCTTCTATCAATTTGTAGCAAACTAGGGAGTAACTTAGATGCAGATCGTCTTGGTTATTTCTTGGGGAAATTGAATCAACTGTTGAATATTTATCGCGTGTATGACATTAGCAGGTCTATTGGTTCTCTGTGTTTATTGCTGCTATTGGATTGAACTTTGATGCAGATCGGACTAGGTTATCCTTTAGTTAGGGTTTTATAGTCACACTGATCGTGCTATTCAACTAAGAATAAGGAGAATGCGAGATTAGTTCTCGACAATAGATAATTATGGAAATAATTAAAGTGGATGTTCAATGATCGATAATGAATTGAAGTGGATGTTAATCGGATTCAAGATCCTTCCATATTGATTTCTCATTTTATTTATTTGCTAGTTAATTTTAGTTTGTTTATAAATCTATTTGAAAACCCCCTTTTTATTAGGTTCCTCGACCCTTAGAGTCATCTAGGTACTAATTCACGCTAAATATTAAGCTCGTCCCTGTTTCCCTGTGGATACGACCCCTACTTCCATTATACTTGCTTAGTGTAAAAGAGAGTAGGAGAAATTTTATCTTTGGCCGGGTGCGGTGCACAACGACACATCCGCGCCGGCCAATTACTAATTACTAAACAAATCAATACTAGAAGTCTAGAATTATAAATTTAGAAATTAGAAAATAGAATACTTAACCTTCACCATTGATTTGAGAAAGATAAAAATCCAACCATTGATATTTTGAAATACATGTGCTTGGTCACTCTTGATGTTCATTGGTCAAAAAAATTAATCAAGGATCATGAATTGAGACCATTGATTAGCCAATATCAAATCTCAGCCCTTCATTTCTTTACTCTCTAACCTAGTAACCTTAGAACTCTCTAGACTCTTTACTCTAAAATCTCAGCCCTTCACTCTAAAATCCAACGGTTGAGATTAACCCTAAAATCTAACTATATAAACCGCCCATTTAATCCCCCCCTCATTTCGCCCCTTTCTGAACTCTTATCTCAATTTCTCTCTTCTCTATCAGTCCTCACTCCTCACTAGTCACTCCTCATATCTCTCTCAGGCGACGATCTGAAGAAAAAAGTTCCCTGAGCTTCTCTCCCTCCTCTGAAATCCTAGACTGAGTTAATGTCGAAATCGGCGCCGACGTTGGTGGTAAAGAGCCTAAGTCGATTCTTCGCTTTTTATTAATTTTTACTCCTTTTCTTCTCAAATCGATTGATTTTTGTTTCATTAGTTCTATAACTGATTGATTTCGTTTGTTAATTTGTCTAATTTTATTGAGTGTGATTGTGGTAGATTTATTTGGGGGGTTTTAACATTTTGGGTTGAGCTGAAGAGGAGGAGAGGCGACGACATCTTCGTGAGTTTCTTGTGTAGATATGTGAGTTTCACTTTCTATACTCCCCCAATTTTACCCTCCACTTTAGCTTTGGTGACGTTTAAATAATACAAGTGCATAGAAAAACATTTATTGAAGTATTTTGTCTCTAATTCGAGTGGGTTGGTGATAATTTGCAGCTTTAAAAGACCTCTTTGACCATTATGTGGAAGCATGGCAATCTTGGTATTACAAGTAGTCGTGAAGTCGGTAGAGCGGGTTTCCGATGATTTAATCTAACTTCATAAGATGTTTGTTGCTTAGAAATTGAATTGCAACACGAGTTTACTCCCCCCCGTCTTCCTCTTTCAAAAGTCCAAAACAAGATGGGCAGAAGATGGCTTGATGGTGGATGCATTTTCTCAATGCACCAGACCACACATGACATAAAATTAGGAAGGTGTGAACATACCTTGTGTATTTTCTTCATAGGAAAGACAAGGGTGAAAGAAAAATTATGTGTTTAGGGTTGGGAAGAAACTTAACATTGTAGATGGATTTGTTGTCAAATTCCCATTAGATTATTTTAGTATATGATTGATTTGCACATATGTCATGTGTTCGTTCAATGTCCATGACTTGGTTAGCGAGAATTAGAAGGTTGGGTTTTAGCCTTGAATGTTCATGAGTTAGGGTTCCCGGTAGAGGATGGCTTAAAGGATGGTGCCTGTGCAGGTGATAGTAATATACCACTGTTCAATGGGAATATTAGTAAATCACTATATCTGCATCACTAATTGCAAAGAATTGAAACAAGAGAGTATATATTCCACTTGTAGGTACTGAATTAGTGATATAACCATCTCATAGATGGATCAAATTTTTGCCCATCTAACTATACACTATAAAAATTACACTAACACTATGGCTCTGTTTGGTTGGATGTAAAACATTTTACAATGGAAATTGCAAAGATAATTTAGAAATTTTGGAGTGATATATCAATGTTTATCTTCTTTGTATAGTGTACGGAATATGCACCTTTATAAAACATGATCTTTTATAGTTTTGTTTGGGTACTTCATAATTGATGGAGTAAACATATTGCAAAATGCTACTTTGCTTGCGTCTATCTTCTAGTAGTTCTTAATTTTGCCAAATAATACTTTTAGAGATCTTAATTATGTCCTGACAAATAATATTTGTTAATTACTTTGACCAAAAAAGTGACGAATATTTTCTGTTCAAAAAATAAAATTGACCAACAAAACAATATATGTTGAACTACTCATTAGTAAAGTTGGGTCGGAATGGTTTTGGGTCGGGTTGTATTGGGTCGGAATGGTTTTGGGTCGGGTTTAGTTGGGTCGAGTGGTAACTGGGTCGGGTGGTAACTGGGTTGGGTCACAACTGGGTTGGGTGATAACTGGGTTGGGTCACAACTGGTCGGTGAAAACTGGGTTGGGTTACAACTAGGCCGGTTGCTAACTGGGTTGGGTCACAACTGGGTTGGGTGATAACTGGGTTGGGTCACAACTGGGTTGGGTGATAACTGGGTGGGTTTAACTGGGTCATTGGCGGGTGAAGTTGGGTGCGGGTTAGTTTTGGGTCGAGAACAGGTTGGGTCTGGGTCGTTGTTCACGGGTGCAACTGGCCACAGATCTACCTGGGTCGGCCCAGTTCAGGTTGGGTTACCAATTCCACGGGTTCAACTGGGCACGGGTGGACGCTGGGTCGGAATGGGTCGGCTTTCCAACCGACCACTCTCGGCTCGGAACAGGTTAGGTCTGGGTCGCATGCGGGTTCACCCGTGGGTCGACCCAGTTTTTGACACCTCTAGTGTAACTCTTCATTTACTGTTACATGCATCTTCTTTCTTTTTCTTTCTTCCCTTCCAAAACCGTGTTCCTTAAACGCTTCAACTTCACCATTGTTCATCTCCTTCACACCTCTTCACACCAAATAAAACCTTAATTTCTCTTCACCAAATGGCAAAAACCTCTCTCAATTCACATTTTCCATAAGCAAAAACTCCCACAAACTCACAAATGGAAAACCCCTCTTCTCCATCCAAAACCCTAGAAATCGAAAATTCTCAAGAAACAAAAATGGCGGTAGAAGACCAAAATTGGAGTCACCAAGGAGAAGTGTGAGAAGACGGAAACTGATTGGGGAAGATGATGAAGAAGAAACCCCTGAATCAGTTGAGGGGGAAGAAGAAGCTACGCATGTTCCTTCCAAAGGAATTGCTGCTTCTTCCTCCAAGAAAAGAGTGGAACGAAGTGATTCGAGGTATGTGTTAGGATTTTGTGTCGATCTAGAATGGGCCAAGAAAGTTCAATTTAATGAACTACTTGAAATTCTAAAGGAACAAGGTATGGAATACTTGTTTGAAACCGCATATAACAATGCCTTAGTTCCTTTAGCCATGGATGAGTTTTGTGCAAACTTCATCAATACTGATGGAGTATGTACTACTGAAGTAAGGGCGAAAAAAATAAAATTTTCTCAAGAAACTTTAGGAAAAATATGGGAAGTTCCTTGCAAAGGAACTGATCTGTATTTTAAGAGAAAAGGAATTGTTTCCTTTTCCAATTTCTCCCAGGATGACATTGTTGAATCCTTTGGGGGAACTGCTGGCCAAACTAAGATCAACCATAATCTTCTCTCCCCAGTACACAAAATCTTGTTTAATCTTGTTTGGAGGGCACTCATTCCTCGAACTGAAAAGAGGAATGAGGTGGGTCTCCTAGATATGTGTTACATGTTCTGCCTTGACCACCACATTCAAATAAACTTTCCTTCTCTCTTTATCCAACATCTAACTCACTGTATTGAGAACCATTGTGTTGTTGGATATGGAGCACTCATTACTTCTCTTCTTTCTCACTTCAAAGTCAAGACCACTGGTTGGCCTACCTTGGGAATTAAACAAGGTAATATATTGAATGAAAAGACTTTGTATGGTTTGGACCTCTCTGTCCAAGATGGGATTTTGACTCAAGGGAGGATTGCTTCTAGTTCCTCACACAAGAGAAAACTGCCTAAGGCAATAGAGGAGGAACCAGTGGAAGTGATTGTGGAGGAACAAGTTCCTACACCCACTGAACCAAAGGAATAGCCACCTAAGAGACGAAAAACAGTTGCTAAAAATCCTACCCCTCCTGTTCCTAAACGTGTTAGACAAAGCTCTAGGTTGAGAATTGCTAAAACTACACCTAATCCTTCAAATGAGGATTCTCCTTTAGTCCTATCTGATGAAGAAGAATTGCCTAAAAACTCACCTAAGGAACCTACTCCTCCATCTTCACCAAAAAAAACCAATTACCCTCACCACAATTCCTTCCATCTCTCCCTCCTCCTTCTCTGTTCCTTGCAGTTATGAACAGATGAAGGTTGCAATGAATGAACCAAACCCATTCTCCTCTACATCCGTGGACCTTCCACCACAACCGCCATTTCTTCCTTCCCTTTACACCACCACTTCACCTTTTGTTCCTCTCACAGGAACAGCAGGACCATCCCAAGAAAACACCCCAGTTCCTCCACCTAAACCACCCACTGACTTTGGTTCAAAGGGAAAGGAACAAGTTCCTTCTGATGATTTTGGTTGGGTAAATGAGGTTTGTCTCCCTGCTCAACATATGATCAAGTTCTATAATCACCTTCATTGGACTTTGGATGATAAAACAGATAAGATGATGGGTCTAATGAAAGTTCTTAGTGATACGGTGATAGAACAACAAAAGAATATGGAGATGATGGCCCAAGCAATTAACACTTTGAAGCAGCAACTTGATGGACATCATGGAGAGGTTATGAAGAAGTTAGAGGAAGGGGTTGAAGAAGAAGTAGTAGAGGAACACAACTCCCCTTCCCTTCCTAATGTCTAGTTCTTGTTTCTCTTCAAGGAACATGAACTCTTAGCTTTTGTTTCTTTTCTTTTCTTTTCTTCCTTTTTATCTTTTGTACTTTTATGGAACAAGTGCTATAAATACAATGACTTTTGCTATATTTGTCTTCGTTTGTGATTTGATTGCATAATTTCTTACTTGGAATGGCTAGTATTATGTGATTGATGTTTGAGCAAGTGTAACCTTTGCAATTTCTAACTTAACCATTTTTTTTTGTGCTTGTTAATGGTCTTAAGGTCTTGTAAATATCAGTCTTCTCAAAATCACCAAGAGTTTGATCTTTTTGACGATGACAAAGGGGGAAAAGACACCAGGAACAAACTAAGGAACAGATGAACTGGCACTGTCATATTAAGTTAAAGGAACTAACTATTAAAAGGAAC
Organism: Beta corolliflora; assembly: GCA_947648045.1. Lineage (NCBI taxonomy): Eukaryota > Viridiplantae > Streptophyta > Magnoliopsida > Caryophyllales > Amaranthaceae > Beta > Beta corolliflora. The sequence continues at coordinate 3,957,537 of CANSZD010000001.1, forward strand.
TAGACATAGGATGAAGCAGTACAACGGTTAATAAATGTCGCTTGAGTGATTTATGCCTAGATTCTAGGAAACCATTTTATATAAGTAAAAATCTGATTTTAAGGAAAATCTTTTTAAGGAAAAGATTTTATTTTAATTAATAAGATAATAAATATCCTTTTCGGTTTTATGGAAAATATTTTTAAAGATAATATTTTGATAAAAGGATGTTAATTTGGTTTTATTAATTAAAATATTTCTAAATTAAATCAGATTTGTAATTTACTGCTTTAGTGGTTGCTAAATTTAAGGAAGCAGTAAAATTTTCATAACCCACGTTTAATAGAGATCATGGAGATCATGGGTACTGAAAAGGAACGTGTTCCTCTAGTTGAGGAACATAATGGGAAAGTGTTTTTACCACTAACACATGATTTTATCCCACGTTCTATGTTATCACTGCTATAAATACTAATGTCTAATTAAGTTCCAATTTGTGACTAACCAAGTGAATTAGTGAGTTTAACTAAGTAAAGTGTCAGTGCCTTCATTCTCTCATAAAAGCCATTTGTTCTTTGTCTTCTTACTCTATTCCACTAAGCTATTATTGATCATTGTAATTTTGGTTTTGGGGTAAGGGGACTTTGAGTGAAGTTCTGTAAGAGAGAAGCTTTGAGTGAAGCGAGTTAAAGTGAGATAACTTCAAGTGAAGTTAAGAGGAACAACTGTTAAGGGAACAGTTGTTCAGGAACTTGAGTTTAGGAACTCAAGGTGTTGCCCGTGAGTAGAATTAGGTTGTAACAAAGTTGTTTGACCTAATTAGTGAAAGTGTTGAGTTTAAAATCCCTAGTGGTCGAGGATGTTTCTTCTTGTTGGGCCCAAGAAGTTTTTCCTCGTAAAAATCACTTGTGTTCCTTTAGCTTGTTTCTTTGTTTAAGTTTTACAATTCCGCAAAAAGTTACATTTATTTCTACAAATACAATTCACCCCCCTCCCTCTTGTATTGTTCCTAGTGAAATAACAAAAACAAACAAAGGTAAAGCTCATGCGGAAAAGATTGAAACAACTCAAGCAAGCGATGAAGAGGTTAGTTTGTTGATTATTTAAGAATTTTAGAATTACAGAATTTATATTATTCACTTTACTTGTTCATTTACGCAATCTGGAGAACGTATTTAGGACATTACCAAACAAAAAACGTGTAATTATATAGAATTTCTTCATTACTTTGAGCATCATTATTTATAGTTGCTCACGTATGTTGTGAACTGAATGAGTTCAGGTTGATGAAGAGGAGCCGTTCCAGATAAAACAGGTGTCGCTAAGTATCGCGATGAAAAAATGCAAGGCTGATACAAAAGCAGTTGTGTCATATGTACTCAACACTGCGTTAGAACCTGAGTGGGTCGGTGAAGTTGATCTTCAACCATATTTATCTGTTGGCCGGTTTCACTTGAAAACTTTTGTGAACGTGAACCTTTAATTTTGTGTTTAACTTTTGTAATAGTAAGGTGTTGTTCAAGTCAAAGTGGACCGATGCAGCAAGGAAAGAGCTACGGACCATGCATCCGGGGTCTGAATTGACGGAACAAGTAAGGAATTTATTACTAAATTAAATATCTAAGACTGTTTATAAATGATTGAAAAATCAGCGATGCTTAAATTGAATGTGGGATTTTTTTAAGATCATCAATTTGGTGGGGATTCGAGAGACAATAAATAGGCAAACAAGTTTTTTCATCCCGACGTCACTCCGGGTTAGTTGCGATGTCTTCGAGCTGCTGTTTATAATGGTTGAAATTTGTCATGAAATTATAATGTATTTAATATTATAAAAAAATTTCAATACTGAAGGGATTGGATGTGAAAAGGACGAGGAATGGATCAAAATATTTTTCGGATTCACCTATTATGCGAACATCATACTTGCCACATGATCCAGACCAATGCAAAGAGGTAATAGTAATTTCCCTATATTATTCCGCTAATAGCTGTTTTGTTTTTGGGGAATAGTTTAATAATATAGTATATTGTAGATCATGGTTCCATTGTGGACACCGAAGTCAGACCATTTTTACATGTGTGTTGTTTGTATGGAGGACTCCAAAATTTACATGCTTGATTCGCACCCTGATGAAAACACGTCAAAAAGGATTGATAATGCCAAATGTCAGGTATTCGTCTTCGATTGTCTGGTTGGTTGGAGGTTTTCTTGTGTATGTAAAATAATGCCGTATTTCTGACACAGATTAGGAAACTGTCCACACTTATGTCTTCAAACAAGGCAGATGAGAGGCTGAAAAGGTTTAAGGCATTTTCTCGTTGGGAAATCAAGCATGTTAATACCTCGAGACATGTTAACGGGTACGTCATTCACAAGTCAACTTTTCTTTTACAATTTCGTTTTGGAGACGGCTATACGTTTTTCTAAAGTCTCCCACTTTCGTTTTAGATATGACTGTGGGATGCATGTCATCAAATACATGGAAGCACATAACAAGAGAAAGTGGACGAACAAGAAATACTTTGAGGTAATGGATGTCTATGGTCAATCATATCCAACCTTGCATATTTTTCATGCATTGCTCTATTCAAAGTAACTAATTGTGTGCATATGTTTTCCAACAAATTAGGATCTTACACTACATCGCACAAAAACTCTAATTTCGTTGATGGAATGGGATGAAAATCAGTTGAAAGATGCTGTCCATAAGTTGGCACTGGCTAGTTGAGAGAACGAAGTTCGATGTTGTTGTATTTTCTTTGCTATTTCTTAGACATATTTGTACTGTAAAACTAATAGTTGTGTTAAAAACTTGGAACATGTGCTACTTGTGCACTATCGAATATTTGTCTGTATTTTTGATTTGGTAATGTTTCATGACACAAGTGTACTCTAAGAATCAACAAGTAGAATAATGAACCATAATGGTTTGTCAAAACTAGAAGTTGCAATACTTCTTTAATGAGTCCTGACATTATGATTTATTTTATTTGTGACATCGTTTGATAATGACCAGAATCATGGTTGGAGATTGCCATAAACTTTGCTACACATAAAATTACACATAATATTGGTATGGTAAAACTAAGTGTTGTGTTGAAACTTGGACCTTGTGTTACTTGTGCACCATCGAATATTTGTCTGTATTCCGAATTTGATAATGTCCACAATCATCATATGACATGACACAAAGTGTACTATAAGAAACAACACATAGAATAATGAACCAAAATGGTTTGTCATAACTAAAAGTTGCAATACTTCTTTAGTTCAATATATGTATTTGTTTTTCGTATTCATGAATCCTGACACATGACATTACGATTTATTTTATTTGTGACATTGTTTGATAATGACCAAAATCATGGTTGGAGATTGCCATAAACTTTGCTACATATAAATGAAAGACAGTTTAGAGTACTTCAACTATCGTATTACACATAATATATTGGTTTGGTAAAACTAAGTGTTGTGTTTCCAACTTGGACATTGCGTTACTCATGCACTATCAAATATTTGTCTGTATTATGATTTGGTAATGTCCACGATCATTATATGGCATGACATAAAAGGTACTCTAAGAATCAACAAATGGAATGAACCAACCTGTTGTGTCATGAGTTAAAGTTCCAGTACTTCTATTTATGTATTTGGTCAATAGTGACCTCGGTCTTTTTTGGACATTGCCATAAATATATTGCTACACATTAATGAAAGAAAGTTTAGTTCTCCAACAATCGTATTCATATAATTTTAGGGAATATAAAATTTCAAAAGATTGTTGTATAAAAAATGGGGAATGCTAACAAGACTCATGCTAGGAATACATAACGAAGACTTTGTGTCGATGCAAAATTATATGCTAACACAACTCAAACCAACACCGCTGAAATTTATGATATTTGCCAAGTTATTTTTGCTTGTAACGCATCTCGTGAGTCTGGTCAATTAGAAAACAAAATTAGATGACAATTGCAGTTTCAAAACATTTTAACCCCAATACAGTAACTGAAGGTTCTTACGGAGTATGTAATGTCTTGCATGGCTTTGATATCGGCACATTCGATGTACTTGAGGACATACATTCCACAGTCATGACTGAAAAAGGTGAATTTGTAATGTCGATTAGTTTATTTAGATAGTAAATATAACTAAACTAAATGTGTAGAATTAAAGTTACCAATTTGGTTGTAACAGAACATGTATGCCGTCATATAAATATTCTTTGTACTCCTTGAAGAGTCCACCTAAGCGATTTCTTCGAAGCACTGTCGCAGCTTTGCTCATCTGATCAAATTGAAGTAATTTTGGGTCAACAATCGTTATAGTCACTACATTGGAAAATGTACAGCGCGTTAGCTTGAAATAGTTACCATTGCCTCAGCGAAGATGAAGCGGTTGTTCGAGGCTCCTAATGAATCTATGATGTACACAGTTTTTTTGAAGACATGGAAAACCAACAGGAACCAATGTCTCGCCTCGTTATCTAGCACATGGAATGAAAACCTACAAACGAAGATATTGAGAGATGATTAACTAATAAGGCGATTTAAAATCTCAAACAAATTGCAACACTTGCAAATATGAAAACCTGTTCAATCTTATCGACGTGTTCTGGGATAAAGGTTTCATTCACGGCTGAAGACCTATTCATTATGGCTTGACTTCCTTTAAATGGATTTCATTCATCGAACTTAAGTACAACACCCTGAAACATTTTTATATTTTGGTTTAACTCAATAACCGCAAAGTACGAAAGTCAAATTAGTGTAACCCAAAATCGGAAATGTACTTGGAAAGATGGGGACAGTACCATCTTCGTGGAGTTGGTCTCCATTAACCCCAGTTGCATGTCATATAAGTGGACATTGATAAACTGTCAAAAAAATACAACTTTGTAAGCATATCACTGGAATTAAAATTATGTAGTACTGATAGTCAAGACTTGAGTAGACAGCTTACATGATCAGACAACCATCTATCTGGAAATACGCACATAGAGTCACCAACTGTCAACCTGTGCATACCCTCACTTGGACAATACACTTCGTCATATTTTGTCAGACTTGTGAATATTTAAGCATATTTGCTTGTCCCGATCTACTAGTTGAGGTAGATACTCATGGAATACTGGCTTTGGCAATTTGTTAGAACTTCGTCTTTTGGAGACTGGAGGGCTACCATTACCAGGCACAACCTCCTCATCCTTGCCAAATTATATAGGAAATGCATCAAGCAAATGTTAGTCCTTAATAGCAATAATTGATATGCGTGTGGTAATGGCAGGAAAAGGTAAAGGTGATGACCACAATGCACCTGCAAGACAATAAGCTCTTTTGCGTTGCACTTCTTCTGCCTCTTTGCTTTCGAAGATGTCGGCTGCGAAGATTAGATTTAGATGCTTTCTTTCCTTCTTTCACTACCTGGTATATACAGTGTAATATGATAATGTCCAGAAAAATGTGTTTAGATGGCCAAATCAAGCATTAACAATTCGGCTACCAAATTGCCAAATCAAATGTTAAGGTATACCTGATCGATTTGTGCATTTGAATTGCGCTTTTTGTTTCCCTTGGGCTTTGCTGCCTATAAATTGGGGACATAAGTACAAGGTGACGACCGTTGAAATAATAAGTGCTGACAAAACAATACACTATCAAAACTTATGGTTTCATTTGATTTTGTATGCTCCTATTTTATCCACCGAGGAGTCCGCTTCTCCATTGTTTCATCTTCATTGTTTGCTCCACCAGATAGGTCAATGCTGCCCTTTGATGTTGAGATAAAGTTTGGAGTCTTCGAGACATCACTAGGCTTTTTGGCTTTTATTACTTCTTTATTTGCCTCATCCTTCACGTCTTTCAATGTTTCCAACCCTGGAGGAAATTGAGGCACATTGAAACGAATATTTCGGATACTAAATGATTCAATTTCTAAGAGTTCTTCTACGCATTCCTCCTCTTGTCCTCCCAAATCAATGTCTAGCTTATGCTTAGTTTTTGATTTTTGTAAGCAATCAACCAATCCACCATCAGAACTTAGGAAAGGGGAATTCGATCTATTATTAGTAGTGCAACTAGCACTTGGAGTTCTTGTTGATTTTTGTTCTCCCGGTGTGCAATCACCTTCTTCGTTGTCCATTGATGACTTCCCACCATTGGCTTCACCATGACAATCATGTTTTTTTTGAGGGGCATCACAATCATGTTGCTTTGAATTTAGTTGAGCCAACGACAACTCGATGTTGGTAACTTTTGAGCGTATTTCATTTATGGCTTCTAGAATCACACCTAAGTCCTACACAAATAAAATGAAGGCGAAAAATGCAAAATCAAGTTTCGGATTTATAACTGTGGAAGATATATTTTCCAATTGCATATCTATATAATTTATATTGAATATGTAATTACAATATTAATCGTTGGCGATGCTTAGTCTTAATTAATTGGCTACATGTTAGTCGATATAATATTGAACACATAAATGAAGGAAAATAAAGAAAACCGCCATGTAATACTTACACATGAGGAGCTGTTTTTGTCTTCCGCCATTGGTTCGATTGCAGACCGACAATTCCAAGCAATGTATTGGACTTAATTTCGGTCACTCCACTGCTTCTGTGACGAGATTGAGGGGGAAGTACAATGGGTTTTGGTGTGATGACAGAAGGCAAAAACCTTAGACAAAACCTTAGTTCCTAACCACCCACTAACTCACGTACAAAAGATTGCGCAGAATATACTTTTGAGATATTCGTTTAAAATTTTGAAGATAAATAGTACTCCCTCCGTCCCATAATATAAGTCCTGATTCTGTTTTTACACGGGAATTAAGGTAAAGTGGAATCTTATTTTATTTGAATAAAAAGATTCATTTTTATTGGGAAACACCTATATTGTGTTTTTCTTTTTAACAAAAAATAAAAACTGAACATTAATGTTGCATGGTTTAATGTGTAGATGAGTTTAATGGGGTAAAAGATTCCATTTTATCATTAATAATGGTGCATTGAAAGCTGAAATTATAAGGACTTTTTGGGAATTAAATTATTTTCATGTGGGTATTTTGGACATAATTATTGATTGAAAATAGAAATAGGACTTATATTTTGGGACACTTTAAAAGGAAAGGGGACTTATATTATGGGACGGAGGGAGTATTATATTATTTCCTTTCCAAATATGCTAAATAAATAATTATTTCCTTTCCAAATATGCTAAAGAGATTATTTGAAAATCCAAATAACTAATACAATAGATCAGATCCTTAATTATTATCCACGTCATCATCATCTAATTCATTTTTACAAAAAAAAAAAATCATATTCTTCCTTTTCAGTTACCTCCACAAAAGTATTATCAAATATAACTGCCCTTTTGTGTTCCCCTCAAAAAAAAAACTGCCCTTTTGTAAACAAAAACCCTTTTTCTATATATTAAGTATATCCTATTGTTGTTGAATTTCGATATAATGTTTAATCAATATTTGTATATGTCCACCACGTTAAATGCCAGTGACCAAACAATTAAGATTCACAAACGAACCACGAGAAATATTTTTCGAAGCTGAGTACAAATATAATAGGAGTTAAGAGTTTGACAATGCCAGGATAACACTATCGTCATAGCCAGAAAAAATATCACAATCCAATTAGCGGCTATGACCAAAACTGGTTATGGGTCTGTCCAACGCACCAAAACCAAAGTCAATTGTCTTCCACCATTCATATTCGGAAAACACCATCAACGCCGGCCAACTGAACTACAAACTCGATCATGGCACCAGGAATTTGAGAATTATTCGTCTGAATGGAATGCTGCACAAAACTTCGAAAGTCAACTTTATGAACCCTAATTGTATTCAAATCAAGTCGAAACCCTAATTGTCTTCAAATTAGGTTGCTCGCCGTTAATAATGGAGGTTCTGGGGCATTGAAGAAGACGTTAATGGAGTTTAAATAATATGTGTCAATGTTTTATAAAGTAATATTTTGTATGTCATGAGGTACAATTTCATATATTATAAAGCACAATTTCGTATATTATAAGGTTCAATTCTGTTATTTATACTTTGAAAAAAAATCGTATATTAAAACGTATAATATCGTGTATTTTATTGTAGTATAAGTAACCGTATAAGTTAGTAAATCATATATACTAAATACAGTGTATAGAGAAAATATTTTAATAAATTTAATTTTGAAAGTAATTCGTAAACTGCCTAAAATAAAAAAATCCAAAAAATCTCCAACTACCTATAATTACGTGGTACAGTCAACATAAGAGTGATGATGTGGCGCAATGTGTGGCTCACATTCATTTCTTACGGTGACCTTTTTTATGAGAAATCCATCATAAGAACATCCGCCCACCTGACTTCCAAGCCAACAATAATTGCATAATTAATTGCTGATTTGGTGTAGATACTAGATACGGTACAGCTTCAAGCGGGCCGAGCCTTTAACTGTACGACCCACATTCGTGCTAATGTACAAGAAAATATACTTTATAATATAGTTGAACTGGCCCCAAGCTTTCTAAGCCCAAACAGTTTTCCATCTTCTAAAACTAATGGAATCAACAATCAACACCATCTATAAATACCCACACTGCATGACACTTCTAACTTCACATTAAGATATATAAAACCCTCCCTCAATTCTTAATAGACAACACAATGACAGGATCAATGAGTGAAAGCGGAGGAGGAGGAGGAGGAGGAGGAGGAGCTAATACGATGCGGCGTCGAAGCCGTGGTTGTACAAAAGATGATTTCCTACCGGAACAATCCTTTCAAAGCTGGTCCAACTACGTGACGGCTCTCAAGGAGACTCCTGCACGATTCAAGAACCGGCTTACGACACGGTCCCTCGATCATACAGAACTCCATCAAGTTAAGGCTCAAAGCCATCATGAGATGAAGAAATCCTTGACTTGGTGGGATCTTATTTGGTTTGGCGTTGGCGCTGTCATCGGTGCCGGAATCTTTGTTCTTACGGGACAAGAGGCTAATCAACATGCTGGCTCTGCTGTCGTTTTATCTTATGCTATTTCTGGTGTATCTGCTATGCTCTCTGTTTTTTGTTACACTGAGTTTGCCGTTGAGATCCCTGTTGCAGGTAATTTTTCTTTTTTCTTCATGCTTTATTCTATTATTCTATCATGTGATTTATAAAATAATATATTCATAAAGTACAAGTTTATTTTGATACCAAATTAATCATAAATTAGCCCGGATTAATTTCTGTTGTTTTTGGGTTAGAAACTTGAATAATTTTAGTCAACGTCTTCGATAGATTTACTATTTTGCTTATTTTTCTGGTTGGTTGTTTTATGTGAGACTTTGTCAAACGAATCTGCACTTTTAAAGGGTGTGTGGGGTCCAAATTATGGAAATATATATATATTTTTCTTGATTTCTCTTTGTTCGTTAAAGAGAATCGTTGATGCGTGTCTCTATCTTATTTGTTAGGGATGGAGAACAACATAATCATGTAGATTTAATATATATATATATATATATATATATATATATTTTATTTATATTTTTGTTTTCTTTGTTAGGGTGTGTAACTTTAACATAGAACGATGGTATTAAATCTATTTTATTTGTTAGGGATGGAGAACAACATAATCATGTAAAAAAAATTGTTGATCATATCCCTCTTTAGGTCAAAATTTGCCAGATGGAAAAACTACTAATTTCACTTCTAGGATTACCATGATTGAATTATATCTCATTAGGATGTACGCACTTAATATAACTTTATAAAAGTAATACAAATCTTTCCTATAAATTAGAAGATGCATTTTGCAATTACTTTTGCATGGAGCACTGCTCATTTAGTCAAAATTTGATCAAAATCAATCTCAATTTGTAAACTAATTTCCAAAAAATATTGAAGTGTGATCCTTTTAACCTGTTAACTAGTGCACCAAGAGCGAGATTTTGTCAAATTCTTAAATAAAGAAGGATACTTCAAGATTCCTTTTTGGAATAGAAAGGATATGATGTTGATTCCTAGCTAAATTTGGGAAAGCAAAGTGTTTTATCTACAGAATATCCTCTTACTTTTTTTTGTCTTTTATATAAGAAAGAATGTCAATATCTCATATCACCTATTTCTAGAAACCGGTTTATCCAACTTTTTGATTCCGACATATGCTTTCAATGGTCAAAATCTACAAAGTTTCCTGAAATTTTATTACAAATACACAAGCAAAAATATTGTAGGTGGGTCTTGCTTATTTTGTATTATTTACAAAATATAAGAATTTACAATAATAAATGTTTCCTTATTTTTTTTAGTTGCTACCCTTCTTATTTTCATGCAATCAAATGCATTACTTTGATAATATCTTTAATTACGCATAGCAAAAAAATATAAAAATTTGATATTATGAAAATAAGATGAATCAAACAAAAACACATTTGACTATGTTATTTCTTATACATAAGAAACGAGAAATCTAACAAGGTTATAGTGAATAGGAATTATTATGCAAGCATATCATCTAAAAAAACGAAGGATGTAATATGACATATTTTAAAATTTTAATGATTAAAGTTGTGCATTAAATATAGTAATAAAAAAACAAGCAACTGTTACAAGTAAATTGAATTCAAGTTAGATGAGATTCCTTCCAATTTTTTATTTTCTCTATACACTTTGTTGTATACCACCATTCACATACTACAGATGTAATTACATGGATCGATTCAGATTTGTTTCAATGAGTTTTTTTAAAGATATTTTAAATATATTTTGCATGAAAGAGTTCTAATATGGACACAAGTCACACAACAATAATTTTATAGTGAAATTATTATTCTTTTAGATATTGAACGTTGAAAGATCAATATTATCGTAGGTAGGGGTGTGCACAACCCGGTCCGCCGAAAATCAGGATTCCGGTCCACCGGTCCGGTCCGGTCCAAACCCGGAAAATTCCGGTCCGGACCGGTTGGACCGGAATTTCAATTATTTTAGTAAAAAAAAAAAAATTTATATGTTAAAAAAAAAATTAAAAGGTAGAAAGTTAGAAACTTAAAAACCTACTATTTATTCTTTTAGGATTATTGACATTAAAATTATTAAATTTTAATGTATATAATTTATAAATATATTTAAATAAAAAAAAGATTTTTTTTTTTGAAAAAAAGAAATTGCGGTCCAAGAGGTCCAGGACCTGACCGGACTGGAAAAATTCCGGTCCAGATCGGACAGGACCGGAATTTTTCGGGTCCGGTCCCGGTCCCGGTCCAAGAAAACCCCGGATTCCGGTCCAGCCGGTTCTGGTCCGGTCCTGAACCGGTGCACACCCCTAAATTCGTAGGAGTATCACTGTATAAGAGACTCCGTTAGTCAACCAATGAGGCGGGTTGCTGATTACCAGCTAAGCAGTCCAATATTAAGAAGGAATATTGAAGTAGCTTAAAGATTCATTAACTGGCATCTGACAAGTCAAAATAGTGCTGGCATCTTACCCTCGGAGTCAAACAAGTCCAATATGAACGTATTAACTCGGAAAAAACTGAATACTATGAAACGGTAGGTGTACATGAAACTTGGACTTGAATGTGAAACTTATCTATATAGCTCAAGTTGGTAGTATGAGAAAGAAGGGTGGGCTTGGTCAAAACTAAAAAAAAAATTAGCAAGAGATTATTATTAGTCATGTATCTAGATGAATCAGACTTTGCTGAGTTTTGGAAAGATGCAGAATGTATTCAAAACTTACTCCCTCCGTCCCATAATATAGTGCTTATTTCTCATTTTTTACGAGAATTAAGGAAAGTGGAACATGAATGATAAACAATTAATGTTGTGGGAAAAAAGCTGATTTTAGGAGAGAGAATGGTGTATAATGGGTGAAAGAGCATTAAATATATGACTAATTCAACCCTGTGTTCAATAAACAAAGAAAAACTATTTCAATGAACGAAATAAATGATGGTTGCATGGTTTTTTAGGCAAATCAAGGGGAATTGTGGAATTGAAAAATAGAAACAAGAACAACATTTTGGGACACCCAAAATAGAATGCAAGCACTATATTATGGGACGGAGGGAGTATTTAAAAAAATGCGTCATGTAATTTTAAGATTTGCAAATAATATGTGATTAATACAAAGGATTTTTGCTAACTAAACACCCTTTATATATGTTAAAACCTCTATTAAACTCAATGCAACCCATTTAAATCCCCTTTCACCGGCTCGATTGATAGATTGTAATAAATCGTGCTAGTAGAAATAAGTTTTTACAGAAAGCATCATGTTAATGTTCAATAGGGATATGTTTGTCCACCTATTGTGAGTTTCTACATTTTAGTACTTCCTCTATTCCAGAATACTTGTTACACCTCCCTAAAATAGAAATGTCCCAATATTTGCTACCAGATTCGGCAAAGGTCCTGTACAGGGTGAACAACTGCACAGAGCCCTAAAAAATATAAATAAATATAGGGGCCCAATTGTTGGATTAAATAATTTTGAATTGGGCCCAAAATTACCTGAAGTTGCTCCCATTTCATTACTCTGGAACGCTAACTTCAATTTCCATCTTTGTTCTCTCGATTCCCAAGACCCGAAGAAAATCTCGCTTTTTTCAATCTGGCAATTTCCAAAACTCGAACCGTCGAACTCCATTATGAATCCTCCCGTTCTCCATATCTTTCTATTCTCCCAAAAATTTCAGATCTTTCACCATTACTCTAAAGTTAGGTTTAATTAGTTCTGAATTATCATTGAATTTGGGGAAATTTTTTAATATTTTCGGATTAACATTGAATTAGAAACGTAGTCTAAAGGAGTGGGTTCTTGACCGGCGAAGAAAAATTGTGGTATGAAGAAGAAACCATAGATCAGGTAAGATTCATAGGAATATAAGATGTAAAAGGTTTTTTTTTTCCTAATTTTTTAATGTAGTTAAATAATAGATAATTATATTTTCTGGTTTTTTAATGTGAAATCATGGTCCTAAGTTGTTGAATTTCAATTGCCTGGTTGTTTTTATTTTGTTCTTTTTGCAATTTTTAATGACATATTGTAGTAATATGAGTTGTTTCATAGTAATTCTTTTTTTAAATTGCATGATTTTTTATAATATTAGGGCCTAATTTTTATGTTTAGAACAGGACCTCCTATAAGTCTAAGACGGCCCTACTAGCTACATACTACTTTTGCGCACTTAAAATTACAAATCTATCTTGATCTAGTATTATAATATGTGGTGGATACAATTTTTTTGGTTTTGAAAGGGGATTTATCCATACTTCTTGTGGTCCCCTTCTTTCTCTATCTATGTTTCTTAAAATATGTGCATTTTTTCTCTTTTGCAAGAAAAAAAAAACCGAGGAAGTATTTCATTATCATCTATTACCACTTTAAACTTTAAATGTGGTATTGAGTGCAAATAAAATTTGTGAAAAAACATGTTAGATAAAATTCCATAACCAAGGTAATGAATATGTATTTTGCGTTCAAAGTAACGTAATTTTATTGCTATTACCTTCATTTAATATCATTTAGCAAATGGCTCGTTTATGGGAAGTTAACATAGTTTGTGTTTAGTTAAGGATTTTTTGGATAAAACACCCTTATGTTTGCTCATTTTTAAAATAATCTCCCTTTTGTTTTTTTTTCTTTTAACTTGACCCCCAAACGTTTTATAAAAATTCAGGTTGCACCCCCAAACCATAATTTCGGTTAAATCTAAACGTTTGTGGGGCCCTTTTTTTCCATTTTCCCTCCTAATTGTTGCGTGAAATGACCTGTGTATCCTTGGATAATTGAAACCCTTCAACAAACCCCTTCATCTCTCTCATTCAATTTCTTACTCTCATTTTATCTATTTCACCTGCTTCACTTAGTAAATTCATCTCTCTCTCTTGTCATCATCTATACCTTTTCATCTTCTCTTTCAGTCTCTCTCATCCAGCTGGGGTTGCAACACTCTCTCTCTCGTCATCATGGAGAATTCTGCAATGACAGAACATGGGAAGCTTTTATGGACGGTAAAACAAGAGGATAGTGCCCTAAATTGGTCATTTTGCCTTCTTGATGCTCTTGATTTTTTGTTCAACACCACCAAATTTTCCACCTTTGGCTTAGTGTCTTGAATCCTTGGCATTTCACTATTCAAAAATGTTACTTCATGTGTCAACAACATCTTCTCCAACACCCGTTCATTAATGACCACCTTCTGCCACTCCTCCTGCTTCTTGTCAACCCATCCAAAGAATCTACACCCTTCTCTTCCAGTATGAACATTTGATAATTTGCAGGCATAGAAACTCCTCCCAGGGTTGTCATGCGTCCATGACCTCAAAATCTTAGCAGGAATTCGACAATTGTATTTGGTTGCCATAACCCTAATTGAGCAATTAACCCAAATTAAAATACGCAAATAAACCCTAGAATCGCTAAATTGCCCAAAATTGAAATGAATAGAAGCGAATGTAACACTTACCTGATTTCAAGGATGTCGGGAATTGTCAATTGAGAGTGGAAGTGCAATTTTCCGTTCGAAATTTTGGAGTACCAGCTTCAATTTCTAAGTGTCGGAAAATGACCGTTGTGAGATAGGAAGGATCCTGAATTGGGGGTGAAGAGGTAGTTATATAATAGCATAGGTGGGCCCTACAAACGTTTAGATTTAACAGAAGTTATGGTTTGGGAGTGCAACTTGAATTTTTATAAAACGTTTGGAGGTTCAGTTAAAAGAAAAAAACAAAAGGGGGATTATTTTAAAAATGAGCAAACATAAGGGTGTTTTATCCAAAAAATCCTTTAATTAACTAAGTTATACTCCCTCTGTTTTTTTTTATCGTTCTCACTTAGAATCTTGACACTATTCATACTTAGAGATAATCTTCTCAATTTTTTTCAATTTATAAGAAAAAATATAGTCATGTGGGGTCTTGTTTGATTCGTCTCAATTAGTACATTATTAATATTCAATCGTTATAATTTATACTAATATATAATGAAAGATATTTAAGTTCAAAGATGTGCATTGGGAGATGCGCATAGGAAAGTGAGAAAGATAAAAAAAATAGAGGGAGTACTATGCTAGTCACTAAAATATGTGGTATTTTATTTTCCAAACTTTAGGGTATATGCTGCATTTTATAAAGTTGAGAGTACACGTTATCAGCTAGAGATATAGATACATGGTAAAAAAGTCTTATCTTTATTTTTTATGGGAAAAAGTCTATTTTCTTAAAGCTGTGTTTCACAGTCATAGACTCACTTCTTTCTATATAATTTTTTACTTTCATTCAATAGTGGCCACTCTATGAAAACACGGTCGCGGTCGCGTTCTCGGGAACGGCCGCGTTGTCGCGGGAACGCCTTGTAACAGGGAAATAGAATGTTTCACGGCCGACGTGGCGTGAATTTTTTGAAAAAATTCACATTAATATGTTTTAACCTTATTTGCATTGTTTTAGTTTATAAAGCATTATTACAACATAATATAATCAAATCTATTAGAATATCATGTTTCATTAACTATATAATTAAATCATAAAAAAAAATTGGCCAATGTTTGAAAAGAACGGATGTAACGGGGATAAAAGCGTTCTAACGCGGCGAGTTTGCGTTACGGAACGGACAACGTGGCGAGAAGTATGTGAATTTTATTATGGCGTTCCTTAACGGGATTTCGCGGAACGGCAAATCCAAAATCCGTTACAGAACGGCTGTTCTGTAACAGAACGGGAGAGCTTTAATTCCCTAATTGATAATATTATTTGTCTCATTTTTTATTTATTGCGTTGCTTTATCAAGACCAAAATCAGGTGAGACCTTGTCAAATTCATTTTTATGTGTATTTGTATTGTATTTCCGTTTTTAAAATAATTTTTACTTATACATAATCAGATGACGGTAATATAAAATGTGTCTTAAAGACCATTAGAAGACAATGAAAATACTAAACTTGCAGCAGAAATAACCAACTAGATCTCTATATATATGCTTCTAATTCTTAAATTAAACATTTTAGTTGAATTGGCTACGTATATGAAATTTGTGCTACGTAGATGACCACTTGAAATCACTTTTTAATGAAGTACAAGCCACATTATACTCACTACATACTTTTCTATGGTTAATCATACACATAACAGGTGGTTCATTCGCATATCTAAGGGTGGAATTAGGTGACTTCATGGCTTTCATCGCAGCTGGAAACATCATTCTAGAATATGTCATCAGTGGAGCAGCGGTTGCACGGTCATGGACATCATACTTTGCCACACTCTGCAACCAAGAACCGCAAACGTTTCGTATCACAGCTCACAACTTAAGCCCCGACTACAGCCACCTCGACCCAATCGCAGTGGTTGTGATTGCAGTAATATGCATTGTTGCAGTCTACAGTGTAAAAGGGTCTTCCCGCCTCAACTACGTTTCGTCCATCATACATGTCATCATCATTATCTTCATCATTATCGCGGGTCTTACTCACGCCGATACCAAGAACTTGGCCTCCTTTGCGACTGAGCCCAGTGGATTCCGTGGGATTTTTCAGGCTTCCGCGGTGCTCTTCTTTGCCTATGTTGGGTTTGATGCAGTGTCGACGATGGCGGAGGAGACTAAGAATCCAGGAAAGGATATTCCTATTGGGTTGATTGGTTCCATGACTCTTGTTACCTTTGCTTATTGCGTAATGGCTCTCACACTCTGCCTCATGGTACCCTACAAACAAATTGACAAGGATGCTCCTTTTACCTTAGCCTTTGAGAAGGTAATACCATACTCTTACGACTCTCTTTTGGACTTTGTATCGCATAGGCTCTAAGTTTTTTACTCTTCCATTAAACTACTCTGTTTTTTCACTTGTTAGTTGTCTCTTAAATATATTATTACAATGTTAATGGGAGATAAATCAACAGGTTTATTATTATTAACCCGCTCCCAAAGAAACACAACAATAAAAACTGTAATGGTGAATTTGGTTCCAGCAATTATATGTTTTGTCAATTGAGTCTAAGTTTGTTCGATGGGTCTTAGTTGAGGCAGAATTACAATCAAGTACAGTAAGACGTTAAAAGTTATCATTATTAATGATAAGAAATCACCCCCTTAACAAAAATATTACGGTAGTCAAATAAGATATTGTGATATCTGGCAGTATTTCTGTTTACTTTTGTTAGCATCACGAATTATATACATTCCTTATTCAGTTATTTGTGTCTACATGTACGTTGTCCAACTGATTGGATGTATATGTCTTTAATGTTTTAATAAAACATGACAATTTAAAAGTACTGTTGTTTTTTCTATGTATACTAACACACAGATCAGTGATAATATTACATTAATCTCACAAAAAATTTGTCCTTCAAATTGGCAGTCTGAATGTATACTGACCTTCTGATTGTTTGCTTGCATTTTCTCCTTGTGTTATACCAATAAAATTATCCAGGTTGGAATGAAGTGGGCGAAATATATTGTAGCTGTTGGTGCACTAAAAGGCATGACTACCGTCTTACTAGTGACTGCCATAGGCCAAGCTCGCTACTTGACTCACATTGCACGGACACACATGATGCCTCCATGGCTTGCTAAGGTGAACGAGAAATCAGGCACCCCAGTAAACGCTACTGTCGTTATGATGATTGCGACCGCGATAATTGCCTTCTTCACAAACCTTGACATCTTATCTAACCTCCTCTCCATTTCCACATTGTTCATCTTCATGTTAGTAGCCGTAGCCCTACTAGTTCGAAGGTACTACGCAAGTGGCGTAACTACACCGAGGGACCGTAGCAAGTTTCTCACTTGTGTTGTGCTCATCCTGGGCTCTTCAATAGCAACTGCTGCATACTGGGGTTCCACACATACCGGTTGGATAGCGTACACTATTACTGGTCCGATTTGGTTCATAGGAACGTTAGGACTACAATTATTCGTCCCACAAGCGAGGGACCCTAAAGTTTGGGGTGTACCGTTGGTTCCTTGGCTGCCATCCGTGTCAATTGCTGTCAACATTTTTCTGCTCGGCTCAATCGATAAGGACTCGTTCATCAGATTCGGTATATGGACATGCCTTCTAATGGTTTATTACTTTCTTTTTGGATTGCATGCATCTTATGACAATGCAATGGAGATGGCAAAGTTGGGTGATAATGTTGATAATGTCATGGAATTAGGTAAGGTTGAAGAACACAAGTCTAGTGCTACTCATGGAGATGTAGAAGGTAGCAGTTGAAACATTGACGATATATAATATTCGTAATAAGTGTATATAAGGGGCATTAAGAGATTGTGCAGCTTCTACTTAATTTTTTATTGTGCGAACCGCATCCTTTCTTTTATCAAACAGTTAAAAACATGTTTCTACGTTTTGTTCTTGTAGTTTCATAATGATTAGGTCATTGAAAGACTCAAACAAGGTATGATTTCCTTGATTTGCATAGTCTTAACACATCACTACATTGTTTACTATAATCTTTTATTTACACTCGGAATAACGTCAAATTAGACAAAATTGATATTATAAAAATAGGATCAGTTCCTTTATGTTCTGGAAGGTACATGAGAAAATCTTTAATGTACAAATAAATTAGGCACGTAGAGAGGTGTGTAAACGGCATACACAAATTCTTATATGTGACCGACCACACGGTGTGACTGCACGGCTGCGGGGTCAGCCCCGACACCTCATTTTCAAAAGATCATATCTCAATCGTTTTTTATCGGAATTGAGCTTTTGACCAGGTGTTAAAAAACTATCGAGCCAAATTTACATCTTCAACTGAAATCTTCCTAAAATGTTTAGTGTGTTGTGAGAAATATCCTTTTGAAGTTGACCCAATTTTTCATAAGAGTAAACTGATTAGTATTTCTTTTTGTTGTAAAAGCAACCCCATTTGTTTACAAGACTAACCCCCTTTTATTGTTATGAGTAACCTCATCTGTCAGAGATAATCACATTTAATCATACGAGTAACTTTAATAGTTCATAAGAGTAAGTTCATTAATATCCCCTTTTGTTATAAATGTAACCTAATTTATTTATAAGAGTAAACCCCCCTTTCCTTATTATGTGTAACCTTAAAAATATAATATGATTAACCACTATTATTTTTTAGAGTAACCTCATTTAATCATATGAGTAAGCTCCTTTAATCTTATGAGTGTCCCTATTAAATAATAAAAGAAACCTTATTTGTTCATACAGGTAACCTCAATTAATAATATGAGTAACTCAAAATATTTACAAAATTAACCGTATTTATTCATACCAGTAACACATTCGTTCATATGAGTAAACTAATTAGTAATCTTATGAGTGTCAGAAGCTGCAAAAACCCAACAAAAGCAACATCGAATATTAGAACAATCTTATTGGATGTGATGTTTTTACTAGAAAATTGTGTGTCGATAAGAATCTTAAATATGCCTAGGCAAAAAGTTGCGTGCGCTCATTCCCTTGGCATTAAGGCAAGGAAATAGCAAATGTAACTATTCTTTGTCTCTTGTTATTGCTAATGTCAGTAAAAAAAAAAAAAAAGTTACCCTTACTCAAAAGTAAAAAGTGACCCAATTTAACTAAAAATAAAGTGATCTAATAATAAAGCTATTGTGCACTAGGTACACATAACACTAATTGAAATAAGTTTTTGCTGATCAACATAAAAGTTGTATGCAACCATTTTCTTCGATATTATCTAGAACAATTTTAGATAATCCAAAACCTTGCTTATCAAATGATTCTTCAACTCCATAATCATCCTTCAGAGTTCACCTCAATAATAATACTCATAAATGTTCATTAATACTCCTTGCTAAATTGTAATTAAGGGAGTCCAATTATTCTTTTTATGAGGTATAGCCAGTCACCAACAACCTGATCGAAAAGAATATAGAGACTGATTTGTAAATTAAATTACAATCAACATTCTTAATCTTCAACCGTAATGAACTTTCAAGTAATATAATCAAAATTCATGTCAAAAACTCATTTTGCAACCTGAATTAAAATTAGAATTGAATTACAGAGAAAGCCGTGGGACAACATCCAATCTAAATTTTGGTTCTCCAAATTAAAGAAAAAGTATGAAAGGCTTAATGAAAATATACTGCAATTGAAGGTCTTTGAGTGACTTTTTTTTTTTGACATCGAGAAAATTTAAATTAATTAAAATTGGAGTATATCCTAATGCTAATACCATCAAACAGAAACAAACTAATAGTAACAAGAGCTTTATTAGATGGTACATACTTTATGAAGAACCTTGAGTGACTTAGAGGAGAACTAAGGGCGTAGCTAGCTAAGCAAATAAGTATACTTAACACAACGATAAAAGAAATAGCAAAATTTAGGTTCAGGAAATAGTGCAATTCATCTCTATAGTGTAAAAGAGGGGTAAATTTGGAATTATCAAAATTACTAAAAAAAGTTTACTTATTTTATTTATCCATATTCTCCTTTTTTATATAGGTTATTGTAGACACATAATCGTGTGTTCCTATTTGAGGACCCTGATGATACATACCGTGGTTTTAAATGGTTTGATCCAAGGGAGAGCAATTCGAAGAGTCAGGTCCAAAACCCTTTTTAAAATCATAAAGCCTATTTATTTGTGTTAAACATTTAAAATCCAATTTTAAAACCCAATTAATTATTCCTGATAATTAATTGTAATTTGAGCCCACAAATCCACAAATTAATTATTTTGAGCCCACTTCTTTATAAGCTCAATTAATTATTCATGATAATTAATTGTATTTATTTATTATTTTAATAAAAAAATTCATAAATAAATAAATATTTTCAAAGATATTATAAAAAATGGGAATTTTTTAAAATAAGATTTTATCTATTTAAAATAGCTGATTTTCAGATTTAAAATGATATTATTTCATAGAGATAGAAAAGAATCTATAAATGACCGAATTAAATAAAATTCTGGTCAGATTAGAGTTGCATCTAATACAATACATTGCGCACGCGCAACGACAATGTCGTACACAAAATTGAAAAACACACAAGACGTGCGCTAAGTGCACAGCCATGCGCGGGATGCATAGCATGTGCGCTACGTGCAAAGCCTATGCATGCCGCGTAGTGATTCTTCTTATTATTTTCTTAAATTTTTCCTACACATAGGCCAAGGTTTTCAGGTTTTTCTCATGCTTTCTTACGCTTTTTTACGATCTCTTAAGGAATTTAGCACTCTCATACTCTCACATACAAGCACATTAACACACAAACACATACATACTTTGATAAATCTTCATAAATTTTCGTTGAAGGCTCCACGGTAGCTCCTCCTGAAGGTCGTTGTTCTCTCAAACCCAAGCTACACCAATATATTTATGAGGTTCCTTAATCTTTATTTTCTTATTCATTTGCTTTAAGTTAATAACAATCTTTTCGTGATGTAGATCTTTAAGTAAAAATTCGTTCTTTATATATTCTTAATCTCTACTCCTTTTTATTTTGTACTAGTCTTACATGCACGCGACGCGTGCGAAAACATGTAAAAAATTAAATTAATTGCTAACTATATCTAATAAATTAGGAAATTTTGATTTTTCAATCCGTTTATTATCCCACTAAATCATGGATATTTAAATATTTCGGTTTTTTACCATATATACCCCTGACAAATTGAAAAATCCACCATATACCCCCAAATGTTTCAGATATTCACCATATACCCCTGAGTTTATGAAAACGTTGACCAAATGTCCTTTTCAAACGGAGTACGTTAACTCACCGTTTGCATTATTTACAACTTTGCCATTATTAACCTAATTAAGCTCTCCCTCCACCCTAACTCTAATGCCCTAATTAACTTAACCCCCTAACCCTAATACCCTAACCCTAACCACCACCACCCAAATCCTAACCACCACCACCCCACCCTCCCCCAACACCCCGCAAACCCCTGCACCCCTTCCCTCCCCTTCCCCCTTCTCCTACCCCCGCGGCCCAGTCAATTCACCCACTTTAGACTTCTCACCCTCAACCGCACATACCCCTATGCAATGGCCAACCACCATATCACAGTCCACTAGAAAAGCAGACAACACTCAGCATATGAGGGACGTTGCGACAGCGGTAGGAAATCGAAGGGGAGGGGGACACTGTAGCAAGAAATCGAAGGGGAGGGAAAGGGGGGCCGGCTTTACGATTAGGGGCGAATGGGAGGGAGGGGGTGGGTCTTCTGCAGCGGCAATAAATCGAAGGGGATGGAAGGATCGGGGTTGCAGCGACAGTTAGGGGTGAAGGAGAGGGAGGGGTGGGGCTACGGCGGTAGGAAATTGAAGATGAGGGAAGGATGGGAGCTGCAGCGACAGTTAGTGGCGAATGGGAGGGAGGGGTGGGGGCTCGCATCGGCGGGAAATCGAAGGGGAGGGAAGGGTGGGGCTGCAACGACGGTTAGGGAAGAAGGGGAGGGAGGGAGTGGGGGGCTGCGGCGCGAAATCGAAGGGGAGGGGAAGGAGGTGGGGCTTCGGCAGTAGTTAGGGGCGAAGGGGAGGGAGGGGTGGGGATGCAGCGGCGGGAAATCGAAGGGGAGGGAAGGGTGGGGGTTGTAGCGATAGTTAGGGGAGAATGGGAGGGAGGGGGTCGGGTGGGGGCTGCAGCGGCAGAAATCGAAGGGGAGAGAAGGGTGGGGGGCTGCAGCGATAGTTAGGGAAGAAGGGGAGGGACGGGGTGAGGGCTACGGCGGACGGTTAGGGGCGAAGGGGAGGGACGGGTGGGGGCTGCAATGCAGTTAGGGGAGAAGAGGAGGAGGGGGTGGGGGCTGCAGCGGCAGTTAGGGGCGAAGGGGATGGGTTGCAGGTGTGGCGGCTGGCGGGTGGTGGGTCTGTGTAGGGGGGACTGCGGGGTTGGAGTGGAGTGGTGGGGCATGCGGGGGTGGGGGGAGGTGGTGGTGGTGGTTAGGGTTAGGGTTAGGATTAGGATTAGGGTCAGGATTAGGATTAGGGTCAGGGGTTAATAGTGGCAGAATCGTAAATAATGGCAACGATGAGATAACCTCCGTTAGCAAAAAGGGTAGATGGTGCATAGTTTTGAAAACGCATGGGTATATGGTGAATATCTGAAACATTGAGGGTATATGGTGAATTTTTCAATTTGTGAGGGGTATATGGTGAAAAAATAGTAAATTTTTTTAAAAAAATTAGTTGATAGAGAAGTAACTGACTTTGTTGTAAATATTCACAATATCTGTTTATAGTGCCTTTTTTTTAATCTTTTTTTTAAAAATTATTTAGGTAGTTCCCTTTTTCCTTTTTCTTTTTTTATTAATAAAGTAGATAGTTACCCTTTTTTCTTTTTTTCTTTTTTTTCTATTTTTTCGTGTTCGACTCCTCTTGACGTATAGAATAGAGATATACTTTTCATGATTGTCATGCTTATACTTTCATCACCTTCATCGCATTATTGCTAATCAAGACCTAACCCCTTTTTTTAATCTTTTGTTAGGCAAAGATGGATTAATTTTGAAAATATTTTTGGAAATGTCTTGTATGATGATGATTAGTAAATGCTTTTTGAAAAAGGTAGAATAGACATGGGTGTAGGATTGATTTTGAAAGATGTATGTTTTTTGGAAATTGGTTGAATATGATTGGGTAGAATACTAGAATTGATAGGGAAGCTAGATCAGTTGGCCAACATGGAGAAGGTAGACATGCATGACAATTCTAACTCTACCATGACCATTTTTCTAGATGCCTTTTTTAGGACAGGCTCGACCTTGCATGAAAAGAATGATTATTTTTTGAATTAGGATAGAAGATATTGTTTGGTAAAATATGGGTATAATAGGAAGAGAATAGTAAATGGAATTAAGGATACTCTAATTCAGTGCACAACAAATAGGATTAATGCACCACACGTAGATATTAAATGCAAGACGAAGGGAATGAGAGGAGTGCTGTGCGCGAAGCAAGGTGAGCTGTGTGCGACGCAGGATTAACTGCGCCGGAAGCAGGACGACAGAACGCACATCTACTGCGTTGCGCGCAAAAAGACGCTTGAGATGCAGGTGAGAAGATGTGTGGGACACAGATCAATGCATGGAACGCGGGACTGGAGCGCGGCGCGCAGACGCAGAGCACCTAGCCTTTTCCATTTTTTTGATCCCGTAAACTTCATTTGACTCTTTTTTTTTTAGTTCGAAAAGTTTGCATGACATGAAGTAATCAAAGGCACGCACACACACATATGCACAAACAAGATAATATGCAATGTTCCAACCTAAAGTCAAGTTCTACGTTTCAACTATGGTCAGGTTTAGGTTAAGGCTGAAAAGGGTCCATGACTAAGAGATTGATCACATGCTTCGTACCTCTGCTTAAAGAGGTGGCCACGTGTAAGACGCACTCCAGTTCTCAAGTTAGGAACAAGAGAACAATGTCATGGTTGGGTAGGTTTGCTTACGACTAAGATCCAACACTATCGCTCAGGAAGCTTTTTGGAAGGACAAAGCGCAAACCCCCCGGGGGTGACCTCACACATTGAACATGTGCTAATGAGGCAAGGTAGAGTCCTTGTGGTGGCTTAAACCGTAGCCATGCATATGCAAAACTATAATGTCATTCTAAAACATAAAAAGAGTATGAATCGTATTTTTCGAGTTTCACCCACTCATTTAAAAAATTATTTTTTAAAAATCCTCCCCAGTGGAGTCGCCAAATTGTAAGCGTGTTTTTATTTCGCCAACAAGAAAAAAACGTTTTAAAGTTGCCAACAAGTCTTTAAAGGAAGACTCATAAACCTAATTGGATATTGGGAAAACGTAGGGACAAATTAGGGACTTATCAATGTAGATTTCCCCGTCCTGACTCCATAAATGGTCATAAACCATAGATTAAGTTCAGGGGTGAGGGTACGATCACGGTCATAATGAACCACATTCGCCTATTGCTGGTCTCTACTAAATATCGATTCATGTCAATTTTTATGCAATAGAATAACCATAAAATAATCTTATACACCCTAAAATAATTTAGTTTAGGTTGCTTCAAAAAACACATAAAAGACTATTTTTTTAGTGGCAAATTATTAAGCAACCAATTTACAAGGTACCTAGCAGGTTGTCCATATTATCTGATTTAGTTAGAACAGTTCCGTAGGTCTTGATTAGCAATAATAACATGTGGGTGATAAAAAAATCATGCATAGAACAATCAGGCAAGCATGCAGTAATATATGAAGATAAATAGAAAAGAGGAATAAAAGGTTAGAATATACAAAAGAGCAATTTTTATATTAAAGATCTACATTATGAAGAAATCGTTAGTAATATAAAAATAATAAATTGATTCAAGGACCCTCATGATAATACCATGGCTTGGGTATGAGAGATTGACAACCTTCGGGACGAGCAATTGTGAAGCCTGAAGATCTGAATGTATGAAAGTATGTAGATTTGAAAGCGTTTGTGTTTGTATATTTGAAAGGCGTATGCGTTTTGTAAAGAGAATTCGTAAGCTATTCGTAATGTAAAAGTCGAGTGTTAAGTGTGAACAACTGTATGAAAATCGTACGGAAATCAAGACCTATTTATAGGGAAAAGGAAACTGAGCTTCACACGCCAGCTGCGCCAGGCACAGGAGGCTGTGTGACGCACAATCATAGGTGTCAGGCGCACATTGGTGCACCTGACGCGACATGACCAATCATCAGTGTCCACGTGGCACACGCTTTAAAAAAAATATAATTGACGGCATGTGCATCGTACAGAGAAGTGCACTAGGCGCACGAATCTGTGTGACACAGAGGTCTATGTGACAGACATGTTCGCTTGTCACACGTTGGTGCGCTCAGCGAACCGTCTTGCTTTTGACACGTTTTGATAGTTTTTTAATAAAAACGCGTTTTAAAGATTTTCTTTTATCTTTTAACTCCGGAAATCTGATTTTATGGGATAAATCCGATTTTAATTATAAAAAATATCTTTGTAAATATTTATTTTATTTATAGTAAAAACTTAATTATCATTGAATAATTAAATGGGTTTTTCCAAGAGTTGGGCTCGAAATATTGTTTTATGGGCTTGAAAATACGATTTGACACTTTTATAGTTTGGCTCTTCGGACTGCTCTGCCCTTGGGTCGGACCAATTAATACTGCGGTATGTTTCATGTAACACCCTGAAATTTCGCTCCTAAATATTCGTGTTATTTTACCCTTCATTATTATTTTCCGTTAAAATTAGAATATTTTACTCTTTGAAAATATTATATCTTGTACTATTTGTTTTCCAACTTTTAAAATGTTATATTTATAAAATTTATTTTATTAGAATTATATATATTTTTGTATTTCAATTACGCGTTTAAACTATAGATTTCATCTTATCGATTGTTGTTGCGTTTTGGATCGGTTGCGTAACGAAAATTAGACCGACCTTTTACTGTCCAAAATAATGTCTTGTATGGGAGATATTTTCAGATTTATTTGAACCTTTGAAATCCCTTTGTAACACCCATTTTATTACCCCATAATTACTCCTATCAATTTCAACTTGTAACCCCCCCCATTAACCCATCTTATTGCAATTAAACCTTTGCTTAATGATATGAATAATCACATTATTTTACTGCACTCAAAAACCTCCCTTCACGCCAGCCTTAGAAAGAGAAAGAAATAGTTCTTCTCCCTTCTCGCATTTTCGGCCATTCTTAGACACAGGCAGTAGGGAACGTAACCCATAGGCTGGCTGGAGGTTGTCTGACATTACCATAGGAAGTGGGTTGTCCACTAGTGTTCAACTCTCTCTCTCAAACTAATTATATTATTTTATTATTTTAAACTTGATAGTTTATGTTGTTGATGCTTGAGTTTAGATATATAAGTTATAAATCCATGTTGTTTATTTTGTTATCTTTACTTTATTTATTTTAAGCATGTTGTTTTATCTTTGTTTGAGTGTTATATTTGATTTTTGGAGTTTACTATTGAGATGTTTTTGTATAACTTGATTATTAAGGCTTTTATAACTCTTATAATATGGATCCTAATTAGGTTGGGAGAGCAGTTAGTTACTCCCAACTGATTGTGGATGTTTGTTGATATATTTTGCAGGTGATTATTTCGCGTTATGGGAAATGAGAGAAAGACTATTTAGGATTTTAGAGACATTTTATTTTATTTTATATTGTCTATATTGGGATTAGGAGGTTGTTTTGCCTCTTTTTGGATATCTTGGATTAGTATAATTGGGTTTTATTTTTATTTAGTTTAACTTAACCTTTGATTAGAGTGATATTTTCGTCAGGTGATATTTCCGCTATCGCCATTTCTTTAATAAAATGTTCTATTTTATTTATATTATACTTATAAAAGGACGGAGTGCTACATTATATTTTATCATTGGGCCCTTAAATGAGGAGACACGGTTATGTGTTTGCAGACCTCCTTGCCCGCACAAAACGAGAAGAAAAGAGGAAGAGTTGGGCAGTAGCTGAAATGCATCCGCACCGTTTTCTGAGGTGCGTCCGCACCATTTACTATGATGCGCCCGCACCTCCCGTCATTTTTGGGTCCCTTGATATCAGTGGCGTTGGTGCGCCCGCAGAGGCGAATGAGGTGCACCCGCACCACTCACAAAGGTGCTCCAACACCTTTCGACGGATAGATCAACTTGGAGATCAGTTTGGTTGGTGCGCCAGCACCATTTATGTTCCATCAAAAATTGAAAAGCCTCAAAAAAATTAGGGATGTTTTATTTTTGTATTATGCTTTTGTTCTAGTTATTAGAGAGCTTGTTAGGGTTCCTTCTAGAGAGAAAAACATATTGGTTTGTCTTAGATTTCGGATTTAGAGATTAAAGTTTGTTGATTTCTACACATTCAAGGTACTTTTTATTAATTTAATTGAAAGTTTTTAGTTTTTATTCATACTTTTCATTGTTATTCTCTATTACTCCATAGTTATAGATCTTAGAGTTTATAGTTTCTTAATTGTTTATCTCTATTATATTGATCATCTATTAATCATGTTTAGCCCTAGATTAGTCATAAATTTCATATTTTTGTGTTTAGATTCCATGATTAGTGAGTAGTCCCTTATCTAAGGTTTGGACGAAAGTATGAATTAAGGTTTTTATTGATTGTTAATGTATATTGTGATGATCTAATGATGATTATGCATTGATCTAGGTGTTTGAGACCTTAGGATAGATATTGATCGCATTTATACTTTGGTATTATTATTCTTAATCGAATTTTGAACTCATTTATCATCCCTATGAATCAACTTAATTTCTAAGCCAATATATTGGGTAGAAATTAAGGGGATCCTTTTATTAGGGTTTTTTTTAGTAATTATTGAATCTCTTAATCGATTAACTAAAGACCATTCGATAGAGGATTTAGTTGATTGATTAAGTGATTATTCTTGAGGACCATTCGAAAGAGGACTTGAGTATTTTAGATGAAAACAAAACATTGCATAATTGCTGCCTTTGAATCACAATTGCATTAATGATCGTTGTTCCGCTTTGATTCATACTAGTAGCCTAAACTCCAGTGTTTTCTCGTTGATATTTTAATCTCATATTTTATCTGCTAGTTTGTGTGATTTTAGTTTGTTATTAATTGTTATACCATTCTCAAAACCCCCAAACGCCCTTCAATTAGGTAATTTAAACTTGTTAGACTTTGATTATTCCCAATTTCCTTGTGGATCGGCCCTTGACTTGCCTTTACTACATTCTAAGCAATTGGTTGTTAAGTATTAAAAATATTGTTTGAAATGTGATTTTTGGTGCCTTAACGACACACTGAAAACCTCTTATTAAGCTACAGTAGAAGAGATGTGGGAACATGGTCAAGGAAGGAAATGAGATATTTTTGCTCCTTATTTCCATCCAAATACTCTGAAGTTAATTCAACCTTATGAAGTTAAACAAGATCTTGATCTGGGTGACCTTGTCTACTGGCAAGGTAACGCTAAAGGCAAATTTTCTATTAAATTCGCCATTAAAATAATGCACATGATTGACCTAGTAGATGATACGTGTTGGCATGCTGTCTAGAATGCTCCCAGTTCAACAAAGGATTCATGGCTTTATATGGCTTGCCTACCATGATAGAATTTTGGGAAACCATAACTGTTTGAAACGCCATATGACAGATGATCACAAATGTTATATTTGTGTTGCACAAGAAGAGACTTCACTATATAGTGATTGTGCTGCTACCAAAGTTGTTTGGATTACGTTGGGTGGCCTAATGCTTGAGCAACAATTTTTCCAACTCCCTTTGAGACAATGGATCTCTACCAATATTCAAGGTGGCACGAATGCTGCTAATGAGAGCTAGGCTACTTATTTTGTTATAGCTCTTTAGTGAATTTGGAGATCGAGGAATTATCTTGTTTTCGAGCAAAACTTTGAAATCCCAGTTGACCTTGGTACTTTCCTCAAGTTCCATTTAAAGAAGCTTTGCATAGTCTATACGAACTTGATAATGCTCAAGTTAAGCCAATATTTCATGGCAAGCACCACCTTTTGGGTGGGAGCTCCTAATGGATCCCTAGGACTTGCCGAAGGGGAGCCATTATTCGTGACAGTGGCGGAGCTAGGATTCTCAAAGCGGGGGGACAAAATCCGAACGTCGGGAAATCGGAAAAAAAATTAGAAAAAAAAACACTACAACACAAATTGTTTAATACTTAACGTTTTACATCCAAAATTCCAAAATGCTAAATGAAGAAGTAATTCAACATCATATACTAATCCTTCTCCTTCCTCCTCCTCCTCCTCCTCCTCCTCCTCCTCTTTCTCCTCCTCCTCTAATGGTGCATTACTAGTACTTGAACCACCAACATTCATATCAACATTTTGAGTTTGGGGAGAGCTAAATGAAGGAGATTCATTTTGAGGTGTTTCACTATGAGCGGGTGAAGATGTTTCTTGGGATTTCATTCTTTTAAACATGAATTGTCGAAGATCGGGTTGTTTTCCCTTAGCCTTGGACTTGTTTGAATTAGGTGAATGTGAACCACTTGACATTTTCCTAATTAAATTGATAAACATGAATCAATGACTTTATCAAACCAAACTAATCAATTTATTCAATTATAAATCAACTCATATTTACAATTTCTAAATGAGAAATTACAAATTACAAACTACCTAAACCCTAAAACATGAATCAACAAATCAATTCAATAAATCATGGCCAACATTCTAATATCCAACAACAAATCATTTCAACTAATGAACTAATTCAGCTATAATCACAAATTCACAACCAAACATTGATATATAAGTATATATTACCTCAAATCAAAACAGCGAAATTAAAATTTGTGGAATTAAAACTTGCGAAATTGAAAAACAACTTACCGGTGAGTGGTGGTGATCGGCCGATCGCCGACCGGGCTTCCGGCGGCTCGTGGAGGCAACCGACCGCCGTGGTTCGTAACTTCGTATTTCGCTCCTCACTTCCTCTCTCGCGCCGCCGGCTCCTTCGTGGCTGCTTCTTCGTATTTCGTTCCGGCGAGGCGGCGACTGCGCGACTGGACGGCTAAGGCTCCGGGCCTCCGGCAGTCCGGCGGGTTTCCTTTGTATTTCGTGTTTGTAAGATAGGGTTTTGAAACTTTCACTCTCTTCGTTTCTTCTCAAAAGCTTTATGTTTTGTGTGAGTGTGTTTGTTTCTCGCGACCCCTGCTGCAGCGCTGCGTTTTTAATTTTTTAATTTTTTTTTTCCGTGAAATTTTTTTTTAAAAGTGGGGGGACATCTGTCCCCCTGTCCCCCCTTCTGGCTCCGCCACTGATTCGTGATGATGGTGGCAACATGAACTTTGCTCTTTCTGCTAATTTTGGGCATTGTAATGCTCTTCGCACCGAAGCCATGGCCTTAGCTAGGAGGTTACATCTTGCACGTATATTCAAATCAAAATGCTAGAAGTCCACCTAGATAATCTAACATGTGTGCAAATTCTAGGTAGAAATGAACAAGCTAGCAATTACTGTGCCCATGAACAAGCTAAGAGTTTGTTTCTCTCTCTCCTCCATTTCTCCATCCCCAGTTAGTTCCTCAAGTCACTCATCAACTAGTTAAGATACTTTTTTTTTTTCATTTTTTCGTTATCTAAATGTTACAAATAACCATAAACGTCATTATTTCGTTATTACTTACAATTATTTCGTTATTTTCGTCATCTGAATTATCATGAATCCTCTTTATTTACAATTATTTTCAGTTTGGTTTGTTTTGTTTTGGAATTTCGATTTGGTTTGGGCTAAATTTTGGTTTGGATTTGAACTTGAATTGTGAAAACTGAATTTATTTGGTTTTGCCCTAAAACCGAACGGATAAAAACCAAACTTACACCGTAGTCCCTTATCAAAAGTAATTGAAGAATGTATTTCATTACATTCTCTTGTATAAACCTAAAAAAAAAGAATATGACAAGCAACAAAGAAACTTGTACACGATCTGCCGTTGACTATGATGAAGTATAACAATGATTTCCATACAAATAAGGAAACGAAAGGGAAATCTCACTAGCACTAATAAAATGACCATTTACAGACATTAAAAAGATGAACGAATTCCTATGTTCCTATTTTCAGCAAAGAATTTAGAGAGGTGCTGTTGAACTTTTGAGCTAATCCTCGGAGAACAAGCACAATGACATCCCTCAAGTGGCGTGTATGCACCATAATGTCTACTTCATTCTCACTGTCAACGACAACCCTCAACCGGTGTTGGTCATTGCGGAAAACCTCCACCTGATTAAGAAGTATAGTAGTTAATATCAATAAGTTTATGACCAAAGAAAAACTAAAGAAAAATTGAGGTTCAGGATGGACAAAAGCAGTATAAAGTTCTCGGTCCTTGATTCATCAGAGTAAATTCTGCTTATATCAACAAGATCTATGTCCGCCCAGAAATTAGATTTATCATAATAGATGACCCATTTCTAGAAACAAATGGCTGCAAATATTAATCTCAATCTGCATTTCTTTTAGCTTTTGAGTGCCATTATGGCAAATATACCTTTCTCTTGGGGTTGAAATAATACAGAGCTCGGTTATACTACCACGTGAGGTCATCTCAAATTATTTTCTCAGATCTAATAATGCTACCTACTACGGTCAATCGGTCATTACCATACAACAACAACAACAACAAAGCCTTATTCTCAAAGTGATTTGGGGTCGGCTATCATGAATCGTCAACTGAAACCGTTACCAGAGGAGATGGCATCGACAAGAGTGATAAAAAGTTATTTTTTTTTTTTTTAAAAAAAAAGGGTTTAAGTTTTAAGAATTTTTAAAGAAGTTTTTTTTTTTTTTAAAACAAGGTTTACACCAACAAGTTTTAAAAGAGGTTTTCAACAAAAGGTTTTAATACCAACACAATTGAGAAAAACAAATAAATGCAGTAATCACACCCCTTCCTCCACATGGATACTGCCCCTCCACCCACTTCTATCCAACGTCATGCTCTCCTCAATCTCAAGTAACCTCATATCACTTTCAATTACCTTCATCCAAGTCACCTTAGGTCTTCCCCTACCCCTTACAATTTGGTTACTCCTCCACTCTTCAATTCTTCTCACCGGTGCATCACCTGATCTCGTTTTCACATGACCAAACCATCTTAACCGATTCTCCCTCATCTTTTCTTCAATGGATGCAACTCCAACTTTTTCCCGGATCACTTCATTTCTTAATCGGTCCTTCCTTGTGTGGCCACACATCCACCGCAACATACGCATCTCCGCCACGTTCATCTTATGAACGTGGCATTGTTTCACCGCCCAGCATTCGGTGCCATATAACAAAGCAGGCCTAATTGTCGTACGGTAGAACTTTCCCTTCAAGCTTTGGGGAATGCCAGAATCACAAAGGAATCCGGTGGTGCTTTTCCACTTTAACCAACCTGCGTTAATTCTATGAGCCACGTCTCCATCCAGTTCTCCATCATTTTGGAGAATGGATCCTAGGTAACGGAAGACGTTTGATCCTTGAACCACTTTGCTATCCAAAGTGACCGCCCTCGCCTCGCTGCTTGTAACCCCACTGAACTTGCACTCCATATACTCCGTCTTACTTCTTACTTTAGTCGGTCATTACCATCAAGTAGGAAAATTATCAATTAACTAACGCCATATTGAGTTACTGGCTATTTAGCATCAGCACACCACCGTTCGTTAACAAGAATATTTTCAAGCTTCATAATCAAATTTCCACAGATTAGTGACTATAACTCTGGTGAATCAGCTTTAATCATGCATAAGCAATTGCACTTCACCTGCTAGCAAGGATGTTATCGAGTAAGTTGCTTAAAATAGAAAAATACAGACAAATCATGCCAACATGTTGCTGTCTGTCTCAAGCTTTAACTACGTTAAGATATTGTTAACAAATTTGTATTTTCAAGAACAAGTGTCATTTATTGTGAGAGGATTGTATTGCCACATGGTGCAACAATTGTATTGGCAATCCTCCGTCCTCAAAATTTGGAGTGGAAACAGGGGAGCAAAAAAAGGGACAATAGTCCAACACTCATGTATTTATCAAGTGAGAGAACAAGCAAAAGAAAGGAAATAATACTATACAACAACAACAACAACTAAGCCTTATTCCCAAAGTGATTTGGGGTCGGCTAACATGAATCGTCAACTGAAACCGTTACCAAAGGAAATAATACTATAATTGATTAAATTTGATAAATGTCTAGCAGAGTATTGCTTACATGGAATGGGGGGGCGTAACTGCCACGCATTTCAGTAGTCGGAAAAGAAGTTTTGGAACCAGGCTTCACAACTTTGACTCTCTTTCTGTTAATATCCAAAATTCTCCTCTCAAGACCCCCAGTATCCAGAATCTGAGAAGTCATAGATGTAAGGCAATTTTTCATCGTGATTTAGAAACACAAAAAAAAAACTCAAGTGGCAAAAGTAGCAACCTTTTTGGATGATGGAGCCTTGTTGCATATTACCTGTTGTAAGCAGCAAAAGTCATTAAGATGAACCAGAATTTTGGATAGCAAAAGTCCATGCCAATATTAATTAAGGCTCGAAGCACAGTATCATGTCCAGTTCCAATGAAAGTGAAAAATTTATTGTTCAGAATTTTGGATAGTAATGGACTTAATTAAATGGCTCATTAATGTGCCCACACTTCTTATTCATTGTGGCTTAGCAGCTCATCATTGTGTATTGAACTGGGTCAACTGGAAACAGGCTCCGTATTATGGTACAGGAAACAGGCAAGTCGCACAAGGCTAAGGACGTAGTGTCTCTCTGTTCTAGATACTTTTGCACATATTGTACCTACATATAAGGGAACATGCTCCGCTACTGTCATATGCATCAACAACCTAAAAGGTTCACATGAACGCACCCTTTTAAAATATCAAAAACTCTTAGAGATGTAAAATGAAGTAGAAAATTTGGAAGAATAATTAGCTAAAAGGAAATTAAAAATATTTTTGAAGAAATTAGGAAAGCATAAACATAATTCAATTATTACTAGACTTGTTATATTTAGTTGCTTTGGTTGTTGTACCGAATCGGAACCAAATTTATTAAAATTATGCTAATCCCTCTGTACTTTTTGTTCCTTTCACTTTCCTTTTCGGGGTGTATATTTTTTGTTCTTCCGACTTTTACTTTTCCTCTCTCAGCAACTAACCCTTATTGGTTTCTTCCCAAAAGCAAATGGGACGAAAGTACGAATACAGCGGTAGTAGTTAATTACATAAAATTAATTAGGATTTTAGATTAATTAGGACAAATATATATATAGGATAATTAACTGCAAAATTAGATGTAGGCAGCGCGCCGCAGCGGTATAGAGTAAGCATAGCTTACTCTGACTTTTTTGAAGTAGAATATCTACAAGGGGTTAGGATTTTTTGCAATTCTGTAGGCTATCTAAGAGCTCATGCACGCAACTCCTAAGTCCTAATACCTATGATGATATAAATCATGATACAGACTTACTCCCTTTGTTTTTTTTATCTTTCTCACTTGGAATCTTGTCACTATTCATAGTTAGAGAGAATCTTCTCAATTTTTTTCAATTTATAAGAAAAAATATAGTCATGTGGGGTCTTGTTTGATTCGTCTCAATTAGTATTTTATTAATATTTAATCGTTATAATTTTTACTAATATATAATGAAAGATATTTAAGTTCAAAGATGTACATTGGGAGACGTGCACAAGAAAGTAAGAAAGAAGAAAAAAAACAGAGGGAGTATTATACAAAGGCTACCTTACTACGATTATATTGTTCATTTCTTCCAGTTCACAATAAGCACTTTTAGAAGGCTCAGAAATTTGCAAATAAAAGAGCGAGTAAATGGAATTGTTCCAGACACAAGTAAAGTCGCTTCGTAGACCAGCAAGGTGTAAATTCTATTTCTTGGGACTTTTCAACACTTCATTTGTTTACAGGACCCAAAATCAATAATGCATATGCTCAAAGTTGAAGCAAGGAAAATGGTGAGAAAAGATGATTCTGACCACCCATGTATAAAATGACCAAAACCAGTAAAAAGAATCATGGGCTGATAAGTCATGCATGATCTTATCTACAGAAGACAAGTGTAATCAGAAAGAGACATTAATAGAAGACTAGAGATCATTAGTTGTTTTGTGAATTATTATCAGAACAAGATTCATAATAAATTGATCACCATATATACCTCAAACTTAACAGAACCAAGCTCAAGCTTTTTCTTCACTTCTTCAAGAACATCAGGTTCTACAAGTGCCAACAGAAAAGCATCAGGTCAGATCATAGGTATTACACATGGCCACAATGATCATTATTATGTAAGTAAATAGTATTGACACTGAAAAGCTAGTGAGGGAAACTATTAACATCTGGAGAGGGAGGAAAAGGGAATGGCTGGAGTCCAATTCGGAACTGATGTGATCAAGAATCAGAATGCCAGCAAAGGGAAACATCATAATCTCATGATAGCCATATGAAATGTAAGCAAACTGATGAATTTGACATGAGTACATGACTGAAAATGGGCCTGGGCAACCGAATAAGGATGAGTAGAGTTTGGTCCACATACAAGCCCAAAGGAGGTTCCATACTAAAATCAATTGGCAATATTAGGAGTAGCTCCTCTAACTTATAATGTGGTACTTTCTCTCCTCTTTCTCCAATATGGGACAACTCACATGTGCACAACATGGGGTTCAACACAAACCAACTAAGGGGGCAACATGGCATAAAAACACGATGAATGCTTGATGTAAAAAAGACTTAGGATTTTGCTTACATGGTTTTGCTATTCTACTTAGAATGGGTTTCACATGTTTTAAGCTATTTAGGGTCCTTTTGTAATAGTTAGTCTAAGTAGAAGGAAGATTTCACACGTGACCACTCGTTGGAAAGCTCTGGAAGTCTACAAAAACGTCCAATTGGTTTCGTAGCCAAACAATTATCCAATCAAGAGATATAGCCGAAATGGTAAACGTGTGCTGATCAGCAACTTGAAAAGAGCCCTATTTTGTTTTCTCTTGTATTTCTTTGCTTAGTTTATTACTTTAGGGGCTGAACATTGTACTATATATAGCCAAGAAACAGTGGTAAGGTGCATGTTTTGTTGAATGAAATAGTGAGCTTCGAGCTTGTTATAGAGTTGTTAACTCTAAAGTGCACTAGACTGAGATCTTGTGTTTAAATCTTGAACTGCAATTTCAAGAGAACCTCTCCAAACCATGGTGTAAAAAAACGGCCGTGTTGGTTCGGTTCGCCCGAGTTGGAACGGATTTCAACTTTGGCGAACCGAATTCGACCGATACAAACCGGTCTTTTATAAAAGGCCGCGATTTCGCCCGAACCGACCGTGACAAAGAAATATCGCCCGCATTTTCCGTTTTAAGACGCATTTTTCCGATTTAAAGAGCAAAAAAAAAAAAAGAAGAGGAGGAAGCCATGGCCATGCCGCCATGTTTAGAGCTTCTTTTTCATCGGGAAGGAGAAGGGGAGTAGGAAGTGAGGACTGAAACACAACTGTCTACTATATTAAATGAAATGACAGGTGGGTGGGTGATGTTTTGTTTGGTGTGAATATTTTTATTGGGTAGTGGAGGAAAGATTTTAAATTGAAAAGTGGCAAGTGGGCCCTCTTTTTCCTTTTACTTCTTACTTCTTGTTTGTTGACTTTGCTGCACTTACACAGCCTACACGTCTGTCAAGTCTCATCTCTCTGTTATCATTTTTTTTTTCTTTTTTGACAGGCTGTGATTATCTTTTTTTTTAGTTCCCCTCTCACATGACCCACTTCCTTTTTTACTTTTTTTTCCACTATCAAGTACAATATCTTGTTTGTCAAAATAAAAAAAGTACAATATCTTGTAATACTAGAGATCCCTCTCTAATAAAATACTAGTTTTTATAATAATTTTTCAAAAGTTATTTAAAAAGCATAGAAAGACATTTTAAAAAAATTATGAAAACCGTTACACGGACCGTGATGACCGTATCCGTTCCGTTCCAGCGAAACCGTGACCGTTTCCGCGACCGTTACCGAAACCGTATTTTCGAACTATGCTCCAAACCGAGATTTGGGAGCCTATCCTTTATTGTTTTCTTTAATTATCGTCCATTAAACACAAAAACTAAGAAGAGTCATGAGTTGTGATGTAATTATACATCAATGCTAATCTGTATGAGTGACATTACTCACATACTAGGAAAAAAGATACTGAAAACCTAACAAGAGCAGACTATTTCAGAAACATATTCTGAATATCATTGTGCAGAGGTATTACCAACTGCTATTGGCTCTGTTGAAGCTGAGACAGGCTTTCCCTCAACTCCATCTTCTCTCACTGGAGTGTATACTGCTACTAGGCGGTATCCCACATCATCAACACTAGCTTCATACATCCTTCCCATTTCTCCTAGAATATTAAACATCATAAGGTTCTAAAAATCAGATATTTATAATTGACAAAAATCATAGAAAACAATTGATGAACACTGCATACACAGATCAGAAAAATGCATATGATGCATTGTTAGTATTAACTACAGTATCCACTATCCAGAGAGCAGCAACAATGCAAACAATTGACGCAGATTTGAAAAAGCCTCTCTAAATCTTAATATGGTCATGATACGAAATTTAACACAGTTCAGCCCTGTATAATATTTAGCAGTCAGCTTCGCCACCTGATTTACTAGATAACATATGATACCCCCCAACCAAACTGTACAGTTTTCAGAATGGATATATCTCAACAATAATATATCTTGCTGAAGTTTAAGTTAGGGTACTCAAGTCAACCATTGCCAACAACTTAATCCTGCTGCTCCTGGTAATTTTGTCGCCAATATTTACCATAATATTCCGAAACCATTACCAGTCCCTTAATTGTCAAATTAATCCCATACAATATCTAAAATGTTGAATGAACACCTAAAATTCAGTTCTTAATAAACGAAAAACTATCATTATTTATGTTTCAGCATTATCATTATTTATGTTTCAGCATTATCATTATTTATGTTTAAAATGATGTATCGCCAAAACCAATGTCATGTGACTACAATGAAGCTATACAGTGTTAGCTAGATAAGTTAGATGTACATGCATACAGGCAAAACAAATGGCAGAATACAATGAGCAAAGTATTATAATAGATAACAGAGCTCATGGAGACACATAGAGGGGGTCTGAAGATTATACCAGGTATAGATATGAGATCAGGACTGCCAACCATGGATCTAAGCCATTGTATTCTACTTTTGCCTTCTTTGCCTCCACTATAAGCTCCTCGGATAGCATACAAATTAGTGTGAAATCCTCTCCCCTCAATCTCCAGTTTATCTATTCTAGGGATTCCTGAAAATATGCAGAATTAATTTGGATAGAACAACTTAGACGTACAATTTGTACAATATTATGACTCATTTAAAGATTAAATGCATCAATCAATAGCAGCCACTTCAAGCGAGTAGAGAAAAACAGAATCTGAATTGTACTCACCAACTAAGGAAAAATAATCGCAAGAAATTTAAACATGTATTGCCATAAATAAAGCTTGCACAGAAAGAATGCCTTCATATCGCGCATGATACATTTGAGTAGCTCACAAAGAAAAAGTGACAAGTTTTTCTTTACTAAAAAAAACTACAGATATTGCCTATTTCAAGTGAAATAATAAAAGAACAATGAATAAAGCAGATTACTGTCATGAAACCCAAGAGCAACTGTCTTTACTATGCACACAAAGACTGAAGAGCAAAAACATATGGGAAAAAAAATGTCATGCTTTATGTAAATGCTAAAATCACAATCAATAAATAGAAAAAGAAAACTACGAAAACATCAGGATTTTAAGGGGGAAGCAGTGTCATACTATTATTATAGATAAATTCATTATTTCGGCTTCTCTATGGACTAAAGGAAACACTACTTTCTGTCTGTACATTACATATCCATGCAGAAAACTACAGGAGCTTCTTATGAATATTAAACTATAACATCCAAAAGTATAGATCCTGTGATGTGAACCTTTGCTGAATTTAGGAACTTACATGGTTTTACCTTCATCATAAAGAGAGGATTCTATATGTCGACTTTATTTCAGTTATTTTAAGGGGCCATTTTAAGCGTACAACTTGTTTAGTTAAAATTTGGGCTTTGTTTTGCGTATTAAGGAGTCGAGTTCAAATTGTTAATTGCTTTGCTTAGCTGCTAGTTAATCTATTTGTTAGTTTAGTTGGGAGGCAAGCAAGTTCATTATTAAGGGAGGCCGTGTATAAGTTTGCTCACCAACAATTCCTTCACACTCACTAAGGCAATACAATCTCATTAGGAGATATGATCGTTCGTTAGTTTGTAGTTTGTACTCACGTATGATACCCACATCACTTTGTTAGGGAGTATTGAATATTGACAAGCTGTTGGTTTTCAACAGTTTTTGCTAAAGATACAAACACTTTGTAAGATTTGTATTTAATCTTATTATTTGAGATTAACCAAAAACCCTCAAACTGTCCTTTTTTTCAATAAAACTTTATTGCATGAGGTTTGGAACAGAGTATAAGTTTCAGATTTGTCACATTAAAACATGCAGAAAGTTTTCAGGATCTGATCTTTGATTCAAGAAATCTGACCTTCCAAAAGCTTCACCAATTAGGGTGTTGCATCTGTATCATCCTGTATCTATTTCTTTTCCCTTTCTTTTTAGGTATTATTAGTTGTTTTGAGAAGACTCCTTAAAATTTATTTTCAATATATAAGACCTCGGAGAGGAGGGGCAGGAGGAGATTATACCTGGCAATATAGGAGTACTTTCAGTATATGCAGGATCACTTGACCTTCCAAAGACATCAGTAACAATGCACTCACATCTCAGGTAACGATCAATGTCTTCAAAACACAATCTATAAGAGCAGGAACTCTCTGATGAATACATCTCCCAGGATCTGGCATCCCCAGAATCTAAAGAATAATACCTGCAGAAAACCTAGTGTCAAGATAGTCCAAAAAGAAATTTCTCAAAGAAATGCTTTTGAAGTCAGCCTTTTCCGTATACCTCATTGAATTCTTTCCTTCACAATACTTGGCATCCAAAGTTTATCAAAGAGATGGTCATGGAACACTGCTCTTAAAGGGTCATACATAGTGGGTATGCTAACTATCATATTAATTATATGTTTATTTCGGAAAGAACAAGACAGTAATCATATGCTTGAAATGAACAAATTACAACTCTTTCACATATAAAATGATACAACAACAACAAATCCTTCCGAAAAAGTTTTGGGGTTGACCAACATAAACTGGCATAAGAAATCATTTATGTGGTCAATGATACAATAAACTTGAGGGAATCATGTAAAGAGAGTAAACAAAGAAGAATGAGAAAGTGAAAGTGAGGAAAGTAAGACGAGAGAAAACATAAGCAACAAAAATCCGAATCAGATGTATAGAGCAACACAAAATATGAGGATATAAAAATTAAAATTTGAGAAAGTTCTATCACAGAGGGTGTAAATAAAAAGTTGAAAGGGTGGGATATACAAATTGATGCAAAATAAGTCTAAATGAAAGTTAAATAAACCCCTTATGTTTGATGAGCCAAAACCAAGCTCCTTCAACAACTCAATTCAAAGTGCAACGCAAGCAATATTCACGAGTTCAATAACCAGTTACCCAATTAAGTTTGGACGTGACACTAAGAAGCTCAAAGCGATAATCAAACAAGGAAGCTGCTTTCTGGGAAT
Organism: Beta corolliflora; assembly: GCA_947648045.1. Classification (NCBI taxonomy): domain Eukaryota; kingdom Viridiplantae; phylum Streptophyta; class Magnoliopsida; order Caryophyllales; family Amaranthaceae; genus Beta; species Beta corolliflora. The sequence continues at coordinate 3,998,728 of CANSZD010000001.1, forward strand.
TGCAGATGATTTGCATAATTAACTTCAGCACATTCTTAATAAAGTGTGGGGGGAGAAGCGATTGATAATTACAGATATCAGCTAGATTCAAAATATTGATGCATTCTGAACTCTGAAGTCACTTGAGATGTAATTGATGTATCTAGCTTCACATTTAATTAATTTCATGGTAATGACTTCAAAGCACGATGCTTAATAGTATTGCCTTCCAATCCTAAATAGTGAGACTTTGCATGTTAACTAATCAAGGTGCAGTCTTGAGCTGCTTAAAACCAACATTAGATCACTTCTGGCTTTATTCTCTCAACGACCAACCTCTATACTCACTTGCACTTGGCAGTCCCCTACTCTTCCAGATTATCTATTATTATTTTTATCAGAAACTTCTCTTTCAGGCATCCTTTTGTTTATTATCTTTTAAGAGCACACTTTTGCACGAGTACTGAAAGCTATAATAATATGATGAGTTGAATGAATTCAAAGATGAGGGACTGATAGACATGAGCAATGACTTGCCACATATGTGCATCACTAAGTGAGGACTCATGGAATGAATTTCAAAGATGAGTGACTGATAGACATTAGCAATGACTATGATCCATGTGAGAAATGGCTCGTTTCCTACAAATCCTAGCTCTGTTAGATTTGTGTTGTAATCCTAATCCTAGTAGGAATAGGACTCTTGAAATCCTATTTTAGTAGGATTAGAACTCCTAATTCTGTTAGGAGTATAAAGGTTTTGTTTCCTAATTCTAGTTGAATTAGAAATCCAAATCCTATTTGGATTAGGAATCCTAATTGGAGTAGGATTATAGTAGTAGGAGTCTTTTGCTTGTAAGTTTTTACTTGGAATAGGTTTTTCTTACTTTAAGCACATTGGGAGTCTAGTTGGAGTAGGACTAATAGTAGGCATGTAGTCATTGCTTGCCATCCAAGATTGGAACTTGTTCCACTTGGTTAGGAGTTTGTTACTTCTTTGTTATCTTGTTATTAGTTTCCAAGTCTTAGTATGCTTAGGGCTGTATTTTACACGCCTATATAAGGCTTTCTTTATTCATTAATAAAATCAGATTTGGAGTGAAGGAATTAAAGTGTTAGCTGTGTTTATGCTTGCTTAGAGCTGAGTGTTCAAATACACAAACCTAGACTTTATGTGATCTTGGAGCCTGGAATCACAAGAAACCCTCCTAAACCTAGATTTAAGAGTTACTTTTTCATTACTATTCGTCCATAATTGACAAAACCTCACAAAAGTTCAAAAACGCCAACAAAAATCACATCAGACTTGCCAAATGATTTAGGAACAAACGGAGTAATTGATTTAATTGAATGGGCGGGAGCTACTATTTGGCTTTTATTAACTTTGGACAGAGCACTTAAATTACAGAATAACTAAATATTAAACTTTCGATGCTAGTCCGGTAGTCCCTTCAAATTGATAAGGCAATGTATACTTTTTCTCCAAGAACAACAACTACGAGTTTCCAAGTATTGAAGACACATTATATTGTCAGCTCGTCATCGTCCATCAAGTAAAAACTACACGAAGAATCTTACATATGCAAGGATACTTTTATAAAGCTCACCAGTGATACTTGACATCTTTCTTGTACTTGCTCCAAACTTTTTGTTGGCTCTCACTATTTGGAATGACTTCAACAGCAGTGAGCATTTCTCCTTCCATTGCTTTTCCAGTGAGAGCAACCATCTCAATTTTTAATAGTTCTAAGGTAGAAGACAAGGAATTTTCATTATGCAACTTTCTAGCCATTTTCAATAGTTCAAAGGAAGAAGAGAAGGAGAAGACACAACGTAGAATGCAAACTAGTGAAGGACATCCAGAAATATTAGAATAAACAGATGTTTCACTCAATTTTAGACAATTCACAATAATATTGTTGTTGTTTTCAGAATTAATCATATACCCTTGAATTTTTCAAAAATACATCCAATTGTCCTTACTATCAACTAAAAGTTAGCGTTCACTTATTTTCTGTTAGTTTAAAACTTAGTTCATCATATACTTCTATATTAAACTTATTACCAATATACCCTTATTTTTATATTAATTAAAGATCACTACAAAGGCTAGTTTCTCATGTTGAAAGCTAGCATTCATTTTTGTACATGGATACAACAGCCCAAATATAATTCCAGAACTTCTTAGCTTGCTTTTATTAATTCTTTTGCTTTGGTCATGAGTTCACCCTCGAAAAGGATCTTCTCATCCTATTAACACGCATATATTAGAGTCCGAAATAGATTTTGCACCATGAGAAAATTTGCAAGATAAGAAGCTATGAGAAAACATTAAATCCACAAAATCTTACTCATAGGTGAGATGCAGATTAATAGGGTGAGAAGTTTGTTTTTCAGTGCGAAATGTGAACTCATAACCCAAGCAAAAAAAAAATCACAGTAAGAGGAATATGAAATTGTGAAATTCTATCAAGGGTGTTGCATTCTATGTACAAAACTGCAACAAAGAGGCAACAATTAGCTTACTCATGAAAAACCATGCGTTATAATGTCATTTAAATAATTTTTAAATAAGGGTACATTGTATAGGGATATATGATGAATTAAGTTTTGCACTAACAAAAAACTAACCTAACACTCATGTTCAGTTGACGTTAAGGGCAATTGGATGTATTTTTGAAAAAACGGGGATATAGGGTGAATTTTGAAAACATCGTGAGTATATGGTGAATTTTCCAAAAACTCTATGATATTCTGTGAAAAAAGTTGTAGAATAAACTTCAGGAGAAAACATTTCACATATGATAACGTGAAAACAGTGGAACAGTAATCCAATTTAGCAAAAATGTATTTCTTTAAGAAAATTGGCCCTGCAAATGAAAAATTATTACACTGCAAAATGGATTACTTGTTGGCTAACTAAAATACTTCAAACTGTTCTCACGTTCTCATAAAAGGATTCACATGAACCCAACCCTATATATATATATATATATATATATATATATATATATAGGAATAGGATCACGTGAAAACCACTCCTTATGCTGAAAACTGCAACATAAAATGAGCAAAAAGTTTCTTAAAATGAGCAAAAAGTTCTTAAAATGAACAAAAATATAAAATGAGCAAAAAACATAAAATGAGCAAAAATTTGTAAAATGAGTAAAAGTTTCATAAAATGAACAAAAGTTTGTAACATGAGCAAAAACTTCGTAAAATGAGCGAAAGTTTGCTAAAATGAGCAAAAGTTTCTTAAAATGAGCAAAAACATGAAATGAGCAAAAAACATAAAATGAGCAAAAATCTGTAAAATGAGCAAAAAGACCAGTTTTCAGTTTAAGGTTATATATATATATAGTCAGAATCCGGTGAGAATGGGTCCTTATGTGAGAACATATATCATATGTGAGAACAGATTTATGTTTAAAACATACGCAACACTTTTTAGAACATATGCAATACTTTTTGGAACATACTTAACTTTTTGTTTTTAGAACATATTCAACACTTTTTAGAACATATGCAGAACTTTTTAGAACAATAAGTTATAAAACATATGCTATGATTTCAAGAGCATGAACACATCTTTTTACGTAAGAGCCTAATCAACGCATATACATATATTGATATATACATGTTTTCAAGCTTATGTCCTAAATTATTTTATGTATGTTCTAAATTATTTTCAGTGTGTTCTAAATTATTTAAAGTATGTTCTAATTTATTTCAATTCAAGTATGTTCTAAATAATTACAAGAATATTCTAAATTAGTTCTAGTAAAATTTTTGAACATGTACACCATTTCGTAGAGCATACACACTATTTTTCAGATCATACAGGTGAAGTATGCTGTTCTAAAAAGTGTTGCATATGTCCTAGAAAAGTTAAGAATATTTCCTCAAAAAAAAAGATTAAGTATGTTGTTCTAAAAAGTGTTGCATATGTTCTGAAAAGTGTTTCACATGTTCTAAAAAGTTAAGTACGTTTCCTCGAAAAAAGAAATCATAAATTAAAAAAACAAAAGAGTTTTTTTTATCAGAGACAACCTTTTAAATACAACTTTTTGCGAAAGACAATCTTTTAAAATTTTTTGGGCAACTTCAGACCTTGATGAAATTTTTTTTGTCAAAAACAACCTTGACTAGAAATCCGGCGTTGACTCACCGGATTCGTGTTGACCATAGTAAATGAATCACGTGCCCCTCATGTGATTTCATTTATCCCAAATTCCCCCCCCCTAATCATCTCAACGATCTTCTCTGTTCTCCATTCTCCGTTTTTTCCCAAAGCATCAAGAATTCCCAATTCTTCATCTTCTCTCTGTGCATCATCAAGGGCAATTAATCCTTGCGTAGCAAAATTCGCCTGTAAGCGTTAATTAATTCTTGCGCAGCAATAGGCGTGGGAGCAAGGCTGGGTGTAGCAGTAGGGAAGCCGACGTCTGGGCGGTGTGGGGATCCGGCGGGGGTGCAACGACGAAGAAAAAGAGGGGTGGTGGTTTTCAGCACTCACTTCGAGGACAGTGTGTTTGAGTGCCAACGAGAGAGAAGATAGGAGTTGCGGGCGAGAGAGAGGTCAGGCGAGGCTTGTGGAAAGGTGGCGCACAGGTGCGTCGGTGGCTGGGGAACGACGGTAGCAGTGGGGTGCGGTACTGCAGGTGGTTTGCAAGGTGGCAGGTGGTGGTGGTGCTGTGGGCAGTAGCCCGAAACAGAGGAGAGACCGAGAGAGAGAGGATCCTTGAGGCTTGTTTGGGCTATGTTTTTCCGGTGGATTCAGGGGCTAATTCCGGCGACATATTGAGGAAGGAAGAACTGAAAATGGAGAGTTGTGAGGTGAGTGGTGGTGAGATGATTAGAGGGGGAAAAGGGAGGGAAATGGGGGGAATTTGGGATAAATGAAATCACATAAGGGGCACGTGATTTATTTACAATGGTCAACACCGGAATCCGGTGAGTCAACGCTGGATTTCTAGTCAAGGTTGTTCTTGACAAAAAAAAAATTCATTAAGGTCTGAAGTTGCCCAAAAAATTTTAAAAGGTTGTCTCTAACAAAAAACTCAAAAAAAAAGTATGTTCTAAAAAATGTGGCATATGTTCTAAACTTAAATTTGTTCTCACATAAAAAAGTGCTCTCACATAAGAGATGTGTTCTAACAAGAGCCTTCCCCTATATATATATATATATATATATATATATATATATATATATATATATATATATATATATATATATATATATATATATATATATATATATATATGTGTGTGTGTGTGTGTGTGTGTGTGTGTGTGTGTGTGTGTGTGTGTGTGTGTGTGTGTACATATATAGTGCTACACGACTTTGGACTGCCACGAGAGACAAGAGATCCTAATAGTTTGAGATGAAATGCAAAACTAATTTATTACAAAGGGCAAAGAAAGTCCCTCACAAACAGTCTTACCAGGTAAAATAATGTCTGTTGGATCAGAGAGCCTGAGTTCTCCAACAACTGAATCTGAACGAACTGGTGTGTATCTGTTGCTCAGATCAACAAACTGGTCAGGGTCCCCTAACATAACCAACCACATACAAAATGCAATGGATAATAAATGATTTTACACAGTAGATCTCTTGTTTCCATAAAAAAAGGAGTAAAATGCACTATCTAGTATCTAGTATCTAGTAATGCAAATGTTTCTACTAATCCCGTCACTTTGTATCTTGCTACAGCATTTAAAAACAGAAAAAAAAATTGCCACATTTACTTTTGGTTAGACACCACCTAAATTGTTTTCCTTGACCCAGATAGGAGAGGAAGGAATGTTCAGTTATTGTAAGGCATTTGTGAAAAGGCACCTGAACATAACAAGGAGAATTAATCCAAAACTTTCTTGGCATGCAATTTTAAACATGAATCCCCAAGTGTTTTCTTTTCTTTCCTTTTCCTTGATCTTTAAATAGAGAAAAGAAGTATCATTTGAATAAGCAAAATATGTATATATTAGTTTAAAGCAAACCAAAACCAAAAGCATAGATCGGTGTGTATGCCTTCCAATAAGGGTCTGATTAAGTAGCCCATTGTTTATAAAGCAGGTATGAACCACAGAGGACAAAGCAACTGGAGAAACAAGCTGGAAAACGAGGAAAGATTTTGAATCAATTAACTCAAAGGTCCAGCCCTGAACTCAAATCAACAGGATTCTGATTCAATTCACTCTAACGTCCAGTCATGAACATCAACCCGTAGGGTTAATCTCTTTTTACCGCTAGCCAAGAAGGGAAATTACTACCTTCATCTTTCAACAAGTCATAAAAATGGTTACTTTGGCAATGAAAAAGGTTACTTTTAACGTAATGCGGTAATAGTTCATTACAAACAAATTATGGTCTTACATATTTTCTACTGAGTCAGCCTTTTTTCAATTATACGTTACCATTTAGAGTAAAAAGTTACCTAGAGTCAGCTAAAGCTTAAGTTACCCTATTTCATTAAGCTATGGCCCTTATTAATATTAAAGTTACCCTTTTCTTTTTTCTTAGGTCTCCATTAATTAGCAAAAAGGTTTGAGGATAGGCTTTTATTTTCCTCTTGAACATTGACATTTGTTTGTATGTAGCCCTGTAGTATAAGGTGACCTTTTCTTCCATCTAAAAATGTAAAAGTAACCCATAGTAACCCTTATCTCATCAACAGTAACCTCTTTAGTCTTTAGTGGCACTTTCAGCATTGAAGTTCTATTTTCTTTTCTTTTGTTCCTTTTTTTAACTTTCATATTAATTTTTTTTTCCAGTGAGCCCTTATTTTATGTGTGTACGTATATAGTTGATCTGAAAAATCCAAAGAGTTGCGGATCTGAAAATGAGGAGCCAAGTTAAGCTTTTGCCTTCAAGAAATGAACACCCAAAAGAAGATGGGTCTCATATTTTTAACATCAAGGAATGTGTAAAAAAAATAACGCAACAGAGTTACCATTGGCATTTCAGCCTATCTGAAACAAATAAAACAAACTCTGTATAAAGCATCAAGAAATACACAGATCTGAACTTATTTTAAGCAAATCGTTATCGAAGAGGACAATTCACTAACATGTAATTGAGAATTCATTCATGACATGAAATCACAGTCTCTTATGTATGCTAACGGAACTTGGTTCTTCAGAAATTCATGCAGACGCAAAATATAAAAAGCTACTTACCCAAACAGCAAACGGCAATTGTAATCTGATTCTGTGACTTCATAAGTCTGAGAATCTGCCCCAATTATCAAAGTAATAGTGCCCTCCGCTGTTTCTCTATACCAGCTAAACAGACTTGATCCTTCATAGCCCCCAAAATACTCTCCTTCACCAGAGAAAGTGTTCAAACTCAAGGCTTTCACACAAATATTTTCTACTACAGGATGAGCTGTCAAAATGAAACAGGTGAACTTCAGTATATGCGACTACAGGGAACCTGCATACAACCTAAATTCCAATTCCCAGGCAAGTAACCAGGTATAAAAATAAGGCTCTGGAGACTAACAAAATTATCTACATGCAGCAATGAATCAACGGTCATCTATGACCCAACTATAATGAGAGAAGCACCATATTGAGGTCCCCATTAGAATCTAACAGAAATAATACAGAACAAGCACTCAGAGCTACATGCCCAAATCCCGTCTCGCCCCCGTGCTGGCTCGCAAAGGAAAAAAATAAATGAAATACACGGCCACTTATCGTTTACATACAATCATAGGCTGATAGCCACATGTTCATTCCCCATTAGAAGGGCCTACAATAAAAACTGAGACATTATAAAAGCAAACAGCTTTATTACCTGGGGCAACTGGATCATCACAAATTGAAACTAATGACTTGCCAGGTTTCCCATCTTTGCGTATTGGAACCCAATATAAAACTAAATATTCCCCCACGTCATCCAGAAACGGTGTGTATGTTCTGTAACATAAATTCATCATTAGAATTACAGAACAATTCAACTAAAGCACGACTCTGCATATGCCAAATCATGTGGAGACATAAGAAATATATAACTTACACGTCTCGACCACAAATAATAGTATCATCATATGTTTCAGATATACCACTCAAATCAGATCCTTGAAGCTTCTTTTTTGTTCTATACCAAATATATTCTCCTATACCTTCATGTCCACCAAAGTATCTCTTACGTGGAAACGCTTTCTCAGCCTCATGGCAAGCAGAAATTGTAAGCTCTAAACCCACGGGCTCAGCTGTTTAAATAGGAAAATGTAAAATAAAATAAAATAAATTGAAATGAAAAATAAATCAATATAAAATCATTCAACTGAGGGAATACTCGATAAAAGAATGTTTGTATTGCATATAACAATCAAAAGTTAGTACACTCAACCCTCCTACCTCCCCGCCAAAAATTCTATAGTTTTGTGACCATGCACACATTTATTCCCAAGAGAAGACAGCAACCCAGTATCCAAAATAATGCTGTAGATAAGACATCAAAGCCGAAGTCCCCAAATGATTTGGGATTGGCTAACATGAACATGCCAAGTGATGGTTAACAATAGAAAGATAATTGTTCAAATCCAAGAGATCCGCGTATCTATGGTAGGAGGATCTAAATACAGCAAACATAAAATTAGGATGAAATTAAGCCAGCTAGTCAAATTTTAAGAGTAAACACCATGCATTCTGACGGGCTTCTATTAAACCGAATCCGTCCAAATTCCAATAAGAACAAACAGTATTGTGCAAAACTTGGTAATTTGAACTAGCCAAAAATGTGCCACCAACATATACCAATATCTTCCACAATTCCATTCACCCACATAATGGATTACATTCAGTGATAAAATAACTTAATCAAATCAAATCTAAACATTAGAATGAGAAAGTATTTGTAAATAATTTGTGTGTCCAAAGAACCTACCGGGCATGATAATATCAGATATAATTCTCTGGGAAATTCCTCTAGCTCCATCGTTCCGAACAGGAGTGAAAATTACTTCAATGCGACTCCCAACATCATCAAGTGCTAAATCTAGAAACTCTGAAAACATAATAAGTTTAGCCTTTTAGGTAACCATTAATCTCTTTCCAAAGCATGTATATATCGTCCTCACCATTGGCAGACAGTCTCGTCTTGTAACCATCGTTTTGTACTCTAAACCACTCAATGCAGCAGTCGCCTTTCATCCTGGAACAGGTCAGAAGGGTGATTTCAGGTACCAAAGAAGGACAAGTGAAAGTCTGCAAGCATTTTTCCTGCATAACATCTTACCCTCCAGTGTATGATGCACTAAAGGTCAATCGTTCTCCTTCTGTCATTGATCCTGAGAACTTGAGTGCCTCACAAGATGGGGGACCTAGATTGTCATAATGTCATACAATTAAAAGAACCTCGATTTCGACCAATTTCGATGTTTCAAACAAATTGGCCACCTTCAGGATTCACAGATATTTCAAAGAAACAAGCAATCTTTCGTAATGACTTCCCAGATACTTTTTAGGCTATTCCTCAAAATTGGCGCCGGTTTATTTCGCTAAACTAATGGATTCATTTAACTAGATACGTTTATACATCATACTTTTTGTTAAAAGTTTGCAATGTAAAAGTTCAATCAAGAAAGTTTTGGGATTTAATAGACTTAAGTTACAATAAATACACTAAACTGAATGATGTAAAAATGTGCAAGTTCAAAACGAAGGACATAAGCTAGTTTGTCCAATAGTTGCGCTAAAATGAGTGCAATTCAATATTTGTAAAAGAGGGCGTACTATTGTCTATGCTAAGAACTGATAATGGGGGGAGGGGTACTTTAGGCAAATTTGGTAGCTTGAGGTATAAGGGAGTTAGTTAGGGAAGAAATTTGTAAAAGTACAGAACATTATGGAGAGGGAAAGCATGCTGAAAATTATGAGCTTCACTTCGTATTTGCAAGCCTCTGAAAGCTTGTATTTATCAGTCTATTTTATAAAATCATCCCAATAATCAATTGAAACTCTGTTATTATCCATTAATCCTAGTCTCTAATGTCCAATCTAAGTCAATTCATAGCACTTTATAAATATGTTTCAGATTAGATAATTATGGTCAAAGTAAGAACTAAGCTCTTTTATCCTGTAATGGAAATGTCTGCATTGGAAATTAACAAGGAGCACTTGAAAATTACCAGGTTCTATTGGACCAAATTGTTCAGAGAGTACTACTGGACCACGTGCCCAGTCACTTCGAATTGGTTCACAGGATATTGATATAAAGTGTCCAACATCGTCAACCGAAAGTGTGTATGATGCTGTGATAGCACCATTAATTTCCATTTGTTGCCCACCTGAATCAGTCTGCAACCACAAGTTCAATATGGTAAGGAGTGAAGGACACTGTAATTGCTAAAGGATCACAGCCCCTAAGGAATATAAAGCTGAAATTTCTACTCCCTCCATCCTCAAATATACTACCTCCGTTCTTTTTCTATTGAAACAATAGAGATTTCACGCTTGCCAATGCACAACTTTAACTATTAATATCTTTAATTACTTTTTAGTAAAAATTATACAAATTTGATATTTTGAAAGTATAAATCGAGACGAATCTAACAAGATCCCACATGACTATATTTTTCCTTACGTAAAAACCACAAGAGATAGTGAAAGGGTGGTGAGTGAATAGTGTAAAATCTCATTGTTGCAATAGAAAAAGAACGGAGGAAGTACTTGTTAGGCTTAGGCAAGCATTTAAATAATTTTCAGTAGGGGAATGTAGGCTTTTGGCAGATAGTGTAAAAGTAAAAATAAAAACAGCCTGTGAGACAAAGTGTGTTAGTGAAGGCCCCTACATCACATGGGATATGAAGAGAGAGAGTGAGAGATAGAAAGTTAGTGCCTTAGTTGAGGAGTCTACATCGCCGGGGTTGAGTGGGTAAAATTTCCTTTGAAGAAATTGGGAAGCTTATTTGCTTACTTGTGCATTTTATATGAAAACGGATGGAGTACTACATCATACAGTTACAAGTCTAACGACCAAAATATGATGAAAAGTATGTATAGATAAGCCATTTGTTCACACAAAAATACAATAAACACGAAGGTCACATTGAGAGTGAAAATCAGTTATATCAAATACAATATGAACATGGTGCAGTACCCGAAACCAGCGAAAAACTGACTCTCCCTCTTCACCACCCCAATATGATTTCTCAGCTACCAATGTTGATCCTTCAATAGACTTGCCAACTATTTGCAATGAAGTTAACCTTGGGCTTCCTGTCAGATAATATAAGAAGCATCAAGCATTGTTAATTTAGAAGATGCAAAAGTATTCAGTTCACAATTTTGCTAGGCATACAATGCAATGTAGGAAGAATCAGGAATTTATTGCGCCAAAGTCATAATAGCCATGGACAATTAGATACAAATTACGTTTTCTTATGATCGAGGAAGCAAGCACTAACTATAGTGTATTGCAATCGACATATTATAGCTGGTTTTAAGATGTTAATGAGAAGAAATCAAAGATGATAAAATATGATTTGAGGTGAACCACCCCTCCTCCATAAAATGAAATTACAGCAAGCACAAGAAAATGTAACAGGCAAGATCAGATGTACTCACCAGCACGAACCCGCTCTTGTCCCATGCAGACTCTAGGTTCACCAATCATACCATCATTCCGAACAGGTATACATTTGAAGGAGACAAATTTACTGATGGCTCGCTTGGGGACTCGATACTGAAGATACCCCGAAACCTCACTAATTAAAGTGCCTGGTTCAGTTTCAACCTATAGATGGAGAATATGTTAGCTAAGACAAATTATAGTTAGTTTTTGGTGAGAGGTAAATGTGGAAAACCTGAAGCTGCTATGTTATTGACTTATTGGTCAATACCCCGAATGCAACAAAAAGCAGCCAAGCAGAGATAGTGACATTTAATTCCGGAAAAGCATGATACCGATAAATTTGGGACGACGAGGCATGATTTTTCCTCTTCCTACTCCAAGCCCCACATGGGTTGAAAGATGGAAGAGTTTCCACTTCTTATTAAAAAAGCTCGATGCACCATAATGTCTTCCCCTTTAAAACTCATAGTGAACTTTCAATAGCCCACCTGTAGTTGCTAACCTTATCAAGTTGTTTGCAAAAATGTTGGGGACTATTGTTAAAGGATCAGCATGTTGAAAGCAAGGACTCTTTCCGGATTACTCCACAGTCTCTCAACCAACTGCTTATCACTCAGCCCCAAAACTAACAGCAAAGGACTAAAAGCAAGTTCAAGCATAGCACATTCGCGAATCACTCATCCTCAACACACTTACTAAGTTACTAGTACTTTAATTCGATTCAGGAAAACGGTGATGCTACAGAATTAAATGAATTTTTTGGTACATTATCTTATTTTGTACAAGAGAAAGCCAAGATGGTCCTGATCTTTGCTTAATTATAGAATTTTACTTCCTCCACCCTTAACATCAATAATTTTTACTTTCTGCCGAATAAAGTGAATGCTCAAACCTGTTGTAGTCTCTTGCGCCGCAGGGAAGAAAAACGCGGTCGCGGTCGCGGTCGCGGTAACGGTCGCGTTGTCGCGGGAACGGCTTGTAACGGGGAAATAGAACGTTTCACGGCCGACGCGGCGTGAATTTTTTTTAAAAATTCACATTAATATGTTCTAACCTTATTTGCATTTTTTTGTTTATTTAGCATTATTACAACATAATATAATCAAATCTATCAGAATATCATGTTTATATAATTAAATCGCAAAATATTTTGGCCAATGTTTGAAAAGAACGGATGTAACGGGGATAAAAGTGTTCTAACGCGGCGAGTTCGCGTTACGGAACGGACAACGCGGCGAGAAGTATGTGATTTTTATTCTGGCGTTCCATAACAGAATTTCGCGGAATGGCAAATCCAAAATCCATTATAGAACGGCCATTCTGTAACGGAACGGGAGAGTTTTAATTCCATTTGCCTTATCTTCATCAGCCTAATGAATTTGATTGGTGCATAACCTCTCGTTTCTTACTGATCTCCTGGTTTTGTTCCAAAGATCATCCGAAGGAATTCATAAAATTATGAAATTATGCAGTGACTGCAGAGTGGTTAATTATGTTAACTGGATTTATGGTCTGCTGTAAACTGTATTCTAAGAGGAGGGAAGAGTATTTTGTTACAAGTTCACCTGTATGGCAGAATCAATCAGTCAGATACTACTCAGTGACAATATACAATGTTTTTTCTCCCCACGGCCCACGCCCCAGATCTAGCTCTCGTGGTCCATCAGATAGTCAGTGTAAGACTAGATTGGAATTTCCGGCATTAATTGACATAGCAGAAGTCCATGAAGTCAATCCCAAAATGTAATAAATGGAGTGTGTTTTGATTTTAATAACTTGCTTTCACAGAACCTCGATCAACATGACTTTTGGATCAGCAATTTCGTGATGCATCATCATCATATGACACTTTTATTGACACGAAATTCTATATTGTCCATCAAGCAACTGCTATATAATCAACCTTTACATGTAGTTTTAAGACATAACGGTTCTATTGAGTATTGAAAGATAAAATAGATAATTGGTGCTGATGACATAAACCAGTTATTATAGAGGAACAGTTTCCAGTAAAGCACAACAAGACCGGGGTAGCCATACATCAAGAACATGCCAGTGGAAGAAATGGTACCATACTACCAAGGGAAACTACTTGTCACTTCTTGTTCACAGGGTTACTATAAGATTCGATTGTTCATACAGCTACATTATGCAAACCCCTAAGTTTGCTGCTTACATTTCGTCTGTTTATTTGAGAATGACAATTAAAATCAACTTGCAAGCAGAGTAGTACCTCATGAAGATACCAATTATATATACTTCTTCCTTCATGACCACCTATATAACCATACGATGCTGTCAACATCTCTCCTTCTGCATAATCGCCAGTGATGGACAAGAAATTTAGGCTTGGAGGAAGATCTGCAAAATATTGTACAGGTATGAGTACAGAGATTCCGGAGAGCCAAACCCATAACTGACACTAACAGCTTTTCAGATATGAGAACCGAAGTTCCACTGTATTATTGAAAACTCATGGAAGGAAAGTTGCAAATGTAAAATCACTGATAGCAACTTGCACTCGTAGTTTGGTTCTCGGAATGTAGTTTACAGTTTTGTGGAGTGTCAAAGATTCATTCTCCAATTAAACTATTATTTGGACCCTATCATTGACAAGATCCACAATAGGTGAAAGTAATTGTTTCAAAGTTATTATAACTTGAAAAGGTATACATACTTTCAACAGTCTTCTCAGATATTACGTATGCTGGTTCACCAGCTTCACCATCAGGTGTCATTGGAGAAAATTTTGCAACAATATAATGGCCAACGGCTCCCAATGGTATGCGAAAAGCCTGCATATGTAACATATGGCAAAAGGCATAAGCACGTGAATGTGACATATTGTTTTGCATGCATTTATTATCACCTAAACCTCCCACCTTTGCAATCTTTGACATGCTTAAGGCTTCAAGACCATCCTCCCCTGATAGAGTTGGTGAACTTGATTTGAACCATTGGACTCTGCTGGCCCCTTCAGTTCCTCCAGTAACTGTACCACTTACAGTAATCTTACTTCCCTCTCTTAATTCACCAATTATTCTTGTATTTGTTACCTTTGGAGGTGCTGCAGTTTGTCAAACATCATGAGATACAATGCTTCCCACTTAGAATTACACTTCATAAACATCATGAGCAGCCTTCTTTCACAACCCCCAGAACATTCACAGAAAATCGAAAAGAAAAAAGGAGAAAGTTGAACATCACCTTGCTTTACTACATCAGTAAAAACAGATGCAGATTCACCTTCTTTACCTGTAATAGACACAAAGATTAGGAACTAGAGAACAAACATGGAAACATCAATCCATCTTCACAAATCTTAGAGTTCACGGACCCTCGAAATTCACAGGTATGTAAGTGAAAACCACACGGCTACCAACATCTTCCCGCGTCAACATATACTCAGCAGCTCCACTCAAGACCAGTTCAAAAGCTCTGGAAACAAAGAAAAAGGGGGAAAAGAAATGTTTGTATGCCAGTTAGTGTGCCAAAAAGATTAGCAAAGATACAAACGATGCGAAATTTCAAAGACATATAAAACTTTCTGCATCACACATTACATCAACTATATCAATTGCGTTCGTATGGTTATCAAGACATAACCTTTGTAACATAATATTCACACACATATTATGGAAATTTTATAAAGAAAGTATTCACATATCAGAATACAATGTTTTTTCCTAAAATTGTCAAGATTTCAAAACCATTATGCTCTTAGAAAAGATTACAATCAAACTTTTGTTACTTTGACTGGGAAAAAGTTTGAGACCATTTACATGGGGCCAACGGAGCGAGGGTAATAGATGAACAGAAAGGAAACGAGCCGTTTTGATCAAGGTTAGTTTGTACCAATCTGGTTAAGGTCATATTCTGGTACTGAATCATTTGGGTTGGATCCAGTTTTACTGTGTTCGATTGTCAGTTAGTTTATCATGAAAAAAAAGTCGATATTAGTAATAAACTTAATATAACTTTCCCCTAATGTAGTTATAAATTAGGTCGATCAAGTTATCTAATTTCATATACACTACTGGGTCGATTATTTTAGGTCCACTAATCCAGGTGAGGCTGTGTAGTAAATGAAAGACAACAAAGAAGTTCATGATATACTTGAGCCTGAGAAACATCTCTAAGAACTCCCACCAAATCAAAGACATGCACAAACACATAGAAGATAACATCCAACCTGCTAAGTGAATGATGTATAAATATAATTCATGTCTGACGCCAATATATGAACTAGACCAAACACATTTCCTAATAAATGTGCCCTACGACAAGAAAATTTATAGGAAATAGATAAGACACAACATGCTACTAATAATGAAGAGTAAAAAAAACTATTAATAGTAACACACTAACACTCCCTCCGCCCATAAAATTTTCACATTTGGATTTGTCACAAATATTAAGGATGGTAATTAAAAGTGAATAAAGAAATTTGGTAGTGGATAAAGAAGAGGCAAGCAAAAGTGTTATGGTAGAGAAAGATAAAGGGTTGATGTAATGGAGAGAGGAGAGCAAAAGTTCACTCTAAATGGAAGTGTAAAATTATTGTATTATAAATTGTATGTCTTATGAGTTTCAAGTATTTGGGAAACTAGAGTTTGTTTCCTTGTACATAGTATATCTAGTCCGCATAGACTTAGAATTTATTATTCTTAGTGCTATAAATATTGTAAAGCTTCCGTGTATTAGTCTAAGTCAATTGACATATTTCTCTCAAATTCTACATGGTATCAGATTCCACGGTAAATTGATCCCCGTATTTCCAGATTCCTCTTTACTATCATGCCACTTTCGTGCTGCCGCCTCCACACGCAGGATCCAGATCCGCAGTTCTTCTTCTTGTCTTACTCCACACCTCTGTCGCTGCCTTGTTCAGGCGCACTAGCCATCTGCCAATGCACTCCAGTTTGGTTAGTTTCTTCGTAATTTTGTTATCATGACTGCCGCGGAGGATGGTAAGCGCACTATTCAATTGATTGATGATGCATCTTCCATATAATATCTACATCCTTCTAAAGGACCTAGTAATTCTCTGTCTAAATATTTACTCAAAGACAATAACTTTGATGTTTGGGAGAAAGCTATTGTGAATGCATTAGAAGGAAAAAGTAAATTTGGCTTTGTGAGTGGTGATTATGTTAAACCCTCTGATGAAAAGATGCTGAAGTCCTTGCTTGGAAAGCTAATAATTCGACTATTTGTTCTTGTATTTTTAAATCAATTGATGAATCTATTCAACCTAGTGTTGTATCTCACAAAACTGCCCGTGAGATGTGGGCAGACCTCAAGGCATGTTACCGTGTTTCTAATGGCCCTCACTTGAATCAATTATAATCTGTAAATCACTCACTTCGTCAAAAAGATTTATTTGTGGTTGCATATTACAACAAGTTTGTTACTTTTTGGGATGAATTATATGGCAAGGAAGATCTACTCTTTGGGTGTAGGCTGCTCCTTTGATTCGTGCTTGTATCGAACGCGACAAGACTCATGACTTTGTTTCAGGCCTTGATGATTAACAATATAAGGGTCTACGCTCTCAAATTCTCGACATGGACCCTTTCCCTACTTTGAGTAAAGCAATTTCTTTGGCTTCCCAAGAAGAGTGTCATCGGACTATTGTTCATGATCGGTATGACAAAACTGACATTGTTAGCTTTGCAGTTCAACCTTTTGCACATGCCTCTCCCATTGTGGTAAATTTGGCCATGATAAGGAACGTCGTGATCAACGCATTGGTTACCCTGATGGCACTCGTGGAGTTATGCCTGACATAAGGCCCATCAAGCCAGCATGTGGCCCTCGTCACACCACTTCTTTAGCTTCTCTCATAGATGATACTCCAGCACCTCGCCAACACCGTCCATCTTGGCACACATTATATTTGTCACTCCACTACTCATACACATCCCATCTCCTCTGCTTCCAAGCCATCGTCTTCGTCAAGTACACAGCTTCCTATTGCTTATTATGTTATGTATGACAAGTTTACCTCTAGTCATCGAAAATTTGTAGCTGCTTTTAGTGCTAATACACAACCTAGATCATATAAGGAGGCGTCACAGCATGAACGTTGACGTAAGGCTATGAAAGATGAGCCTGATGCTCTAGAAAGTAATCAAACTTGAGAGATTTGCGATCTACCTCCATGAAGAAGCCAATTGGGTGTTCAAGATAAAACTTCGATCTGATGGTACTATTGAATGTCATAAACCACGACTAGTGGTTCTTGGCAATCATCAAAAAGAAGGTGAGGATTATACAAATACATTTGCCTCTGTTGCGAAGATGGTTATAGTGCGCACATTTCTTGCTGTTGATGTAGCCATGAAGTGAGAAGTACACCAATTAGATGTTAATAACGCATTTCTTCATGGTGATTTGGATGAAGAGGTGTCTACCTCCGGGTTTCTTGAGTGCTACCCCGAGAAAAGTCTATTATCTTAGTAAGTCTTTGTAAGGTTTGCGACAGTCGAGTCTGTATTGGTTCTTCAAGCTTACTTCATCCCATCGAATGTACGGTTTCCGGCATGGGCAATCTAATGCCGATCATACCCTTTTTACCTTTCAAAAGGGGGTGGATTTTTAATCCGTATTAGTCTACGACACGTTGATGATATTTTGGTAGCCGGTAATAATACATCTTTGTGCGCATCATTTAAACGCTATCTTGATGAGTGTTTTCGTCTCAAGGACCTTGGTCTGTTGAAATGTTTTCTCGGCATCGAATGTGCTCGTTCTTCGGAAGGGATGTTCTTGAATCAACATAAATATGCTTTGGATGTTGTAGCCGAGGTCGGCCTTCTTGCGTGTAGGCCTGTTGACACGTCTCTCCCGCAAAATAATCACTTTACCATGTCTACTAGCCTGTTTTTTTAAAAAAATCAATATCGTCGTATTGTCGAAAGGTTAATTTATCTCACCATCACTCGTCCAGGTTTATCGTATGTCGTACATATCTTATCTCAATTTAGCAAAGCCTACGGCAAGATCATTTTGATGCAGCGATCCGCGTCTTGAGATATCTAAAAGGCCACCCACGTCAAGGATTGGTGCTAAGTGCCAATTGTGATTTACAATTTTGTACATATTGTGATTCGGATTGGACAAGTTATCCTTTTTCCCGTCGTTCGGTGACTTTATATTTTGTGACCTTGGGTGCTTCTCCTGTTTCGTGGAAGACTAA
The DNA here is from genome assembly GCA_947648045.1 of Beta corolliflora. Lineage (NCBI taxonomy): Eukaryota > Viridiplantae > Streptophyta > Magnoliopsida > Caryophyllales > Amaranthaceae > Beta > Beta corolliflora. The sequence continues at coordinate 4,017,492 of CANSZD010000001.1, forward strand.
AAAGCAATCCACGTTTTCTCGATCATCGGCCGAAGCTAAGTACCCCACCATGGCTCATGCATGCCGGAAATTAAGTGGTTGCGGGTCCTTCTCACCTCCCTTGGTGTCCGGCATCGTCAACCTACTCGATTGTTGTGTGACAACCAAGCAGCGATTCATATTACTACCAACCCAGTATTTCATGAGCGTTTGAAGTATATTGATACTGACTGTCATTTTGTTTGTGAGCTACTAAAACCTGGCATGATATCTATGTCACACATCCGTACTAAGTTCCATTGGAGCTCCATCTTTTTCTTTCTTATTGTCCAAGTTGGGCATCCGTGACCTTTACGCTCCAACTTGTGGGGGAGTATTGGATATGTTTTAGGCGTTTAAGTAATTGGGAAACTAGAGTTTGTTTCCTTGTAGAGTTAGTATATCTAGTCCAAATAGAATTAGAATTTATTATTCTTAGTGCTATAAATATTGTAAAGCTTCAGCATATTAATCTAAGTCAATTGACATATTTCTCACAGGTTCTACAAAATTTTCTTTTGGATAACCCAAAAAAGAAAGTTCTAAATTCTTATGGGCCGGAGGGAGTAATTATACTTCATGTCTCAATAGTCAATAAGGACTTGAGAATCCAGATAAATTACTAACCTTGTGTCCTTATTTTCACGCAGCCATTCATACTTGCTAGGACCTTCTCGTCCTCCAATGTAATCTCCAGCACCCTTGATAGCGTTGCCTTCAACATAATCTCCAATTATGCTTAGATTAGAGACTGATGGAGGAGCTGACCATCGAAAATGATCATAGTTAGTACTGAACAAAATAAATTATCTTTCTGTGAAGAAAATGACAGTAGATAGAAAATGGCAATTATTCTGCCTAATGATCCAAACAATTACTAAACCATAATCCCCCAGTAACATCCATGAATTAAGAACGAGAAAGTCAAATTCAAATGAATGTGAATGTTAACAGTGGTTACAACTCGCTGCAAACATGCACAGCAAAATCTCACAAGGAGCAAACTCCTAAATAGCAGCGTATGTTTATACACTCCATGTCTCCCTCCATCCAGAAAAAAAAAAAAAAAACAACACCAACAATTTGACTTTTGTACTATTCACATGCTTCACTTTGATCATAATCTTTTACCAACATATATAAAAACAAATATTCCTATATAAGATCCATTAAGATTTATCTTATTGTATAATTTCAACATATTGTATTTTTCATAATTTTTATTAATAGATTACATAGAAATATTACTGGTTAAAGTTGTGTATTGACAAATGCGTTAAGTCAAATTATTGCATTTATTTTGGGACAGGGGGAGTTGCATGCTTAAATATTATGGAAGCTACTAGGCTTGCAAAAGCAATGAACTCTTGGAAGAAAAATCATAACAGGTGATATACACCTTCATAATTTTTCTGCGACACCTCAACAAAATGGTGTTGTGGAAAGGAAGAATAGGACTTTGGAGGACATGCTAGAACTATGTTGATAGCCAGTAGTCTTTTAAGGAACTCTTAGGCCGGAGGTGTGAACACTACTTGTTATATAATAAACCGTACCATGTTGAGACCTTTGATAAGTAAAACTCCCTATGAACTATATTTTGGTAAAAGCCCAATATTACATATTTCATAACATTTAGCGGTAAATGTTTTGTCCATAATAATAGGAAAGATAATCTTGGAGAGTTTGATGCTAGGAGTGATAAAGCTATATTCCTAGGGTATGCATCAAATAGTAAAGCTTATAGAGTCTATAATAAGAGAACTATGTGTGTTGAAGAGAATGCGCATATTATATTTGATGAAACTAACAAGCATAATTCAAGCACACAAGTGGATGATGACTTAGAGATTGACCAAGTTTCTTATTAAGGCGCGTGATAGACGAGCTTGATAGCACTCATATTTTGTTGTGCTTGAGTCTTTTTTCGTCAAGCGCCGCTAGTTTCTGCGTTCACATCTTCCTCTAAGGGAGTGGAGGAATGATATCTTCTAGTTAAAGTGCTAGAAAGGAGATGTGGTGGTGACAATGGAGAGAGAAAGAGGAAAGAGAGAATGTTTGCTTAGGAAAGGTGAGAGAAAATGAGATTATAGAGAGATGCTTTGTCATATATCATAATAGTTGAGAGAGATCGCAAATGAAATTTCCTACTATCTTTGACCAACCCTTCCTCGTGAGAACAAATGTATAGTGCCCACAGTAAATCACATTACCTAACAGATTGAGCAAGCTAACTCTTGGCTGATAGCCAGCTCATCGCACATGACATTTCCTACTATTTTCGACTCAACCGTCCTCGTGAGAACAAATGTATAGTGCCCATATCACATTACCTAACAGATTGAGCATGTCAACTTGACAAATATTATTAAATATTATCAGAGGCTCTTGTTTCAGTTGACGATTCATGTTAGCCGACCCCAAATCACTTTGGGAATAAGGCTTAGTTGTTGTTGTTGTATCAGAGGCTCTTGAAGTAGCAAGCCAAGCATACACTTTTTAGAATAATGGCAAGCGCAGGAAGCGTCAATGTGTCAATATCTAAGTCACAAAATTTTACATGTAATTACTCCTTTACATTTCCCTAAAAAGAAATGCAGCAAAGAGAAGAATTGTATTAAAGATAGGAGAGAAAGGAAAAGAAAAGGAGTATACTATCCAACATGCACATTCATTGCACGGGTCATAGAGGTGATGAAAGAAACAGATATAATACTAGATATGAATTAGAATTTAGAAGCTCCGACATACCTGCTTTTACATAATCAGTGATTGCATACTGAGGTTCTCCTTTGGTACCTTCAGTGGTTACCGGTGTGTACATAAACACTAAACTTGAATCAACATCATCTATAGTCAATTGATATTCATCATCTTCAGCTCCAGAAATTACCACAGGGCTGCTGTTCCATTTTCTCCTTAACCAACTGCAGGATTTGACATATGTGATACAAGTTAAACCTCCATGAACATTGCAAAGACACACACCTTCTCCTTTTTCTGACATTAGTAATAGAAGGCTCCCCTCTCAAAAGTTGTAAAAGGCATTTGCTAATCGTCAAGTCAAAAAAATCATAATAGCATGATATTTCAACTGTCGTGGAATGATGGTTTAATATTTGCTTCATAGAGTAATTCACATGTCAATGGGATCAGCAATTACCATACATCAGCTTTTTTCCAACAGAAAAAGAAACTACTCCCTCATTTTGAATTATGAGAGAGTTTGGGCCTTTCAGCACATATCTTCTGAAAAGAAAAGATCAAAGTTGTGGACATGTAACTATAAGATGGAGCCTTAGAACACTAATGCACATGATTTTCACCTGGAAACACCTTTTCCTGGAGTCCCGCCACACCATAAAATCTCAGCACAGCCCCTGATGACATTTCCCTCCACAAGGTCACCACGCACATCAAGATTTAAGACCTTTGGACAACCAGTTCCTTCGAGAACAGTAGAAATTGAATGAGCAACAGCAATAACATCGAATATACCAAAGCTTCAAGTAGTTCAATGTACATTTCCAGAGGTTAATTCATTGATGCAAAAGGTGTTACCAGACTTCACACTACAGATCACTATTGCATTTGGCTTTATAATGATTTGACAAGAATGAAACAATCTTGTAAGAAGGAAAGAATAGTTGTAGAACATTCAGCTTGGGGTACACATATACAGTATACATAATTGGAAACAAGATGGCCTTCCAACTGCTTCCAGAAATTTATATTGACTGCACTTTAGAAAGTCACCAATACAGACAACTAAGTAAAAGAATTAATCACATCTTGAAAAGCAAAAGTTGAACAAAGTACAGTAGAACCCTTTTTCTGACACTGAGAGCAAGCATAAATCCGAGTGAGCAGATTGACATCGACCGATAGATTCCAAACGCAGCCTAAATATTGGCTGTGAAAGTTCAATAATTGACTTCTTGTTGTGTTTTTGCCAGTCTTGCGTGCTTATCTGTTCCTACCTCCGTTGCACAAAGTATCACTTACTTTCCTTTTCGGGCCCTTCCAAAAATATTTACTCACGTTATGTTTAGATAATTTGGCCAATAGAACTCACCACTTATTCTTACATCTACTAGCACATGCCTTATTTTTTCTCTCTCCTTTCAACAATTTTTCGATGGCCTCCTTGGTTTTACTGAGTAGTGAAGTGAGTAAACTTTTTGGAAACAGGGGAAGTGTATAGTTGTTGGCTTTTGGTGCTCATATTTCTTTCTAATTGTGTGAAGAAAGTCTGGGTGATATTTTGGGTGCTGTTTGTGTGCTTACGTAGCAGAATTGGTTACAGTGTTGCTTAAGAATTACGATGGATAAAATTTAGTGCCTGTCATCTACTGCACTTGCTTAGTATTGTTGTTGACACTTGACAAGGAACATTAATTGTTGGGGTTGGGCTTTCCCGCATGGTTTTGCTGCTGATGTTGGATGTCTGACTCTGTTCCTCATGTGGAGTGTTTTGGTCAGAATTTGCGGCTGAACAATATATACTCATTTGCAGGAATTTTGGGGCATGTGAATTTGCAGAAAATCTACAGGATTGTGTTGCAGAATGACTTGTGTGACTTTTGTGCTGCATGCTGCTTTAAATTCAATGTTTCTTACAGTTCTTTGTTACAGTTTTTCAAGAACTAAACGAATTCATATCACCTAGAATATCAATTCTGCCAATAGTTCATATACTACAACCACTAGTAGTTCCAAATGCTCCTTTAATATAGTTTCCCCTTTATTTTCATTAAAGATATGAACACATTTCATCCATGAAAAAACAAGTTTTGAATGGTGCAGCGCAGAAGTCCATCTCCTTTCAAAAATAGCTTTTATGCTCTTTATCATTCTAAAACCTCTCTACTAATCTTGAAGATACTAATAGGAAAGCTCCGCTAAGTCAAGTCAACAGAAAATCATTTTTTCCTAGAGCTCATCATTTCACCACTATATACTGTCATCATAGTATTAACTAAGAACTAACATACCTGGAGAAACCTGCGAGGAAATTGCAAAAATTGGTGTATATTCTGTCTCCCCTAATACAGGGACGCATTCAACTTTCAGATATTTGTCAATTTCATCATGCTTAGGGCAGTACACCTGCTAATTGAGAGATCAATGATCAAATACAAGAAGCTAGACGCCTAGACGTACCTTTCAGATAAAATATTTCTTTAGGATCCTCAAAGAAATATTGAGAAGCAAAAACTCATTACCTCAGATATGGCATCAGGAATGGCCTTGAAAGATGAAAGAGGCCCCTCTCCCACATACCATTGATATTTTAAAACCAAGTTCAAGTCATTCCCATGGTTCTGAAGAAAAATAAAGTGGCAGCGACAAGCATCTTCCTCAAATGGCAGATCAATTGATGCTTCCTTGAGCTGAAATCCTGGGGGCAACTGATCCTTCCAATGTTCAAGGAGGAAGTTGAAAGTCGAATCTAGCGCAAGAACATAGGATGCTAAATAAGTGAAAGGTAGATAACAAAAAGTAATTTAATATGGCGAATTTTATTTTCCCTAATCTTGGGGTACTAGTAGTCCTCTATTTTGTAAAAAATTTACTGGCATTTCTTTTCCAATGAAAAATCATTGATTCGAAAGCATTGACAGCAGAGGAAAACACTAAAAGCAATGATTTCATAAGTAATAGAGAACCATGAGTAACATACACCAAAGGGGGGTAATATCTCAGTACTTCACATTGTCACCCATATAACAAATTCAAATTACAAAATGTTTTAAGCAGATGATCCAAGTCCAATACACCCACTCCAATAATTGTAGATGAATTAAACTTGACTGCAAAAGAATCTCACTCTTAAGCACTGAAATTCACGAAGAACTGAAAAGTAACCAATAACCCAAGACAAACTCAAGGCTACTGGGATCTTAGGCTAGAATATAAGATAAACTCAATATTCCCCCTAATCTTATCACTCAAGATAAACTCAAAGCAATAAGGATAATACTTCAGAAATGAGACTAACTCAAAGCTAAGTATTTATCAAAATTGAACAACTCTCTTTTTTTCATTACTCATATTTATAGAGGATTACAAGCAAGGAAAGGAAGCTAAAAACATTGTGAAAACATCAGCCAAAAGGCTGGCCATTCACACGCCTAAGGGAGGTGAAAAGACACCCGTCCACTAACCTCTTAATGGCAGCACTTAAGTACCATAATAAAGGCTGAACTTGGAGACTCTTCATCTCATCACACGACAGCCCAAGGAAGGTGAAGAGCTTCTCCTTTTCCTTATTATATGCATAACAAAATAAACTAAAACAAACATAAAACAAGTATTAAAAAACCGGCTCAATGGAGATGGGATAAGCTTCACACACACGCTGGACACTTATCCATTACTGCTCCTCCGTGCTTCTTGGGCTTAAATGATCTCCCAAGCAAGACAAGTAACAAATTCGGGCTTCACTAGTTAAAATCAACACCAAAATACTACTTGCAACCTTGAATTGTAAGATGATCCAAATTCAATAATTTAAAAGACCATCTAGTTTAAATGCTTTCAGTCACCTTGTTGCATCTATATCATTCTCGCTTTCTTTGAGAAAAAATCGAATGTGAATTTTACGGATTCTCAGAAGCAGAAACTAAGTAGAATAAATGCGATAAACATTGTACGTTGCGTCCTGGGACCCGAAAACGTGTTGAAAGAAATTATTAGAACATTATCTGCAACCTCAAATGATCATAAACATGATCAACATTCAACAATGCTCTTGTCAACCCCAAAAGTGTGAACTAACCAATCTGGAGGAGGTTAAATCTTTCACGAAAACCTCACTTGGCAAGTTGCATACAGTAGAGTCTTTGGGTGACTCCGTACCAACATAGACTATCAAAGAGGAACCACAAAATTTTCCTTAATCTCCTCTTTTTTAGGTGTCTCATATATTTAATCAACAACAATATTCTCTTCTATAGTATTGTCTACAAAATCAGAAACATCCTCAACTTCCTATGTGATATTTGTTGGAGCTTCAATTAATGTCTATCTATCTCCAATGCGTATGCATTATACCTTGGCTGTGATTATCTATATTGTGGACTATCTTTCATTTGTTAGGTTGCAAATCAGTTGGTTTGGAGCATTTGTAGGTCCAGTTAATCATGTTTAGGAGCACATAAGTGGATAAAAATCACAGCTGCCCTACCTATCCACCGGGTGCTCTGGATGGAAAGAATGACCAAATTTCTCAACCTAGTCTTTGAGTTACGAGATTTTGTAAGATAGAGCTCTCTTTCTTACTTCTTTATGGGGATTTAAGATTTTCTATGGATCTTCCTCCAGATTTACGATTAGCTGAAATTTACGACAGTGGTCACATCTCACATGTATCTCTTCTTCTATTCTTTAAGAGAACTATTTATTTCCTTCTTCAATTACTCATCTCTCTTCCTCACAAATGATTCTTGTTTCACCAGAAAAGGAAAAACAAAAAAAAGACACCATTTATAGATGTACCAAAAACTGCCCAACCATACAATTACATTGCCAGTTTCACAAGCATGCTAAGTGGCTACTGAAATTAATCCACAATTGATAATATACCTTAGAAAACCAACCTGCAGCACGGTCTGGGGAGCAGAATTCCCAACCACCTCTAATGCAGAGGGCAGTATGTGCAGGGTAATGCTTAGCGATTGCGATTTCTTCCTTAGACAAGTCTGAAACCAGTAGAAAGAATCACAATGAGAGAACTATCCAATGACCACAGAAATCAAATTCTTATAATAGACAACAAATCAAGAAGAGAAAACACTGACCTCTGTCATTAAACTTTTTTAACGTACGACCAATGAGCAAAATGGATGCTGCTTCTAGATGAGGCATCCGGAGGATCGGGTTCTCCTCAACTCTAAGATGCTGCACCATGTGAGGGATGCAAAGACACATCGAAAACAAATGGGAAATAAAAAAAGAGGAAAACACACGCACACATATAAGGGGGAAAAAACAGAGCAGTCAATGCAAGCATATACCAATAAAGTGTTTCATAATAGCTCAAATGTCATGGAACCCATAAAGAAAGCAAAAAAATCAAAGAAAGATGCAATAGTAAGTGTGACTTCTAACTTGAAAACTATTTTGATCACAAAATGAAATCTGATTGGAAGATCCTTAATTTTAGGCGTATGGAACGTGAATTAAGCTTAGATTGATTAATTTGGTGAGTGAAGCCACGTTGATCATCCTAAACCTTAGTTCTAAACCCTCCTTAGTTCGAGAGTTTGGTGGGTGAAACCTTACAATGAAATTGAAACCCTTGGTACCGTCCAATTGAGTAAAGAACTGAAGATTGTAGGAAACTAAGCTAGTGTCAAGTCCCATGATTAGAAGTTGTCACTGAGTGTTGTTTGGGTCTAACTCTCAAGGATAAGATATACCTCTCCTAGGTTTTTAAATAAAGCTTTTTACAATCCTAAGAGTTGAATCGTATATTGTTTTAGATAATAAGAAATTGAAGTTTTTGGGCTGTCAGTTATTATGACTTCAAAAGCTAAAAGGTGAGTTCTCTTATGTTCACTCAGTTTCTGAACCTTTGAAATCCTAAGGTATGTGTATAAATTTGTGCCAATATGTTGCAGTTCACTTCAATCTCCATTAGAAACTAGCGTTTGATAATTATTATAATTGACTAGATTTTGGTGATCCATAAGTACATGTGTGACTTAAGTTGGAAACTTTTAACTTTTATGCATTGTGAAGAGTTAAGAACTTAAAATGTACTCCCTCTGTTCCTACATGAAAGCCCATTTCCATTCTGGTTTGTCCCTAAAAAGATTGCTCCAATTCCTTCTTTTAGGTAGCATGGTCTCCCACGAGCCCTCTCTATTTTTCTCCTACCCCGCATGCAAAAAGATAAAACTACTGAACCACTCAAGAAAACTCAGTAAAGTCAAAGGGGAATGGGGAAAAGTATTATGGATGAGGGAGTCCATGTCACGATAATGGGATGAGGGGTTGTTAATCCAGAGCAATTATCATTAGCAAGAAGCTTCAAACATTAGCTCTGACATGAGCTAGTGTCTTCTATGGCACTCTAGGGCCGACATGGCAAGCTCAGCAAAGCAAATGCAAGAATTGGGAGTTCTGCACTGGCTGACAGTGCCTATTGGCAGGCTCATGCCGACAATGCAGCAGCTAAAAGCAACAAAGCGAGACCCAACTAGAAAGAGCACTCATGTTTGTAAGCACTCTCGTGCCTGTGTTTCACGGCTGTCAAATGGAAAATGCATGTTCTCTCCATGGGCCTTTAATGTTCCCAATGCCCGTGGAACGCACAAAGGAGGCGGTGAATGTGTCATTACTAAGCTGGTAAGTCTTGTGTAAGACCGCCTTACCATAAAATTAGTGTAAGTCTACCTCACTTTTTGCCATAAAAGAGTCACTTTTTAAGTTAAAGGGGTCACTATTAGATAATGGGTTACCTCTTATCTTAAAAAGGTCACTTCTACTCTAAGTGTGACCCCTTTAGGGCATAAAGTTAACCCCGTCTTACCATAAATTAGGGCATAAAGTTAACCCCGTCTTACCATAAACTATGATAAGATGGTCATATGTAAGATTTTGCATTACTAAGCACCTTTTTGGAGTTTGGACTTTGGAATTGATTGATTAGAAACTAAGCAGCCCTTATACGTTAACGTTGAGGAGAAGGGAACAACGCTTATGTTAGTTTTAGAGAGAATTTGGTAGATATATTAGTTTTTACATGGATCTGTAATCATTTGCATTAATCCCTATATTGCTTTTCTTGAATAAGCCCCCTTTAATCTTTATTGCTTTCTTAGTGATGACTGGAACCCTAGATATAGTTCTCGACCAGATTAATTTCTGCACTTCTATTTTGGAGATTTCGTTTTTTACGTAGGACCATTGTGAGTAGTAGTTATATATTGCTAAACAGAGTTTCATTGTTCTGATACCTTCAAAAGTCCCACCACATAAATGGAGTTAACTGTGTGTGTGTGTGTATATATATATATATAGCCTTACCCCTAAAACTATGCAAGACTTATTAGACCCTTCATTAGATAACTTTTGTGAAGTCCTTCAGTAGCATTTTCAGACACAATTAAAAGTCAAAAAGTACATCACAAGCATTTGATTTCTCCCTAGAATCTAGAGATTAAATCCTTTCTTTTCAGCTAATAATTAGAAAGAAAACTAAACTAATAGCATTGGCATGTTGAATGTTGCTTGCAAAGAAAGATGAAAAGCTAACCTCCAGAGCTGGCAAATAGGGAAAACCCTTGAGAGATGATATTTTATTTTTGCTTGCAGCCAACACCTGAGGAAAGTACCAAGAAGTTGCAACAACTAAACAGAACCAAAAAAAAAAAAAAAAAAAAAAAAAGAGAGCAACCAAAAACAGCCTTGAATTCATCATCTTGGCAAAACAGACCTGTAGCCGAGGTTGACTCGCCATAGAGAGAGACTTCAGCTTATTTTGCGCGACAGAAAGAAACTGGAAAAGGTGGAAAAAAAAAAAGCAAATAAAAAAAATCAATTACTTAATTAATTGAGATATGGTGAAATGTAAACACGTGCAAAAAAAACTAATGGTTCAAAGACTAGCAGACTTCAAAGTTCTAACCTCCAAATTAGGAAGCTCGGGGAGGCTTGAAAGTGATGTAATCTGATTTCCAGCAAGATAAAATTGCTACATAATACATAGAGATTTTTTTTAGCCGTGCCAAACATAGCTGTGTAAACCAAGTACAAGATAAAAAATCAAATGAGACCTGCAGGACTTGGCAGTTCCCAAGTGGCTCAAATCCCGGTCCTTTAAAATCATTAAAACTCAAATCAAGAACCTGGTCATTAAATAATTGTAAAATCAATACCAATATAACTTTTGCAGATGGACAAAAAAGCAAAAATTGCCAAGTCTGCTTTCTAAGGTTAATGTTGACAGAGTTGTTAGGAATAATTAATAAAAGTGAAATTATTATCCATAGTGGACACTGACCTTGATTCTCTTCAGTATTTCAATACCTTCTATTGATGATAATAAATTGTCCCTGAGATAAACAAACTGCCAAAAAAAAAAAGAAATATTGATGCTTGAAATGTTAAGGTAATTTCTAAAAGAACATCTGCTGTTTTATATGCATAAACAACCGCCAATATGATTCCTGTCTTAGGACTGACCTAGGGAGTTCAAAATTTACAAGGCCTGTAATTAACCGATCAAGACATTTAAGGAGACTGTTTTCAGGGACCCGCTATAGAAGCATAACAAAAAAAAAAAAGAGTAAATTAAAGCGAAAAACGAATGACTACATGTGAACATATTAAATTTACATTAGAAGAGAGGTGAGACTACGAACAGCATCTATGATCATAAATTAATGTTATATAAGGGCCTACTAAATGGGATCAATAGCATCAATTGTCAAACACCAGACTCCCCTATCAAAAGCCTTGTCCTTCTCCTTACTGAGCTCTAACGAGCCAAATCTTGCCTTCATCCCTACAATTCTTCTCATTAGGTCCATTAATCTGTAATCACTTTGAAAATAATTTCAAATATCTTTGACAAGCCACCTAGGCACCTCTTTTAACATGCAACAAGGAAACAACCATCAAAATTTCACCTCTTCGATATTGACATCCAACAGTCTTACTTCATAACCAGATGAACAATGTCTTGAAAATCTTACTCCGGTCTTCTTTCTTCAGCTTAGTCATAAATTGATAAATTATTCCAGCCTTCCTTTCTACCTTTTATCAGTTAATGGTCATTTGTTTGTCTACAAGCAAAGATAATGCTAATAATATTACCGACGTGCTAGAGAGAGAGAAAACAATATTTACTATCCCCTTCTCGTGTCAGCCTTCAGGTTGATCTTAGCTAGATATAATATTTTCCTAATGATCAGACATTTTATGGTGGATTCATAGTTCATAAGTGTTCTAGTGCCAATATTATCTTTTTAATATAATGTAAATTTTGAAATACAGGCTCCACACCTTCAAAGTTCTCATGTTGAATAATAAAGCGTCAGATTTAGGCACACCACATACCGTCATTGCTCACTCTTCATAAATGCATGGAAAGATATAGGCAGCAATGCAGATTTCTTTATTATTACTTCCACAAGAAAAGAAGAAATCCTTCCATTACAAGAAGGTCCCAACTGTAGGGGACAATAGGCTAAACTGAAGAAGTTAAATATCATGTTTCCACACAAAATTCTATCAAGGTGTTCTAGCCTCTAGGCCACTTGCATCACCATAAACACAAGCTTTAAAGTCTTACAATTAGAACTCAGCGGATAAAGATACATAAGTGAACAAGAAGCTGAACCCCAAAAAATATTCTTGATCCATCCAGTTGAATTGAAATTGACATCATTTTCTGCAATAAATATGTATCCTTGTCTCCAGAAGCCCAGATACCCAATTGAGCCATCCAGTGAAGTTGTCATCATTTTCAATTTCAATTTTCTGATAAATCATGAGTTTTACAATGTTTCACATGTACTTCTCAAAGGTTAAGACTAAAGCCAAATAGCATTTTATTATATACACAACTAGCACCAAGTTCAAGAAATTGCAACCTTATGGTGGATCTTGCATAAAAACTAAACAAATTCAAGTGCTTCCTTATGTAGTATTTAAGCTTGACAATCTACAAACATGCCATCTCAATGAAGAAAACGTACCTCTAAATTCGGGGAGAAATTCACCCCACTGGCATTCAAATTACGGATTCTCTGACCTCTCAAATCTAGCCTCTGAAACAACAGCATGAAGCAAACATCAAGCAGAACGTACGTTAGAAACTTAGAATTGCCATCGTGAAAGAAGAGCAACAATAACACATTGGGAATTTGGGACACACAAGTAAGACTCAGCAATTGAAAAAAATATTACAACAATAACAACAAAGCCTTGGTCTCAAAATGATTTGGGATTGGCTAACATGAACCATCACACGGAGCCATTCATTGAAAGTGACACAAGAAAAGTAAAGGGATAAGCTAAAGAGAGTAAACAAAGAAAAGTGATAAATTGAAAGTGAAATGCAGCTTATCTAGTATGGATATAATATTTAAACACCTACATGTAGGGGGATTTACATTTTTCACATTAGAAATTTTATTAGAACTTCTTCAATTGATGTTAAGGTAAGAACCAAAACTTATTTCTACTTAACCACATTCGTTATTGTGTACATATATCATAGTTGATGACAATGAAAGAACCGAAAATAGTTGTAGTATATAATTAATCCAGTCAAAAGATTTTATAATAAAATGAACTAAAAGATGGACAAACATGAGTAACTACATATTGTAGGATCCCTTTTTCATACGTTATAAAAGAAAAAAGAAAACCTATAATACAAAAACAACACCAATATAAGAGCCTTAATCTCATTAAAATCGAGTCACCTGCAAGAGTAAAGATATTATATCGGTCGTCTATATGGATCTTCTGCCTCCATTTTCTTGAATCAGGTGTAACATACTCCTGCAAGCCTAATGTCTTCGTATCGTATCTACTGCCCTCCATCCGAGTCACAATCAGCACCCCTCTACTTCTTCTAAATTATCCCATATCCCAAACTTCCACTACCCCTAACCAGTGTATCCTTTAAACGACGTCACATATGCCCAAACCACCGTAATTGCTTCTCTCTTATCTTACTTTGAATGTCAACGACTCCAACCCTCATTTAGATATCCTCATTCGGAATTCTTTCTCTTAATGTGTTCGCACATATCTTTCTCAACATGCGCATCTTTGGTAACCCCATCTTCCTAATATGATATTTTCCATAGCTCAACACTCAAACCATGTAATAAAGCTAGTCCAATAGATATCCTATAGAATTTTCCTTTCAACCTCAGAGATACACCATGATCACACAATATCCCAGTTTCCCCTCTCCATATAAGCCACCCTCACCAAATCCTACGAGTCACGTCGTGGCCAGTGTCCCCATTCCTTTGTAAGATCGAACCAAGGTACTCAAAACACTCACTCATGGTTAATGCCTTTCCATATCATGTTACCACATCCTCAATTGTCTTCTTATCAATACTAAATTTACACTCCATGTACTTAGTTTTGCTCTGACTTAGCCTAAACCATTTGCCTCCATCGTTCCAATTTTAGCACTAACTTCATCTCTAGTCTCATCAACCAAGACAATATCATCCACAAACAACATACACAATGGTATCTCTTTCACGATAGGCCATGTTATTTCATCTATCACAGCCGGGAAGATGAAAGGACTTAGTGGAGATTCCTCATGCAATCCAAACGTAATAGAGAAATCTTATGTTATAGCTCCAAATGTCTTGACATTTGTTTACATGTCCCGATATATGTTCTTAACTAAGGAAATATATATTTACAAGGTATATACATTTCTTTGACATGAATGTTAAAAAAACCCATATTAGATAGCCATAAAATATACTGTAAATAACTTGTAGCAACAAGTCCAAATTATAACTCACGTCATTGCAACATTGCATATTTGCATTACAATAGAATTATAAGACTTCTCTTTACAATTTTCTAAATGAATGATCTCTTTTTTCTCTCTTCATAAGTATTCTCCTAGCTTGCTTGTTCCCCACTACTTTCCCTTTACAAACTTCTTAGCAAAATTCTCCAACTGATTCCGAACATCAGAAAAATCAGATAACAAACTTGCTGCTTTTTAATTTCCCTTTGAACACCTCCTAACATGGGTAAATACAATGGGAAGCTAGTTTTGATCCTTTGTAGGAGGGATGATAGTGGGGCCATTAAGTCACATGGGTAGTTGTTGTGAGAGAAAAATGCAAAAAAGTACTCATTAGAAAGGAAAGAGGGACTAATGGGAAAAAAAAATAGGGAGTATTAGATATTTAATTTCATGTTTGACATATATTTTGACACATTTTATTATCCGATGTCCTTTTGATATTCAATATATTAGCAAGTTTTGATCAAAATTGTTTTCATCTCAAAATTACAATCCTCTCTTTTACAAAAGCTTCTCTTTTAAGCTTTTTTAATAACATAAGACTAAACCTCTCTTCTAATCAGCTAATTATCAAACATAAGTATTAGAGGTTTTATGCAGCAAAACTTTAAAATGAACCCAATCCCCATATAGCATATGCATGTTTAAACCTTTCCTTACAAGGGCCATGGAAGATATGATCATACGTGTTACTATATTAAGATGAAACTAAATATATAATCATGGGAACTATAAAAATTATGAACGAATATATAGAAACTACATAATTATGAAAATTACACCTACTTAGTGATTCGAATCTGCATATAACATTACCATGACAATTCATTTATGCTACCTTCAATTACCTCGTCAGTCGTCACATATCCATATCTAATATTGGCAACGTAACTATCACCTCTACAACCTTTAATTTTGAAATTTTCTTTTCCCCATAGGTGGCATAGGATAGTAATGTCCAACAAATAAATGGATTGGTTGGCTACATGGACCTTATATATATAGTTGGTGATTTATTCTCACTTCATCCCACAATTACACTGTATTTTTGTAACATTGTGATGGAACACGTAATATTTGAGTAAAAGAATCAAATTCTGTCTTTTATATTTACCTCCATAGATCATTGACAAATATAAAATTCCTAGAGACCACGTAGTTGGCAACAACATTGTGTCATTGTCATATAATTACTGCATGAGATAATTTAAGATCAAGAAAAGATCCTGATAAAATCATAGAGTATAATGCATGCTCCTACTACAGCAATCTAACTTGTAGATAAAGAAAGACTTAAAAAGATGCAGAACCCAGACCATGATCATGTTGCAACATATATATGCAAAAATAGACACATGCAAGCACATATAAAAGGCTGTTAGTAACTTACCACATCATCACCAGCTTTGATCTCCACCTGTGGCAAAACTATGAAGCGAGAATCCTGGCCTTCGGGGGTTGCAACCTTCTTCCGACTAGATAAGTTTGAACCCTGGTCTTGGGATGCCGACACAATACCCTTTTTGAATCCACTACTTACAGATGGAGACCGAGCTAAAGGTGAAGAAAGCTTGTTACTCTTCTTCAATCCACTTGTAATTGAAGGGGATTGAGCTGAAGGTGTGGAGTTCTTTGAGATGAAATTTTTAGTAGAGCTACTAGCTGTACTATCTACTGATAAAGAAGAATTCACCTTCCTTGTTGAGGAACCCCGTGTAAGTGGCAGCTTGTTAACAGAATCATTCTTACTCGAACTTGAGCTATTAGGTGTCTTCAAAGTTCTAGCACCAGGTGAAACTGGCCCTAACTTTTTCGTTTCTCTGACACCCACTACGCCTAAACTCTTACTAGAATCAGAAATCTTAGATGTTCTCATTTCTGGCACTGATCGCCGTAATGGCTCCGAAACAGAAGCGCCACTGGCTTTTCTTTGTGTCACACCAGGACCAGACTGCTGTGCTTTAGTCCTAACTGACTGCTTCTCACCCAACTCACCGCTGCTATTTCTTCTTGCACTAACAAGTACCACATTAGAACTCTGCAGATTCCTGCTTACGCTTGATTTAGCCACACCTGTTTTCGAACTCAAACCACTCCTCGCCTCTACCCTCCTATTAACAGACCCAGCAGTTGATTTTGCTGGTTCCACGACTTTTTCAGCACCATCACCCAAACCATTGCAAACTTCTTCTGGCAACTTAGGCTCTACCTCTGCATTCTCAGCAGATTGCACAACAGAATCCTCCATTCTGACCCCAGATTACAACCTCCACGAACGCGTCGAACTAATTCTTCTAGTAGAAGCAAACAAGTTATAACCTTATACAAAAAGCATCTTCTTCACATTATTTGCCACCCAATTAATCAGTGCAGTGCCCACATTATTCAAATTACTTTTCAATAGTTTTCTACTAGTAGTTGAATTATTCATTTTAAACCCACCACATTTGTCATTTTAGGTCATATCTAATAAACCCTGCCCCACATTAAAACACAGAAGCAAGCTCCACCAAGTTCAATATTTTATAGGAAAAAAAATTCTAACAAATCATTCGCCAATTAATTATTAAGTATAAATCAATTAAAATTAAAATCAAATTGTCACACCCACCCATATAAGACTGGATGCAAAATGCAAATTTGAACAAGAATAAGACTTGAGCAACTTCAACGGTAATAAACAATTCAAACCCAAAAACGATAAAATTCCAACCACCACCACCAAAAACAACAACAAAGCTTTTAGTTCCCAAATGAAGAGGAGTCGGCTAACATGAACCGTCCTAAAAAATAGTTTCCAAAACCATAAAGCCAGAAATTCTAGCCCAAAAAAAAAAGCAGCTCAGAAAAATCAAAATACTGAGCTTAAACTAACTTAAAACAGCGCAAACTAAAAAAAAAAAAAAGGAAAATTGAGGAATCAAACTTACAAAATACTTACAAAACATGAATTGGTGGAATTCTAGGATTCCGTAAACAAAGCTGGGTGCCTTGAAAAGCAGATCGAATAGTAAGTAATTCGAGTAAGAGTGAGTGTAAGAGAGAGAGAGAGAGAGAGAGAGTGTGTGAGTGTGTGTGTGTGTGGAGTAAAGTAGAAAGTGACGCTAAAAAAGATGAATACTGTAGTTAATAAATTAATGGGAGAGAAGAATTTGGCGGAAATAGAAGGAGGAAGTTTAGATTAAATGCGGTTTGAATACAAATGGGGTGGGGTTGGGTGGGGCCCTTGTGTGTTATTAAATGTTTGAAAAGAAACGAGTCAAGTGAGTTGGCCGAGTGGCCGGGAAAATCGGGTTTTTCACCGAGTGTCGGCAGCGTTCCCGAGTTGGTGTTGCCTTGCTGAGCTGTTTTCATTTTTTATCGGTTGGTTATGTTTTTGGAGCAAGAGCTTGACCCAGTGTTCAACCGTTGGACTCCAGCAGGTAGAACTGGCAATTATTCATAGATGAGTGGATTATCCACCCACCCGTTCCGAATAAGCGGATGACTAGTGGGTGATGGGTGGATCGGGAAGTAAGTCGGTCGGATATGGATGATATTTTTGTTGCCCCATCACCCGCTCCATCGATCCACCCATTAATATATCTATCCATCCACCCATATATATATATATAGGGTTGGGTGCTAGTGAGAACCCTCTCATAGTAAGAACCGTGGAAACCATTAAAAATAAGCCAAAAGTTCATAAAATAAGCAAAAAAAATAAAAAATAAGCAAAAGCATAAAATGAGTAGAAAACATTAAATGAGCAAAAACGTAAAATGAGCAAAAATGTAAAATGAGAAAAAAGTAAAATAAGCAGAAAGAAGTTAAATGAGCAAAAACGTAAAATGTGCAAAACGTAAAATGAGCAAAAACATTGTGAAATGAGCATAAAAATGTTAAATAAGCAAAAATATAAAATAGCAAATCATAAAATGAGCAAAAACATTGTGAAATGAGCAAAATCTTCGTAAAATGTGTGTGTGTGTGTGTGTGTGTGTGTGTATATATATATATATATATAAGTGAAGGGGGGAGGAAGATGGTGTCCCCATTTAAAAAGTCTGATGTACCCTTAATTAATTTAAATGGTCATATATATAGTAGTATTAAATGATCTTTTCTTCTTCCTACTTACCATATATATTGAACAAGTTAACAATGGAATTGAACTAGTACCCGTACGTACCTTAACGGAGAATCTTCGCTGACTACTTAAAACGTTCCGCTTATGAAATTGGGACCGAAGTGTTGATGACCACCGACGACCACAAACGACCATCGACAGACGCGCGACCACCATACGCGGCTGACCACCCCCGACACGAAAGACCACCACGCACGCAGCGCTCGACTCACAGCACCGTGCGACACGAACCGCGACTGACGTGCAGCACCAGCGAGCCACGCTCGACCTCCTCCGGGCAGCAGGCACGAACCACGGGCAAACACGAACCACCGGCGAGTGGAAGTCTCAGATGCAGGGGAAGGAGAGAGAAAATCCTTGGGCTAAAAAAAAGGCTGATTAAAGTAGTGAATAGGGTTTTGTTTCTCTTCTTTATTTTATACTATGTGAAACATATGTTTACTAGGATTTGTTTTCCAAATCAAATTCTTATTTTTGTTTTATTTATTCTAAAAACAAAACAAAACCAAATTATTATTTATCTAGGTACAAAAAGGTAGTTTGTATAATTAAACTATAATTGTAGGCTTATGCAAACTATACTTCTCTGAAAATAATACTCCTTGTTTAATAAAAATACTTTCAACCTTATTATTTATATTTTCTTATTTATAAAAATAACTCCTAAAAATACGGAGTATTACAGACTTTCCCCCTTAAAGGAAGTTTCGTCCCGAAACTTTGAGATAGCCAGTCTTAACAACGATCTTTTTGCACTTCTAAGTCCCAATATTTCACAAGCGTTTTCTAGTTTTCGTAAGTCACGTAAGACATAAATACACATAAATAACAGACTTTAGCAAACTTTAGGGTGGAAGTGCGAAATTCTATCGCATTCTTCCCCCCTTAAAAGAAAAGTTACATCCTCATAACTCACCTACCTCTTGAAAGAGCTCAGGGTACTTCAGACGCATCGCATCTTCTGCTTCCCATGTGGCTTCTTCAGTTTTCTGTTTTCTCCACAACACCTTCACAATTTTAACGTCATTATCTCTCGTACTATGCACCTTGTGGTCTAGGATCTTGATGGGTTTATCCTCATAGGACAAGGTTTCGTTTAACTCAACGGTTTCAGGTTCTAGGACATGCGACTCGTCAGGTACGTATTTTCGGAGTTGGGATACGTGAAACACTTTGTGGACCCTTTCTAACTCGTTTGGCAATTCTAAGCGATAAGCCACTTTGCGTACTCGTGCCAAAATCTCATATGGTCCTATGAACTTTGGACTTAGTTTCCCTTTCTTCCCAAATCGCATAACTCCTTTCATTAGGGACACCTTAAGCAGTACTTTTTCACCAACTTCATAATTCTTTTTCCTTCGCTTTTGATCCGTATAGGATTTTTGTCTGTCCTGTGCAGCCCTAATCTTCTCTTGAATGACTCGTACTTGATCCACAGTCTCTTGAATCATTTCGGGACCTAACACCACAGTCTCACTAATGTCGTTCCAGTACAAGGGACTACGACACTTCCTCACATACAACGCTTCAAATGGGACCATTTTAATACTAGAATGATAACTGTTGTTGTATGAGAACTCTATGAGGTCCAAATGATCTTCCCATGATCCCTGGTATTCTAAGGCACATGCTCTTAACATGTCTCCCAAGGTCTGGATGGTTCTTTGTGTTTGACCGTCTGTGGCTGGGTGAAAGGTTGTACTCATCAATAGTTCACTACCAAATGCTTCCTGGAGCTTTTTCCAGAAATTCGAAGGAAATCGCGAATCCCTATCAGACATTATACTCGTGGGTACTCCATGCAATCGAATGGCATGCTTAATGTATGCTTTGGCTAGGGCTTCCATACTCCAGGTGTCTTTCATGGGTATGAACCTCGTAGTCTTGGTTAATATGTC
Organism: Beta corolliflora; assembly: GCA_947648045.1. Taxonomy (NCBI): domain Eukaryota; kingdom Viridiplantae; phylum Streptophyta; class Magnoliopsida; order Caryophyllales; family Amaranthaceae; genus Beta; species Beta corolliflora. The sequence continues at coordinate 4,038,070 of CANSZD010000001.1, forward strand.
CACTATCACCCATATTGTGTTATTGCCTCCCCGACTCCTAGGTAAGGCTACGACGAAGTCCATAGATATCGAATCCCACTTCCATGTTAGAACGTCTAGAGGTTGGATTTTGCCTTGTGGTCTCTTGTGCTCACTCTTAACCTTCTGACACGTCAGGCATTTGGAAACAAACTCGGCTATTGCCCTCTTCATGCCAGGCCACCATAACATCTTTTTGAGGTCCTTATATAACTTATCCCCCCTGGATGGACGGAATAGGTCGTATTATGACCTTCACTCATTATCCTTTGCTTTAACTCCTCACATTTTTGCGGTACACACCACCGACCCTTGTAGCGTATACTCCCATCTTCATGGATTTCAAACCCTTCTGATTTTCCCTCCTTAAGTTTTGCTTTGACCCGCTCAAATTTCATATCCCCAGGCTGACCCTCTCTTATTTCATCTAGGAAATTGGGCTTGAGGGTTAGGGCCCTCAATAATTTTCCACTTCCCCTTCATCAACCACTTCTATCTGGAGTTTAGAAAATTCCTCACAAATTTTGTCGGCAACTACCAAGGTGTTCAGGCTATGGCTAGACTTGCAACTCAATGCATCAGCAACAACGTTTGCTTTACTCTCATGGTATTGTATGTCTAAGGCATAGTCCTTAATGAGCTCTAACCACCTGCGCTGTCTCATATTAAGGTCTTTCTGGGTGAAAATGTATTTGAGACTTTTGTGGTCAGTGAAAATTCTACAAGTTACCCCATAAAGGTAATGTCTCCAGATTTTCAAGGCAAATACAATTGTGGTCAACTCTAGGTCATGTGTAGGGTAATCCCTTGGATAGTGTCTCAACAGTGCAAGGGGATTAGTTATTTGTTTCAAATTTTCTAGGTTGAGTCGGAGAGTCTCTCCCGTAGCCATTTCTTTCCTTTCTTATCGAGTCTATGTCACTTTAAGATTTTATTTTTATCTGCCTTCTATTTGATTCTCATTAAGAAAATAAATGCATCTTCATTTCCATTGCCTATCCACTATTATTTATGTTTCGAATTCGATGATGAAACTCTAACCAATTTACATATTATACGACCATTGATTAATAAAAAAATAATAAAAAAATGGATATACTTTGGATTAGGAGTCATTATTTCAAATAATCATCACCTCCATAAGTCACATTCATACAAAAGAAAATCCCTTAAGCCATCTTCATGCAGAAAACCTTAAGCAATCATCTTTCCTATCCTTAGCCAAAAATCCTTCCAAGTGAAGACTCCACAAAATAGCCTTCAAACCTTTTAATACCAAAACTACAAAAACTTGTGTGCAAGCCTCAGTACATTAAACAAAAAATGGAATCTAATAATCCCACCTTTGGCACGTCTTCTGAAAATAATCCCACCTCATCGAAATCTGGAAACAATCCCACCTTATACCCTCATATTCTTAAAACAAGCCTTTTTACCTCCAACCTGTTTAACAGGTTATATTTTTTTTTTGTCCTTTAATCTCTCTCTTCCCACCATGGGTACCACCACAAGGGTTGCACACCGGTCCAGAACCGGACCGGACCAGACCCGACCGGACATGTGGACCGGTTCAGTACATTTCAGTCGACCCCGGACCGGATACGATTCCGGTCTAGACCGGACCGGGCCTGTTTTTTCGGTCCGGTCCAGGTCTGGACCGGTTGGACCAGTTTTGGTTTTAGGTGTTTTTTTCCTAATTCAAAAAAAAAAAAAAAGCTGCTCAATGCAAACATTCTGCTTATTTCCAATAAGTTTCAATTATTTCAATCATTTTATTTTCAGCATGTGTAAAATGGATTCAAGTAGAAAAAAAATTGAAACACGAAAACAGAAAAAAAAAAATCGAAATAATCAAAGTAACACTAAGAATAATCAAGCATAACTGCATAACTAAAAATAAAACAAAAAAACTTACCCGCAATTCGGAGCTTAAGAACAGGACGAGCATTAATTCATGGCACCCCCACAAAAATCAAATCACAAACGCATAATGAAAAACCAAACAGAAAGACAATAAATAAATTACATAGGAGAATTGACAGTGGTGGGAGGAGAAGAGAAGAGAAGAGAAGAGAGAGAGTGTTGGTGCGGCTGGACATGGAGAACAAATGGGCTAGGGTTTAGTTTTAAGAAATGAGTAGACTTACTGTTTTTTAGGAAATGCGATTTTTTTTTAATAAACAAACCGGGTCAACCGGCCCGGACCGGTTTCCACAGGTTTTTACCCGGACCGGTTACCCGGAATCCACTATTTCCTTGGACCTAGGACCGGACCGGAATCCCAGGACCGGTCCGGTCCAAATTCCGGTCCGGACCGGTTTGTGTGCAGCCCTAACCACCACCACCCCCTAAGCCCGGCCCCCCCACCCCTCCCTCTACCCGGCCCCATCCCTTCCCCCTCGCCCCACCACCCCAGCAGCCCCCCTCCCCACCACCCCCGAAGCCCCCTTCCCTCCTCCCCCCCCCCCCCTCCCCCCCTCCCACCCCACCACCCCCGAAACCCCCTCTCCCCACTCCCATGCAACCCCCTCCCCCCCCTCCCCACTCCCACGCAACCCCGCCCCTCCCCTCCGCACTTCCCCGCAACCTCGCCCTTCCCCTCCCCCTCCCCACTCCCCCGCAACCCCGAAGCCCCCCTTCCCTCTTCCCCACGTGGCCTCCTCCCCCCCCCACCCCACCACCCCGAAACCCCCCACTCCCACGCACCCCCTCCCCACTCCCAAGCAACCCGCCCTCCCCACTCCCAAGCAACCCGCCCTCCCCCTCCCTACTCCCCTGCAACCCTTGAATCGCACCCCGAAGCCTAAAAAAATTCGAAAATCGAAGGTGAGGGTCGCACCCGCATTTTTCGATTTTCCGAATCGGTGGAAGGGGGAGGGGGGTTACATGCTAACGGGGAAGGGGAGGGGGGTTGCGGGGAGGGGGGGAGGGGTTATGGGCTGCGGGGGAAGGGAAAGGGGGTTGCGGGGAGAGAGGGGAGGGTGTTACTGGACCGTGGGGGAAGGGGAGGGGGCTGCGGGGAGGGTGGAGGGAGGATGGGTTTCGGTTGGTTTGAGTGAGGTTTCGAGGTGGGCTTGTGGGTGGTGGGGTAGTGGTCGGGGGTAGGGGTGGCGAGGATATGGTGGTTGTTATCACTAGTAGAATAATTGCTTATTCTTTGCGGTGGTATTCTTTGCGGTTTTACCCATACGCAAAGCAATATATCACGTAAAAAGAAAAGGTAAAATATAAATAAAGATATTGCTTTGCGGTTTCGGCCAAAAACCGCAAAGAATATGGTTTCAACTGGAAATTTTTGAAAAAAAGTTGACTTTTTGACCGGGACATATTGCTTGCGGTTTTTGACCGAAACCGCAACAACATATTAAAATAATATTAAAAAAAATAATATTTTAATATATTGCTTTGCGTTTTTACAAAAAACCGCAAAGAATATGGTTTCAACGGGAAATTTTGAAAAGACCGGACATATTCTTTGCGGTTTTTGTAAAAACGCGCAACAATATATTAAAATAATATTTAAAAAATAATATTTTAATATATTGCTGCGGTTTTTACAAAAAACCGCAGCAATATCCTCATTTATTTCATATAAGAGGCGCTAGGGTTTGGGACACTTGCATTTCAGCCTTTTCATTTCAGTCGTTTTTCTCCTTTCTCTCTCCTCCTGCAGATCTGCTCTCACTCCTCTCGTCGTCTTCCTCCTCCTCTCGTCTTCTTCTTCAGTCGTCTCGCCGATCACTCACGACTCTTCTTCGCGATTCCTCAACGAATGCCACTCATTGTAGATCTGAAAAATCGACGCGGATAAAACGAATAGTAGTGGTTGTCACTCGCGATCGATCTCTAGAGCATATCAGCTAATGATTATTTGGTATTAGAACCTTTTTTTTGTTATTCGTTTCTTTACAGAACTTGTGGGGGTGAGTTTAACATGATGCTTTATGGGTATTTCCATCTCCTTATTCTTATCAAGTTTAATGTGATGCTGTGAAGTTCTGCTGTGTTGGTTGCCTTTCATCGCTTGTGTGGTGCTTGGTCTTAGAAGATTATTTATTAGATAAGCCCTTCATCACTCGCGACTCTTCTTCGCGATTCCTCCATTGATGCTTCTTCGCGATTCCTCCATTGATGCTTCTTCGCGATTCCTCCATCTCTTTGATTTTCTATTCGAGTTTGAAACAAATATTGTTAGGATTGTTACCTACAACAAATTGCAGATCTGATTACATTTAATTTTTTTTTGTTTTGTAGTTCAAGATTTAATTTCATTTCGTCTTTAGTTCAAATGTAATTGATTTTCAATTTTTCAGCTTTTTTAGAGTTCGAAGGAGAGAGAAGCAGATTGAAGGAAATCTGGAGCAGTAGCACCGCGAGTTTCGTCCGTCACTCAATTCCTTTTTTTTTTTTTTTTTTTTAATTTTTTAAATGTGAGATCTGGAGAAAAAATGTACTCAACTTCTTTTATTTTCATGAATGAGTCTTTTCAATGAATATGTCAATAAGATTTGGTGAAATTGTTGAATTACTTTTTTTGTTTTCTTTCATTTTTTATGTTGATTTTTTTGTATCTTTTATGTTTTTGTATAAGCATACTTTATTATTACTTTCAATTTGTGTGTGTTTATTTTTTTCTTGCATTTTTTCCTTTCAAATTTGATGGCAAAGAGTAAAAAAAAATTTTTTTTTTTACCTGTACCAGTACCTATTGCTGCGGGTCCTACCAAAAAACCGCAGCAATAGACTTCATTTTTTAATTAAAAAATATTAATATCTTTGCGGTTTTGGCTAGAAACCGCAAAGAATAGGTGTAATATATTCTTTGCGGTTTTGGGTAGGAACCGCAGCAATATATTGGCCTATTGCTGCGGTTAAAAACCGCAGCAATAGGTAATTACCTATTGCTGCGCCCTTAATTGCTGCGCGGCGAAAACCGCCGCAATAGGCCATTTAATGACCGCAGCAATAAGCAATTATTCTACTAGTGTATGGAGTAGGGGTGGTGAGGTGAGAAAATCGACGGCGGCTGGTCCGGCAGGGGAGGGAAGACCAATCAGAAGGTGACACGTGGCAAGTCACCTTCTAAAACAAGTTACCAGTTTCACAAACCGGTAAAAGGCATGTTTTGAGAATATGGGGGTATAAGGTGGGATTGTTTTCAGATTTCGATGAGGTGGGATTGTTTTCAGAAGACGTGCCAAAGGTGGGTCATGTGTAGGGTAATCCCTTAGACAGTGTCTGAACAGTGCAAGGGGCTTAGTTATTTGTTTCAAATTTTCTAGGTTGAGTCGGAGAGTCTCTCCCGTAGCTATTTCTTTCCTTTCTTATCGAGTCTATGTCACTTTAAGATTTTATTTTTATCTGCCTTCTATTTGATTCTCATTAAGAAAATAAATGCATCTTCATTTTCATTGGCTATCCACTATTATTTATGTTTCGAATTCGATGATGAAACTCTAACCAATTTACATATTATACGACCATTGATTAATAAAAAAATAATAACAAATGGATATACTTTGGATTAGGAGTCATTATTTCAAATAGTCATCACCTCCATAAGCCACATTCATACAAAAGAAAATCCCTTAAGCCATCTTCATGCAGAAAACCTTAAGCAATCATCTTCCTTATCCTTAGCCAAAAATCCTTCCAAATAATGAAGACTCCACAAAAATAGCCTTCAAACCTTTCAATACCAAAACTACAAAAACTTTTGTGCAAGCCTCAGTACATTAAAAAAAATGCTAGGCAAAATGAAAGTAAAAAATTTAAAATGCAAAAAAATGAGAACAAAAAAAAAGCAATGCAAAAAGAAAAAAGGAAGAGCTAAAGGTAAAAAGTCAAACAAGGGGGCTTGCACACAAGTTCTACCCTACATTTTAAACCCTTAAATCCATCAAATAATCAATTTACCTTAAACCAATCAAAGACTGTAATCTTTACCTTAGTCTTTTCTATCTAATAAAAAAAGAAGCCATAATTGTACCTTGGCCTTTCCAAATTCAAAAGCCTATATATAAAAGCCTCAACACTTACCTTAGCATTTAGAAAAAGCAATAATCCTTATCTTGGCCCATCCAATTCAACCATCAAATCCCAAACCTTTGTCCAAACCTCAAACCTTTTCAAATTAATCTTAACTCCTTATTCAAGGTATATCTAAGCCCACTAGGTTGAGAACCCAAAACAGAGGCCTAGGCAAAAGTTAGGGCACAAAAAAATATAATAATAAAAATCAGATAAAGAATTACGAATGGTCTGATTCCGCAAGGATACATAGGAATCCTCATCTTGAGGTCGACAACTTCAATAATAACAAAATTAATCAAGGTCTCATGATTTGACTTTCTAGAATTCAGAAGCATGCTCTGTCTAGACCTCGGCATAAACTTGAGTCTGAACCTAGCCACCTCAAAAGCTTTTTCCCACCTATATCTATGTGACTCACAAATTAAACCTTTTGTTTTTCAATCCAAACTCTCCTTGTCCCCAAAGGACTCTCCGATGCTTCCATGATCACTGGCAATATCTGACTTCGCCTTAATTCAAGTCGGGTGTCACTCATTCTCAAGTCATAGTTCCTTATCCAGGTCGAGCTTTCCCAAAGTGGGGGTTTCCTGCTACATTTGTGGTTGTGAACGCATTCCTCAACATCAAACCTTCATAGAGTTATAATATGCAGATCTCACTTGCGGACCCCGGATTTTATCAAATCATTTCAAAATCAATCTATCTCCTTTCATCCATCTATCTATCTCAGCTTTGCATAACTCTGACCTTGCATGGCTTCTCATGCATACTTATAGAGTCTAAGTTTGGATCATTGCATTTTCATGCATCGCATCATCATTACGTTAGTCAATGCTTTATGTGAATTATCTAAGCTGTTTGCACCTATCTGCTAGCATCTTTTGTAGGCGAATCAAATTGCTTGTACTTATCATCTTGTAGACTAACTTTACTTTGCAGAAACTGCCGATATATAGATCGGTTCTAGATTGCAGAAAATCTAGAATTATTCTCTGTCTTGACACGAGTTAATTTGACTTTTGGTTTTACAAATTTCAGTCAAAGTGGGGGCTTCTGCAGACACATAATTTTGTCTCCCCATTTTAGTACCAATGATGATACATATTGTCGTCCTAATTGGTCTGATCTAAAGGAGAGCAATCCAAAGAGCTAAATCCAAAACCGTTCTAAGAATGCAAAGTTTATTTATTTGTTTAAAATAGAAAAACATAACCCTTCAGTATGCAAAATAAATTTGGTAGTGCAGTAGAGACGTTTCTTCCCTCCCCCGCATGGATAAAAGTAGGTAGACATTAATTAATTCTAATTCCTACATTATGGAAAAAAATAAAAGGTATCGGGACGAAAAAGATCCTATTTGGTCACTGTACATCGTTAACCCATATTAAAAAGCCCAATTAATTATTCTTGATAATTAATTATATTATTAATAAATATTTTCTAAATTAAAGGTATTATGAAAATCGGATTTTTTTTATCTTCTAGAAAGGTGATTCCCGGATATAAATGATAGTATTTAAGGATAAAAAGAATCTTTTAATTTCAATGCGGTTGCGTGACACGCATCCATGTCGCGTCCCGCGCACCAATGGTACACACGCGCTACCTTTGGACATTCAGCGGAATTAGGAAACACTCAGCATGATGCGCCTGCCTTGATGTTGCGCGGCACACGTCTCATAAAGCGCATAAGACTTGCGCCCTGCGCTGTCTCAAATATTATCTTATTTTTCTGATTTCTCTATAATTAGACCTCGTTCTACCAGTTTTTGGGGTACGATTTCCAACTGAGATTCCACCTCACATTCTTTAAATATATTCCTTCTAAACACTTCAAAATACTCATATACTTTTCCAATCTCCATTGATTACATTTTCGAGCTCTAAGATTGCTCCCGAAAGGTCATTATTTCTAGAGACCCATGCGATACCAATATATTCCTTAGGGTCTTAATCTTTAAATTCCAACACACCCTACTCAGATTTTAAACACAGTTACTGACTGGAATTACCATAATCATCATCTTTCAACACAATTGTACCCAAATATCTTCACTATTCTATGAAACTAGCATAATTAGCAAAATTTTAACCCTTTTTTTGTTCGAATATTCCTGTAATTATTGCATATTATCTTAGAATATGACAATCAGTTGCCATAATTCTCAAGAAGCAAAATCGAAGAAGTGTTGAAGACATACTTATGGGTTAGAATAACTAAACGACCTAAGAATTTCAAATGTACATTCGCATTCCTTTGTCAATGGCGTGTGCTAACTGTTGAAATGGTGTAAATGAAGTTCAGTAGATAGGTTTGGTGTTAGGAGCTAATACGAAGGGTGTTAGAGGTGAAGAGAGAGAAAATGGGTGTGAAGAGGGGGGGAAGGCTTTTCAAAGTCAAAAGATTAAACACTTATTGGTAGAAGCGGTTAACACTAAAAGAACCTAACTATATTTTCAGTGGGTACAAACTTGCTTATTGTTAATTAGTTCATAGTTTGACTTATCTTAGAAAGACAACATAAAGATTAAGTTATTTTTAATCAATTATCCTAATATATATAGATTAAAATCTACACCAATATATTAAAAGGTGTTCTTAACCAAGGAACGGCGCCACATGGTGCTATCTCTTAGGTTGTTTTACTACACGTGATCCATATACAAAAAAAAAAACAGTAAAGGCTTTGGATAAGATTTGATCCCATGACTTCAAGTACATATACTAAAATCTTAACCACTAAACCAAATGATTTTTAGTAATATCATTTTAAAGTGAAATATTAATAATAAAAACTATAAGTACTAGGGGCATTTAAGTTTTAACACATTAAAAATCGTGATGCATCATGAGCTTCAAAACGAGTAATATAAAATGTTAGGGGAAGAAAATGTTAGGGGAAGAAAATGTTATTAAGAGTATGATTGTTGGGGAACAGAAATGCCTAGCTCACAAAGGATCCTGGAACTGAAGCGAAATGGCGCTGAGGCAGATAGCAGGGGAGAAGGTTCCGTCTCTGTTGAAAGTCCTGAGAAAAGATATCTCAAAACCCCATTTAATCAGTAAACCTTTACCTTCACTTCGACGAACTTTCTCTCTCTATGATCAGATCAATCTAATTGATAATGTCCCCGAAGACCAACTCCGCTTTCAACAGTAATCACCCTTCTCTCATTATTAAATTAATGCATTGTTTTTCTTACATTTGATTTCAATTTGATATGGGTGTCATATAATGTGCAAAAATATTATTTTCATTATGTCATAACATTTCATTAGGTTTGATGATACTGGGTTTAAGGTAAATGGAGTTAAGTATGAAGGTAGCTTGCTTTGTGTTGGAAATTTGCTATTGTCATGGAGTCCAAAGAAGTTTTCGGATATCACCCCGGAAAGGTACATACTTTTTGTTGCTTTGCTATGCTAATAGGCGTCATGTAGTTATTTAATCGTTTTTTTTCGGATGCATTAGCTGGGATTATTATGTGCCTGAATTTTTAGTTGATTGATTGAGCAACGAGGGATTCGTAATTCATAACTGTTGGGAGCCAGTTTTATTCATGTCATGGAGTTTTTGATACCAAAGGACAAGTAGGTCGGTCAGGTTGGGGAGGGTGCAAAAACTATGGGGTCTTTAGAGAGGTCTGAGTTTCTCATTGAGTGATTGGTGTTGTTATATCTAATTGGGGACAACACTTCCTCATTGGAAGTCTCTGTTAGGGGTATTCAGTTTGATACGTTAACGTCCATGCGAGGTAATCCAAGTTTGGCTGCTTGGGTGCTCTTCTATAGTCTATGGATCTAGAGGCTTACTTCCTCAAGTATAGGGTATTTAGAGAGCTTTGATTTCTTCATTGAGCGATTGGCGTTGTTAATGGGCACAGTACTTCCTCATTGGAAGTCTCTATTAGTGGGTATTCAGTTTGATAGGTTAACGTCCGTGTGAGGTAATCCAAGTTTGGCTGTTTGGGTGCTCTTCTATGTTCTATGGATCTAGAGGCTTACTTGTTGGTGACACTGTGGAGGATTCTTATTAAGACAAAATATGGTGTTGAGATGGTGGGTTGGCAAAGTAAGGTGTTGTCTTCCCAGAGTGTACATTTGGTTAGCTTTGTGTGGGTCCTCTATCCATAACTTGCGAGTTTTACTGCTTCCCTTATGTCTCTCTTATGTACGTTGCTTTAGCCGGTGTATGGAAGCCCTTTATTGGATCTAAAGTTACAACTCCAACACAAACAATATACAGTTTTTAATAAATTGAATGAAAATGCGAAAATCGTTAAGGCTGTGCAACTAATTTTCTTGGAATTTCTCTACAATCAACTGATGGATCACCTGTCAAGACAAAGAACTGCATGCTAGGCATACTTCTTACATGTGTCCTTTTTTCCAGCAAAATTATAACAAGGTATTCTGATGTGCGTAAATTGCCTGGCAACATTTGCTTACACAGGTGGGCTAGTAAATATTATTCCGCTTACGTTCTTAATTTGCAATATGGCTCTTGCTTTTTTTTACTTCTTTTCCTTTTGGGAAGAAATAAGGAGTCTTGGTCAATGGAAAGTAATGAACCATACTTGATGGACGTTTCACGTGACGCAATCAATTCAACTTTGAATTCGCTGCTAATATAAGTTGCTTACTGTTGTGATTATTAGAATGCAGGCAGGTTATCTAAGTAAGAGTTTGAAAAGATGATCCTAGTCAAAATACAAGATCTCTAACTAATAAGTGTTAGTGCTTTATGAACTTTTAGACATAGTGGCAGATCCAAGATTTAAAAATGGGGTCATGACTCATGATACATATTTTTTTGTTCTGGAAGGTTTATCTAATGATATTTTGTCCTCACCGCATCCTGATCTTTGGAGAATGATTCATTGCTCTTATTGTTTTTCTTATGGAAGAAGTTCAACATCACTTTTCAAATTGTTCATCACAGATGATACTCTTCTAGGTTCTAGCACTTGAAACACCGGATGACATTTTGCTTTTTAAGTTTTTGAATGATGAAGAAGGATGCTCACTATTAGTGGAAGGGGTCTCTTTATCTTTCTGTGAAGAGAAAAGAAAGAAGTGCCTTGAGATTTCATTTTTCCAAAACATTAGCAACATAATTTTTTTCAAGACTGGGTTGTTTTTCAGTTGGATTGGGTTTCTGTAACTTCGGTTCTTCATTTGCCATTTCTTATCTGAGTGAGTGGAATTTATTAGTTATATTTTTTTTAAGCTTCAATGCATTTATATGTGCACCTTCTACTATAGCATATGACTGTAATTGACTTGTCACAACAATCATAACTCCAGTTCTAGAGCAAGTGCAAATGTGCAATAGTTTATCAATTGCCAATTAACATTGGAATGTTGACACAATTAATCAATCCCTAGTTAGTTCTTTATATACATATTAACAATCAATATTATCATGTCACTTATCAACATATTAATTCACTCAATTGTGGTGGTGGCATATCACACTTGTTGACTGACTGAGTCTTAGTTATGATGTAGCTGTTCTCCGAGTTGCAATTTCTGGATGTTGGTGGTGCTGAAGTTTGTTGATGGGGGTAGGTGGTGGCTTGATGGAGCTTCAGTAGGTGCTCACTTGCGCACCAGCCATGCTAGTAGTGTACCATTGAGAAGAAGGGAAATGGATGTTCTATAGTTGTGTTTCTAATTTGTTCTTTCCTAATATTCACTGGATGAAATGAGGGAGTGTGTGTGTGTCTATGGGGCAGTGTGTTCTGAGGGGAGATGCAGAAAGAGCAAGCAATTGACTATAGGTTTGTGTAATAAACTAACTATTTTGGCAAGAAAATAAAGAAGGAAGATGATGATATTTGATTGATAATAATGGAAATAACAGAAAATAAAGGATAAATTGCCAAGTTTTCGAGTGACTTGGTCACACTCCCAAACTAACCACTACAATAAACTTCTCCAATATTTTCTTGATACCTTTTTCTCTTCCTATTCTCCTATATTTATAGTCTACTTGCCTTCCTCCCCAAGCTAACATAATACTAGTGTGTTATTACCAAAAGTACCCTTACCCCCTAGGCTAGTCTATTACAATACCGGCCCGCCAAATTTCCACCTTGTCCTCAAGGTGGATAGAAATCAGCCCTCGATTCTCGGCCTTGGTAGCATGGGTCAATGTTATCATCACCAAAGTCAGAACACTGCTGCCATAAATGTTTAAGCTCTGTTTTGTTGAATGTTGCAGGCAAACTAATAAAAAGGTTTTCTGTGAGGTGGGAGGAAAGAATACAAAAGCCCCTTTGGTCAAAATTTTGAAGAAGTGGAGAAGTGAGTTGAAGTGTGGAAGAAAGGGTCCGAAAAATAGGTTGGTCACTTGGTGGAGTTGTGGGGTCAAGGGTAGAAAAATATGGGTTGAAAAGGATGGATGAGTTAGTATGATCAAACTTGGAGATGGGTGGTTTTAGTAGATCAGGACTTGGACTCTTTTGTTGACGTTGGATGTGTTTAAAGAAAACTGGGTTTAAAATTAAATGGGCTTGTAAAAGATTGGTGGATAAAATAAAAGGTGAGTAGGGTTCATTGTTGGGGGTTAGGATTGATCCTAGAGAAGTGGGCTTAATATTAGAAGGGGTGTCAATAATAAAAAATGGGCTGAGTTGATTAAAAAGATGAATGGTAAAGAAAGTGGGTTTTGCAATTTGGGCCTCAAAGTTACTGGTGTGTGAGTGGGCTGCCTTAGATGCAAACCATGCAACCTTAACTAATGAAAACATGAATTCAGCAGAGGGCTTTTTATTAGAAATTGGGCCGGGTCTATGTAAAAGCCGAAGATTTCCAAAGGCTTTGGAAATATGGGCTCCGAAGTGGGCTCTGCTCCTTTTGATGGGTATAAATGAAAATGAAGAGGTGCGGGCACGTGATTCTCGGTAAGTCGGGTGTAATCTTGTTGAGCAATTACAAGATTGCCCTTAGTATTCATTTCTAGATTCTTCTCCAAGGCAACACAATCTCTATTCCATCTCGCTCAAACGGATCACCGCCGAAACCTTCCGGAAGGAGCTTCGAGGCCGCCACTTTGCTTTGCTTTGCTTCGATGAGATGCTTCACGCAATCGCCCTGGCCCTCCACCATCGGAGATCACTCCCGAACCACCACCGGTTCCGCAACCCAAGGATCCTTCATCTACTCCGTCTCCTCTATACTCACCCCACCAAATATTCCACCACCTCCTCTCCTCCGCCGCCCATCTCCACCAGGGACCACCCCCGATCCACTAGCACTTGCATTTCCTTTCTCGAAACTTCGTCGCTCCACTCTTTGTGAACGTTTGACCACCAACGTCCGGTGGTCACCACTAGAGTTTGCACCAGGTGAAGAAACCTGACTCCCCACCGGAATTCCGACCTGAAAAATCTCCAGGTCCACCACCCGAACCGCTTGCACCCGATCCTCCTTTCTTGGAACCTTTTCCCTCTTTGTTCCAGCCACCACAAGAGGTGGTTCCATCACCTCGCTTATATTTTCCGGCCAAAATACTCGGACCACCACCAGATTCACAACATAAAAAGCTTTGTTCATCTTCTCTGCCTCCTTTTTTCCTTCCGGCTCCACCGTACGTTCCACCGCTAGAATTTTCGCTGCAAAAAACACCTTGACTACCGCTGTTGTAACCACCAGCACCACCAGTAGGAGGTCCGATTCTTCCAAAGAAAGCCACCACATAGGCCGATGCACTCCTCGCCGACGAAGTTCATATCTGATTGCTCTTCTTCCACTACAACCACTGCCTGATTTTCTTCTTCTTCAATCTCCTTTCTAAGTAACCTCAATTCTCGTTGGATTGGAGAAAAAGCTTCTTCGATTATCTTCTCTAGATCATTTTGAAGTTTCTCATAACTTCTTCTCATGATCTCCTCTATTTTTTTGGCGAACTCTTTTCCAATCTCCTTTATGTCTAAACCCAGATTTCCCTCAACTTCCATGGCAGATTTTTTTTTTTTTTTTTTTTTTTTAAAACTCGAAAATCAGCAACTCGGTCTCCCCGAATCGAACAGCTCTGATACCATTTGTAATAAACTAACTATTTTGGCAAGAAAATAAAGAAGGAAGATGATGATATTTGATTGATAATAATGGAAATAACAGAAAATAAAGGATAAATTGCCAAGTTTTCGAGTGACTTGGTCACACTCCCAAACTAACCACTACAATAAACTTCTCCAATATTTTCTTGATACCTTTTTCTCTTCCTATTCTCCTATATTTATAGTCTACTTGCCTTCCTCCCCAAGCTAACATAATACTAGTGTGTTATTACCAAAAGTACCCTTACCCCCTAGGCTAGTCTATTACAGTTTGAGTTTTTTCTTTTAGAGCATAACCCGCTCGTTTTTTTTGGGTCATGCAAAAATATCATGGAGTGATATAAAAAAACATGGTTCGTACTCATGATTTTTGGGTAAAAAAATTTAGGTCATTCCATGAGAAAGTGAAGATTGGATCTTGAGATGATTTAAGTCGTGGATTAAGTCATGAGGTGGGGCCCACAGGCCACATGCATAATGTATAATTTGAAAATTGTAATTGAAATATTTTTAAAACTACAAGGTAAAATAAAATTTTAAAAATTACCAATGGTCATAATCTTTGAGACCTGTAAATAGATATCCATTTTGCTATTATTTTGACACACTTCTATTATTATTATTTATTCTCTCTTTTAACTTTTATACACTTGAGTTTTTATTTTGGGATGATGTTATTTTTTCTAGTCATGAGTGGGTTGCATTTGTCAAGATGAGCCATGAGGCATGACCAACTTTTATAAGATGAGAGAGAAAGTTGATGAAAGAGAAGGATGACATGTTTTTTGGGTAATTGGTGGCCATGCTCTTAGGCTTCTGTCAAGATGCTGCTAACTTTTGTACTTTCTTTGCTGTGTTTTGTTTGGTCAACTATAAAGTTGTCTAAAATGGAGAAACAAAATTAGGGTGGAAAACACTTTTTAGATCTAAAAATGGAGCTTCATTTTCTTCAAAAGGAAAGGGGATGCACCCTTTTTTAACACGAAACTGAAAGTAAGAATTAGATTCACCCTTCTTTTCTAGTGAATACGAAATATTTTTTTCTTTTCTATTACTGTCAAGTCTAATCGAGCCTTTAAGTAAGATAAAATTTAAGTCAAAGATAAATTGCACAAGATTTTTGGAACAGGATAGGGTTTGTAGGTGATTTTAGGTTAATTTGCCCCATTAAAGCTCTTCAAGTTGATTTTATAGTCACAGGTAGAGGAAGCCTTTGCTCATTAGCCTTATTTGACCAAGAAAGTTTCATACCTCTTCTTATATACAAATATTTGTAAAAAATTTGGTCAAAGTGTTGGGGGGGGGGAAGGTTATGTCAACCCGTTAAATAAATATCTTGATTAGAGTCAAACCTTTTTATTAAATGAGTTTTCCAATAAAGAATTTTTCATCTAATCTTTAGAGGTACACCGTCGCTCCACAATTTCTCAATTGCTCCTTTCCGTTTGAGTCGCCCAAATTGTATCATGTGAGTCACATTGTGGTAAGAACCTCCATATCTCTATACAATTGACCCAAGGTACTTCAAACACTAAGTGGCAACTCCTCTCCATCTCGTGTTACTATGTCTTTGCTTGACTTCTTTCTTTACTAAAAATGCACTCTTGTACTCATTTTCGCTCCAACTAAGCCTAACCCCTTGATATTTTAACTTTTGCCTCCATTGATCCAAAGTAGCATAAACCCGCTCTCTTTTCTCGTCCATCAATACAACATCATCTGGAAACAAAATACACAATGGTATCTCATCTTGGATAGGTCATGTTAGTTCATCTATTAAGAGGAAAGGATTTATATCTGATCTTCCTTTAAGGGCCTAATCCTAGGAGCAAGTTTTTCTAAGAAACTAGTATTTGATGATTGAGAAAGATCCTAAAAGAATTGATGGATTAAAAAGTATCATTTTTACTCGGGAGGCCACATCCTTATTCAACTCTATACATCTAGTATTTCCTATTTTCGCTCTCTTCATTAATTCTATAAAGCGGAGGGATTAGAGATTTGAGACTTGATATAGTAGATATCCTTTGGTCAAAAGCGTCAAAGGTGAGATAGAAGTTAGTCTATATTCCAAGCAAATCTGTGTAAGAATTGCTATATAATTGAGTTAAACAAGTCAAAGAAAAAATTTATTTTAAAGTTGGAATGTCAACTTTTGACACTAAATCGTTTTATTAAACGAGTTGATTGTGTCAACTCATTTATATCAAGTAGGTTGAAAATTCTAACCCCCATTGGCCCATTGTTACGGGTTAGGTTTGAGTCGGATCAAGTTTTGCCATCCTTTACTTGGATGGAGGGCATGAAGAATGATTTGAGAACATAGGATTTGCAGGAGTATAAAGCACTTCAGAGAAGAGAATGAAGGCAGAGAATTTATGAAGACGACCACTAGAGATTGAATTTCGGTTCGTGGAGTCAAATTCATTTTATTAAGCTTGAGGCTTTCACATTGTTGTTGGTGTTGTTCTCTACTGTTTTGATAGTTTTCATTCTTTAATAAACTCCTCCTCATCTGAATATTATATGTTGTGGGGATCAACCTTTAAAGGTCTTATCTAGACTTGAGTTCACTCATTTAAGGATACTATCAAGGAGGCAGGGAAGAAAAACGCGGTCGCGGTAACGGTCGCGTTGTCGCGGGAACGGCTTGTAACGGGGAAATAGAACGTGTCACGGCCGACGCGGCGTGAATTTTTTAAAAAATTCACATTAATATGTTCTAACCTTATTTGCATTTTTTTTGTTTATTTAGCATTATTACAACATAATATAATCAAATCTATCAGAATATCATGTTTATATAATTAAATCGCAAAATATTTTGGCCAATGTTTGAAAAGAACGGATGTAACGGGGATAGAAGCATTCTAACGCGGCAAGTTCGCGTTACGGAACGGACAACGCGGCGAGAAGTATGTGATTTTTATTTTGGCGTTCCGTAACGGGATTTCGCGGAACGGTGTTCTGTAACGGAACGGGAGAGTTTTAATTCCATGCAAGGAGGTAGTATATTGCTGGGCTGTTTCGTCATCTAGTTTTCCCATGAACAGATTGGATTCTGATGTTTTTAGGTTGGTTGAGTTCCTTAATAATTTTGGAGATGATGTGACGTGTTGACATCATGATAAAAAAGATCCCTTCTTGCTTTTGTTTACAGAAAATTGTATATACATAAAGAAATTTCTACTCCCATGGTTAATTTTGTGGAGTAATAATGTGTTTACTGCCTTCTTCATCGCCCTCTGTGATGCTTGGGCTTGATAAATTCATAAATAGACCTACTCTAGTTTCGACTTGACACAATCGAAGTATACCTATGTGATATGATTTAGGAAGAATATAATGAGCATGTCAAAATGGATCCTGATTTTGTTTTGTCACCTAGTCAATAACCATGAGAGGTCCCACATTGGAAGAAACATCCTGATCTGTAGTTGGAGTGGTAAAGGTAAAATATGCTAAATCAAGATATTGAACATTAAAGCTATGAATTGATTGACATTTTCTAATATCATGTAAGTTATGAAATATGGATTTATGTGTCTTTCATGTGACTTTGTTTTTAATACGTGAGCACATAGTGGAGGTTCACATCTTTGCTATTTCTTGTAATAACGTCTTATATTGAACATTAAAGCTATGAATTGATTGACATTTTCTAATATCATGTAAGTTATGAAATATGGATTTCTGTGTCTTTCATGTGACTTTGTTTTTAATACGTGAGCACATAGTGGAGGTTCACATCTTTGCTATTTCTTGTAATAACGTCTTGATCTCTAGACCCATTTGCAAGCATATCTTTCATCACCTTTGGTCTCTTTTCATATATTCTCTCAACCAATATGTGGCTTAGGAAAATTGACAAGTCTTACTAAAAATTGAAGGGATGGGTATAGATTTCGTAATTGTGCGGGAACGTTGAGTAGTTAACATAGGTACTTAAGATAAAACAAAGATTTAGGGTAACAAGCTACATTTATAAAATTTTGGTTACGTGAGTGTCTGTGTGACATTCACTGCCGGTCTCAAGCCCGGATAAAGGAGGAGAGTTGCGGTAGGTTTGGGGCGACCAGCATAAAACATAGCCCCATATCATGACATGAATCGACAAATGAAAAACGTGGGGGCGTCCCCTACTCAGCGACGCGCTGCACTTCATAGACCCGGGTGTAGTGATAAGTATGCAAGGGTTGCTAGGTCGTCGCCCGGAAGCGGCGTGCCATCCCGGCGCCCGGGGGTGGTGTCAAATATGCAAGGGTTCCCGCATCAGGGACGGGTGCGAGTAAAGAAGCTAGTCCAGGGTAGTGGTAGGGGTAGTAGGATGCGCTTTGGAACATGGAACATTGGCTCTTTGACGGGAAGATCGGCGGAGGTGGTGGAGGTTATGAGGAGGCGAAAGATTCACATAATGTGCCTTCAAGAGACTAAGTGGGTTGGTGGAAAAGTAAGAGAACTAGCCCCATGGGGTTATAAGCGTTGGTACTTCGGAAAGGATAAGAGTAGGAATGGAGTAGGCATCATTATTGATAAGGAATATATTGATGATGTGGTGGAAGTTTCGAGGAAGAGTGACCGTATTATGAGTATCAGGCTAGTATTAGGGAGTGAGGCGGTGACTATCATAAGCGCATATGCGCCGCAAGTAGGATTGGAAGCATTCATTAAACAACAATTTTGGGAGGATTTGGAGGAGGTTGTGCAACGAGTGCCTATTAACGAAAAATTGATCATTGGTGGGGATCTGAACGGACATGTGGGCACTAGTCGAGTTGGCTTTGAGAGCATTCATGGAGGTTTTGGGTATGGGGAGAGAAATGAAGCTGGAAGTGGTATCTTGGATTTCGCATTAGCCTATGGTCTTAGTATTATGAACACTTGGTTCGAGAAAAGAGAATCTCACCTTGTGACGTATAGGAGTGGAAGTAACGCGAGTCAGATTGACCTCTTTTTAGTAAGGAATGATTGGCGGAAGAGTTATACAAACTGCAAGGTGATACCGGGTGAGAGCGCAACCACCCAACATAGACTAGTCGTGCTTGATTTCCGGGGTAGGGAGTTTTTAAGAAAGCGAAAACCCAATGTGGAGCCGCGAATCAAGTGGTGGAAGCTCCAAGGAGAGCACAAAGAGAACTTCTTAGCTAAGATGGCTAGTAAAGATATTTGGCCTTGTAACACGGAAATGGATGTAGATTCGACATGGACAAAGATAGAACTTAGTATAAAGGAAGTGGCGAAAGAGGTCCTTGGAGAATCTAAAGGAACTGTACCATCAAGTAAGGACACATCTTGGTGGAACGAGGAGGTGAGACAAGCGATAAAAAACAAACGAGAAAGTTATAAACTTTTGGGAAAAGATAGCAGCGATGTGAACTATGGGAAGTACAAAGAGGCTAGAAAAGAAGCCAAGAAGACAGTACGGGAAGCTAAAGCACAGGTAAACAAAGAGCTTTATGCAAGATTGGATACGAAAGAAGGTGAAAAAGACATTTATAGAATTGCGCGTATGAGGGACAGGAAGACAAGAGACATAAGAAAGGTAAAATGCGTCAAGGGTGTGGACCAAAGAGTGCTTGTGGAGGATGAGGAGATAAAGGATAGATGGAGGTCGTACTTTGATACCTTGTTCAACGGTGATAAAGCACAAGACATCGGGGATGTACACATCCCGCCAAGTATGTTAAATCGAGAGTTTATGAGGAGGATTCAAAAGGGAGAAGTCGTTGCAGCATTAAAAAAGATGGGATTGAAGAAAGCTACGGGGCCAGATGGCATACCTATCGAAGTTTGGAGGTGTTTAGGGGGGAGAGGAATCGAATGGCTGACAACATTCTTCAACATGATTTGGAGACACAACAAAATGCCATTAGAGTGGAGGAAGAGTACTTTGATTCCTTTGTATAAGAACAAAGGTGATGTACAAGATTGTACCAACTACCGAGGAATCAAACTAATGAGTCATACGATGGAACTCTGGGAACGGGTGATTGAACAAAGACTTAGGAAACATGTGAAGATATCGGAGAACCAATTTGGATTTATGCCTGGAAGATCGACTATAGAGGCCATCCACCTCATAAGACAAACAATGGAACATTACCGTGATAGGAAGAAGGATCTACATATGGTTTTCATTGATTTGGAGAAGGCATATGATAGAGTACCAAGAGAAATACTTTGGTGGGCGTTGGCAAGGAAAGGTGTTCCACAAAAATATATAGATATCATCAAGGATATGTATGAGGGGGCAACTACGAGTGTGCGGACTACGGTGGGGAGGACAGAAGAGTTCCCTATTACGATCGGAGTGCATCAACATCAAGGGTCTGCACTTAGTCCCTTTCTCTTTGCTCTAGTCATGGACGAACTAACGAGGTCAGTTCAAGATGATATACCATGGTGTATGATGTTTGCGGATGATATTGTGTTGATTGATGAGACAAAGGAAGGTATTGAGAGTAAGTTGGAATTGTGGAGGCATACATTAGAAGCCCGTGGTTTTAGATTGAGCAGAAGTAAGACGGAGTATATGGAGTGCAAGTTCAGTGGGGTTACAAGCAGCGAGGTGAGGGCGGTCACTTTGGATAGCAAAGTGGTTCAAGGATCGAACGTCTTCCGTTACCTAGGGTCCATTCTACAAAAGGATGGAGAACTAAATGGAGACGTGGCTCATAGAATTAACGCGGGTTGGTTAAAGTGGAAAAGCGCCACCGGATTCCTTTGTGATTCCGGCATTCCCCAAAGCTTGAAGGGAAAGTTCTACCGTACGGCAATTAGGCCTACTTTGTTATATGGCACCGAATGTTGGGCGGTGAAACAATGCCATGTTCATAACATGAACGTGGCGGAGATGCGTATGTTGCGGTGGATGTGTGGCCACACGAGGAAGGACCGATTAAGAAATGAAGTGGTCCGGGAAAAAGTTGGAGTTGCATCCATTGAAGAAAAGATGAGGGAGAATCGGTTAAGATGGTTTGGTCAGGTGATGCACCGGTGAGAAGAATTGAAGAGTGGAGGAGTAATCAAATTGTAAGGGGTAGGGGAAGACCTAAGATGACCTGGATGAAGGTAATTGAAAGTGATATGAGGTTACTTGGGATTGAGGAGAGCATGACGTTGGATAGAAGTGGGTGGAGGGGCAGTATCCATGTGGAGGAAGGGGTGTGATTACTACATTTATTTGTTTTTCTCAATTGTGTTGGTATTAAAACCTTTTGTTGAAAACCTCTTTTAAAACTTGTTGGTGTAAACCTTGTTTTCAAAAAAAAAAAAAAAACCTTTTTATCACTCTTGTCGTTACCATCTCCTCTGCTAACGGTTTCAGTTGACGATTCATGTTAGCCGACCCCAAATTATGCCACTTTGGGAATAAGGCTTAGTTGTTTACGATCGTGGCAACGATACCATGTCTGGCTGTATATTAAATAACAAAGTTGAGTATACTATCGGAAACGCTGAATCGTCGCCTTATAATTGAACAACCGATGGTGAAACTCTTGGCATGACTTCATTTAAAAGAAGCTATTTAGGATAAGAGAAACTTCGAGTTGAATGACCACTTTTGTTAATGATGATTATATGTTTAGGCATTGTTAATAAGTACCCGTTATCTAGGGGTAGGGTTCTCTTGCGTAGAGGAATGTCATTATATGTAGGTTCAATTGAGTATGGCTTGCTTTTGTAGAGGTGGACTTGGGCCAGTAGTTGTCTGTTCATGGAACCAAAAGTAGTTCGAGTCAAAGGCAAGAGCTAGACCATCCTGAGAGGTGGGTAGGGGCAAGCCTTTTGTTAAGTAAATTTATTTTGAATGGCAGAAATAGAGGGATTTCATGTTTGCGCTCATCTCGAATTGTGTTTTTGTACTTCAGAGCTTGTTGTCTCTTGTCATGGAAGTGGCATTTCGTGGATGTTACTGTGCACTTTACTGCCAGTGTAGTGTGAATTGACCATTTAAAAAAGATTCACTCTATCATTATATTCTAAGAGTTTTGGAAATTAGTCTTTAGATTATAGCTTAAATTTTACTTTTGGAACTTTATTTTGTTATTTGGTATGATAGTAAGTGTTTCCAAACATTCATAGTGACCAATGCTACCTCCGATATTCTTAGTTGCAGCCCTTTGACTTTTGCAAGATTCATATACTAACTTTGATCGTAATTTTTTTTTGCTAATATATAAAGAGGTTTTAGTATCTAAATGCTACTGGATTTATCTATATTTTAGAATATCAAATTATTATTTACAAATGGATGATTAAAGATGTTAAGTTGTGTTTTGACAAGTGTGAAAGACAATTGAAAAACGGGGGGACATTCAATCTTACCTTATATGTATAATTGTATATACGCTGCACATTGTATTGATGCGTTTAACTGCTTGTAACTGCTAATATGGTGAAATTACAATCTATAACGATGTCGCTGTGTGAACATTTATAAACACACGTTACAGAATGGCATTAAGCGGATGGGAAAATTCAAAATTTAAAATCTGTTTACATAATTGATAAAATAAGTTCTTTACTTGTTGCTTTATCGGAGCAGGTTATTACAAGCATATTATGAAGAAGGCTTCTTCTATAATGCACAAACCTGATCTTATCAGGATATTCATATACTGGATGTTTGCATCTTTATAGTTGTAACATTTTATGAATTTATGTTTCTAATTGCCTTTAAATTTGTACGTCCTTGGATCATTTTTTTTGGTCTCTGAAGTAATATTATATTATCTTTGTCTTTTGCCTTTGTGTTGAAATTTATCTTGGTATTTTTTTTCCTGATGCAGCTTGTCCATCTTCCAGATTCTTCGGCCTGTACCAGGTGAAATTTCTGATATTTTCCTAAATGTCTACTTTTGTTACCTTTCACATATATATCGAGCTTATTGATTAAGTTTCCATGTTAGCTCTATCTTTTATGCCATCTTAATAATCTAATTCTTAACTGGCATGGTACTCTGCTCTTCTCGTGAATTGTAAATGTCTGTAAAAGGAAGCCAAGAAAGATTTTATTGAGTTTTCTTCACTTCCTGAAGATACTGCTCTTGATTCGGGCGGGACATCTTATCAAAGATTTGTATGCTAGATGAGCCCCACTTTTTGTTCCTTCTTTTCTAAATGCTGCACCATAATGTGAATTCCGTGTTGCATTGCCACATGTATAGAACCGAATGGTCATTTTGGTTGTGACTAGTATTTTCTGCAAAGCCACAGAAAAGCCTCAGGGTGACATCGTAGCGCTAGTATGCTTTCAACTACTTGAACACTGAGTTTTCCAATCCAAAAGTATGAAACTTAAAACCTCTACATATGTTAATAATAACTTTGCTAGTTCCACCGTGGAATGTTCCTTCTATTTTCACTTTATGAGAAAAGGGGTTTCAAAATCTTGTGAAAGCCAAAAGTTGAATGCAATTTTCGTCTGTATGACATGCATTAGTTTCTGGTATAGTTAATTAGTGATAGGCTGTTATATTCAGTCAGTCAATATTATTGCCCTATAAGTTTTCTATAGTTCTTTCAATCTTCAGTTTAGATCATGCCAACACTATGTGAAGAGTCATTGTAAGGCATGGACTGAGAACAAGGGTCGCTTTATCAAGCAGAATTAGTAACTACGACTAATTTCATTGTCTGTCTGTCTGATGATTTCTTTTGAATAAGGCAAGTGGTTTTCTACAGCTTCTCTGTGTGGCTATAGCTGTTCTCCCTTGTTTTGTTATAAAAGTTTTAGGCGTTCAAAGGTTATTAAAGTTACAATGTAGAAGTAAGTCTCATTGACGTTAGAGCGATAGAAAGTGTTTTAAGGGTTATCAGTCTTCTATATTCTTTTGATCATGTATTCATGTATGCTATGACTAAAAGGCAGACTTAAGTTCTATTACATTACAGCCATAAAACTATGGAATGATGTATATTGCACCCTCATGAAAGATTAATATTTTCGCACTTTCGTCTTAGAATGTGGAAGCTGCCAGTAGTCAAGTTATTATAGAACCTGTAATTAAAGGGTTGTGTGACTGACCCAAATTTTCTATCTTTACACACACAGTTGCAGTAAAAAATTTGGGTCCAAACTCTGTATTATGAAGATGACTTTCATTTAATACCCCCATCTCTCAAGGAAGACCGCAAGAAAAGATAATCCAACTCTTGTTGGCTGCAAAGAAGGATTCCATGTGCTTTAGTGCCTATAGAGTGTAGAAGATCGCTTGTTATAAGGCTAAACTACTAACTTACTTGCTATATATCTGTCACAGACAGTTGGTGTTTACTATGTTTTGCTGGTATGCAGCTTCCCCAATGTGACAGAAGATGGGGAAGAGCAAAGATAGTGAGCTGAAGAATTCGTTTTTGTGATGTATTACAGAGATTTTAATTCTTGGATGTGGAAAGCACATAGAACCAGTAAATTCTGAACTCCGGAGCTATGTTCGCTCTGCGGGCATGAAGCTAGAAGCAGTTGACTCGGTAATGATTATAGACACACATTGATTCAGTGTTCTGTTATGTTTTACTCTAAAGATATGGTTCAGCATTAGTTGTAGTAAATAGTGTGT
The DNA here is from genome assembly GCA_947648045.1 of Beta corolliflora. Taxonomy (NCBI): domain Eukaryota; kingdom Viridiplantae; phylum Streptophyta; class Magnoliopsida; order Caryophyllales; family Amaranthaceae; genus Beta; species Beta corolliflora. The sequence continues at coordinate 4,062,753 of CANSZD010000001.1, forward strand.
TTTCAAAATTTGTGCAGAATACGAGCAAGCTTCTTTACTGAATTGCTTCTTTGTGTCTTCAAACATATGTTTTTGGATTTTTTAACTGGAATAATACAAACTTTGGCCCGTTCTCTCGCAATAATACAAACTTTTGATTATTTTTTAATAATACAAACTTTAGGCCAAAATTCCTCCAGTAGGTCAATGTGACCTTTAACGTGTAAAACATGTTAAATCTTTTTCTCTCTCCTCTCCCTCGCACAACTAGCTGAATCACCCCTAACTCACCAGCCCCTCCCACCGAGAAACCACCCCCACCCCACGACCACCATAACAGGCAACCCCAAATCCCGAAGCCACCCCAGCCACCCGTAACCCTACCCGTAACCCCGAAGCCACCTGAACCACCCCTGATCCCACCAGCCCTGAAACACCACCCGTAACCACCCCTGATCCACCCGAAACCACCCCTGAACCACCCCTGATCCCACCAGCCCTGAAACCACCCCTGAAACACCACCAGTAACCACCCCTGATCCACCCGAAACAACCCCTGAACCACCCCTGATCCCATCAGCCCTGAAACCACCCCTGGAACACTACCCGAAACCAATTCTCTGTCCTCTTTCCACTCTCTTCCTCACTCGATCTCCTTCTCTCTCCTCAAATTCAACCCCAAATTCAACCCCAATTCTACCCCAAGAATAAAACTCAATTGTTTCTCCTAAATCACTAATTGCATTCACAAATCAAACAAAACCATAAAGAGTAATCAAAGTTAACAACATACATCAGGAGGGCAATCATCCCAAATCACCAATCCCACGTGAAATTAAACCACGATACTGAAATTAAATCACAACCCACATCAAACCCAATTGATTTCTTCCCAAAATCATCAATCACAATCACAAATCAAACAAAACCAGCAACAAAAATCAAAATTTTTTAAGAACATACAACGGCGGCGGATTGTTCGGAGTTGTGGTTGTTGTAGTGGAGTTCGGCAGCAGACCACGCAAACTCCGCTACTTCAACGACAGTCCTCGCCACTTCTACCGCTCCTTTTGCGTGCGCCATCGTTTTATCTTATCGCAGTGGAGATGATCGAAAAGAGGTACAATGAGAGTGTGGATGCTGGCCCAAATCACCTTGGAAAAGGCCGGTTGATAAGCAGGGTGATAACCCTGTTATGGGGGCTGAAGCTTGGCCTCCTATCTCAGATGCTCAGCGGCTTAAGAATCTTGACGCACCCTCGAAATCGCCGGCCAGGGGAGGGGAGAGGTGGGGTGGGGGGAGGGAGAAAAAGAGTGGAGGAAAAGAGTGGAGAAAAAGAGTGGAGAAAAAGAAAGGAAAATGTTGGGTTTTTTTGTTTTTCAAATTGAAATAAAAAATTAAAAACCAACCAATAAGATAATGACACGTGTCACAGTGACCTGCTACAACAAGTTACAACCGGTATTGACCTACCATAGGAATTTTGACCTAAAGTTTGTATTATTAAAAAATAATCAAAAGTTTGTATTATTGCGAGAGAACGGGCCAAAGTTTGTATTATTCTAGTTAAAAAATCCTATGTTTTTTAGGAATTTTGTGATTTAGAAGTCTTGGAATTGGTTTACTAGAAGGAATGTAATTTTTTTTGCAAGGGTAGGTGGGTTTCGGGTCATTTGATTAATGTGTTCATGAACACACACTTAGGCTCTGCGACAGAGGATTTGCAGACTGGAGTTTAGGTGGTTGGTTTACATCACTGATGCTTGGCAGCTTGGGGGTTTTGCTATGGACAAAGTTTGAGGGACATTAATTTGCGGATACCTGTGAATATCCCAGATCTTTGGACTTTTTAAGATATTGCACTTTCTAGCGTTTGGAAATTTGTTTATCCCTGATTATGTAAGCTATGGTCCCCTACTGGTAATTGTTCACATATCCTTGTCTTGAAATATGATAAGTGTTCATAATACTCCCTGGGTTCACAATGCTTTATATAAATTGCTTGCTATATGTGGAGACAAATTGCGATGCTAAAACACTTCTGGTACTACAAAGCCTCCCTTTTCCCCAAACTGCAGTGGCATCTATATGGCCCAAGTTGTCTCCTAGAGTTTTGTAACGTTCGCTAAATTTTGGTTGCTCATGCTTTACTTGTTGTGTTTCAGAGAAATGCTGCCTCTACGTACAACATTTTGAACGAGGAAGGTAGATTTGTTGCAGCAGCTCTCCTCCCATATGGAGCGTCTTCATGATACTCCATCATCTGATTAATATCAGAAGTTTCTAGTAATCTCTGGGTTTTGCTTTTGATACTTTCTTTGACTTGTCACTGAAGTTTGGTTGCTATGTAGTCGTGTTTGATGCAAAATCATTGTCAAGAACAAGTGCATAAATTCTTCTGAAAACGCAGCTTTCTATCACCATTTTTCATGGCGATGTTATAATGATTTGTAGCATGTACGTATTTTGTATTTTTTGTCTTCGTCGGGAAAGCAGTTTAGTACAAAGAAATATAACAGCTTAAACGAAGCTATCGTTTATATAGAAACAAATCAGGGAACGTGTGGGATTATCATTTGTCTAAGATCGTCTGTGCACTTCAATCATTATATCGTAACAGGTTTTCTGCATACATCTGATGCTGCATGCAAAACCAATCTGTTGTGTTATTTTCGTAAGAGATATGTACATGTATGGTACACGGGTATACCATAGTCATGGTATATCACGGGGTTATTTTGTAATAAATTCTGCAAATGGGTAAAATTTTATTCATTTCTAATCACTTATTTCTCTTTTTTTTCATTATTTCTCTTACTTATAAATTTCTCTCTCATTCATTGTTTTTCATCTCCAAATTTCTCTCCCTCAATTGTTTTTCACCTCCTAATTTTTCTCTTACATTGTTTCTTACTCTCTTCCAAATTTGTAACCTTCATTGAAATTAATGAATGACAGAAACAAATATTGGAGCTATGTGTTTCGATGATGGCGGAATTAATTTCATATTTCAGAGTCAACATTATAGTTTCAAAACAATTTTAAGAGAGAAATTGATGATCGATAATGCAAAAGATGATTTAAGAATTAACACTAGTTTAAGATTTCTCTTACCTCCATTGTTTCTTTAATCTCAAAATTTCACTCTCTTCCATTGTAACCTCCAAATTTCGCTCTCCCTAATGGTCTCTCTCTGTTCGTGGCCAATCAAATGGATTAATTGTAAAGTATGATTTGAGAAAGTCGGGCTTCATCAATGGCAAAAGCAATTAGTGAAGTTTTATAGTTCATCCATGTTGGACTTAGTTTCACATTTGATATCAATATTGCAGTTTCGAAATGAGCAAACACTTTTACCCATTTGAGAAAATGAACGATTTAGATAAAAGTGTTTGCTTATTTTCTCAAATTGACTAGAAGTGTCTATTTGAAAAGGTTTTTCATTTGGGCGAATGAGTAGAAATGAATAGAAATGAGTATAATTTGGCTCATTTAGGCAATTTCAAATGAGCAGTGAGCAAAATATATTCCTGGGTGTACCATAAGGTTTACTACAAATGTTCTCGAGATATATGCTTAGATGATTTGATAGAATAGAATATTTTGTGGATATATTTTATAAATAGATTTCTGATTCAAAATAGGTTTTCTAACACAGTGAGGAATATCATTATTTTGTAACCTATAAATATTGATCAATAAAAACACTCCAATTAGGGAGTTTACCTAAATCTAACGTGGCATCACGGCCCAAATAAATTCCTAGCTTTCAATTTGTTTTTTCAAATCTCCTTGGGATCCATGAATCTTCACTTTACGCCACTACAGAGAATCGTGCCTCCCACTGCCAAACTTCACCACTTTAATTTTTTCGGCACCACATCTCTCTTGCTCCACCATGACTAAGGATCCGAGCACCTCAACTCCAAACCCACCACCCCACGCAAATTCGAATATCATCCCGCTTTATCCGTTAACAATATCAAGAACGTCATTCCTTTGATACTTGATCACGAAAAGGTGCACTATTCTAATTGGGTTGAACTTTTCGAGATCCATTGTCATGCGTATGATGTTTTAGACCATATTGATCCCACCAGACCGCGCCTCAAGGACATCTCTAAGACTATTTTGCTTCGATTTGACTATGTTGTTAAAAAGTGGATATATGCGCCATCTCCATTAACCTCTTACGAATAGTACTTTATCGAGGTGCAAACGCTTAGCAAACTTGGGACAAACTATGGGCTATTTTTCAAGAAAATAAACACACTCATGTTGTTTATCTTGAACATCAATTTATTCTTTGGATCTTGTTGACATCCCTGCCTACTGTCAACAATTAAAGAATCTTCCTGATCAACTTGCCAACGCTGATCAGATTATGTCAGAGCAGAAACTTGTGCTACGTTCAGTTGTCGGCCTCACACTAACTTTTACACTGTAGCCCCCATGATCCAACAAACAGAGCTGCTACCATCTTTTGAAATCGCCCGCTCGAGACTTCTTCTTGAAGAATTCTGAAAGGCCAATGATACGGCCTCCGCCTCAACCATATTCGTGGCCCAATCCATAGATTCCGGTGGAAACACCACCACGCCACCCATTTAGAGTCGTAGCCACCCAGGTCTTGCGGCAACAACAATAGAATAGTTGGAAAAAGATAGTGGGGTCATATTTTTTAGAGAGAGAAAGTTAGAGAAGGAGCGGGATGATCTTTATTTAAGATTGTGAAGGAGGGTGCTCTAACAACAACTAGTAGCAAATATCAATTATGTAGACACAAAACTGTGTCTCCCCATTGACTACCCAATGATGAAACATATTGTCGTCTTAATTGGTCCGGTCCAAAGGACAGAAGAGCAATCGAACAAGCTAAGCCTAAAAGCGTTTCGAAAATATAAAGTCTATTTATTAAATCCAAGCCCAATTTTTAAGGCCCAATTAATTATTCATCATAATTAATTGTATTTTAATATTTTAATAATAATTATTCTCGATAATTATTTTTCTAAAGATATTTCGAAATAATCTTTTTAAACCTAAATATAGCTGATTTAAGATTTTAATAGATAAGTTTCAACAAAGATAAAAAAAGAATATTAAAACGATAAAAAACCACGCAAAATTTGTGTTGCGTTAAGCGCACACTGGCGCTTTGACGCAACGTCGATGTTGTATACAAAAATAAAAAACGCAAAGCAAGTGCAGTGGACGCGCGAGCCCTGCGCTAGGCGCCTAGGCACGATTTTTGCTTATCTTGTCTCGTTATTTTAGGGCTTGAATTTCCTATAAATAGTTTAGTTTCTTCGGACGTTTTTCCTACAATTTACAACTTCATAATACACTTTCCTACGACTTCACCACTTAACAACTCATATTCAAACACATTTAAACACATTCAAACTACATTCAAACTCCATTGATTTGAATTCAAGTTTCAAGATTGTTCCTCATACGGATCGTTACATAAGACCCAGACGATAAATGCATACTTTCCTGAGGACCAACTCCGATCCAATTTAATTCCTTTTGTATTAACGATTTATTTGTCATGATGTAGATCATTAAAGGAATTAACACTTTCTTGTACATTCTTCTCTAATCAATTGTTTTTATTTACTTTATTTTTCTATATATTATTCATATTTATATGCATGCTTACATGATTTAATGCTTTCATCACCCCCAAATGCCTATTATTGGTAATCAAAGACCTAAATAAACGTTCCAATGCTTAATTCAAATAATTCGCTGTAATTTGGTTGCATAATAACATGTCACCAAGAATTAGTCTTTTGCATGTTTAATTAACCGACATATATTATTTAACATTGCATTAACATATTACTTAGTTTTTTATTTGCATAAATCTTGAACATGAATTGATATTAAGTAGAGGCCATCAATGGGTGAATTTAATTCCTGATCAAGTTCGTAGCCTCACCCCCGAACTCAATCTTTGGTTCATTGACCATTCATGGAGTCATGATGGGGAAATATACATTGGACAAGTCCTAAAGTTGTCCCTACGATTTCTCAATATAATATCCAATTAGGTTTATAAGTCTTGTTTTAAAGACGTTGGCGACTTCAAAAACGTTTTCAATAAAACCTTTACAATGAGGTAGTCAAATAATTTCTCATCCCGCGTAGGCAATAAAAACACACCCACAATTAGGCGACTTCACTGGGGAGGATTTTTTAAAAAATCAATTTTTTTAATGAGTGGGTGAAACTCGAAAAATACGTTTCATACTTGTTTTATGCCTTTGAATAAGATTACAGTTTTGCATATGCATGGCTATTTATCTGGGACACTATAAAAAAAATCGTCCCTGCCTCATTAGCTCACATAAAATGCGTGAGGCCACCCCGAGGGGGTTTGCACTCTGTCCCTCCAGAAAGCATCCTGAGTGAAAGTGTTGGATCTTAGTCATAAGCAAACCTACCCAACCATGGCATTGTTCTCTTGTTCCTGACTTGAGACTGGAGTGCGTCTTACACGTCGCCACCATTTTAAGCAAAGGTATGAAGCGTGGGATCGATCTCTTAGTCATGCACCCTTTCAAGCTTTAACCTAAGCCTGACCATAGTATCAAACATAGATCTTGACTTTAGGTTGGAACTGCATACTATTCTTGCCTACTTGACATTATTGATTGCTTGTTTGCTATATTCAACATGCTTTCCCCTCGTATTTTCCCTCGAATTAGGCTAATCATCGAAAAACGACCAATACATCGACGAAACAAAAAGCCGCTTCATCGATAGATTGCACCAAGCGCAGGAAGCTTGCGTCTCACGCAAATAACTTGCACCTGACGCAACAAGCCTCTTGCGTGTGGCGCAAGTAGTTTGCGTGGCACACAATGCTCTCTACTTTTCACGCCAATGATATGGTATTAGCACAATAATACAAATTCAGAGGATTCAAAAAATACTCTGAGCTGCTTGTGGTTGAACAAAATAATGATCTTTTATTAAAAAACATAATCTTAGACCTACGAGGTCTTCAACCTCCCATGAATAAATGCAATATAAAGTTCTAATCCACTAGAAGCAAATGTTGTACATAGAGGTGAACGTGTTAATTACAATGACCGTGGGAGAAGACGTGGTAATTATTGTGGCCGAGGGCGTGGACGTGGAAGTGGCAGAGGCCGATTTTTCCCAAGCAATAACAATTTTAAAATTCTAATAAACATTGAGAACAATATTTGGAAACCAAAAGCATACACCCTTTAAAGGAAATGACACATGCCACAAATGTGGCATGCCTGAGTATTGGGGTCGCACATGCCGTACTGCCAAACACGTGGTAGAACTATATCAAGCTTCAACAAAGAACAAAGGAAAAAAATGCTAAAGCAAACTTTGTTAATGAGGCAAACATCCATGCCTAGCCTTAATGTTTCTGATTTTTCATGGATGATGCTGAAGTTGAGAACAACTTTATCATTGGAGAAAATAGCAATGCATGAATGAATATGCTTTGTTTGTTTTAATTGCCTCAATATATTTACTTTAGTGTATTCCCTCTTTTATTATTAATAAAATATGTATTTCCTTACACTGATCATCATATTTATTATTTATGAAGACTTGAATTTACCTGAAGTTAGAACCAAAGAACAATGTCTTCTCGACAGGAGGACAACACTCAACATATTGAAAAATAAAGAGTATTTTTCAAAACTTACAATATTCCAAGCAAATGTCAGCACAATCTCTAGGAAAGCCAAACTAATTGAAGGGTCTAAGAAAGCCTGCATTATATTTCCAAATGGGATAAAATTGATAACCAATGACGCATTATATTCGAGTAAATCTTGAAGAAACCTCATAAGTTTTAAAGATGTATGTTAGAATGATTACCATATGGAGATAATGACAGTGAACCAAGAGAAATTTATATGCTTCACGATAGAAAAATGTGGCAAGAAATACATCTATGAAAAATTGCCAACAATTTCCTCGGGACTATATAACATAGATATACGTTCGATTGAAATTAATATGATACTTCCTCCGTTCCAAAATAAGTGAAACACTTCTCTCATTTATGTGAGAGCTTTTTGAGACAAGTGTTTCACTTATTTTGGAACGGAGGAAGTACCTAACTAGAACTTAGATAGCAAAAAATCACTTACTCTATGACATGACCGATTAGGTCATCGTGGCACAGGAATGATGCATAGAATCATTGAAAACTCAATTAGACACTCAATAAAGAACTTCAAAATTCCTCGGTCAAATGAATTATCATGCTGACCATCTATAATTAAGATTGCCACTGAATCTCCAATGTTTTTAGAAAAAATACAAGGAGATATTTGTGGGACTATTCACCCTGCATGCAGACCATTCCGCTACTTCATGGTATTAAGTGATGCCTCTACTCGATGGTCACATATGAGCCTTTTGTCAAGTAGATTGTTTTTACAAAACTTATGGAGCAAATAATTCGATTAAAAACTCAATTCCCATACAATACAATAAAGATAATAAGATTATACAATGCTGGAGAATTCACATCCCAAACTTTTAAGGATTATTGTATGTCTATTGGGATTGTTGTAGAGCATCATGTGCCTCATGAACATACACAAAATGTTCTTGCTGAATCATTAATCAAGAGAGTACAATTAATTGCAAGACCATTAATAATGAGATCAACATTACCCTTCTGCTTGGGGTCATGCTATATTACATGCAGCAGCATTGATAAGATTAAGGCCTACAACGCATCATTCTCACTGTTACAATTAGTTTCTGGTCGAGACCCAAATATCTCACATTTGAGAATTCTTGGGTGTGTTGTACATGTACCTATTGCTCCGCCCCAACGCACCAAAATGGGTCCATAAAGAAGGATGGGAATATATGTTGGATTTGATTCACCACCAATGATCAAATATTTAGAGCCAATGACTGACGATTTGTTTACGGCTCGATTTGCCGACTGCCATTCTAATGAGACAATATTCCCATACTTAGGGGGAGAGAAAGTGGACCCATAAAACATAAAAACAGAAATTACATGGATTGCCAAATAATTGTCAATTTTGGACCCCGGAGCAAATTCATGTCAACAAGAAGTCAAGAAAACTGTTCAATTGCAAAGTATTGCAAACCAATTGCCAGATGCAATCACATATACTAAGAAAGTGACAAAATCACATGTACATGCTGAGAATGCCTCGGCACAAAGTGAAATTCTTAGTGACAATAAGGTCATTGAAAATGAGTCAATAGCACGCCGAAAACATGGTAGACCACAAGTTCTAAAAACTCAAAACCTAGAAAAATAAAAAAGTAAGGCGAAACAACAAACGAAATTGATATAGATCCTCCAACAGAGCATGATGAAATTCACGATGAAACAAAAAAAAAGATAAGCATGGCACAGAAGAAAAGCAACATGAAAGCATAGACAACAACGAAACTTCAATTAATTATGTTTCTATATAGAAACAATGGAATCGAAAAGATGTTGTCTTGAATGAAATCTTTGCTTACTCCATACGGTTGAAATGACATACAATGAAAATGATATAGAATCAAATACAGTAGATCAATGTCACCACAGAAAAGATTGGCCAAAATGGAAAGAAGCAATTCAAGCAGAATTGAAATCACTTGAAAAACGAGAAGTATTAAGACAAATAACCCAACCAAAAGGTGTAAAACCAGTTGGGTACAAATGGGTATTTGTGAGAAAACAAAATGAGAAAAATGAGGTTACAAGATATAAGGCAAGGCTAGTAGCCCAAGGTTTCTCGCAAATGCCAGAGATTGATTATGATGAGACATATTCTCTTGATGCAGCTACACTAAGATTTCTGATAAATTTATCAGTTTTGAAAGGATTGCCAATGAAAATTAATGGATGTACTGACTGCATACTTATATGGGTCACTTGACACAAACATTTACATGAAAGTCCTTGATGGACTAAAGCTACAAGAAAATCACATGTCCAAAGAGATGCTTTAAATAAATTTGAAAAAATCGCTCTATGGAATAAAACAACCTAAAAGAATGTAGTATAATCGTCTTAGTGAATACCTATTGAAAGAAGGATTAAAAAATAATCAAATCAGTCCCTGTGTATTCATTAAGAGATCTAAATCAGGATACGCCATCATTGTTGTTTATGTCGATGATTTGAATATTATTGGACCTCCTAGAGAACTCGAAGTAACTGCAAAGTACTTGAAAAAATTTGAGATGAAAGATCTCAGGAGGATAAAATTTTACCTTGGCTTGCAAATGGAACATTGAGAAATGAGATTTTTGTCCATCAATCAAACTATACAGAAAAAATTATGAAACGTTTTTTCATGGACAAATCCCAAACAATAAGTTCTCCAATGATAGTGCGTTCCCTGAATGTGAAAGATGATCCATTTAGACCACGGAAAGAAAACAAAGAAATTCTTGGTCCAGAAGTACCATATTTAAGTGCGATTGATGTCTTAATGTACTTGGCTAACAATACTCGATCTGATATATCTTTTTCAGTAAACTTGTTAGCTAGATACAGTAATACACCGACAAAGAGACATTGGAGTGGAGTTAGACACTTATTGCATTATCTTCGAGGAACACAAGATCTTGAATTATTCTATCAGTCGAAACCAAATGCGTCACTCATTGGATATGCAGATGTTGGGTACCTATCAGATCCACAAAAGGCCAAGTCTCATCTATTCACTTATATTTGGAGGTACTGCAATATCTTAGAAATCAATGAAATAAACTTTTACCGCCACATCATCAAATCATGTAGAACTAATTACTCTTTATGAAGTTGGAAGGGAATGTGTATGGCTGAGGTCAATGATCAGTAATATCTAAGAAGAATATGGAATGGATGCAATAACAAAGAATCCAACTATCATCTTCAAAGATAATATTGCATGTATCACCTAAGTAAACGAAAAGGTATATCAAAGGAGATAGAACTAAACATATATTACCAAAGCTCTACTTTACACATGACCTCCAAAAGGAAGGAAAGATACATCCAACATATCCAATCATGTGAGAATCTCGCAAATTTATTTACCAAATCCCTTCCGACGAAGAAATTTGAAGAATTAGTCCGAAAAATTAGAATGCGTCATCTTCGTGATATATGCTAAATTCAGGGGGAGTATTATATACACTGCACTATTTTTCCATTCGATCAGGCTTTTATCCCACTGGGTTTTTCCTAATAAGGTTTTTAATGAGGCAGTATATTTAAGCATATAATAAGAAAACAAATTTGTACTCTTTTTCCCTTTGATTAGGTCTTTATCCCAATGGGTTTTACCTAACAAGGTTTTTAACTAGACAACTAATATCCTATTAAAGATCGGCATTCAAGGGGGAGTGGTATGAGTCAAAAAGTGAATGTCTATGCATTTAATGTTGGGCAAGATTTTTCCAAAACCTATATACTAGGGTTATTGTACACATTAACTTGTAATCGTGGTTTTTGTAGTATAAATATCAAATATGGCATTTGCCATAAGTTGCAATATACACAACAGAAAACATCAATTTTATGCTGTCTTTCACTTTAAAATATTTGTGTTCCCTTTGTTTCACAACAAAACTAATATTCATCTGCATTCTCCACCAAAAAACCATTTTCCACGAAACTAAACAAGACGCAGGAAGTATTAGTGGAATTTTCGTATAGTATGGATGTCGCAAAAATGAAGAGAGAAAAAGCTAGAGAGAGGAAAAAAAGACCCCATCTCTCCATCTCCAATTCCCCGATAAACCCTAGCCACAAATCACCGAAAAAATCCCAAATCTCGCAGACTAATGCCAAATCTTCACAATTTCCCCTCAAATTATACTGGTTCATTGTCCTTGTGTTAATAATTATTCCTTTGTTAGGGAGTTTAGGAAAGAGTGTAGCTAATAATTCGCCTCCCCTTGCGTTTTTTGGGGCTAGGTCTGCAATTGTTAGTAGGTTGGTTAATCATAATTGCAAAAATTGTTAAGACTATATGCCTAAGAAAAAAGTAAATTCGGGCTATTTCATTATAAATGATACGAGAAAGCCATTAAAGTGGATCAGGTGGCTTCAATTTCTGAATTTTAAGTACAAGATTAAAGCTAGGGTTTGGAGTTTTTCTAGCAGTGGATGGGAAAGGTCATTACTTTCCCGTTTTGTGTGCGGTTAACTTCAATTCTTTTGGATTCAAGGTCATGATTTCTTCTTGCGTGGAGGCTATTGATCGAAGTTTGCAGACTTTTCTTGCGAGTGTTGGAGGTTTACCCATTAATTTATCTCAAGCATTTAATGCAAAAGTAAGTCTCGGTCAGATTTTTCAATCTTATCTATCCAAAGTTGGGATTTGCCCTAATTTTTTTCCACTATATAAACATTCAAGTTCAGGTATATTTTTCTCATCTTACAAACTTTATTCTTTATTCAGTTTTAATTACTTCAAATTGCCGAGTGAAAATTTCTCTTAAGTGTGTTGAGTGTGTTGGTTTAGCTGTTATCATGGTAAATGTTAAGAATTTCAAGGAGGTTATCTGTAGACACATAATCGTGTCTTCCCATTTAAGGATCCGATGATGAAATATATCGCGGCTTTAGTTGGGGCAACCCAACGGAAGAGCAGTCCGAAGAGCCAACCCAAAATAAATTTAAAGTGTATTTTGAAGTCTTATTCCAAAGCCCAATTAATTATTCATAATAATTAATTGTATTTTAAACCCATAAATGGGCGAACGTGGTTCACTATGACCATATTCGTACCCTCACCCCCGAACTCAATTTTTGGTTCTTTGACAATAAATGGAGTCAGGACGAGGAAATCTACATTGGATAAGTCCCGCAGTTGTCCTTTAGTTTTTCAAATATGCAATTAGGTTTATGAGTCTTCCTTTAAAGACTTGTTGGTGACCTCAAAAACGTATTTAATAAAACCTTAACAATGGGGTAGTCAAATATGCGCTCACACCGCGTAAGCGAAATAAAATCACGCCTACAATTTGGCGACTCCACTGGGAGGATTTTTAAAAAATTATTTTTTTAAAAATGAGTGGGTGAAGCTTGAAAAATACGATTCATTCTCTTTTTATGCTCTTGAATAAAATATTGTTTTGCATATGCATGGCTATTGTTTAAGCCACCATAAGGACAATCTTCCTTGCCTCATTAGCTCATGTTCTATGCTTGAGGTTACCCTCGGGGGGTTTCTGCTTTGTCCTTCTAAAAAGCTTCCTTAACGATAGTGTTGGATCTTAGTCATAAGCAAACCTACTTAACCATGGCATCGTTCTCTTGTTCCTGACTTGACAACTGGAGTGTGTCTTACACGTGGCCACCTCTTTAAGCAGGGGTACGAAGCGTGGGATCAATCTCTTAGTCATGGACCCTTTCAGCCTTAACCTAAACCTGACCATAGTTGAATATCGAACTGGACTTTAGGTTGAGAACTCTTGCATCCATCTTACTTGACATTTGTGTGTGATTGCAATTTTGTTTTTGCCTGCTGCTAATCTATTAACATATTGATATGCCTGGCACCTAAAATTCGCGTCTAAAAAAAATCAATTAAAATCGACGTCTAAAAGATCGTAACTAGTCCGAACTTTCGCCAAATCGCCAATATGCATGCCGTGGAGCAGTTTGCCAAACGCATTTATTTGCGCCTGGCGCACAGCTCTTGCGCCGGACGTATAGGTCGAGCGCCGCGCACACTCCTCTACGTAGCGCGCATCCTATTCGTCTCATGTTTATTGCTGATTTGACTATTGTTTGAAGTCTAAAAAAAAATATGTCAATTCGTTAGTTTGTCTTGGTCTGTCGAAATTGATGTCGTCATATTATGTCAGTTGTAGCGTCCCGAAATCATGTAGAATTAGCTAAAACATCGCCTAAATTGCCAAAAAAAACATGTATGGGAACAGTGCGCCAGACGCACAGACCCGCACTGCGCGCACGTTTACTGCGTGGCACGCTTTCTGTGCTTCTTATTTTTTTTTTACCAATTTACTCAATATGGTGGCCGATTCCGCATTTTTTCCATCTGCATGCATATAGAGTTATTGACCGTTCATCGCATCTTTTGGTCTAAAATTAATTTCACCTGATTACAAACAAAAAAAATCAGTCCTTTTCCTTATTTTGAGTCTCACTACTATTATGTCTCATTTAGATGAACGGTCATGCTTAGGATTTTCTTTTTATTTTCTTTTCCTATCCTCCCAAACTTCTGCCATACTTTTTTTATAATTTTTTTTTCTCTCTTTTTTTTTTCACAAAAAATTCCTCATCTTTTTCAGAAATTCACCATTTTCATGTATATTGTATCATCTTCTCCTGTACATCATTTAGGATTCTGCTTAGTGTCCATATTGTTATAAAAGTCTCATCCGCTTAGGAATCCTAACTCCATTAGAAGTCCATCTGACCCATATGTTTAGGTTCACTCCATTTAGAGTTCTTAACCTCGTCTAACTCTATTCATGTTAGGAGTCTTAACCTCATCTAGGTTCACCCATCTAAGAATTCTAAGGTCGTTAGAGTTTCAACCATCTAAGGAATCTAGAATCCATAGAAATCCATGCATAGTAGGAGTCTAAATCCATCAGAATTCCGTCTGTTTTAGAAGTCTAATTCCACTAGAGTCTCATGCATATTAGGGGTCTAGCGACCTTAAAAGTTCATCAAATCTACAATTCTAAGGCCATTAGAAGTCTAGGATTCTAAAAATCGTAAAATTTCGTATCTACTAGGGCTGCATTCATACTATAATCTTTTTGCATTGCATAGTCTATCATTCATACACTTCATGCATAACTAGAGTCCATAGGAGTCTCATTGCATCCATACTCCTCATTTCATTTCATGCATTCCGCATTTAGTAGTCCTGAACTACAAGCGACCTGATTCCCTGTTCGAGATATGTAGTCAGCCTTTACAGGTTCGAACGCATAGATTGAGTCATGCATACATGCATTAGATCTAGGTGCATCCAAAAAGTCATGTATACATGCATTAGGTCTAGATGCATCCAAAAATAAAAGATCATACATACATGCATTAGGTCTAGGTGCATCCAAAAAGTCATGCATATATGCATTAAGTCTAGGTGCATCCAAGAAAGAAAATCGTCATGCATTTAGGATATTCAGATTCATTCCTAAAAGCTCAACCTTTTAAACAAACATACATTCTTCCATTCCACTTCTTTCTCTCCGCCATCACTCCATTTCTAATCTCCTGTTAGACGATCCATTGTAGGAAATAAACAACATGTCAAGAGCACTTCAAGAACAGGTTGATGAGTTGAAGAGTATAATAGTAGACCTTGTAACACGTGTCATCAGACTAGAGGCAAACCACACTTACCTACAAGAGAGTCGCAGTGCAGATTACAAGGCACTAAATGGTTTTGGTGCAATAACGACTGAAAAACAAAGGATCAATGAGCTGCATGACGTCACACAACACAATCCACTGATAAATCCTTCCATCAAATCAGTCTCTGAAAGCTTACCTCTTTCTAGAGAAGGCAAAAGAATTATTGATGATTCACCTAACACCCAGGCATCTGCGCAAACAAAGAAAACATGTGATATACATTCCAGGCCTACACCGACTCTTACGAGGCCTAAAAGAAAACATAAAAGGGAGGTCACACCCTTAGATATGAGCTATGATGCTGTATTTGAGTACCTTCATTCTAGAAACTTGCTATATCCTATAGGACCCACTCCAGATCCTGAGGAAGACTAAAAAGGGGCAAATTGGGACAAAAACGCCTATTGTAAGTACCATGGAGGAATTGGACATAGAACTAACGATTGCTATAGGTTAAAACACCTTATCCAAGACATGATAGAAGATGAAAGGGTTCCAGTTCTCTCGAACAAGACTCTAAATAAGATAGATGTCACTCTAGCAGGGAAAAAGGTTGACATGGGTACAAAGGGTTATTTAAAACCCCGACGGGCAAAAGAACCTTCACCCCACTAAAAATGACCTATACTCAAATTTTTCACCAACTCCGGGCTAAAAGGAGTGATTTTCCTAATTGAACCCTTAGAAGACCCACCTAATTAAAGAGGAAAGAAATCTGATATGGGATAAAGACTCCTATTGCGAATACCACAGGGGAAGAGGTCACCATAATGAAAGGTGTATGGGCCTTCAGGCGATTCCAAGATATGATCAATGACAAAAGACTTCAATTGCTATAAGATCCAGACTACAAAGACATAGCCCCAATCCCAATAGCATATATTCATTAAAATATTTGGACTCGCTTAGGTCCAATCAGCATAGAAAAAACACACTTCTTTTCTTTTCATTTAGAAAGAGACCTCATGAAGATCGAAACAACTAAGCTGTCTCGTCACACGACGTAGGAGTCTAGACTTAGGATTTCATTTTATGTTTCTTTTATTTTGCCCAGTCTGATATAGGATTTCCCTTTTTATTGCATGTACTCATAAATTCCAATTAATAAATGAGTATTTATTTTCTAACCTTGCATTAATGAGCATCAATGGAAATCACGATTGTCGCCTTAAAAGAAAAAGAAT
The DNA here is from genome assembly GCA_947648045.1 of Beta corolliflora. NCBI lineage: Eukaryota > Viridiplantae > Streptophyta > Magnoliopsida > Caryophyllales > Amaranthaceae > Beta > Beta corolliflora. The sequence goes on from CANSZD010000001.1 coordinate 4,079,301, forward strand.
TTATAATTCTCATGACTATTCTAATAAAGGCAATGACCATAATTGGCATAAAAGAGGCATTCCTCCCTTTCTCCAATCCTTATCATTCATTTAAACCTCAACACATAATCTCCCTCTCCCTTTAATCTACCTCATAGGCAATACACTTGACAACAATTAAATTTAAAAGGCAAGTTAAAAAAAATAAAAAGAGAGCAACAACGAAAAAAAAAATTGAAGCAAAAAAATAAAAAAGCAAAAGCGAAAAATAAAGAAAAAAGAGTGTAAAATATCTAAAAAAGAAGTGTTGCAAATAAGGCCATCATTAGCTTTGTCAAATATACGTCTTTCAAAATCTTTATCCTTCAACCAAAAACCTCCAGTTTTAATGAAAAGACCTTGACCGCAAGTCAAATCAAAGCCCGCTAGGTCGGAAACTCAAAAGGGTGACTTAGGCAAAAGTCAGGGCATCTTCTCATTCATTAACCTGAACTACGAATGATCTGATTCTGCTAAAGATACGTAGGAAACCTCACCCTGAGGTCCGACCACTTTAAATTAAACCAAATCTACTTCATTATCTACCCTTGCCAAAGACCTATTTCAAATCAATGTCTGATTCATTGCAAATGGCTCCAAGCAAAATGCTCGGCCACTAATTAAAACGTTAAGAGCTACGACTGGCCTGATTCCATCATGGATACGTAGGTAACCTCTTTTTGAGGTCCGATCATTTTAATTCAAAACATATTTTTAAGGCTCGCCTAGGCCCATGAGAAAAGCGGGATCGCCCAAATCATGAATTTTAAATGCTCATCCCTACCCTTTGAACTAGACTGGGATTTGAACCTTACATAATTAGTCTACCTTACTGTGTGAGTCAATTCATTACGACTCCGCCTTTTTCTTATTCTTATCCCTTGCCATTTTCTGAACTACATTATTGCTTCTAAGCCAAGCTTAGCACAACCTTTCAACACTCAGCGTTATCTCATCTATTGAGTGTTCCTTTCTTTGGCCTTTCTTGTCTTTTTCACCTTAGAAATCCTGTATGGGGTCGAAACTTGCACTAAGCGTGACAAGATATCTTTGGAATCAAGCAATCAAGTGTGATACTACATGAACTCCATCCTGCTGGGGCTTCATCACTGGTTCATCCAGAAAATCATAGGCTCCAAGTCCAGGCTTATTGTGATAAGGACTTCATTACGAGTCCATACATGAAATCTTGGGTTTTAAACCCGCATTGATACAAGATCGAACTACTTTATGGGCTCACTTAGGCCCTTGGCATACAAAACTTAAAGCATATATAACTCAAGCTCTACGAAAACTCGTTTTATAAAGAACATAATCAATTAACTGAATGGATCATCCTTGGGGGCTTCCCATTTCCCCTCTGTCATAGGCTCTATGCGTACCTTGATAAGGACTTCATTACGAGTCCATACAAAAGATTGTGGGCCCCAGACCCATACTAAATCCTAACTGTTTTATGGGGTCACTTAAGCCCGTAACAACTATAACACTTTGAATTAAGCATAACCTAGACAGATCATCCTTGGGGGCTTCCCATTTCTCCTCTTTCAAAAATAATTTTCTAAATGACAAAATTGACCTTAGAGGAACAAAAAAGCATCATATCATCTACATTAGCATCATATCTCTACATTAGTGTCATATTTCTGCATTAGCATCATATCTCCGTATTAGTGTCATATCTCTGCATTAGTGTCATATCTCTACATTTGCATTACATATATGCATCATCCAAACACATTATCAAGCACAACATTGCATACTTCGTCCTTAGGATCCTAGCATCAATCATCAGGTCACACACACACGTATGCACACACGTTAGCACCTTAAATTCTAGAGTATTAGAGGTCACTCTTTATAGGTCAAGTCATTTCCTACACATACACTAGCACCCACATCACGGGACATGTGCATGTCCCATAATTGTTTGTCTATATATATGTGTATTCTTTGCACAGCCTTGGAGCGGGATGCAGCTCTACTCCGACATGAGCCGGACTAGAATAGCTCATAGCACAGCCCTGGAGCAGATGCAGCTCCACTCCGACATGAGCCAGACTAGAATAGCTCATAGCATAGCCCTGGAGCGGGATGCAGCTCTACTCCGACATGAGCCGGACTAGAATAGCCCATGATACCTCTTTTTCACATATCATTTCATTTTTGCAAATTTATGATTATTTTGCAAATATGTTTCACATATGTCTGTTCCTAAAACTTTTGCTTGTTTTGCAGGTTCTGGCGTAAAAGAGTGATTTTGGATTGCAGAGCATCTGGAATCATTCTCCATCTCGACACGTATAATTTGACTTTCGGTTTTACAAACCTCAGTCAAAGTGGGGGCTTCTATAGATACATAATCGTGTCTCCCCATTTAAGGGTCCGATGATGAAAAATACCGCGATTTTAGTTAGCGTGACCCAACGGAAGAGCAGTCCGAAGAGCCAACCCAAAATAAATTTAAAGTGTATTTTGAAGTCATATGCTAAAGCCGAATTAATTACTCATGATAATTAATTATATTTTAAACCCATAAAAATATCGGTTTTTTCACCATATACCCCTATTTTTTCATAAATGCACCATATTCCCCCGACCTTTGATAAAATGTACATAATACCCTTAATGACAAACAGATGTTAACTCCATTAGTTATTAAGGGTAATTCTTGTTAATATTCCTTTTAACGCTATAATTAACCCATAACTAACCCTAATTAATCCTAATTATTTTAAAAAATATTTTATTAAAATGTTTTATCTCCCCCTTTGTTTTTCTCCCTCTACCCAGACCAAGCGGCCACCACCACCACCACCTAACCACTTTCTCCCTCCTCCCCACCCCCACCAACTGGGAACCACCCGCACCCCACCCCACTGGAAACCACCCCCTCCCCTCCCCTCTCCGACTGCACTGGAAACCACCCCATCCCCTTCCCCACTGCACTGATTTTTCAACTTTACCATATCTTTTCTATCTTGAAAATCTCACACATAGTCATCTTTTGATGGTGCAACATCTGGTAATATGTTGAAAAGTCAGACAACGTCAGATTGATGCAGTATGAAGAGGGAGAAGATGGGTTAGGAGAGAGAAAATGTGGTGTGTATTGATTTTCGTAACTTTGGTTTTATGGATTTGTGTGTATTGCTGGTACCATTAAAAAGGATAAGAGTGAGAAAGTAGCAATTAAAATGCTTGAATACCTAGATTATGCTTGCAGATCTGTCTGATAACTCTAGGAGTGAAGTTCTAGTGCCATTTAAAGGTCTGAATAACAATGTTGAATTCAAATGCTATTAAATTTGGTTCCTACTAGAGCATTAGACACTAGTACAAAATCAATGATTTACGTCGGACTCCAGACCACCATTTGCGTCGCACAAGGGTCTGACGCCACAGGTCTCGACGCAAATTTGCCGTAGAAGATCTGCGTCTGACGAGGACACTACGCAATACAGAAACCATTTGCGTCGGGCCGTATTCCATGTTTGACGCACATGACCTCCAGCCCAACACTAAGTACAATACTCCATTTGCATCGCACCCTTGACTTAGTGCGATGCAAATAGTCAACATAAGAACAACATTCACCAAATTTGCGTTGTTTGTGGCGCTAAGTCCGACGCAAATCGTCCATATGGATTCATCTGAGTCATTTATGGTTCTAAGTCTGACACAAATACCAAAAATGAACTAGCTCTATATCAAGCCCATTGTTCATGAGCACAAATAATTAGGCAGCAGACGTGATGTTTCTTTAATGATGAGAAATGAGTTTGGTTTGTTTGTTAAAATCAATGAACAGAAACGCTACAAGTATAACGCATAGCTTGAATTTCAAACAGTTCATCCACATTACCAAGTCAATTACATCCATAAACACTACAAGTATAACGCATCTAAGATTCTGACAAACATATGTTACAAATTTAATTTAATAGTGATTATTAGATACATTAGAAGAAGAAAAAAAATTCAACAACATATCAAGTTCAACAGAAAATTCTCGATCTATAAAAAAAATTCAACTAAAACTAATTTCTAGAACCTTGATCTCTTCAACTTCAATAGGCACTCGACGGGGAGAAGGTGTGTTGTGCCCAAATTTAACTGAACAATCATCTACTTGTTGAATGAATCTGATATGGTTCTTCAACACCCGAATTCAGCGACACGTCAGTTGAGAGATGAGATATTAGAGAAGCCTTCATTTCTATTTTATTCTCTCTCTCTCTCATCTTCCTTCTTCCTTCTTCTTCTCTGCCTAACAACACTGACATTTTCAGCAAAAGAATCCTTCATTGAATTTCAGAAGTATTGAATTACACTTTTTTTAGATAAGCTCAAGATTGGATTTTTTCAAATTAAAACAAGTTTTTTTGGTGGGTGATTCTCAAATTTTGAGTCTTTAACTGAGATGGTTTTTGCTCAAAATTGGGGATGAGAGACGAGAGATTAGAGATGAGAGATGATAGATCTAGGTTTTGGTGAGAGAGACGGTTGGTGAAAGGGATGGAGATCAGATGCGGCTAGTGCGGGAGAGAGAGATGAGGTGAGATATAGGGTTGAGGAGTGAAATAGTGAAGGTTGGTTTATACATTATAAGTGATTTGCGTCGGATGGGCCCTAGAGGTCCGACGAAAATCGTGATTATTTTTTCTTAATTGGGCTGTATCATCTGCGTCAAACATTGTTTCACGTTCGATGCATATTAGTATTTTCATCATATCCTTGGGCGCGTCCGACGCACAATGTTGGATCCGAAAACCCATTGGCTTCAATCATTTGCATTACGAATTACCAAAAATCAGATTTTACAATTTAACTAAAGTAGAAAAGAAAGATTTTTTTTTTATATAGTACCGAAGCGACTCGCCGGCGACAACCACCGGCGATGGAATTCCGGCAGCAACACCAACCATGCACCACGGCACTCGCACGCTCGGCATGCACGACAGTCTCGGCGCACGACCCGCATCACTCGAACCACACTTCGCACACCACACACCACTCGGCACCCTACAACACCGCACAACACGCCACACTCGAACACACTCGAAGCACACCAGCCTTGCACACACTCAAAGCCTCGCACCGCACAAGCTTCGCACAACACGACACACAACACTCGCGTCGCACACCCTTGACTCGCACGCACAACCCAGCACACACGTAGTAGCACTCGACGGCCCGTACTCGAACACTCGCAGCTCTCGTCGACCCCCACTCGAACACTTGTACACACCCTCGAGGTCTCACACAACCCACGACAGCACAACCTCGCACACTGTCGAAAGTCTCGCACGCCACACACGCTGCACAACCCTCGCACAGCACAGGGGAGAAGGCGTGGGAGGATGAAGAAGAAGTACAGGGGAGAAGAAAGAAAAGTGACGAGGGAGAAGAAGAGAGGAGAGAGAAAATTCTTTGGGGTGAAGGAAGAAAAACGGCTGATGGAAGTAAAGTGAATAGGGTTTTGTTTCCTTTTTCCTTTTTTTTCTTATTATAGCATGCGATACCTATGTACACTATGACTTGTTTTCCAAATCAAATTCTTATTTCTTATTTTATTTATTTAACAAAACAAAACCGAATTATAATATAATTATTAAAATACTTTTAACTTTATTCTTTATATTTTCTTATTTATATGAAAAATAACTCCCAAAAATATGGAGTATTACACTAGATTCAGTGAAAAGTTTAATTCCTTGTAGAAGGAGATAAGCTGACTTAACCTCCCCTTTGCAAAAAAGTAGTAAATCATCTGCAAAGCAGAGGTGATTTACTTTCAGACCAACACACCCAATGAAGTGTTTGAACTCATCTAGATCAGAAATGTATGTGAGAATTCTTGTAAGATAATCCATGGACAAAACAAAAATCAATGGAGATAATGGATCCCCTTGTCTCACACCTTTTCTTGCTTCAAAAAACCTTATGTTGTTCCATTGATAAGCAAAGTGAACTTAGGGGTAGTGATGCATTCCATGACACATCTAATGAAGTGAGTTGGGAAATTCAAGGCTGTTAGTAGTCGTTGAATAAAATCCCAGTCAATGGAGTTATAAGCCTTTATGAGATCAACTTTCATAAGCAAACCTTTCACATTATTATTGCTTTTGCCAAATCTTTTAACCAGATCCTGACATAGGAGAATATTACTGATGATATTCCTGCCATTGATGAAAGCACCTTGGGTTTGAGATACTATATCAGGGAGTACTCTACTCAGTCTAGTGCAAATCAACTTTGTGATAACCTTGTACAACACTGAACAACATGCTATAGGCCTATAAGCACCAACTGCAGTAGGGCTGGTAATTTTAGAAATTAAGGTTATTGCAGTTACATTTATCTCTTTCAACATTCTTCCACTTCTGAAAAATTCTTGAATTGCCATCAATATGTCCCCGTCTATTACACCCCAACTATTTTTGAAAAAACAACTTGAGAATCCATCTAAACCAGGTGATTTATCATCTGGTATAGAAAACAAGGCTTCTTTAATCTCTTCAGCATTGAACTCCAACTTCAGCATTTGTTGTTGAACTTCTGATGATTGGTTTATATGCTTGAACTATGCTTAGTTTTTAATAGTTTTTGTGATAGTTTTTAGGCTAATTTAGGCTAAGTTCATTCCTTTTCTTTCTTTTTGTGCATTCTTCCTCCCTTACTTTCTTTCTTTGGGTGTTTGTTTATATTTCAGGACTTGGGAGCACGTTTGGAGGGTCTATGCACAAGCCCGAGGCAAAGTGTTGAAGAAATGGAGCACCAAGGAGCTCGAAAGAAGAGAAGAAGGAGAAGAAATGGCTGACCCGAGGGCCCGGGTGTGTGGACCCGACCGGGTCAGCCCAGCCAGGCAACACAGCGGTTTCTGTCAGCAGACCCGCCCGGGTCTGGTGACCCGAGGGCTCGGGTTCATAGACCCGCCCGGGTCGCTTTGATTGGGAAAACTCCATGTTTCCTGACATTTTGACCCGCCCGAGTCATGTGACCCAAGGGCTCGGGTCAAGTCACCCGAGAGCTCAGGTCATTTCACCCGCCCGGGTCGGGTCATTTTCCGCCTTAATGCGGGGGCTGTTTTGTAATTTTCTTATTTATTTCTTATGACTATAAAAGAGGAACTCCTCTTATTTTAACTTAAGCAATGATTACTAAAGATTAGAGAGAAATTAAATCTTGTTTTAGCATTCAAACTCTAGAACAAAACCCTAGGAGAGAGAAAGTGAAGGTTTGAAGCTTTTGGATCTCCATTCTTCATATATGAAAGCTTAAAGTTGGTTATTTTTGTTTATTTTCTTCTTTTCTTCCATTGATCTTGCTTATTTCATGCTTTGTTTGTTTAGATCTTACTTTATTAGTTGATTATTTGCATTTTCCCTCTTTTCCTCCATGGTTATGGTGATTAAGTTACTTCAAGCTTTGTTTTATGTTATTTCCATAATGTGTGAGTAGTTCCTTGCTAGGGGAAGGGATGTAACCTTCATTTACTCTTTGGATCTTAGATCTAAGTTAGGGGGTTAACTTTTGGGGTTGAACTTGTTGATCAAACTTGTTTTACTTGGTTTGTTGGGTGCTTGATCACCACTTAACTTACATATTTGGAATTCCTAGTGAAGGATCGAGAGATGAAGCTAGGAATAAACTAAGTTTGGTTGCTGGATTAGGATTTCCATGAAAATAGGTATTTTCTAGTTTAGGGAAGCTTGATTAATCATGTTGTGCTTGATTTGGCTAGGTTAGTTGCTCATGCCATGAGAATAGGTCATGAGTGACTAATCAAGCTCCTCTAATTAGCTCGAGAGAGTAATTAGAGTTCATATGTTCGTGATTTTCCCCTTGTGATCTCCCAATTGTTTCCCCTTGGCTTTGATTTTGGATTCTTGGATTGAGTGTTGGTGAATCCCCCTAATCCCCTTGTTTCTTTTATCCTTGTCTTAACTCCTTTGCTTAATTACTTGTTGATTTACTTTACAAATTTCTTAGTTTATTTAGATTTTAGAATTATTGTTAAACTCTCAAAAAACCAAAAACTGATTTAGCTCATTGTAGTTAGCTAATTACTCTTGATTTAACCCTACTTCCTTGTGGATTCGACCCTTTACTTGCCCTATATTGGGTAGTTTAGGTATCTTTGACGTGTTTACAACGATCCTGTCAAATTTTGGCGCCGTTGCCGGGGAAGTAGAAGTTAACATAAGCTAATTGGTTAATTTTGAGACTAAATTGCCTTTTTCTTTATTTTGGTGTGTTTACCTCTTGGTTGTTTTTACTAATATTCTCCTTAGTTTTGTTGGTTGCATGTCACGGAGATTGAGGGGCGATCCGACCATCCCCATCGATCATAACCTTGAAAATACTTTGAGGCAATCAAGGAGAATCTTTAGGGAACCTACGGTCCAACCGGGTGTTTAACAACCGGGTTTTAAGCAAGAGTTTTCTATATCCACTACTTCTAGCACTATGGGGGATGAGGCTCCTAGAGCATTACGGGATTTTGGGCATCCCGAGGCATTTGAACTCAAAAGTGGTATTCGCTGCCCAACTACTACCGCCAACTTTGAATTTTCTCCGCATTTGATTCGCATGATCAAACAAGAGCCCTATGGGGGTATGACTCATGAGTGCCCTCTTGAGCATTTGGCTAACTTCTTGGAGCTATGTGCCACTGTGAAGCAAAACAATGTGAGTCAAGAGTTTGTGAGGCTCAACCTATTTCATTTCTCTCTTGTGGACAAGGCTAAGAAATGGTTGCAATCTATTCCGGAAGACTCTTTGACAACATGGGCACAAGTTACTACGGCTTTTGTGGATGAGTTCTATTCTCAAGAGAAGACCTCCGAAGCTAGGAGGAAGATAGCTAATTTCTCTCAAGAGGAGGATGAGACATTGTATGGAGCTTGGGATAGGTTCAAGGATCTACGAAGATCTTGTCCTCACCATGGTTATAGTCAATGGATGCTTATGCAAAGCTTCTATGATGGTCTCCTTCCTATGACCCGTGCAAGCCTTGATTCGGGTGCGGGAGGCCAACTAACAAAGCTTCTGGTTGACACTATCGAGCCTACAATTGAAGAGGTAGTACGACACTACTCTTGGGGAAATTCTACTAGAACCGCAAGCAAGAAAAGTGCAAGCAAAGGCAAGTATGATCTTGATACCATTGACCACATCAATGCAAAACTTGATACCCTTGCAAAGAAATTGGAAAAGGTAAGCTTGGCATCTCCTAGCCAAAGTACTTCTCAAGCTTTCTCTTGTGAGATTTGTGGTGGGTCGGACCACGCTAGCTCTTATTGTGGTGGGTCTATGAACCATGTTGCTTGGGTTAATACTAGGGGTGAGGGAAATCCTAACTTCAACAACCAAGGGAGATGGAATAACAATGCGAGTGGAGGATGGAAGAACCCTCAACCACCCCAACCTTACCAAGCTAGGCCACCCGGATTCCATAACCCCCAACAAACATTCACACAACCACCTCCTAGAGCTCCCTTTAAACCAAATCAACCAAAAAAATCCTCTCTTGAATCCACTCTCCAACTTTTCTTAGCTCAACAAACAAAAACCAATGCCGAGAACGATTGGAAGTTTGGAGACATACACACCTCCCTCCAACAAATGAATGCCCACAATAAGATAATTGAAACCCAACTTACCCAAGTCGCTCAACAAGTGAGCAATAACTCTTTAAACTCTTCCACACAACTTCCTAGCCAACCCATTATCCGAGAGCAAGCTAAAGCCATCACTTTGAGATCCGGGGCTCACTATGAGGGTCCTAAGATGCCTATACTTGATGATGCTAACCCCTCCAATGAGAGTGAGAATGTGGATAGTGAAGTTGATAAAGAGATTGAAAATGTCGTTGTGGAAGACATTCATGAGGATGAGACTCCTATAGTCGTTGAACACGAAACATCAAGCAAAGAGCCTCCTCCAATGAAGAGCTACACTCCTCCGGTCCCATATCCTCAACGGTTAGCAAATAAGCACTTCAATGATAAATTTGTCAAGTTCCTTGAGGTAATGAAGGGTTTGCAAGTTCACATCCCATTTCTCCAAGCTATGGCTTAAATGCCCACCTATGCCAAATTTCTAAAGGAACTTCTTTCTAACAAGTCTAAACTTGAAGAAAGTTCCACCATTGCTCTCACCGCCGAAGTTAGTGCGGTCCTCCAAAACAAGCTCCCCAAAAAGCTTGAAGATCCGGGGTCTTTCTCCATACCATTGAGAATTGGAGATTTGGAGCCAAAGAGAGCATTGGCCGATCTTGGGGCTAGTGTAAGCCTAATGCCACTCTCCATTGCAAAGAAGCTCAACTTTGAGCTTAAGCCAACAAGAAGGGTGATACACTTAGCGGATCGCTCGGTTAAGGTGCCCGTTGAAGAATTGGAGGATGTTCCGGTGCAAGTTGGAAGAGTCTTCATCCCATGTGACTTTGTAGTGATGGAAATGGAAGAAGACTCCCAAGTCCCTCTTATTTTGGGAAGACCTTTCTTGAAAACGGCCGGAGTACTAGTTGACATGAAGAGAGATGTAATGACATTGAGGGTTGGGTATGAGAAGATGGAGTTTGCTTTCAACAAGAGCATGAAAGCTCCTATTATGGAGGAAGTACACCGGATCGATACCCTTGAGCAAGAAGTGCTAAGCCTTAGGGCTTTAGTTGAAGCAAGGGATCCTCTTGAAGATGTACTACTAGGAGAAGATCAAGAGCAAGAAAGTGAAGCTTGGCATCTCAAAAAGGCAATGGACAAAGCACCAATTTACCTACCTCCCAATTCGAGCTTTGAGATTTTAGAAGCTTCAATGAAAAAAGAGGAGAGGACCACGCCTCCTCCTACATGTGAGTTGAAACCCCTTCCCCCTTCTTTGAAGTATGTTTTTCTTGGCGATAACGAGACTTACCCCGTGATTGTCAATTCTACACTCAATGGTTCTTCTCTTGACAAACTTCTTTGTGTTCTAAAACAACATCGAAGTGCCATTGGGTATACAATTGATGATCTCAAGGGTCTAAGTCACACCTTGTGTATGCATCGAATTCATTTGGATGATGGTCAAGCCTCCTCTATTGAGCCTCAAAGAAGGCTAAATCCTAACATGAAAGAGGTGGTAAAAAAGGAAGTTTTGAAACTCCTTGAGGCGGGGATAATCTACCCTATCTCGGATAGTAGGTGGGTTAGCCCCGTTCAAGTTGTCCCAAAAAAGGGAGGAATGACCGTCATCAAGAATGACAAAGGTGAGCTTATCTCCACAAGATCGGTCACCGGGTGGCGCATGTGCATTGATTATCGTAAGTTGAATAAAGCCACCAGGAAGGACCATTTCCCCGTCCCTTTTATTGACCAAATGCTTGAAAGATTGGCGGGTCATACCCATTTTTGCTTTTTGGATGGTTATTCGGGGTTCTTCCAAATTCCCATTCACCCCGATGACCAAGAGAAGACAACATTCACATGTCCATTTAGCACCTTCGCTTATCGAAGGATGCCATTTGGATTGTGTAATGCTCCTTCCACCTTCCAAAGGTGTATGACCGCCATTTTTTCGGACATGCTTGAATCAACCATAGAAGTTTTCATGGATGACTTCTCCGTGGTAGGTTCATCTTTTGACATTTGTCTCTCTAACCTTCAAAAAGTTTTAGAGAGATGTCAAAAGATGAATCTCGTTCTTAATTGGGAAAAATGTCATTTTATGGTTGAAGATGGCATAGTCCATGGTCATAAGATATATCAAAAAGGGATTGAGGTGGATAGGGCTAAAATTGAGGTTATTGAGAAATTACCTCCCCCAACTTCGGTGAAGGGAGTGAGATCTTTTCTTGGACATACGGGCTTTTATCGCCGTTTTATCAAAGATTTCTCAAAAATCTCAAAGCCCCTATCCAATTTGCTTCAAAAAGACATTGAATTCAAATTTGACAAAGATTACATGCATGCTTTTGAAACTCTAAAAAAGGCTCTAATTTCCGCTCCCATAGTGCAAGCTCCGGATTGGAGTTTGCCTTTTGAACTAATGTGTGATGCTAGTGATAGCGCAGTGGGAGCCGTTTTAGGGCAAAGAAAGGAAGGGAAGCTACATGTGATCTACTATGCAAGCAAGACGCTTGATTCCGCTCAAAGAAATTATGCCACTACGGAGAAGGAACTCCTAGCAATCGTGTTTGCTTTTGACAAGTTCCGGTCATATCTTGTGTGCTCCAAAGTGGTGATGTACACGGATCATGCGGCTATCAAGTATCTCATGACTAAGAAGGATGCCAAGCCTCGTTTGATTAGGTGGATCCTTCTCCTACAAGAGTTTGATATTGAGATCAAAGACAAGAAGGGCACCGAAAACTCGGTTACCGACCACCTCTCCCGCCTTCCTATGGATGATTCTCATGACTTGGACCCTCCCATCAATGATTCTCTCCAAGATGATTTCCTTTATGCCATTAAGGCCATGTATGCTCCTTGTTTCGCGGATTTTGCTAATTTTCATGCTAGTGGAGTCATACCGGATGACCTTAACTATCAACAAAAGCGGAGGTTCATGCATGAAGCCAAGCACTATGTATGGGAGGACCCATACTTGTTCAAGAGGGGGGTGGATGGTATTTACCGGAGGTGTCTCCCAGATGATGAGATCGAGAATGTAATAGGGATGTGCCATTCATCCCCATGTGGTGGTCATATGGGAGCCGACAAGACCGTGGCAAAGATCTTACAATGTGGTCTATTTTGGCCAAGTATGTTCAAGGATGTTTGGGGCTTCGTCAAGGCTTGTGATCGGTGTCAAAGAGTTGGCAATATCTCAAAAAGGCATGAACTACCCCTTACAAACATCTTGGAGTTGGAGGTTTTTGATGTTTGGGGGATTGATTTCATGGGTCCCTTCCCCTCTTCCCTTGGTAATCGTTACATCTTGGTAGCGGTTGATTACGTTTCTAAATGGGTTGAAGCAATCGCTTCCCCTACAAATGATGCTAAAGTAGTGGTCAAGCTATTTAAGAATGTGATCTTCCCCCGTTTCGGAGTTCCAAGAGCCATCATTAGTGATAGGGGATCGCACTTTGCAAAGAAATCATTGAAGGCCCTTCTTGCTAAATATGGGGTGCATCACAAAATGGGTCTCTCTTACCACCCTCAATCTAGTGGTCAAGCGGAGATATCTAATAGAGAGGTCAAGCTCATTTTAGAGAAGACGGTAAATCGATCTCGAAAGGATTGGTCTTCCAAATTGGACGATGCATTGTGGACCTACCGCACGACCTACAAAACCCCTATTGGCATGACACCTTACAAGCTTGTTTATGGAAAATCGTGTCATTTGCCCGTGGAATTGGAGCACAAGGCTTATTGGGCCATCAAGGCTTTGAATTTTGACCTTCAAGCTTCGGGTGAAAGAAGGATGCTTGATGTTCATGAGCTTGAGGAGCTTAGGAGGGATGCCTATGAGAGCTCCCGGGTGTACAAAGAGAGAACAAAGGCTTGGCATGATCAACGAATCATGAAAAGGGAATTCAAAGTTGGTGACAAAGTCCTTTTGTTCAATTGGAGGTTGAGGTTATTTCCGGGCAAGCTCAAATCAAGGTGGAGTGGTCCATTCACCGTGCATCAAGTATCCCCACATAGTGCGGTTGAGATTTGCAATGATGCAAAAGGGTGCTTCAAGGTGAACGGGCAAAGACTCAAGCTATATTATGATGCTGCGCCAATTCAAGAAGCTTACGCTATTGCACTTGAGGATTACTCCCCTCCTAATGATTGAAGATTTATGGTAGTCAAGCTAATGACTTAAAACAAGTGCTTAGCGGGAGGCAACCCGTTTTTCTCACTTATTTCTATTTCTTTTTCTTCTTTTAGTTTTGATTTACTTGGAATAATGGATTATCATATATTATTATGGCATTTGAAATGCTTGTTATGGTGATTTTGTGATTTGGGTATATTTAGGTTTGCTTGGGAGAATTTTGGAGCAAAGGAAGGTGAAGAACAAACGAAAAAAAGAAGCAATTCAGAGCTGACCCGAGGGCCCGGGTCATATGACCCGCCCGGGTCGATGAAGAGATTGTTGCAAAAAACGCAACTGACAAGCGGACCCGCTCGGGTCACTCGACCCGAGTGCTCGGGTGTAATAACCCGCCCGGGTCGGTTGTTTGTTAAAAAAAAAAAACTTGGCTGGTGCCGACCCGAGGCCTCGGGTGAGGTGATCCGCCCGGGTCGGGAGGTCAGTTGCGAAAAAAAAGAAAGGGGGCTGATCGGGTTTTTGTGCCTCACTCTCCTTAATTCTCTTTACTCTTTCTTCATCTTCAACCTCTCAACTCTCCCTAACCCCCTTCAAACCCCAAACCCTAACCCTCTAAATCTCACTCAAATCACTCACTCACCACTCAAAAACTTAAAATCCCTCACAAATCTTCATCCTCGTCAACTTTCCTCCACAAATTTCAACCTTTTCTCCTTCAAAAACCCCATCTCCACCATTTTTCATCATTTTCTCTCTCCTCAAAAATTCCACCACAACTCTCAAGTTCATCATTTTCCACTCAAATCTTTTCACAAATTCTTCCTAAAGCATCATTCCCCCCCCATTTCTCTCATAAAAAACTAAAAAACAAACAAAAAAAATTTTCACTTTTTTCCACCCTCACCACTAAGTTACGGGATTTTAAAATTTTGTGCAACAACTAATTCGAAGCATGGAGAAGAGGAATTCAAAGCGGAGTAGACAAGCGGGGCAAGCTAGCTCAAGCCAACCACCACAAAGGGAAAACGTCTCGGGGCATGATGCCCCCGGTGAGTTTCATGATTTCGAATTCCCTTTTATTGTTTTTGATGGTTTAGAGCATTTCAATAGATTCCAAGCCCTTAAGGCTAAGGAATTCGCCCCTACCCGTTTTGTTGATGAGACCTTGTTGTCTTTATGGGGGATTTGGGGGGATGTAAATAATATAGCTGACGGATTGAATATGAAAAAAGTGTTATTGATGAGAAAAAAAACTTATAAATGCTTAACACTTGAATTCTTAAGCTCCTTGGAAATAACCGGAGAGCAACGGCTTGCGTGCTCAACTGGAGCCGAAGCCGTTCTCAAATTTAGGTTGGGGAATGTTGCTCATTCTATGCGTATTGGTGATTTTGCTGAAATTTTTGAATTAAAAATTGAATCGAGCACCACTCCCGCATCTTCCTTCAACCTTTATGATTGTTGGAGTAAGTTGAGTGACGGAAAGAGTTATGAAGCTAAAAATGCCAATGACTCACTCATACACCAACCAGTTATCCGGTACTTTCGCAAGTTTTTGGGGAACACTATCTTTGGGAGAAAGGATAACTCAAAGGTAAGTCAGTCGGAACTTATGATCATAGGTTCTTACCTATGGAATAAGAAGAAGCTGAACATACCTTTGATGTTCGCCCGCCATCTCCAAAGGGTAGGGACCCCAAAAACTCTCGGTCGTGGGTCGATTGTTGTAGGCGGTTTGATTACCGCCATTGCTGAGCACCTTAGGGTTCGCCCTAGGACCCCCGAGGTTCCAGGATCGACCCTAATAAACCAACAACACCTACAAGATGCGCGTTGGTTTACAGTGACTGGAATACATTCTACTTGGAAGATTGGTAAAATGTCTTCCATTCAACTTCCAAATCGCCGCATCACCGAGATTAAAACTGGAGAAGTCAACTATCTCATCTTGGAAGACGTGGAGGAAGGCGCGGAGATCCGCACCTACCATAGGCGGGATCCCCATGAGCTTGCCTCCTCCTCTTCCCCTCCTCATCCCTAACCCCATCCCACCTATGTTCCCGACTATGCCCCTATTTATGCCCATATAGATAGGCGGTTTGATAGTTTTGAACAAAGACTAACCACCTTCCAACACGAGATGTGAGAGACTTTTACCCCCATCTTGCAATTCTTTCATGATAACAACATGGTCCCTCCCGGCACCCCCTACCCCTGCCTCCCCCAGAGGGGGAGGAGGACCTCGACCCTTGAGTTGGTCTCTTCCCATCCCCCCTCCCCGCTTGTTCTTCCTTTCACACCGAGGATGGTGTTTGGTTTAGCTTGGGGGGGTATTTTCATGATTTGGGTAGTTTTTACTTGATGGGGTAGGCGTTAGGAGACCCTTGTTGCTATTTTGATTGAATTGTTGTTTGTGATTGTGGTTAAGCTTGGTGAATGGGCCAATGCTTGCTAATATGTGGTGTGCCATGATTTCATTTTTCTTATTTGTTTAAACAATTTTCTTCCTTTTTCTTCTCCTTATTTCCTTGTTTTAGCTTTTATTTCTTTTCCTTCTCTTTCCCTTCTTTTTTTCAATCTTTGTTTTTAATTAAAAAAAACAAAACAAACAAAAAAAAAATTAAAAAAGAGCAAAAATAGCAAAAAAATCTGAAAAACAAAGAAAAACAAAAAGAAGTTTTAGTTTTGAATAAAGTTTTGATTTCCTTGCCCAAGGAAGATGCTAGTTGATGATATATGTGGATTCCTTGCTTGGATTTTGAGTATATGTTTAGAGGCTCCTTTTGGAAGAGTGTGAGCTTGGGTTGTGGTGCTTTAGGAGGTGATTAATCTTGATTGCATTAGATTCAACCAAAATGAAACCGATGAATGCTCAATTGAATGTCTAGTCTTGAATCTTGACTAAGTTGCTCATGCTTGAATAAATTTAGCTTCAAATTTGCGGTCCCTAGTGTCCCTAGATATACTCATCATGTCCCTAAACAAAACTCTACAAAAAGCTTAGTTTTACTTCTTTTCGTTTATAATAAGTGGTACAAAAGGCCACAAGTTCTCATGTTTCTCTTTAGTGAGTAGTTACTCCTTATTTGTATAGCAAAAATTCCCATAATAAGGGAAAAAGAAAAAGCCAAAACAGTCAAAAAAGGTGTGAAAAATGAAAAAAAAAAGTGAAGAAAAACGAAAAGCAAAAAGAATAGAAGAATTCCAATACAAGAGGTCAATTTGTGGATGCCTCCCACACTTAGTACTATTTTTCTAAATTTTTGAGTAGAGGGGAGTCTAAGACTTGTTTGTGTGTCTAGGGATAGTGGACTAGTAATTTGAGCTTCTATAACACTTGAAGGGCTCTAAATCTTTTGGATAGCTAGGTGTTCTCTAATGAGCGAGTAAAAGGTCTAATTAGGTATCCTTTTGCAATCTTGATTAGTTGCTTTCTCTACCCATAACCTATGAGTACACTTGGAAATTAGTTGTTTTGAAAGTTGCTCTCCATCCTTGCTTGTGAACCATTTCATTGATAGTTGACTTGGGCATTACTCTTGAACTTGATTGAATAAATTGTTGATGAAAACTAGAGTTGTGGGTTTGAAAACTCTTTGGAAACCCTCGCGAGATCTCACTCGCCCTTTAGAGCGATCTAGGGGTTTAAAGAGCTTGTTGCATGTGCTAAATGCAATCGTGATTCCTACGAAAATGAGTTAGTGTAAATTCTTTATTCTTCCTTCCGTTTTCATTTTCTTTTCTTTCCTCTTTCTTCTTCATTTTGCTTTCAAATAAGTTTTCATTCTCCTACTTGTGTTTTAATCTATTTTGCTTGAGGACAAGCAAAGATCTAGCTTGGGGGAGTTTGATGATTGGTTTATATGCTTGAACTATGCTTAGTTTTTAATAGTTTTTGTGATAGTTTTTAGGCTAATTTAGGCTAAGTTCATTCCTTTTCTTTTATTTTGTGCATTCTTCCTCCCTTGCTCTCTTTCTTTGGGTGTTTGTTTATATTTCAGGACTTGGGAGCACGTTTGGAGGGTCTATGCACAAGCCCGAGGCAAAGTGTTGAAGAAATGGAGCACCAAGGAGCTCGAAAGAAGAGAAGAAGGAGAAGAAGTGGCTGACCCGAGGGCCCGGGTGTGTGGACCCGCCCGGGTCAGTCCAGCCAGGCAACACAGCGGTTTCTTTCAGCAGACCCGCCCGGGTCTGGTGACCCGGGGGCTCGGGTTCACAGACCCGCCCGGGTCGCTTTGATTGGGAAAACTCCATGTTTTTGACCCTCCCAGGTCATGTGACCCGAGGGCTTGGGTCAAGTCACCCGAGAGCTCGGGTCATTTCACCCGCCCGGGTCGGGTCATTTCCCGGAAACGGTTTTGCGAATTTGTTTACCTTAATGCGGGGGCTGTTTTGTAATTTTCTGATTTATTTCTTATGACTATAAAAGAGGAACTCCTCTTATTTTAACTTAAGCAATGATTACTAGAGATTAGAGAGAAATTAAATCTTGTTTTAGCATTCAAACTCTAGAACAAAACCCTAGGAGAGAGAAAGTGAAGGTTTGAAGCTTTTGGATCTCCATTCTTCATTTATGAAAGCTTAAAGTTGGTAATTTTTGTTTATTTTCTTCTTTTCTTCCATTGATCTTGCTTATTTCATGCTTTATTTGTTTATATCTTACTTTATTAGTTGATTATTTGCATTTTTCCTCTTTTCTTCCATGGTTATGGTGATTAAGTTACTTCAAGCTTTGTTTTATGTTATTTCCATAATGTATGAGTAGTTCCTTGCTAGGGGAAGGGATGTAACCTTCATTTACTCTTTGGATCTTAGATCTAAGTTAGGGGGTTAACTTTTGGGGTTGAACTTGTTGATCAAACTTGTTTTACTTGGTTTGTTGGGTGCTTGATCACCACTTAACTTACATATTTGGAATTCCTAGTGAAGGATCGAGAGATGAAGCTAGGAATAAACTAAGTTTGGTTGCTAGATTAGGATTTCCATGAAAATAGGTATTTTCTAGTTTAGGGAAGCTTGATTAATCATGTTGTGCTTGATTTGGCTAGGTTAGTTGCTCATGCCATGAGAATAGGTCATGAGTGACTAATCAAGCTCCTCTAATTAGCTCGAGAGAGTAATTAGAGTTCATATGTTCGTGATTTTCCCTTGTGATCTCCCAATTGTTTCCCCTTGGCTTTGATTTTGGATTCTTGGATTACGTGTTGGTGAATCCCCCTAATCCCCTAGTTTCTTTTATCCTTGTCTTAACTCCTTTGCTTAATTAATTGTTGATTTACTTTACAAATTTCTTAGTTTATTTAGATTTTAGAATTATTGTTAAACTCTCAAAAACCCAAAAATTGATTTAGCTCATTGTAGTTAGCTAATTACTCTTGATTTAACCCTACTTCCTTGTGGATTCGACCCTTTACTTGCCCTATATTGGGTAGTTTAGGTATCTTTGACGTGTTTACAACGATCCCGTCAAATTCACTCAACACCTTGCCCTGGGCTATGATTGTGCCTTCAACCTTCTTTGTATCTCCCCTACTCCCCAACAAATTGTGGTAGAAATCCAGGAAAGCTCCTACTACCTCATCTGAGGTATGGACCTAAGTGCCATCTTCTTTTCTTATGGTGTTTATTCTGTTCTGGATTCTTTTCAATTTTATGCTTTGGTGAAAAACCCTTGTGTTGTCATCACCCTCAGTGAGCCATCTTATCTTTGCCTTTTGACTTAGAAAGCTTGTGTAAGTTTTGTGAGCTGCCTTGTAAGCTAGTCTAGCTTCTGGTTCCTGAGTTCTGATACTTATATCACCAGGTTGTCATGTAATTGCTTTTGAGCATTAAGCAATTTATGATAAGCTTGAGAGTGAGCCACTGAAACATCCCCAAATTGAGTATTATTTAAGTGTTTCAGCTCCTGCTTCAGCTTTTTAAGTTTACTCACAACTTGGAACATCTTACTACCCATAATATTCTGCTGCCATGTCTGCTGAACTATATCCATGAACTGACTATGCTGGCACCACATGTTGAAGAAGCAGAAAGGTTTTTTCCTACTATCATCTTGGTAAGTTTTGATGATTAAAGGGAAGTGGTCATAGTCTCCTTCTGGGAGAATAAGAACCTCTATCATGGGCCAGTCATCAATCAACCTTGCAGTCCCTAAGACTCTATCAAGTTTACAGAATACCCTGTACACCCCTTCTTGCTTGTTATTCCAAGTGAAAAACTGCCCTGAAGATTTAACTTCCATCAGATTGCATCTGTGCATACAACCTTACATATCAACTAGATCCCTGGTTCTAACAGGTTGTCCTAATCTCTCATCTATGTTCATTAAAGCATTGAAATCTCCTAAAATAATCCAGGGATCATTTTGGTTGTTAAAGCCTTCCAAATCATGCCACATTGCTTCTCTGCCTTGTCTATCATTCCTTCCATAAGCAAATGTACAAAAAAACTTTTTACCACCATTTACTACTTCTACTTCAGTGTGAATGAGCTGACTTGAACTATATAACACATTGACATTCATGGCAGTTGGATGACATCCAAGGATGATTCTGCCATTTTCATGCCATGCATTGTTTGTAGTAATACACCACCCTGGACAAACAGTAAGGTAAAACTCCCCTAGGGCAGGAGCTTTCATCTTAGTCTCTAGAAGACTAAACAACCTTATTTTATGAGAAATAATAAAATTCCTCACCTCATATTGCTTCTTCTTGCTGTTTAGTCCTCGCACATTCCATGAGAGAATATTATCCATCCATGGTAGGAGGCTCCCCCTCCTCACCATGAACCTCAATGCCCTGCATCTCATGTGTGTGTTCCTTCCTCTCTTCTGTATCCTCTTCCTCTTGCAGCACAGAAAAAGCATTTTCTACTATCACTGGCTCTTTTGTATGTTGTTGCACAATTGTAGGCCTAATGACCTTCTGGAACCCCTCTGCATCTTTTTGCATCACCCTCTTAGGTACCCATTTCTTCTGCATAGCTACTAATTGCTTCTTTTTACATTCATTAACAGAGTGTCCAATGTTGTGACATTTAGAGCACTGCAAAGGCTTCCACTCATACACCACAATTTGTGTCATATGTGCCCCTTTTTCATTTTCAAACTCAATCCAATCAGGGAAGTCTTAATTCATAGTGGCTTCTACCATAACTCTTGCATATTGCAACCTATCCTTATTAATGGTAGCTTGATCCAATATAACAGGTTTCCTAATGCCAGCCACCAATTTGAACAGACATTTCTCCCCCCAGTATTTCAAGTCAAGTGAAGGTAATTGAATCCATATAGGAACAGTTTTCAATTCCTCTTTCTTGAAATCCATGCAGGGTGCCATTGTTTCACAATCAAAGGCTTACTATCAACGAATTGGAACCCATCATTCAACACTTTATCCCTATCATCCACATTATTACATCTAACTAAGAAAATACCCTTATTTACTGCCACAACCTTATCAACACCATATTTTTTCCAAATTCTACGCAAGAAACCATCCATCACAGGGAAAGGGGGGTTGGCACCCACTACATAGCATATTACAGATGATTCCTAATATTTAATTTCATCTTGTACATCTTCTAATTCAATTTTAATTGCAGGTTTAGTGACTGAAATTGGATTTGAAGCTTCCTCAAATTCAGCTTGCAATTGACGAGATTTGTTACCTGTTTCGATTGCATCCAGACTACTATGTGTCTTCTTCATGATAGTTAACCATTACGACAATTGAGCCTTCTCTTTTTGTTGATTCTGCAACTGTTCCAGTGAAGATCTTGGAGTAATGGGTTCGTCGAATTTGGGGGTTTGAATCTACAGCACCTCGACGCCATGAAGTTCTGCTACCGACTTGACTTTCTGGCCAGTAATAGGACTCGTCGGCTCTTCCTTCTTCTCTTTAGAGTTACTCTTTGTCTGGGCTTTCTTCACTTTTGCCTTGGCTCTTCCTGCCATGGCGACGGCGTAGGTTAAGCAAGAGTTGCTTAACGTGCGCCGAGAGAAGAGACTAGCCGAGAGAAAATCTGATTACTGGTCATGTGGTGGTTCATTTGGTATGCTAGAAATAACATTATATTTCGTCAAGAGTCTTGTTCCCCTACTAAACTTGGGGAAATGATAAAAGGTTATATTAATGTTGTTAAAAGTGACTCTCTTTTTTTTAAGTAATGTTGGTCCTTCTAGCGAAATCAAAGGGAAAAAGATTGTAGGCTTTCTGCTGTTTGGACTCCTCCTCCGGAAGCTTTTGGTAAGATGAACTTTGATGGTTGAAAATTAAGTAATGGTCAAACTTCCTATGGTTTTGTCATTAGAAATAGTAAAGGGGAGATTCTTCTTTGTGGAGCAAATGCGGTGGACCTGTCCAATTCTATTATAGTTGTGGAAGATTGGGGTCTAAGGGAAGTGATCAGAGGAGCCCTGTCTCTTGGTATTAAAAACATTTGGGTTGAAGGTGAATTTTTTTTATAAGGGAAATGAACTTAGAATTGGCCACCTAAACACTAATCAGGAGGCCAACCTAAAACATCCTTTCGGATGATAAGGGAAAAATCAATACAATAAGGACGAAGCCAATACAACAAAGAAGGATAATTATGACCCTTATGAGCCATAAAGTCCGCATCGTTGTTAGCTTCCCTGAAGCAGTGCGAGATACTCCACTCTTTAAGCCTAGCCAAGTGGACACCTACATCAAAAACAATATTGTTAATCTCCCACGACACCTTCCAAAAATGTTTGACTGCATTAATAACAGCCAGATTGTCGCCTTCAATAATAAGCTTAGTAATATCTAGAGAGGTTGCCCCCCTCAACCCCTCTATGAGGCCCAAGCTTTCGCTTGAAGAATAGAGGGGGAGGCACCCAAACTCTTGGCACCCACTAGCAGCACATTACCAAGATTATCTCGGATCACAAAACCAAACGAAGAGTTACCATTGTCTAACTTTGAACCATCAAAGTTTAACTTGCAAAAGCCTTTATGTGGAGAAGACCAAATAATATTTTGACCCGATTTGAGCATAGAGCTAGCACGGGAAGGGTGCGTACTAGAAGCATAGACCAGGAAGCTTATCACCACCCGTGCATAGACCAATTTTTAGCAAAGTTGAAAATCAGAGCACTTACTTTTATGAAGGAAAACACCTCATCATTTAAAATAAGCTTGTTTCTTGCAAACCAAATAAACCACCAAATAAGAGAAAAGGAATTAAGATGATCTATTGGCGAAGAATTATAATAAAGATCCAAAGCTTGTCTAAAGGAGGAAGCTTCCCCAAATTCATAAGCAGGCAACAGGGGCCAACCAAAAGAATTGCTAAGAGTATGCATAACATCCATCGTAAACGGACATAAGAAGAAAAGATGAACAACCGATTTCGAATGGAAGTTGCAAAAAACACATTCTTTAGGAAGAAAAATATGACTTTTTTATAGACGGACCTTCGAAGGGAGACCATCATTACAAGCCTTCCATAAATTTTTTTTTTTTATCTTCGGCGGAACATTCATCTTCCAAATCCACTTAAACTCAACTACCTCCTCTGGGAAATAAAGATCTCCCTAGGCTAACCTAGCACTAGACTTATCTGAATATTCTCCATTCGTAGAAAGCCCCCAGACCAGTGTATCCAAAGAAGCATCCGAAGGAATAAAAAGATCACAAATCTTATCCACTACATAGATGGGCAGAACTATCCCAGCTCCAAGAAACCGAAATAAAATCTGCCACTTTACTATTATCATCTATTCTAATAGGGAGGGCCAAGCTTTGTAAAGGGTATTGGAAAATCCAATTATCCAGCCAAAAATTAATACTCCCTCCGTCCCAAAATACTTTTGACACTTATCAAGGCAAATAGTTTTAGATGATAAGTTGTTGTTTGGTTATCAATTATTATTTTATTAAAAAGTAGATGTGATAGGAGTTAGTAGTTAGTAAAAGTAGTATTATTTTATTTTAAGGAGAGAGAATGTGGGCCATGATTAGAGTTGGTATGTAATAGGAGTGGTATTATTTTATTTGGAGGAGAGAGTGTGTGGGCCAATGTTTAAAAGGTTGAAGGATTAAAATAATAGTGGGTCATATCCAAAAATAGAAGTGTAAAGAGTATTCTGGGACAGATGAAAAAGGAAAGTGTAAAGAGTATTCTGGGACAGAGGGAGTATTACTACCATTTCCTATATGCCATCGAAGCCCTTTAATAAAGACAGGGTGAAGTTTCATGAGATTCTTCCATTGCCACGAGGCAACGTTAGACACCTTATGAGTCATAATATGTTTATTTTTACAATATTTTTTTCGAACAAGATCAACCCATAAACTAGGGTGATTCTTGACCAATTTCCAAAGCAGCTTCATTTGCAAAGCCACATTATGCGGTTCAGCTTTACAGAACCCCAAACCACCTCTGGGCTTAGGCTTACTGACTCGATCCCAGCCAATAAGGTTACCACCCTTACTATCAATATTTTTATTCCAAAAAAAATTCCTGTATGTTTTATCCAAATTTGATAAAATACAACTAGGCAATTTAAAGCTTTGCATCTAAAAATTTGCCTTCATAGCAAGGTTAGCTTGGATGAGTACAGAGCGACCTGCCTGAGAAAGGGAATTAGCTTTCCACTTTGGCAGTTGATTTATTGTATTAGATAAAACTTTACCAAAAGTTTCCTTAGTAACACGTGAATCAATAATAGGGCATCCCAAATAATCTCCCAAAGAAGAAGATTCTGACATACCAAGAATACGGTAAAAATTACCCTTAATATTATCCGGGACATTATCCGAGACTTGAAAGGCAGATTTATGACAACTAACAAGTTGGCCCGACATAGCACAATATTTGTCTAGAATTTCTTTAACTCGCTGACAGCTTAAATCAGAAGCTTTGACAAACATCATTGTATCATCAGCAAAAGTAAGAAAGGGAATTTTGACACCAGACTTACCAACAGAGATCCTTACCAGCTTTTCTTTTTCTACGCTAGTAGCACTTAGCTCCCTAGCTAGTAGCTCCGTATAAAGAATAAACAGATACGGCGATAAAGGGTCACCTTGCCTAATCCCACGGGAAGGAAAAAATCTTTCACCAGGGATACCATTCACTAAGACCGAAAAAGAAACTGAAGAACTACAGCTGTAAATCCAATCACACCATTTTTGGTAAAAACCCAGTTTCTGAAGAGTAACATAAATGTATTTTCATTCTAGTCCGTCATAAACTTTCTCCATATCCAACTTGATAGCAATCCATCCTTCCATACCATATTTTTTTCGAAAAGAATGAAAAACTTCATGAGCCAGAAGAACATTGTCTTGAATAAGACGATCTGGAATAAACGAACCTTGTAAAGGATGAATAACTTTCCCTAGATGTAGATACATAATTGTGTCTCCCCATTTAGTACCCTATGATGACCAATACCCTGCTCCAATTGGTCCGGATCAAGGAAAGAATAAAGAACGACTCTAAAATAAGTTTTAATCCCAAACCATTTTCTAACTCATTTTATTAACTCATTTTCGAAAACCTTTTTTTACTAAGCCCACTTCCTAAAATGTTTTAAAATAACTTTTTAAAAGCCCATCTTTGAAAACCTTATAAAAATAGTTTTATGAAAGCCCATTTGATAAAACCCATTTTCTAAGCCTAAATTAATTAATAGAATTAATTACTTTTATTAATTAATTTTATTAATTAGTTTTATTAATAAACATATCTTTTAAAAAAAATAATCTTTTCCTAAAGTGTTTTTAAATATCTCTTACTAACTATTTTCTAAAATCTTTTTTAATAAAAATCTTTTTTAAAACCTATTATCTTTTAAAAACCTATTGCATCTCAACTACCTAAACTTACACTATATAATCCCCTTCATCAAACCTCACACGGGCAGAGGCGGGGCTTGGCAGGCGCAATCGGCGCGACGGCACAGGGCCCCAAGGCGTCGGGGGACCTCCGATTATTACGATAATTATATACAACTTTTTGCATATTTAAATCATGTGGTCACTCATGTCGTAGTGGTTTTTTTAGAATGCAACATAACATTGTAAAACTGTCATTGATCACAGGTTCCAATAACAAGAGGTTATCTTTTTCACTCCTTCAAGGATTTTTTTGGTACCACCATTAATGCATAGATTAAAGGGTTTTGCTCTCTCTATCATAACCCACTGAACTAAAATTACAATTCCCACAACCCTGTCATAAATATTTGAATTAATTGGGAAAATATTTTTGTTGTCAAGCATTAATACAGTATAGTGTTCGTTTGTCATTGATTGTCGATTTGATTAATTTGTGTTTTTTACATTTTTCCAGATTTGGGTGGTGTTTTTCCTTTTCTTGTCTCAAATTTTCATTTTCGTCAATGGTGAATTGTTTTGATATTAAAAAAGTAAAAGTGTTTTTCCCTTTTCCTATCACAAAAAAAAATAAAAATGAAAATGATGAAAGTTAGGATGTAACTTTAGTTTCATACTCTCAAAGTTCATATTAGGCAGTCTTCTCTTCAAATGAAGTATTTCCATTTATTGACTGAGAGTGATTGAAGACTTGACGAGCATATTTCAGATGTTGCTAACAATTTGTATACTGAAGCTTTGCTTTAATTTAGTGTTAGCATGTTATATTTGCACCATACACTTATCTTCCTTTTTTTAACTTCTCATTATTTGTAATATAAACTGATCCAGAGTTATGATAGCGGTTTCTTGATAATGGTTTTTTTTTCCAGATTTTGTGGCTTACAATATTTTTATTATTCATTACCTTGGTATTCAACTACATAGGTTGATCTTTAAATCATGCATTTATCTCTTACTTCTACATTTTATGGAAGTTAAGCTTGATTGAGGGCCCACTTTTATCCTAATCGCGCAGGGCCTCGCTAACATTTGCACCGCCCCTGCACACGGGACTTCCCAATTTCCCATAATCACTCGACAACCTTTAATTCCCTCGACACAAATCACCACACCTCCATCCTCCATATAATTCTCGACACAAACTAACAACAATACTACAACAACAATCCACCGCCATAATACATACTCCCTCTGCTTTTTTTTATTTGCTACATTTGTTTCCTTGGGAATGAAGCCACTACTTTGACCGATTATTTTGATTATTTTATAAGTAAAAATATAGTCATGTATAATCTTGTTAGATTCGTCTCGACGTGTAGATTCATAATATCAAATTTTTATAATTTTTACTTAAGCGAAATAAGAGATATTAAGAGTTAAATAATGCTTTGAAAACCGTGCAAGTCAAATGTAGCAAATAAAAAAAAGCAGAGGGAGTAACCCACCTGATTATTCATCATCATCATTATCTCCACACGCCACATCATCAAATCCCTTACTAATTCCCCCCCATATAAATCTACTACTGCCACAATTCATTAATTCTCACGCCCATACAAACCATACTACCAATATTCACCGCCCAGTATCAAATTTCTCTACAACTTATAATACCGAGTTTATTTGGTTTGACGCAATACAAAACGGAAATCTTTTTTCTAAAAAACTCGAAAACAATAAAATTTTCCAAGATCTGTACAAATCAACGACCCCGAACGTGGTATAATTTATTAATTTATGAGGGTCAACTAAATTAACTAACTTTATTTTATTTCTTTATTATTTTTATTATTTTCTTGAAGTTACCAACATTCTATTCATGATGTAGGTTATTAATATAGTCATGCGACTGTAAGTATTGTACATATTATGCTAACTTCCTGCATTATTTTATTTTGTTATTTTTATTTCTTTTCATGGACATTATTATTTTTATGCCTGATTGCAATATTTATCACTTTGTATTTATTGCTAAACAAGACCTAAAGAATTGTTCTAATTAATTCAGATAAATTGGACAACCTACTAGGAACCTTGTAATTCGATTGTTAAATAACATGCCACTAAAAAATAGTCTTTTATGTTTTTCTTGAACCAACTTAGACTAAATGTTTTTAGGGTGTATTAAAACGTTATATGATTATTCTTTTGCATAAAATCTGTAATGAATCGATGTTTAGTAGAGGCCAACAATGGAAAATATGGTTCCTGACTGTATTGTACCCTCACCCCCAAACTCAACTTTTGGTTGCTGACCATATATGGAGTCTAGACGGGGAAATCTACATTGGATAAAGTCACACAATTTATCCCTATGGTTTTCCATATCCAATTAGGTTTATGATTCTTCGTTTAAAGAATTGTTGGCGATTTCAAAATGAATTTCAAATAAAACCTTAACAATGGAGTAGTCAAATAAACGCTCTCACACTGTGTGTAGGCATTAAAGGAATTAAAAATCCACTGTGTGTAGGCATTAAAGGCCAAGTCATCTCCTCTGGTAACGGTTTCAGTTGACGATTCATGTTAGCCGACCCCAATTCACTTTGGGAATAAGGCTTAGTTGTTGTTGTTGTTGTTGTTTTGTGTAGGCATTAAAGGAATTAAAAATCCACGCCTACAATTTGGCGACTTCACTGGGAAGGATTTAAAAAAAATATTTTTTTAAACGAGTGGGTGAAACTTGAAAAATACGATTCATTCTTATTTTATGTCTTTGACTAATATATTGTTTTGCATATGCATGGCTATTGTTCAGCCACCATGAGGACAATCAACCTTGCCTCATTAGCACATATTCAATGTGTGAGGTCACTCTCGGGGCGTTTGCTCTTTGTCCTTCCAAAAAGCTTCCTGAGCGATAGTGTTGGATCTTAGTCATAAGCAAACCTACCCAACCATGGCATTGTTCTCTTGTTCCTGACTTGAGAACTGGAGTACGCCTTACACGTGGCCACCTCTTTAAGTAGGGGTACGAAGCGTGTGATCAATCTGTAACACCCCAGCCAACCCGAACCCTTTTTCATTTAATAAAACTCGAGATGAGGGAAAATGCACGAGGGTTCGACTCAACGGGCGTGCTACCGCCGCACTTATCTCCTTGGAAATAAATGCAAGGCTAGATTAAAGCATACTAAATTCAAATAAATCCTTACAACCAAGTATAATGTTCATTAAATATTATTAATTACTTAAGCGTTTCAGAGTTCCAGCGGAAGCTAAATCATAAACTAAGTGGGTGACAACTCTAAATGATCTCCCTTTGTTCCCCCGTCGATCACCCACCTGCACAAATACATTGAAAAGAAACAAGAGAGACGAGCTCCCAAAAATCAGAAAAACTGAGTAATTCCAACTCCATCCCGTAAAATACTTAAGTTGAAAATACTTTGTAAAATATTAGGTTAATAGGGTTGAGAAACCTAGCACACATACACACATGTATATATATACAATGAATAATCACATATTTAATTCAATAAATCCAGTTATTTAAGGAGAGGAAAGAGAACGCCAGTAAGCCGGGGTCAATCCCCTGTAACCACTTACTTCAACATTGTAGGCCGGGATCAATCCCCTGTAACCACCTACGGATAACATAATGGCCATAATAACAGAGTCCCTAGTGTGCACACCCCTTCTACTCGGATCACAACAAGATAGAAGGAAGACAAGTAACAGAAAATTAGCATAGTAACCAGAGAACCTGTAGGTGGCCGCTGAACCTCCATACAGGGCAACCTGTTCATCATTTCCCTCCGATATTTCACTTTACGTGATTAACATCTTTTAATTCAAGTCATCACATAAATCACGTACACAATTACGTCATCGTTGTTCAATCCAGTGTGAATATATTTCATCCATCATAATCTCAATCCATTCATAGCGGTTTCAATAACTCATTTCATAAACACAACCATCACTTGAGTTCATTTATCACTTCAGATTCATAATCATTTCATTATCACAAGTTCTTACTAACTCCAACTTTCATAAGATTTCAATAATAATAATAACGGTAATAATGATAACAACAACAACAACAACAATAATAATAATAATAATAATAATAATAATAATAACATTACTAAATGACATTAAGCGGTTTTAATAACGTTATAATAAACATATTTGTCATATCGTATATCGTCCATAGTCCTGATTCATAATCGAAATCGATAGTCGTCGTCCATTTTGTCATTCGTATTCATAATCCGCAATAAGTCGATAATCCATAATTATAGTCCATACTTATATATTTTATAAGCACATAATAATCACATAATCAATTCATTTTACACTAACGGTATCTATGTTTAGATGGACATCGGAGATTACCTCGTGACGCGTGCCCAAAAGTTAAGTTCACGAACGGATTAACACTCTTGATATTCCTCGTCTACGCAATCGGAGTCTACAATAGACATTAACGATAACTAAGTTAGTTACCTAAATAACCCCTTTTTATATAAAATAAACAATTTAAATAATTCAAATAACTTAAAGAATTCTTAATGATTTTAAGAGAGTTTATACATCAAAGTTTATGGTTTTCAAATTATTTATGAAATCATTTTAAGTACTCAATTATTACTTCAACTTGGTTTTCATTAAATTAAACAACTATATAGAAAACTAACTTTATTATACTTCTTATTTTGTTTTAGAAAATAAAGAAATACTTTTAAGTTATAAAAGACTAAGTTAATTAATCTAAAATATACCAACTTAATAAAGTAAGTCAATTTAGGAAAGTCAATCATTTTGTTTTAAAAAAAATAAACTAATAAAACTAAATAAAGGGGAAGGGGGTACTAAATACTGATTCTTTGAATCAGTTGACATACACCAAGAGAAAAAAAAACGAAGGAAGGAAGGAACAGGGGAAGGGACTGTAACACCAGCAAAATCCATACACGTCTAAACTACGTTGCATCGACTTTAGGAGTGTTACCGCCGCGGTGAAACGCAAGGCTTATTGAATTTAAAACACTAACTTACTCTTTATTATGAAAACTAAATTGCAGCGGAAATAATATGATAACTTAACTACAGCTCGGGAATCACTATTGACCCCTTTTATTTAAAACCATTAACTATGTAAATCATAAACAATCTCTAGGATGTTCAACCAAAATAATTTAAAAGTTTATAATCAAAAGTATCCCCCATATGCCCGAACTCATGCAGCATCACCAGCATACCTAATCTGCTCCCCATTGAAATATCAATGGTTCATCACAGGTCAACAAACAACATAAATAACAAACAATCAGCTATGTTCAGTACGTACAAAATCAGTTACATAATACACTAAACATAATCAGAATAATAATAACAATTCCTAAACATGATTCTACAAAAACATTGAATTCTGTTTTTACAATTTATTTGGCATCGAACGGACACCGTCATCTTTCTAGAATTATACGGGCTACTTAATCCTTAATAGACAACTTGGTCTATTAGATGAAATGTAAATACGGTTTCGTTCCGTTCCACATCCATCACCTTAGTATGCATACCCCCATGATCGTACGGAACCTTCCGCCTACTTGAGTTATCAAAATTTATAAGGACACTACTGTCGTCACAGTAGGCCTGCGTAGGAGTGTAGAACAAGTCCCACACTCCCCCCATTGTTCATCACTTGTAGGGAGTCCAACTACAAGTTTATTGCCAAAATCCTTTCTTAGTATTGTCCATTCATACCACATTAAACATATAATCATTTAATGTTATTTCTTAGATACAACACTCAAATCTTTACCTCTTGTAACATCCTTGTTACACCATAGATCACATAATACAAATCCAAAACTTTCATGCTTATGATACGATAGAATTACGCATAACAATGCTACATACCGCAATCATGCTACCAAACAATCTCAACAATCACAATCATACAATCGTTCCCTATCATGATTCTAGGTTCCAATAGAATAATCCGCAACCTATCATGATACTAGTAATTGCAACTGAACTAGTACGCGTACGTACCTTGTAACGGAGAATCTTCGCTGACTACTTAAAACGTTCCACTTATGAAATTGGGACCTAATCGAATAATAAAAGTATTTCAGTGCTAAGTCCTTGATATTATTATAATAAAAATCAGCTTAGCTAACTATGTAGAATATGATGTTTTGAACATTAAAATTAACGTTCTTGTGTTCAAACTTTCTTTTCATAAACTTTATTGAAACTAATATATTTAGGACTTAATAATATGTTTGCAAAATCTGGTTTTTTTCTAACTTATATATTACTTGGTTTATAATACTAAAACTTACACAAATATACATAAGTGTAATTAAATCAGAATTAAGAATTAAAAACATCCTAAGAACTAATAGTATAATCACGAATCTGATTTTCTTTAACTTTTACTACGCAATTTACAAAACTAACTTAAACCATTATATACACAAGTATAATAAAAATCAGATTTGATAAATAGGATTATCATAAGAACTAAACATAATTCTAAATTTGATTTCTTTTACTTATTTTATACTTTACTTTCAATACAACGTAATCCAAGATATATATATATATATATATATATATAATGATAATAAAGTCAGAATTTGCAATTAAATTAAGTAGGAAAGGAAAAGATTTTTTTTTTTATATAATATACCGGACTTTTTACTCCGGCGACGACCACCACGTCGTGTGACCAAAACTCCGGCAACAACCACCGCTTCGCACACGACCACGACACAATCCACACAACCAAGCAAAGCTCGACCCACACTCGCGCGAACCTCCACGAGCACTTGAACCACCACGATCGGACCACCAGACGTGAACGAAACCGCAACCTCACGCACGACCTCCGGCAACACCGTGCTGCACTCGCGTCCCTGCCGACGAGCTACCGTGCCCGACGAAGCAGTAGGGCCGACGAGCAACAGAGGAGGACTGATGAGGGAAGAAGAACGTGGGAGGAGAAGGAAGGATGGAGCGCAGGAGAGAAGAAGAAAGGAGGAGAGAGAAAAAGAACTTTGAGGAGTAAAAAACGGCTGAGTAAAAAAAATAGGGTTCTTTTAATATATTTTTTTCCTCTTCCTTTTCTTATTTATAATATGAGAAACCTTGGTTTATTAGGATTTGTTTCCAAATCGAATTCTGATTTATTATTTAACAAAAACCGAATTAAAATATAACTAGGAATGAAAGTAGGTTGTATATTTAAATTATAACTGTAGGCTTACCCAAAATATATTATAAAATACTTTCACTTTCACTTTATATTTTCTTATTTATAGCAAAATAACTCCCAGAAATACGGAGTATTACAGGCTTCCCCCCTTAAAGGAAGTTTCGTCCCGAAACTTTGAGGTAGCCAATCTTAACGACGATCTTTTGCACTTCTAAGTCCCAATATTTCACAAGCGTTTTCTAGTTTTCTCAAGTCACATAAGCAATAATACACATAAATAACAGACTTAAGCAAATTTTAGGGGAAGCGCGAAATTCTATCGCATTTTTCCCCCCTTAAAAGAAAAGTTACGTCCCCGTAACTCGCCTACCTCTTGAAAAAGCTCAGGGTATTTCATGCACTCGAATGACATGTTTAAAACTTTGCATACAATTGGTTCTCCCTAAGTGTGTGTAAAATAAGCCTCAAATGTCCCTCGATGTTCTTCCTTGCTCCTTGAATAGATCAATATATCGTCTATTAACACGACTACGAATTTATCGAGGTAGGGTCGAAAAATCTTATTCCCAGAATGACGTTTAGGTTCGATAAATTAAACTCTATTAGATCGGAAGGAAAGAAGCCCTCCCTTATTTTCAGTGAGACATTAAGGAACTTCTTATAGTAATTAACAGTATCCCCAGACGGAAAAACTATGGGCATAGAAATTGACTCGGACTCAACCAATGCTAGAGTTCCAATAGTTGTATGGGCAACAAAAAAAACAAAGATGCTCCAGAATCGAACAAGACTTTAACAGGAATTGAGTTTGTAGAGAAAGTACCCGTGACAACATCTCTACGAGCTTCCTCTTCGCTAGCCGTCATCATATACAGTTTCCCTGTGCCCCTATTATCATTATTGTTGGTCACATGGTTCCCATTTGGTTCCTGATTATTTGCATTGGTTGGTGGTTTGGAGTAATTAGAGTTCCCTGACCCATTGTATGCATTTCCACCATTCCCATTCCCATTCCCATTCATAGGCTTGTCTCCATAGTTCCTTTTTTCTTGACTATTGGGGTTAACCTTATTCTTCGAATATCACTCGTATGCTCTATGCCCCAGTTTCCCACATTCACGACACTCCACTTTGTTATCCTCGCAATCTCTCCCAGGATGGTTGTTTGGGCACTTCTTACACCTATACACACGTTCAGGTCTGCGGTTATTGGTGTTATTGTTGCTGTTATTGTTATCGTTGTTGGGTCCCTTATTGAAGTTTCTTTGGGAGGTTTGATTGTTCTGGTTCCCATGGTGTTTCTTTTCAAATCTCTGAACCTCAGGATTTGGATTCTCCTTTCGCTTTTCACCTTGTTTACCCCCTTCCTCTCGTTTCCTTATGGCATATAGGTGGGCAGCTTTGCCAAAGACATGGTCCAACGAGGTGAAAGTATCTCCCCCCAGTCTCCCTTGTAGGTCAAGGGTGAGCCCTAATTCAAAACGTGAGGCCTTAGCTTCCTCAGTAGGGGCAATTTCAGGAGTAAATCTCATCAACTCAATGAATTTGCGGTAATACTCCTCAACAGACAGGTTCCCTTGTTCTAGCATCATAAACTCTTGGGCTTTCTGCTTTTTGAGGTATGGTGGGTAATACTTATCCCTCAGGGCTTTCTTGAAGGTTTCCCACCCAAAGTCAGGTTGTTTGAGGAGGTTATCCTTAGCTTGGGTCCACCAAAAATGGGCATCCCCCTGTAGGTAATAGCTTGCTAAGGGCACAGTCTTGTCATCTGGACAGGAGAGGGTAAAGAAAAGCTTATCAAACTCCCCAACCCAGTTTTCCAATTCTTCGGGTCCCTCTTTCCCCTTCAGTACTGGTGGGTTCCTACGGGCAACCTTTTCAGACAAATCCCCATCCCGGTTATGTCCTTGGGCTAGGTTAGCTGTGATCTGCACTAGATCACGAATCGATTGCTCGACATTCAGAGAGGTATCAGGCGTGCCGCCTTGACGAACCATTCTGCACTGAAAAATGACACAACACCTGTTTCAGCGATATGCACATAGTCGTTTATTTATTTAACTACTACACATTGGCACGTTTATATAACACATTTTTTTTTATTGCGAACAATCATTGAGTCTCTATCGACTTGCAATATAAACATCTCAAATAAGACGTTACATCAAATAAAGGAATAAAACTGTTGTATTATTATTGAAAAGGGTAAAAGTTATTGTTTCCAAGGAAAACATAATATGAATAAATAGAGTAAACGAATACTAATTTGCTACTTGGCATGCAAACCTTATTAAAACTGAAATAAACGAATAAAATAATATTCTAATCCTAATTATACTTTCAAAAGAAACTAGGGACTACAATGGTGAGCTTCGTCAACTCGGTTAGGATTTTCTATTCCTTCTTCCATGTCGGCTTCGTCATCCTCTATAGGTTCATCTTCATCCAGGGGTTCTTCCTCTTTTTCTATGGGCTCTTCTTCTTCTCCTATGGGGTCATTTTCCTCAATCGGGTCTCCTTCAGCAGCATTAGGATCTTCCTCTTCCTCATTTTCTATGTCAAGTATAGGTGCAACATGATCTTCCTCAATCACTGCGATGAATGTCCTATTATTCCCCTCATCATCGGAAATGTAGGTAACAGTCCTAAGGTTTGACGGTATGTGGTAGTCCTCGGGTATGAACTCATCCTCAAAAGTTTGGTACCTAGCTCTTTTTGCAGCTCTAAATGACGTTTGCGACTCAGATTTAACTCTGGGATTCTCAGAATTCACATTAGTTCCCGAGCTTTCCCCCACATGATAGGTTCCTCTAACTAAAGGTGATGAGGTAGAGGGCTCCCAACTTCTTTTCTCACGAATTCTCCATTCATTTTCACAGTATTTAAGATCAGTAATGAAATGTCCTACAGTAGGAAGGTATTGGTTCCAATAAGTGTGTTTGACTCTGTTAAAACCTCCATTTTCTGACCATATATCCCCATATCTACGGTGTACGAAAAGGTAAGGTTCCTCCCTAGGGACGTACTGCAGCATAAAGTATATTTTCTCCATTTCAGTCCTTAGTCTAGTATCTCCACGTAAGGTTCTATATTCCATAACAGCTTTAATCTTATAGGCCCAGATGTCCCAATCTTCCGTTATTCGGTATTTCATCAGTTATTCCTAAGGACCTAGGTCGTAAACTATCCGCAAATTAAAAGAATAAAATAGTCTAAGTTCTAGAGAAGTAAAGGTTTTTAAGTATACATTATATATATATAAGAGGTAAAACGATTATTTTCAATTTTAGAACTCCTTAAAGAGTTCAAAATATTTACTACAATTAGATGATTCTTTCCTAAAATATTCGAAATAATGTTTTAGTTCAATACCTTTTTGAAACATCTTTAAAATATTATATTAACTCGAAATTTTAGGAAATAAAATATTTCACTATCGAATTTAGTGCTTCTAACCACTATCTACGTACCTATCCTTGTACATTCTCCTACTCTATTCACATTTCGAAGATTTCAAAGAATCTTTCACCAATCCAATCAAGTAAACCACACCATAATTCATATAATCAGACATCTGATTCATTCTACAGTATTTGCATGCTTTCTATAAACATATCAGACAAGTAAAGGCAAGAAAGGCAGAACAAATAAAATCATTCCTATGATTTAATGCACGCAAAAGTAATCTATATGCTCTTATCCCATACTACCCATTTTAAAAATCTGTTAAAACATCTTTAAAAATAGGAACTTTTGGCTCTGATACCATTTGTAACACCCGACCCATCCGGGGTCGAGTATATTGTCACCAATGCGCATCCAGGGCCAACAACTGTCCTCAATAACCAACACAAGTTCTTTGGCGCATTTTGTCCTCACTCATGCGCACCCCGAGAAACTTCCCAGGAGGTCACCCATCCCTGGACTACTCCCAGCCAAGCACGCTTAATTATGGAGTAACTAAGGAAATAAGCTCCCTAAAAGAAAGATGCATCTTGTTGGAATGAGTAGCATGCTAAATCCCTTAAAGCAATCATGAGGGGTATTACATACACCCCCACTTGAGAACAGCAATGCCCTCGTTGCGCCTGAGGACTCCACATATTCAGCCACAACGACCTGTGGGTCACCCCAGCCTGGAAACTGATCGCCGGAGACTTCAGATATTCGGTCTAACGACCTCTGGGTCGCTCCTTATGACAATGCAGCCCCAGAATCCTCCCCCACTAGGCGCCTGAGGACTCCTAATATTCGGCCTAACAGCCTTAGGGTCACCCCAACACGCGGTCGCAGGGTTGCTCTGATACCAGTTTTGTAACACCACCAAAATCCATACACGTCTAAACTACGTTGCATCGACTTTAGGAGTGTTACCGCCGCGGTGAAACGCAAGGCTTATTGAATTTAAAACACTAACTTACTCTTTATTATGAAAACTAAATTGCAGCGGAAATAATATGATAACTTAACTACAACTCGGGAATCACTATTGACCCCTTTTATTTAAAACCATTAACTATGTAAATCATAAACAATCTCTAGGATGTTCAACCAAAACAATTTAAAAGTTTATAATCAAAAGTATCCCCCGTATGCCCGAACTCATGCAGCATCACCAGCATACCTAATCTGCTCCCCATTGAAATATCAATGGTTCATCACAGGTCAACAAACAACATAAATAACAAACAATCAGCTATGCTGAGTACGTACAAAATCAGTTACATAATACACTAAACATAATCAGAATAATAATAACAATTCCTAAACATGATTCTACAAAAACATTGAATTCCGTTTTTACAATTTATTTGGCATCGAACGGGCACCGTCATCTTTCTAGAATCATACAGGCTACTTAATCCTTAATAGACAACTTGGTCTATTAGATGAAATGTAAATACGGTTTCGTTCCGTTCCACATCCATCACCTTAGTATGCATACCCCCATGATCGTACGGAACCTTCCGCCTACTTGAGTTATCAAAATTTATAAGGACACTACTGTCGTCACAGTAGGCCTGTGTAGGAGTGTAGAACAAGTCCCACACTCCCCCCATTGTTCATCACTTGTAGGGAGTCCAACTACAAGTTTATTGCCAAAATCCTTTCTTAGTATTGTCCATTCATACCACATTAAACATATAATCATTTATTGTTATTTCTTAGATACAACACTCAAAGCTTTACCTCTTGTAACATCCTTGTTACACCATAGATCACATAATACAAATCCAAAACTTTCATGCTTATGATACGATAGAATTACGCATAACAATGCTACATACCGCAATCATGCTACCAAACAATCTCAACAATCACAATCATACAATCGTTCCCTATCATGATTCTAGGTTCCAATAGAATAATCCGCAACCTATCATGATACTAGTAATTGCAACTGAACTAGTACGCGTACGTACCTTGTAACGGAGAATCTTCGCTGACTACTTAAAACGTTCCACTTATGAAATTGGGACCTAATCGAATAATAAAAGTATTTCAGTGCTAAGTCCTTGATATTATTATAATAAAAATCAGCTTAGCTAACTATGTAGAATATGATGTTTTGAACATTAAAATTAACGTTCTTGTGTTCAAACTTTCTTTTCATAAACTTTATTGAAACTAATATATTTAGGAATTAATAATATGTTTGCAAAATCTGGTTTTTTTCTAACTTATATATTACTTGGTTTATAATACTAAAACTTACACAAATATACATAAGTGTAATTAAATCAGAATTAAGAATTAAAAACATCCTAAGAACTAATAGTATAATCACGAATCTGATTTTCTTTAACTTTTACTACGTAATTTACAAAACTAACTTAAACCATTATATACACAAGTATAATAAAAATCAGATTTGATAAATAGGATTATCATAAGAACTAAACATAATTCTAAATTTGATTTCTTTTACTTATTTTATACTTTACTTTCAATAATAATAATAATGATAATAAAGTCAGAATTTGCAATTAAATTAAGTAGGAAAGGAAAAGATTTTTTTTTTATATAATATACCGGACTTTTTACTCCGGCGACGACCACCACGTCGCGTGACCAAAACTCCGGCAACAACCACCGCTTCGCACACGACCACGACACAACCCGCACAACCAAACGAAGCTCGACCCACACTCGCGCGAACCTCCACGAGCACTTGAACCACCACGATCGGACCACCAGACGTGAACGAAACCGCAACCTCACGCGCGACCTCCGGCAACACCGTGCTGCACTCGCGTCCTGCCGACGAGCTACCGTGCCCGACGAAGCAGTAGGGCCGACGAGCAACAGAGGAGGACTGATGAGGGAAGAAGAACGTGGGAGGAGAAGGAAGGATGGAGCGCAGGAGAGAAGAAGAAAGGAGGAGAGAGAAAAAGAACTTTGAGGAGTAAAAAACGGCTGAGTAAAAAAATAGGGTTCTTTTAATTTTTTTTTTCCTCTTCCTTTTCTTATTTATAATATGAGAAACCTTGGTTTATTAGGATTTGTTTCCAAATCGAATTCTGATTTATTATTTAACAAAAACCGAATTAAAATATAACTAGGAACGAAAGTAGGTTGTATATTTAAATTATAACTGTAGGCTTACCCAAAATATATTATAAAATACTTTCACTTTCACTTTATATTTTCTTATTTATAGCAAAATAACTCCCAGAAATACGGAGTATTACAGGGACGAATCAGGAGAGAAGAAGAGGAAGGGAGGGAGGCGCTGGTGGTTTTGATGGTGGGCGTCGAAGGTTCAGGCGGGGAGGGTGGTGTAGGCAGTGGCGCGAGTGGTGGCCGGGCGCGGGTGCGATCGGGGCGAGAGGGTGACGCGAAGGGGCGGAGTTTGGCTGGCGGTTGTCGGCCGGAATTAGGCCCGCTGATTCAGGTGGTTTGTGCGGTGAAGTCAGGTGGGGTTAGGTGGTTCGAGTGGTGGTTGACGGTGGTTTCCGGTGGATTGGAATTTCATTTTCAATTTTCAAAAATCAAAAATTAAGGAAGAAGAGAAATAAATTGAAGCAAACCTTTTGAGATTGTTTGCTTGAGTAATTTGGTGAGTAAAGTTCAGTATTTATAGAGGAGTTTGGTCAGAAATTTTGAGTTTTGGGTCAAGCTTCATTAATGGTGGATGTGTAAGGTGTGAGGGCTATGGTTTAGCTTTTGAAAAATTTTCCCCTAATATCTGAAATGTGGACTGAAATTCAATTATTTACTAACAAGGCTGAAATTTTGTGTTGAAAATCTTGGTTCTTGTGTGCTGTGAATCAGACGAAGAAGAATGGAGGAGAGGAAGATGGTGAAAACTGTTTTCACCCTTTTTTTTTTTCCTTCTTCTTTTTGGCTAAAAGGCATATGGGTTATGGACTTGGTATTTGGGCCTTGGATTGCTAAAAATGGATGGACACATGTACAAAGATACCCACAACCAAAAGTAAAGAGTTTAATTTACCATAATTAAATTATTTAGAAATAATCATTTAAATAAAACTTGTTAAATAAATCAAAACTAAATGAAATCATTATCTTAATAAACATAGTTATCAAATAAAATCGTATTATCATAAAATAAATTTTAAGTGGAAATAATATTAAACCTTAATAAATAATAAAATAATCTTTGAAAATTCGGGGTATTACACAATCTCTTAGTCATGGACCCTTTCAGACTTAACCTAAACCTGACCATAGTTGAAACGTAAAACTTGACTTTAGGTTGGAACTTTGCATATTATCATGTTTGTGCATCTTTACGTGTGCAAGTTTTTTTTAGTGCTTTGTATTATGCAATATTTCGAGTCAAAACATCAAATGAATTTTACACTATCAAAAAGAATAATAATTAAAAAAGAGATGCTCCGTGCCCGCGCGCCGCGCGCCACACCTGCGTTCTATGCTCTGGCTCACGCCCCGCGCAACATCTCCCCTGCGTTTCACGCGTTTTACTTTCGGCGCGCGCAACTCTTTGCGCCTAGTGCTGTTTTCTTCTGCATTCAGCGCGTGTGTCAGCGTCGTGCGCTTTATCCTGCGTGCCATGCGAGTCTCATCCTTGGGGGACTTCCCATTTCTCCTCTTTCATAGGCTCCATGTGTACCTTGATAAGGACTTCATTACGAGTCTATACAAAATATTATGCGCTCCAGGCCCATACGAGATCCTAACTATTTTATGGGCTCACTTAGACTCGTAACAAACTAATATCAAAGACTCGTTGTACGACGCATTTCGATTCGATCATAACCTACGTGGATCATCCTTGGGGGATTCCCATTTCTCCTCTTTCAAAAACAGTTTTCTAAACGAAAAATTGAGTTTAGAGGAACGATAAAAGCATCATATCATTTGCATTAGTATCATATTATCTGCATTAGTGTCGCATATCTTCATTTGCATTACATGTCTGCATCATCCAAGCATTGCATCTTTCGTCCTTAGCCATAGGATTCTAGCATAAGTCATGGAGTCGCACACACGTACACACACACATATATACACAGACGATAACACCTTTTAGTCAAGTCAAGTCAAGTCAAATCAATTCCAATCCATACAATAGCACCCACATCACGGGACACATGCATGTCCCCTAATTGTTTGTCTGTATATCTGTGTATTCTTTTTATTTACAGGTACCCTACATTGAACCTTCAAGAAAGAGGCGACATACCACCGCCTAGTCTGTCGACCACCTTCAATCAAGAGGCGACATACCACCGCCTGGTCTGCGGACCACCTTCAATCAAGAGGCGACATACCACCGCCTGGCAGACCACCTTCAATCAAGAGGCGACATACCAACGCCTGATCTGCGGACCACCTTCAATCAAGAGGCGACATACCACCGCATGGTCCGCGGACCACCTTCAATCAAGAGGCGACATACCACCGCCTGGTCTGCGGACCACCTTCAATCAGGGGGCGACATACCACCGCTTGGTCTGCGGACCACCTTCAATCAAGAGGCGACACACCACCGCCAGGTCTGCGGACCACAATCAATCAAAGAGGCGACATACCACCGCCAGGTCTACGGACCATCATCAATCATAGAGGCGACATACCACCGCCAGGTCTGCGGACCATCATTAATCAAAGAGGCGACATACCACCGCCAGGTCCACGAACTATTGTCAATCGAGACAGCATAACTCCGACAAGAGCCAGGCCAGAAATAGCTCATGACACCTTCTTTCACACCATCTCATTTTACATATTTACAAATATGTTTCACACATGCATGTTCCTGAAGCTCTTGCTTGTTTTGCAGGTACCGGCGCAAAAGAGTGATTTTGGATTGCAGAGCATCTAGAACCATTCTCCGTCCCGACACGTATACTTTGACTTTCGATTTTACAAACATCAGTCAAAGTGGGGGACCCCCAAAAAGACACATTATCATATCTCCCCATTTACCTATGATGACCAATACCCTGCTCCAATTGGTCCGGATCAAGGAAAGAATAAACAACGACTCTAAAATAAAATGTTTTAAGCCCAAACCATTTTCTAACTCATTTTATTAACTCATTTTCGAAAACCTTTTTTTACTAAGCCCACTTCCTAAAATGTTTTAAAATAACTTTTTAAAAGCCCATCTTCGAAAACCTTATAAAAATAGTTTTATGAAAGCCCATTTGATAAAACCCATTTTCTAAGCCTAAATTAATTAATTTTATTAATTAGTTTTATTAATAAACATATCTTTTAAAAAAAAAAATCTTTTCCTAAAGTGTTTTTAAATATCTCTTACTAACTATTTTCTAAAATCTTTTTTTAATAAAAATCTTTTTTAAAACCTATTATCTTTTAAAAACCTAAACTTACACTATATAATCCCCTTCATCAATCCTCACATGGGACTTCCCAATTTCCCATAATCACTCAACAACCTTTAATTCCCTCGACACAAATCACCACACCTCCATCCTCCATATAATTCTCGACACAAACTAACAACAATACAACAACAATCCACCGCCATAATACATAACCCACCTGATTATTCATCATCATCTCATCATTATCTCCACACGTCACATCATCAAATCCCTTACTAATTCCCCCCATATAAATCTACTACTGCCACAATTCATTAAGTCTCACGCCCATACAAACCATACTACCAATCTTCACCGCCCAGTATCAAATTTCTCTACAACTTATAATACCGAGTTTATTTGGTTTGACGCAATACAGAACGCAAATCTTTTTTTTAAAGACTCGAACAACATTCAATTTTCCAAGACCCGTACAAACACTAGTGGAAAAAAGTTCAACCGTTGCAGTCAAAACCTGGCTTACCGATGCGGTTTTGGGCCGCAACGGTTGGACTCGCAGCAGTCCCCAAATATTAACTGCTTCGGTCCTTAACCGCAACAGTTAATCATTTACCGTTGCGGTTTTGGGTCAAAACCGCAGCGGTTGACCACCCCAAAACCCAATTTTTTTTTTTTTTGCATTTTTTCATTATTAATCAATACAAAATCAATAATATATATCAATAATCATTTTATTAAGCATATTATGCTCAATTGAAGCATAAACATAAATAATTAGATACATAAGAATATTTACTATAATTTTAATATCATACTCAACTATAACTATATACATTGAAAAGAATGACATATTATCTCTGTTCCAATCACAACGCAAGCAAATAAAGTGCTGGTCATTTGATTTGGTTAGTTCCCCATAACGCCAGCAATATCTCAACAAGTTGTCCTTCCAATAAGTAATCTAAGGATCAACAATGCAATCTACGTAAGTATTCCAAGAATTCAGTTTGCACATATATGGAAGCTAACCAAGACTTTAAGTATAAAAGCTACAAACATAACATTAATAGTTATCATGGTCACCTACTATAAATATTGCTCCATTGATGGCCAATCTAGAGGTGAATTGGGAAACATCAAATGAATTCAAATTTATTAGCAAAAGAAAGAAATAATCAGTTGGGCTTAGGACTAAGCACTCTTTAATTGGTGAATGGATCTTTCACCTGCTACAACAAGAGGACCTCATATAATCTTTTTTACTTTTGTTCAAATATTAGGAATTTCACCCCCATCGAAGTTATTCATACCACACCTCAACATCTTATATATCACACTACTAAGAACCTCAACCTTGACTTCTCCAGACTATAACAACCTCCAATCCAGAACCTATGCACCATATAATGCAATCTACAAGATTGAAATCCCAACCCACATAACTACATAGCCATATCAAGTACAAAGTTTAGAGAGCCCCTCCTATCCTACAACAACAAACCGAACGCACCACAAAAGCCATCAGGCCACTGTATGCTTGATATTCGAGTTATGAATTTCATATAGCAATCGGAAATAACATTACAACCATGCCCTGAAAATCCTACCTCAGTACGCTCCTAATTCCATGAATCTAAACTTGCTGCTATCTCATACATCTCTGTCATAAACGGAATTATCTGGTTATTGGGCATTTTATCTGCCCCCACCCCCCGCACTGCCCCCACCCCTGCGTTACCCCCAAAGACGCTGCCCCCCCCACCGCACCCTCCCACCCCCTACACCCCCTACCCCCCGCACCGCCCCCCACCCCTACCGCACTGTCCCCCCACCCACCGCACTGCCCCCCACCCCCCGCACCGCCCCCCCCCCGCACCGCCCCCACCCCATGCGTTGCCCCCTTTATGTCCAACACCCTATGTGATTGCCCGTATATGATATATGTGATGTTTTATATGTACATGCATGAATACAAGTACATGATGCTGATTATGTGATATGACTATGTGTTACAATTTATGTGGCATGACGAAATACGATATGATTCAATGATGTCTATGTATATTATGAATGATGATGTTTATGACTTATGGAATCTGGTTATCATGATTTATGGGTGTCGTTCGGAAATATAAATACATACAAGTTTGTAAAAGTGGATGGTTCTGCTGGCTTGGCGTTATGAACTGAACTGGTAAATGGGT
Organism: Beta corolliflora; assembly: GCA_947648045.1. Taxonomy (NCBI): domain Eukaryota; kingdom Viridiplantae; phylum Streptophyta; class Magnoliopsida; order Caryophyllales; family Amaranthaceae; genus Beta; species Beta corolliflora. The sequence continues at coordinate 4,124,101 of CANSZD010000001.1, forward strand.
AAGTTACAGGTGGAGGAATTCTGTTACGATATACGAACGAACACGGACCAAAAGGGTCATATGATGATGTTATGTTAATGTTACGAATTACGAAAGTTATGATATGTCCAAAACCTGTACTTGCCAATGAACTACGCTCACGCAAATGGTCCTCGTCAGCAGGCTATCCAATGATAATGTTTTCTATTAGTATTTCCGAACAAGTACCAATATGATGTGATAGATGCCTGTGCATGAAAATGTTTATGAACTAAAACCGTTTTTACGGGCTGGAGTGAAGTTACTGAGTTTTCAACTCATTTTAGGTTATTTTCTGTGTTTTCTCTTTTCCCTATTTTATGAAATTATTCAGGTATTCTGAAGATAGGCGCAGGATCGGTTATGTCAGTAATGCTCCGAAAGGTTGAGTTGAAGTGACTTTGTATATTTGGGATATTTAGAATACTCTGTATTTATGGGTAATAATTATAGCTTAAAGACGATCATTTGTATGTTTAATAGGCCATTTTAGGCTATTTATGTTATTAGTGGGCCATAACCCACAGACTTAAGTTGTGTTTCCGCTGACGATTAAGGTTATGTATTTTTCCGGGGCGTTACAAATAAGAACCGTTGGATGTGGATGGATTGAGACCGAAAGATACGGCTTTGTCGAAGGTTAATCGGACTGCTCCAAGAGGATTTGAGAGGCAATCGTACCTTATAACCTGGTGAAATGGCATTGAAGAGAGGAGGCTGAAGAGGAGAGAGATGCGTGAAGGAGATAGGAGATGAGGAGACCAGAGGAGGACTCTAACTCCCTTAGAGAGAAGGCGTTAAAGGAGATGAGTTGGGCCTTTCTCGTATTAACTGGGCTCAATTCAAGCGCTCAATTATGTGGGCTCAGCGCTCATTCCAAACGCTGGTGTTAGAAAAAAAAAAAAAGAAGATTAACCGCTGCGGTTAAGAGAACCGCAACGGTTAACAGAAAACCGGATTGGTTTAATGTTAACCGTTGCGGTTCTCTAAGAGAGAACCGCAGCGGTTTGTGTTCCCAAGTTTCCGACCTAAAATTTCGAGGATTTACAGCTTTGGTTCTCTTAGGGACCGCAGCGGTTGCGTTGTGACATATAGCATTTTTTCCACTAGTGAAATCAACGACCCCGGACGGTGGTATAATTTCTAAGGGCCAACTAAATTAACTAACTTTATTTTATTTCTTTATTATTTTTATTATTTTCTTGAAGTTTCTAACATATTATTCATGATGTAGGTTATTAATATAGTCCTGCGACTGTAAGTATTGTACATATTATGCTAACTCCCTGTAATATTTTCTTTTGTTATTTTTATTTCTTTTCATTGACATTATTATTTTTATGCCTGATTGCAATATTTATCACTTTGTATTTATTGCTAAACAAGACCTAAAGAACTGTTCTAATTAATTCAGATAAATTGGATAACCTGCTAGGAACCTTGTAATCTGATTGTTAAATAACATGCCACTAAAAAATAGTCTTTTATGTGTTTCTTGAACCAACTTAGACTAAATATTTTTAGGGCGTATTAAAACGTTATATGATTATTCTTTTGCATAAAATCTATAATGAATCGATGTTTAGTAGAGGCCAACAATGGGCAATATGGTTCTTGACTGTATTGTACCCTCATCCCCGAACTCAACTTTTGGTTCCTGACCATATATGGAGTCTAGATGGGGAAATTTACGTTGGAGAAAGTCCCACAATTTGTCCCTATGGTTTCCCATATCCAATTAGGTTTATGATTCTTCCTTTAAAGAATTGTTGGTGACTTCAAAATGAATTTCAAATAAAACCTTAACAATGGGGTAGTTAAATAAACACGCTCACACCGCGTGTAGGCATTAAAGGAATTAAAAATCCACGCCTACACTAGAACATTTTTATTTCTATTGGTAATAATTTTGGAAATAACCTTATAGATTGTTGAGCAAAGACTAATAGGCCGAAAATGAAGTGAGCTTATAGGATTTTCTACTTTAGGGATAAGGGCTAAATTAGTATGATTAATTTCTTTTAGAATGTTACCCAAATGAAAAAAAGCCCGAACAACCCTAATTACCGAGTTACCTACTAAGTACTAACCCCCAATATTTTTGAGAAAAGAAAGGAGGGAACCCATCAGGACCAGGTGATTTGTCAGGAGCAAGATAAAAAACCGCAGTCTTTATCTCATCTCCAGTAGCATCTTGAGTTAAACTCACATTTTGCTCTTCTAAAATAATCGGGAAAGAAGATTGAAATCCGAATTTTCGCGTAATGAGCAATGCTGATTAGCAACAAAACGTTGCTTAAATTTCTTCGAAATTTGGTTAGATATTTCTTGAGGAATAGGTGTGGATACGTTATTGTCATAAATAAATTCTTTAATTTGGTTTCTATTGCGCCTAATAGAGGCGTGGGCATGATAATACTTAGTATTAGCATCCCCTTTTACTGTATTAGCATCCCCTTTTACTAAATAATCAGTTCTACTTTTTTGCTTCCAGTACTCTTCTTGGAAGCTCAAAAGCTTCGACCTTCTCTTAAGTAAAATTCTTTCTTCTATCTTGAAAATGCACCAAAGAAGGATGAGCTATAATGTTAGTTTGAATTTCTTGGAGTTGGCTGTCTACTACTCTTAGTTGACGAAAAATGTTCCCAAATTGAGTCTTATTCCAAATCTTAGCTTTTGCTTTTAGAAGCTTACATTTTTGAACCAGACAAAACATATTTGATCCATTAAGTTTTGTACACCACGTTTTCATAATTAAATTTTGAAAATCTTTTCTAAGACACCACATTTTTTCAAATCTAAACGGAGGGGATTTGTAATTTTGAGAAACTAAAAAATCAAGTGAAACACAACAACAATCTGAAGAGGAAAAGTTGTGATGCTTCAAATGAGCTTTGGAAACTGAGCTAACCAGGCTAAACCAGCCACGCCTTTATCCAGTCTTTCAAATACATTTTCTAACCCAACAAGTTTTTTACGCCAAGTAAACACTAGTCCAATAAAAGGAATTTCATAACACTCCACATTATTCTTTAACAAGTTCATATATTTAAACCTGTTAATAGAGAAGGAACACCTCCCTTTTTATCATTTTCATTGCTCAGCTCATTAAAATCCCCAATAATTATAAATGGCACTGTTAATGAGCTAACATATTGAATCAAATCTGCCCAGAAATTAGGCTTATACGAGGAGTTAGGCGGAGCATATAAAAACTGCAATAAAGGAAAAGCTTAAATTTAACAAGCTAATGGAACAAGCCATGAATCTAAGAGATTTATAAATAATAGAGAGACTAAAAAGGTTTATATTATAGTCTTTCCACATTAACCACAGTTGGAATATAATCAAAATTAAGAAAACCATACTTTCTATACATGCTTGGGAGGGAGGTGAGTGTAACTTAACTTCGCAAAGCATACATATTCTAATAAAGTTACTAACACAAAAATCCCTCACTTCAATAAGTGCATTTTTCCTACCACATCCTCTAATATTCCAGAAGGCAATCATTATTCAATAATATAGCAAAAGGAAGCCTTTAACTAAACATTTTTCTAGTGGAAACTGGACACAACTAGAACCTCTTACTCTTCAGGGCTGAGGATGCATCATCCTCCTCCATGCCATCCACCCTCCTCTTAGCTGAACCAGATTGGAAGGACACCTCAACCGGCGATTAGGATCCATGCCCATCTTCTCAATGTGGTTAATGATAGAGTTGTCGAATGGAGAGAATGGAATGAGTTTTTCCGCGTAGAATTACCTTCATCCATATGATCACTTGGATCAGCAACAATAATGAGAGTAGCATCATCATAGTCATCTTCTTCTTCCATCATAAAAAGCTGGTCTACTGAACATTTCAGAAGGAGATACTGATCTTGATTAACAAGATCCTCAGCTTAATAAACCCTCAAAGGTAATGGGGCAAGAGGGGGATCCAAAACAAATCCACCAGGAGCATTCTCTTCCAAAGGCAACAAACCAGGAGGGGGGCTAGAGGGGTAGCAACATTGATTTCTTCATCATCAGAGGAGTCATCGGTTAAAAGAGGGGAAGCTATCACAAGCTTATCTTTACCTTTTTCTTTCACATTAGCAACAATAGGGATTGAATCATTGATTTTGACAACAGAAGGGGGAGCTTCAACAAGCTCAGAGATTACAACACCCTTCTAGGCAGCCTTAGGCAAAGCACCTTTGCCTAAGCTTCCAAATCTCTTCTTAAATGGGACATCAATAGAGCTTTTAACCTTTTCGCTAAGGTGTTTGGACTGAACATGAACCACTTGTGCTTCCTCAGCAGTGGGAACATGAGGTTCTTGTCCAACAACCTTGGCTAAGGTTTGTATAATGATTTTTGCTTGGGATTTTTAATTAACTACACTGTAGCAACTTTCTTTGGAGAGTTTAGCAAGGGACAAACATCAATCAAATGCACAGAGTCACCACAAAATGAGCAACTAGAGGAGAAGTCCTCATACCAAATAATATAGCCTTGAACCAACTTACTATGCCTACTATCTCAGCAAATTCCAACAGAGGGCCTTGTATATCAACACGAATACAAGCCCTGGAAAACCTAATTTGTTCCTCAAGAGAGACCTTTGACTAAGGCTTCAATGTCATTAGAAGCCAACATATTTGCAATCAAGTCAAAGTTCAACAACTCAGTTGGCAAATGAGGGATTCTAACCCATAGATCCTTCCATTTGATCTCCTCCAAGTAGGGATCAAATGAGGGTTTCCATGGGTAAATAACAAAAAAGTCCCCTTGAATATGCCAGGGGCGCTCACTCCACACTAATGATAAATCCTGGGGGTTTGCAAAACGGAGGAGAATCCAATTGTTACCCATTTCAAGGTATTCAACCTCTCCTTTTACAAACCTCCAGTCTGCTTTAGATCTTGCAATAATAGTACGTAAATCAAAAGGGGCTGAAAGTATTTTAACTATAAGGCAGGACTTGGATAGCTCAACTATATCAAGTTGAACTTGAGGCAAATCGTCAAGAATTAAGGCCTCAGGGAAAGTGGGAGGGGGAGGTGGATCATTAGAACTACCATCAACATCAGTAACAACATTACTAGGAGCAGCTACATTTGCTATAAGAGTGACCTCCTTTGGTAGCACAAAATTAGAAGAAGAATCACAATCCTGCACCTCTTTTTGAGAATTAGGGTTCCCTATAAGAGCATTCTTAAAGGAATTTGGCTTTTCCATCATAAATTCTAACAATTTAGCAAATAAATTAACCCACTTTAGGCAAGACACATTAATTGAATATAGAGGGAAAGACCGAGTGGTGAAAAGAATTACCTGAACTTGCCTTATATAGAGGGGAGCTAGGAACTCACCAGAACTTAAAGGAAGAGGGAAAACCCTCCTTTTGCCAATCATCCATCCCATCGCATTAAATGCTCCGGATGGAGAGAGAAACAGCTCATTGAGACATTGAAGCCTCTGACTTATAGAAAATAGCTGGGAAAAACCTTCGCTCAAACGCATTAAACTCTTAAGCACGCCAAAATGATTATCTGTGCCACAAAAATGGCAACGAACCTTCACACTCACCATAAAGGCACTGCAGGCACAAACCCTAGCCCTTAATTTGATTTTATACTTAAAATTATCTAAAAAAATAATATCCTTCCAACAGAACGACTGAAGATCAATTCCACGAATTGAAATTGTTGAACAACTCATACTAACAGTACAACTTGAGTTAGCCAACACTCTTTGAACTTCCGCATTAATGAAGAACATCGTTGAATAGGTTTCACAAGAATCAGAAGATAGATACTCATAATGACTACCTACCCACCAATTCACTCTAAGGAGAAACAAAATAACAATTAAAGGCACAAATTTGTTAGGAAGGATGTATTGGGAAGGAGCAATTTTCTCTAATTTTAGCTTTTCTGGATTTCTTTTGGGGCTAGGGTTTGTAATTTAGGGATTTTGGGCTACTTTACTTTTTCGCACCAGACTGTTCCTCTCTACTTTTTTCTCTCTCTTAATTTTTTTTACTTGTTTAAAGAAAAATACTTTTTTTTTTGTGTTGAAGGCGATAACCTCTCTGTTATTCAATCTATTAAAAATCTCTGGAAGATTCCTTAGACTATAATGCTCTTGTTCTTGATGCAGGTGAAGACTTGAAGAAATTTGAGATGGTCCAGGTAGATCATGTTGTTAGAGAAGTGAATCGTGCTATAGATTGGATGGTCCACCGAGGGCATTCAACGTCTAATTTGTCTGACTGGTTTGATTCTCCTGATTTTTTTTATTCTATACTCATCCGAAAGGATGCTTTAGGGTGACATTTTTTGGAATGTCTCTAGTTTTTCTCTCCTTTTCAAAAAAAAAAATAAAAAAAACGGACGCAGGAAGTCAGGAACCCCCTCTTGTTGCTCTTCGTCAAAAATTGCCCCTTTCCTCCTTGTGCAGTGTGCTCTTTCACATCTCTCTTCATTCTCTCAAATTTGATGAATCCCAGTTTCTCTCTCTAAAATCTAAAGTCTAAACCCAACTTCAAAGTTCAACACTCCGAATGCTCATCTAAAACCCTAACCAGTATCAATGGAAGACACAGAAGGCGGTTTAAGTTTCGACTTCGAAGGCAACCTGGACGCAGCCCCGAATATTCCGACTGCGTCGAACCCGGTGATCCAACCCGACCCATATGCTGTCCCTTCCAGCGGACCTGCCGTTCCATCTGCCCCCACTGACCCGGCATCGGGCCAAGGCAACCGCCGCAGTTTCCGCCAAACCGTATGCCGACATTGGCTTCGTAGCCTCTGTATGAAGGGGGATTCGTGTGGCTTTCTTCATCAATACGACAAGGCTCGAATGCCCGTCTGCCGATTCTTTAGATTGTATGGCGAGTGCCGGGAACAGGATTGTGTTTATAAGCACACTAATGAGGATATCAAGGAGTGCAACATGTATGCCTCTTTTTTTTTTTCTACCTTTCATTTTTATCCCTATCTTTCTATGTTTATGCTTCATGTGAAATTTTGGGTTTGGTTAGTTTGGTATATGGAGATGCATCCAGTTTTCCATTTGAAATGTTGAATCTTATACTTCCTCCGTTCTTTTTCTATTGTAAAAATGAGATATTTACATTCACTCACCATCCTTTCACTATCTCTTGTGATTTTTACGTAAGGAAAATATAGTCATGTGGGATCTTATTAGATTCGTCTTGATTTATCCTTTCAAAATATTAAATTTGTATAATTTTTACTAAAACGTAATTAAAGATATTAATAGTTAAAGTTGTGCATTGGTAAGCGTGAAAACTCTATTGTTGCAATAGAAAAAGAACAGAGGTAGTATATTCTTAGACACAATTTCATTTCTCATGTTAGCCGACACCAAATCATTTTGGGAATAAGGCTTTGTTGTTTTTGTTGATAAAATAGGTCATCTACTAAGACACCGAGACATTCAATAAGCAGAAAGGGTAGATATTTATTTGATTGTATGTAGGAAATTTGCAAACATTGTGGTGTGGTATCTAGTGCTTGTTTGGTTGAAGCCATGGAACTAAATCAAATAGAGGGAAATGCTAACATAAATTGTTACCTTTATTAAGTGTTTGGTTGAAGTCATGATGGAACAGATCGGGAATGGTAACCATTACGGGAAGGTAAGAAACTAGGGGAGTTCATTACTACTAAGCTTAGTTTTAAAAGGCGCTAGGCGCACCGAGGCGCAAGGCGCAAGGCGAAGGGAGGCGCAAGGCGCAAGGCGAAGGCGCGCGCATCTCGTAGGCGAGGCGCACCTTTAATGCGGAAAATCTTAGGAATCAATTACAGAACATATTTTATACTCAAAACAATACAATAATTAAAAAAAAATTAGCTTTTGTAGATAAAAAAGAAAACCCACTGTGCAGTGTCTACCTATTGCAAATTTAGGTACTGAAATTATATAATTGCGTATTTTAGTCCACCCATGAACTGATGTGTTATTACCCAAAACAAATAAAATAATAAAAAACTTAAATAATAAAAGGCAAATCCTAGAAAAAAGAAAATTTAAAAAATTAAAAAAGGGAAAAAAGATAAAAGGGTAAATTATCAAAGATTACATAAATTAGGCACATGGGACTCATGGGGGCAGTGGGTTGGGCACGTGGGCCTCAACCATTTAATAAAAGTAGGTGCAACTAAAAACATAAAATAAAAAGTTAGAAGAAAGAAGACAGAAAGAAGAACGAAGAAAGAAGACAGAAAGAAGAACGAAGAAATCTGGTAAAAGAAAATTTGAGGAGAGAGAAACTTACCTGAGGTGTTTCACGGCGAAGACCACCGGAGATTGCTCACCGGCAATCTCTGTCACCGTTGGAGAGTTTTGGCCCACAAAAATACAAGTATTTATGCGTTCGAAAATTAGGGTTTTTTTCCAAGATTAGGGTTTTGATTTAGGGATGAAATCAAACCAATTTCATGCAATTGATTGAGGGCTTTGGTTCGAATTGGAGTTATAAATCTTGGGTAAGTTTTAATCTTAAGAAATTTTGCTTCTTTAAAGGTATTTAACCCAAAAAACAGCGAAAAACCAAAAAAAAAGAAGGCACGTGGGGTCACGCACGCCTTGCTACAGAAAGCGCTCGCCTTCTGCGCCTCTCGCCTTGACAAAGGCGCGCGCCTTTTGGCGCCTCCTGTGCTTCGCCTCGCCTGAGGTGGAGGATGCGATTTTTTGTGCGCCTTGGGTCGCCTCGCGCCTAGGCGCGCCCAAGGCGCGCTTTTTAAAACTAAGCTAGTAAGTGATGGTAATGGATTGAGGAGTTAAATAAAAACAAGAAGAAATAGAGTAGGTACTTTATCCTTCTCTTGGAGTCCAAAAATGTTGAACCAAACATACTATTAAGTTTAAGGTGCAAACATTGTTATACAAAGAAAGTATGTATTAATAATGTGATACTTTAACATGACCATGGGTTAGAGCAAAGTGAAACTGAGGCCTGGTTTTGGGTGCTGAAGTTGGTGTTTGTACTTCTAATGGACCAAAGATGGGATGGGTGCTGTTAAGCTATTCATTACCATATTGATCTTCAACTGAAGTTGATATGAAGAGGCTCTTTATTAAGACATACGAATTATTTGGGTTAAGAAAAGTTGTCGGTACATGGAGCGAGCGGACAATTCCTTTCACATGTTTGATGTGTCATTCTTATCTCTTAGGACAACTTATCAACTACTACCTGTTACGTTTGTAACTTCTCCAGGAGGAGTCTTTTAAGAGAGAGAGAGAGAGAGACTCTTTCTTCAATCTGGAATTTATCTCAATGAACAGAACAACCACTTGTTTTTGGAAATCTAATAAAAGTTGGTTTTGGAGTGAACATTCTTACCAATTGGCTCACACATTTCTTATATTTATGGGCCATTTTAAACTATACCCAAACCACAAATATGAAGCTTTAATCATGATAGGAGGGATTATTCAGTCTCACATAATTCGCTATATAATTCGCTTTTTTTGGTTCGCGGTTCGCCCAAAATGGGCAAAAAATAGGCGAACACCGACTATAATTCGCTTTTTTTCGTAAAGCAGATCATGACACGAGATAAATTCAAAGATGGTGTTTCATTGAAAAAAATGAGACTAAGGTTGGGACTATAGGAATGAGATGGGGTAATTTATTTTCTTGAAACTTATTCAATGGGAGGGGCGGGGGGGGGGTGCTATATTCCACTTCTCCCCTTTGGGTTTGAGGCCTCTATTTTGAGGTGGTGTGAGGTATGAGTTTGAAGTGTGTTGATGTACCATAGTAGAGGTATGGTTTTTGTTAATTTCAAACTCATACATGATTTCGAAATTAGTAGACCATTTCCCTCCAAGAAGTTATTCAGACTCATTGATTAACTCCTATGATAGGAAGGAACACTTCCTCATTTCCCTCCAACCATCTATCCAAAAGTAAACCTTAAGCAAAATGAATTAAATTTAGAATTAGCACCTATTAGTTCAGACTCTAGAGCTTTGCTTTTCACTACCCTTAAGTTTCGCGAAATTACAGAAGTCAAAACTCATTCAGGATTAGGTTGCACAAGCTGGTTAGTTTAATCTTAAAAAAGATCTACCTGCCTTCTCAACTCATGACCCGCCTACAAATAAAAACACACACTTGTATATTAAAATAAAAATTTAACTTGAGTTTGATCTCAAAAAACTTCACCTAACAACATTAAATGCGTCTTAAAAACATTCTTTTGAGTGTTTATGAGTGAGTTTTATATGTGTACATATATTTTTGAGAGAAACAGAAGGCTTGTGTCATGGTTTGAATAAGAATTTACTTTGGTAGTATAAGAAATGTCATGAAAATAGGAGCAATATAGATGGGTGTAGATAAATCCTTCAAACGGGTGGGGCAAGTAGGTTTTGAGTTCGGTAAAGATGAGACTAGTCAAATACGGGTCCAGTGTATTTGGGGTTGGATTACTGTCAAAATACGGTTCAATAATGTCGTTTTATCAACTTTTTATTTATTTTTCCAATCTTTCATATAAATGAGCATCTTTCGTTTATATAACTACTATTTCATCTTTAGTATAATATAACAATTATATTGCTCCTTCAAGTCTGAACACTTTTTGTTTTTGTTTTTCACAAGTTAGTTTGAACACTTCCATTTTTGGTATGGTCCCACCATAATTATATTAGTAGTCTGACTTCCTTTTCTGTCACTAACTTTTATCACATCTATTTTTGTAATAAAAAAATACCCACATATCACATCTGCGTTTGAATAAAAAAAATGTAGTAACCACACTATAACTTATTTCTTTGAATCTTAGTTTTAAAAAGCGCGCCCAAGGTGCGCCTAGGCGCCAGGCGAGCCAAGGCGCCGACAAAAACGCACCCTACAGCCAAGGCGAGGCGAAGAACGAGAGGCGCATGGAGGCACGCGCCTTTGTGCGCCTTTCCTTGAGGCGCGAAGCGCAGGAGGCGTCCGCCTTCCGTATCAAGGCGCGCGTGATGGTCACGTGTGTTCTTTTTTTTTTTTCCTTTCTTTTTCCACGTTTTGAACATTATAAACACTTTCCTCTCATTGCTCGACAAAGAAACCCTAGAATTAGACATACTTGGGTTCTCGAGTTTGTGTGTTTGGTAAGATGGTGGTTCCCTTGTCGTCGCCGGTGGTTCCTTGTCTTTGCCGGTGGATCCCTTGTCGTCGCCGGTGGTTCCTTCGTCGTCGCTGAACGGCGGTAAGTCCTCTACTCTTCTCTTATCTTCTTCGTCTTTTACCAGTTACTTCTTTTTTTTTTTTTTCTGATTTATTTCTTCTTTCTTCTCTCTTCTTTATCTCTTCTTTTTTTTCTTTACTTCTTCTTTCTTTCAACACACATCTTTCTTCGTTGTTTTTCTTTTGACGCTGAAGGAAAAGCCGAAGTGCGAGGAACAGTGAGGAATTTGAGAGCAGCCGCCATTAGAATGGAGGAGAGAGAAAACTGTACACAAAGAAGATCTGATATTGAGAGAAAGGAGGGTGATGAGAGTAAGGGAGAAGGAGAGAGTGGTTTTTGTTTGTTTTAATGGGGATGTGGAATTTTTTTGAATGAGTTAAGGGTAATTTAGTAATTACATCTTAGCACATATTTTTCTTCTTTCTTTCTTCATGTAGGAGGCAGTGAGTTTAATGTTTAGAAATCCATTTACATTCTCCTCCATTTGTTTGCTTTTCTTTCTACTTAGTACTTTGACTTGTTGCTAGGGGTGTAAGTGGATTGGACTGGATTGGACTTTGTCAAATCCAAATCCAGTCCAAAGTTTTTTGGACTCGAGAAATTGAGTCCAAATCCGATCCAAACTTTTTTTGAGTCCAGTCCAATCCAGTCCGAAACTTTTTTCTTGAGTCCGAATCCAGTCCAGTCCAGTCCGATTATTTTATAATTTTTTTTTTCTGATTTAGGTTCACAATGTTTTCTAATGATTGCACCATTGAAATTTAAAAAATTAGACTCATTACATCAATTTCATAAAGTAAGTTACATATATCTTTACATCTTTAAAGTCTTATCAAAATGCAAATTACAGAATACAAAAGTGGATAAAAGAGTCAAAGTAACTTTCGCCTTTTCAATTCTCACTTTGGACTTTCAGATGGTAAGTGAAAGTTCTTACGCCATGTAAAAGATTTTAGGACGTGAAGGTTAAAAGTCCAAAATTTTAACAAAAATGTTAAAGTTTTTTTTATATAAAATATACATTATATGTATATGTATACATATATATATTATATGCTAAACTATTTATTGGACTGGATTGGACTTATTGGACTCCAAAGGGATGAGTCCAAATCCAGTCCGAAAATATTTGGACTCGAAAATTTGAGTCCAAGTCCAGTCCAATCATTTTTTAGTCCAGTCCAGTCCGACAAGTTTGAACTGGACTGGATTGGACTCTGGACTTTTCGCAGTCCACTTACACCCCTACTTGTTGCGGTACTCTAGCGATGAATTATGCTTTTTTATATCCTTTTATGGTCTTTAATATAATATGTATGTTGTTTTAAGTATTACAATGGTTCTATATTTGATTTCTAAGTATTTTGGCACCAAAGGTGCGCCTCGCCTACGGGATGCGTACGCCTTCGCCTTGCGCCTTGCGCCTCGCTGCGCTTTGCGCCTTGCGCCTTTTAAAACTAAGCTTTGAATTATGTGTCATAACAAGTGTTCAGGTTTTTTGGGACGGAGGGCGTAGTAACTTATATATGATTTAAAGCAACAAATTTGGTCAAATTTAGATCAGTAATGGTACTATAAATGATGTTTTATCATAATAAATCAAATATATAAAGTTGATGTGAAAGTAAACATTTATCTCATGTAAATATATATTATGTTTGATTATTTATTAGTTACTTTATTTAAACTGTTACTCCCTTCGTTCCTTGTTAATTGCAACATTTTTGACTTTTTATCTATTTGCAAATTTCATTTTGACCATTTCTTGTAATATATATGTAAGAAAAATATATTTATGTGGGATTTTGTTAGATTCGTCTCGTCATATAGTTTCATATTTTAACCTTTTCATATTTCTACTTTATGGATAAGGGATATTGAAGATCAAATATTGTATTGGCAAGCGTGAAAATCAAACTATTGCAATTAATGAAGAATGGAGGGAGTATAATTTGTATTTAAGAGATATTATTCTTCAAAATTTGATTAGAAGTTTATGACCAAATTTCATTTTGACCATTTCTCGTAATTTATATGTAAGAAAAATATATTCATGTGGGATTTTGTTAGATTCGTCTCGTCATATAGTTTCATATTTTAACCTTTTCATATTTCTACTTTATGGATAAGGGATATTGAAGATCAAATATTGTATTGCCAAGCGTGAAAATCAAACTATTGCAATTAATGAAGAATGGAGGGAGTATAATTTATATTTAAGAGATATTATTCTTCAAAATTTGATTAGAAGTTTATGACCTATGACTCCCTTTTTTCTTCCTTCTTCATTTCTGATTAAGTCCATTTTCCAACAGAGTTAAAAGAAGTTGATTAAGCACCTCTATATTTTATAGGTTGTGATTTGGTAGGTCAGTCAATCTTACTAGTTTTTGGCCCAACTCTGTGGTAGTACTTGAATGAAGCAACACTGCACATATTCTAAAACCGACCCTTTAGGCACTCTATGTGGGAGCCTCATTTAAGGCATAAGGTTAATGGTAATGGTAATGAAAAGCTGCCCTCGTCTGGTTGTTTATTTTTATTTTCTAGGCCTTTTTTTTTGGAACCTTTTTAGCGATGAGATCTGAAATGGCTTATGATTCAGAATCAGAGGTGAATCGTGGTTTAGAGCAGTGTTGGGATATACTTGATTTCCCTTTGACAAGCCATTGTATACGTGACTGAAGTTTATCTTTGAACGTCATTGCTTCTTAATGGTGTTGCTGCGTTGCATACTCTGCATTTCTTTATTACAAGAGTAGTAAAGTATAATAGTATGTCTGCTTATGTGTCTTACTATTTCCAAATGGGATCATTGATTGTAGGTACAAATTGGGATTTTGTCCAAATGGCCCAGACTGTCGTTACCGACATGCGAAGCAGCCTGGCCCTCCGCCTCCTGTTGATGAAGTCCTTCAGAAGATTCAGCAACTGACTTCATACAGCTATGGTGCCTCAAATAGATTTTTTCAACAACGGAATACAAGTTATTCTCAGCAAGCAGACAGATCTCAGTTTCCACAAGGTGCTAACAGCACAAATCAAGGTGCAGTCTCAAAACCTACGGCAACGGAGTCTTCCAACATGCAACAACAATTGCAACAGCCGCCTTTGGCTGGCCAGGACCAAATACAAAATCTTCCCAGTAATCCATCTAATCAAACAGGGAGGATAGCTACTCCACTGCCTCAAGGGCTAACTAGGTGTGTCCAGAGTGCTAAAGCTTTCTATTAGGTTTATGATACAATTTATTGTATGTTATGTTTAATTTCAGGAATAATATTCTTGTATAGGCTGTATTCTTGCCTTTTCACAGATAGAAAATATAGCTGGAGCTTGGACATTATATATATAAAATTGCTCGATTATTTTTGTGCTGAATTGGTGAAATACGTTTAGTTTCATTTCTTTATTGTTGCCTTCTTGGTACCTACATTATTTTATGTTCTAGGATATCGTCTTAAATTATTATTTCCATAAAAAAGTTCCTAGTTTCCTTTCAGTGTGTGATATTTTCTGATGATTTACATATATAGTTGTCTGAGAAATTAATTGGTATAACATTCCTATAATACGATATCTTATAAATATCATTAATGAATGGGAAATTGTATTTTGATGGGCTAAAGAGAGGGCACAATCCCCTTTACGTCAGTACACTGGACCTATGTTACTCCGACACCTTCATTTACCTCAAAAACAGGGTGTCGTGTCGTGTCCGACACGACACTTCACTTGGATACTTCATTTTAAACTAAAAACTTGACTTTTTTCTATAAAATAGCCGAGTCGGACACTTAGACACCCGTATCCGAGTAGACACTCAATCCGTGTCTGAGTAACATAGCACTGGACTATTAATTACGGAGATCCTGAGATGGAAGTGAGAAGCTAATTGGTATAATGTTCCTATTGATAGGATATTGTACAATCATCATCCATAAACGAGACATGTTTTGCGATATGGGCTAGAAAAGGGGGCAATCCTTTTTAAGTCGACATGGTGGATTGGAGATCTTTGATGAAAACGGGAGTGTAATTTTCTCTTCAAGTTGTTTGTAAAATTAGGATAGGCATCATTCTGCTAGAAAATATACTTCTATGGCTATTGTACTGTTGCACCTCATTCACCCCCTTTTGCCCTATTAGTTCAATTTTTATAACCTATTAGATCATCGAGAGGGGGAGCATGGGCTGAGATATTTTGCAATTTTTGTTGGCTAGCTCCCTTGGAAGCTTCACTTGACTTGTATTTAATTGAAAGATTAGTCCAAACTCCAAAGAGAACGACTTCTGGCCAAATGTTACCTTTTGTTTTTAATAGGAAGACTTTAATTCAAATGATAAGTTTCATGGAATACTAAGGCATGATGATGTATGAAGTTCTATCTTTCTTCTTTTTCTTTTTCTTTTGCCCCCTTTTTGGTCTTTCCTTATAATTTTATGATGTTCTTTTCTTACTGAAATCCCTACTATATACTACTGAAATTTATTTTTAGTCCTTTGTTTTTATGTTTAGTACTACTTTTATATATGGGTGACAATCTCGAGAGTCTCTCTTAATATCACCTGTGGAGCAATCCCTTCAAGTCTGTAGGACATTGATGGGTGGAAAAAGTCCCTTTTTATGTGATGCTTGGAAGGAAGGGGGGGGGTTCTTACCTATATTTTGTCTTTGATTTCTAGCACCCTCTTTCTTTCCCTTTCGTCCAGAGCTGGTGGAGTTCTGAGAGCTAAATTACTGAGAGTCGTCTTTTGGCTTAAGTTGGGAGGCAATAGATGAGATCGTCTTTTGGGTTGGGATCATTCTTTGTAAATCTAAACAAGATGGAACGTTGGGTTTCTGTAGGTTAAGGAAGATCCTTCATTTGTGTAACTTAATGGTATCGCATGGTTTCACTAAGATTTTCTTGGTTGTGATTGAGCAGCTGTTTCCGTCATCTCTTCTTTGCCCTTTTAGATATGAAGTTCCTTTTTTCTAGGTGGGATATTCTTTTATTTTTTATTTGCACAATCTTATCGCAGAAACTCATGGGCGATGGTGCTATTTATTGTCTCAGAAGTTTGCTATTGGTTCTGGTCAACAAATTTGAAATTGCATTATGACTAGATGATGAACTTCTTACTTCCGCTATACATAGGCTTGCCAGCTCTCTTGTCCTTCCACATCAATTGGGAATAGGATGCCACTGCTTTGGTTCCTTATATCACTAAAATTTTCTTGCATATTATGTGTCAACTTGCCATGATAATTTATTGAGGAGTCTGTGAGATGGGAAATGCAAAGTTCTACTTTGCGGATGGTTGCATTCTTTTATATTCTGTTTTCAGATGTGGGACCCTTTGTAAGTGTTGAGCCTGAAACTGTTGTCTGCAGAAAGTGTTAAAATAACCAGGAGTGGTGAGCTAGCCATCTGTTCTACCACTTCTTGGTGGCTAATTGGATCAGCATATCATCTTGTAGTTGTTACTGGCTTTTGGCAAAAATTTTAACCTTAAATCATGAGTTGACTTTGTTTATCATATGTATTGTAAACCCTTTATACACATGCTAAGTGTAGTCTTGTTGTTTAATCTACAGGAATGATGTTGTTGCTGTTGTTGTTCTTGTACTATGATCTATATAGATCTTGCTGTGTAGCCTGTTCTCGTGCTACCTGTTCATGTTAAATTCCACCATCATAATTTTATTACTCTGAAAGATGAAGTTGATTTAAAATTGCATGCTAATCTGCTTCAATAAGTTTCATGCTGATATTAGCAGAAGAAGAGCATGCTCTTCTTTACCTGCAATTAAACTAAATTCCTCTAGCTTCAAAAGGCTTCTAGATCCCCTTTCAGAATTATCAGCATACTTTCTTACGGCATTCAAACCTAAACAAGCTTTTGGTAACTTTCCTATCTCAGTTGCGTCCTCCTCCCTCGACCTAAGTGGAGTCTTCACATAAAAAATTCTTTCTGATTATCTTGCGGTTTGAGGTTTTAAGATAAGCTTTATCGAATTTTCTTTTTTCATTGGCATCTTTGAAATTACAGGTATTTTATTGTGAAGAGCTGCAATCGTGAAAACTTGGAGTTATCAGTTCAACAAGGTGTATGGGCTACTCAGAGAAGCAACGAAGCCAAATTGAATGAAGCTTTTGATTCTGTTGAGCATGTTATCTTGGTCTTTTCTGTCAACCGTACTCGTCATTTTCAGGTGGGCTTTCAAATTTCTTTGTGGTAATTGATATGATGATAAGGTTTCCAAGTCTAAGGACAGCTGACAGAAAGGATCCTCAATTTTTCATGGTTAGGGTTGTGCAAAGATGACATCTAAAATTGGTGAGACTGCTGGTGGGGGTAACTGGAAGCATGCACATGGGACAGCTCATTATGGCAGAAATTTCTCTGTTAAATGGTTAAAGGTATATTTACTTGTTGAATAAGTAGTACTTTCCATTTTATTTTGTTTTATTTGCAGAATGTAGCGTAAATCAGTATATATGCATTAATTGATGCATGGCATCACCTTGGTCAGTAGAAGTAGCTTGTGCTTGAGCCAACTCATTCAAAGTGTGCATTGAAATGGATGCAAAACTACGGAATGTTCTCTCATCTATTATGATCATGTTCTAAAATATCAATGTTTGAATTGGATTTTTTATCGTAATGGAAATATTGAAGTGAATAAGACTCGATCAAAATGCTAATCAAGAATTTTTATGATTATATTGCAAATACCGTCTGAAAAGTTCAAATATTTCAACTTATCTACAAGAGGAAATATTACTTCTACATGTATTTAGGTGAAGAAAAATTACTTAACATAATAGAAGTGTTGAGTAAATGAGGATTGTGCAAAATGCTAATCAAATACTCGTTCAATTGTTTCAAATAAATTGTCTCAAATGTTGAATTTTTTTTCTTCTGAATGAGGGTATACAAGCCAATACTTCAGTTTTTTTAAACAGTCCTTACAGAAATAAAGCCTTGGTCTCAATTTGATTTTGGGTCGGCTAACAGGATCCGTCATAAGAAATCGTTTCCTTGACATGTAAAAAACAATAGAAATTAAGGAATAAGTTAGAGAGTAAACAAACAAGCATGAGAAAGTGATAGTTAGGGAAGTAAGAAGAGAGAAAACATATAGGAACAAGAAATTGAATTACGTGTGAAGAGAAAACCAAAATATGAGGATATAAAAATAAAAGGATTTTTTGTCCCAAACTACCTTATAAAAAAACTGTTGTCCCAAACTATCTTACTTTTACCATTTTGTTGTTGACAACTACCTTATGCCGGTTTCCGGCGTTGACTTTTGTTTTTTCCCCTTTTTTAATGTCACGTTGTATCACTTGGCCTCTTCAAATCCTTTTTTCATTTTCCCCACCCTAATTTCTCAATTTCCCTGTGCGCGCGCTCTCTCTCTCTCTCATATCTATGTGACACTTTGTATCACCAATCCACCATTAAATTCTTCTCAGTCTCCTCGAATCTCAAGCAATTTCCACAAGGGTAATTTTGTTTTCCCCACAATTTTAAAATGAAAAAAAAAGTCAACGCCAGAAACCGGCTTAAGGTAGCTGTCAACAACAAAATGGTAAAAGTAAGGTAGTTTGAGACAACAATTTTTTTATAAGGTAGTTTCTTGCAAAAACTTGAAAGTTAAAGGTAGTTTGGGACAAAAAATCCAAAATAAAATCTGAACTTTTTTAACAAAAGAGGGTATAGAGGAAAAAAAATTGTGAAGAAAAACAAATGGAAGGTTTGAGAAAACCTTAAAGAGTAAATATTTTTTAAACAGTCTTTCCGCTTGTAATTTAAATTTACAATTTCGTTTGGCATAAAAATTAATGGACTCCAGTAGCATGTTCTTTCCAACATCTGTTCTTGAGATTGAAAGTTATTTTGTGATGCAATGTCTTGTGTAGATAAACATTACGTATCTCATCATTGTTTAGTCCATCTATTTAAGCTGGTTGTTTTTGAGGCCCATATGGATATAAAAAGACTATTCTTGGCTTCTTGCTTCATCGAGGCAGTTATGCGGGGTATCTTTCAATAGAATTTATCTTTCACTTGTTTTGATTCTTAACCCCCCCTCTTAGCTGGCCAGAAAAACACTCAGAATAATTAAATGGCATCCGTACTGAATGGACTCTAATAACATGCTCTTTTGAATACCTGCCCGAGATTTTACTTCAGAATTGGTAGCTTTCTTTTTTGAGATTAAATGTCATTCATTATGTGGTGCAATGTCTTACTTCGGTAAATAATATTATGTATCTGATTAGTCTTCAATCCATTTCAATTGGCTGTTTTAGAGGTCCATAATCCATATGCATATATAATAACTACTTTTTGCTTCACCGATGCAGTTATGTGAGCTAACTTTCAATAAAACTCGGCATTTGAGGAACCCGTACAATGAGAATTTGCCAGTGAAGGTATCATCATTTATCTGTTTAGCCAAGAACAGTGTCGTATACCTGTGCTGCTCCACATATATGAACTTGTGCTTTAACTATCAGTCTTTTGCTTTTGATCATTCTTCTTTTCTTCATTCTCCTCCGAAATAAGTGGAATTATATTTTCCATTTTTCAACCAATATCTGATTTAAAGCAGATTTTGGGAGTGTTTTCGAGGAATAAGTAGCCCATGATTTCTTGAACAATCAGTCAATCATCAGCAGTTGATCTAGTATGCTTTTGCGATAACACAATGAACTAATGAGTAAATAGTTTTTCATGTTCCTTATACCCCTACACTATGGTCACTTCCCTACTTCCTAGAGCATTGAGTTCAGAAGCTGGGCCCAGCTCAGATCCAATATGTAGTTTCTTCTTACACGGTTATTTTTACAGTGCTATCATTTATTACTTATATATATATATATATATATATATATATATATATATATATATATATATATATATATATATATATATGTATAATTTTCTTTTTGTGTCTTTGTTTCAGATTAGTAGAGATTGCCAGGAGCTCGAACCTTCTGTCGGGGAGCAGTTGGCTTCCTTACTTTATCTTGAACCAGACAGTGAACTTATGGTATGTCAGCAATTTGGATTTTATTTAACCTGGCATGAACTTGTGCATTGTTCTCATTCAGAAGTTTCCACGTAGATAGCACCTAGAAGTATTTCATTTCTTCTCTGCTGCGAATTTCATGCTATATGATCTGTGGATCCTGGAGTCAATTTGAATTCTCTGGTCCCAGTCCATGCAATTAACCTTAAGTGAACGTTCCCCTGGCTGTGCCTGTAATGTATTCAGTCCTAATTTTGCAAATCATCTGTGGGTTGACTCAGAACCATATACTGTTTTTTTTTCTTTAATTTTTCTTTATTCATAATCCCAGGCATCAATAATTTATTAACTGCTGAAGTAGATATCTTTGGGTTGTTGATTGTTGGATATGGAGAGAATTTAGTGGCATATTTATACGACTTTATGTCTGAATGGCAAGTAGATTTTTATTACCTTTTCAGTTTGGAAGAATATAAAAGATGTACATTGCATTGAATGATAGGAGCCTAGATGGACACGTAGACCAGTTAATCAAGTGGATTTGGTCAGGATTCAGTTTTTAAAGCCCGGCTTTATTTTTGGAACCTTTTTGGTGTAGAATGATTTTTTTGATAGTGGTTAGGGATGTTATGAGGAGGTGGTGGAGGTTATGAGGAGGCGAAAGATTCACATAATGTGCCTTCAAGAGACTAAGTGGGTTGGTGGAAAAGCAAGAGAACT
The DNA here is from genome assembly GCA_947648045.1 of Beta corolliflora. Classification (NCBI taxonomy): domain Eukaryota; kingdom Viridiplantae; phylum Streptophyta; class Magnoliopsida; order Caryophyllales; family Amaranthaceae; genus Beta; species Beta corolliflora. The sequence goes on from CANSZD010000001.1 coordinate 4,145,071, forward strand.
AGCCCCATGGGGTTATAAGCTTTGGTACTCCGGAAAGGATAAGTGTAGGAATGGAGTAGGCATCATTATTGATAAGGAATATATTGATGATGTGGTGGAAGTTTCGAGGAAGAGTGACCGCATTATGAGTATCAGGCTAGTATTAGGGAGTAAGGCGGTGACTATCATAAGCGCATATGCGCCGCAAGTAGGATTGGAAGCATTTATTAAACAACAATTTTGGGAGGATTTGGAGGAGGTTGTGCAACGAGTGCCTATTAATGAAAAATTGATCATTGGTGGGGATCTTAACGGACATGTGGGCACTAGTCGAGTTGGCTTTGAGAGCATTCATGGAGGTTTTGGGTATGGGGAGAGAAATGAAGCTGGAAGTGGTATCTTGGATTTCGCATTAGCCTATGGTCTTAGTATTATGAACACTTGGTTTGAGAAAAGAGAATCTCACCTTGTGACGTATAGGAGTGGAAGTAACGCGAGTCAGATTGACCTCTTTTTAGTAAGGAATGATTGGCGGAAGAGTTATACAAACTGCAAGGTGATACCGGGTGAGAGCGCGACCACCCAACATAGACTAGTCGTGCTTGATTTCCGGGGTAGGGAGTCTTTAAGAAAGCGAAAACCCAATGTGGAGCCGCGAATCAAGTGGTGGAAGCTCCAAGGGGAGCACAAAGAGAACTTCTTAGTTAAGATGGCTAGTAAAGATATTTGGTCTTGTAACACGGAAATGGATGTAGATTCGACATGGACAAAGATAGAACTTGGTATAAAGGAAGTGGCGAAAGAGGTCCTTGGAGAATCTAAAGGAACTGTACCATCAAGTAAGGACACATCTTGGTGGAACGAGGAGGTGAGACAAGCGATAAAAAACAAACGAGAAAATTATAAACTTTTGGGAAAAGATAGCAGCGATGTGAACTATGAGAAGTACAAAGAGGCTAGAAAAGAAGCCAAGAGGGCCGTACGGGAAGCTAAAGCACAGGTAAACAAAGAGCTTTATGCAAGATTGGATACGACAGAAGGTGAAAAAGACATTTATAGAATTGCGCGTATGAGGGACAAGAAGACAAGAGACATAAGAAAGGTAAAATGTGTCAAGGGTGTGGATCAAAGAGTGCTTGTGGAGGATGAGTAGATAAAGGATATATGGAAGTCGTACTTTGATACCTTGTTCAACGGTGATACAGCACAAGACATCGGGGATGTACACATTCCGCCAAGTATGTTAAATTGAGAGTTTATGAGGAGGATTCAAAAGGGAGAAGTTGTTGCAGCATTAAAAAAGATGGGATCAAGAAAGCTACGGGGCCGAGATGGCATACCTATCGAAGTTTGGAGGTGTTTAGGGGGAGCGGAATCGAATGGCCGACAACATTCTTCAACATGATTTGGAGACACAACAAAATGCCATTAGAATGGAGGAAGAGTACTTTGATTCCTTTGTATAAGAACAAAGGCGATGTACAAGATTGTACCAACTACCGAGGAATCAAACTAATGAGTCATACGATGAAACTCTGGGAAAGGGTGATTGAGCAAAGACTTAGGAAACATGTGAAGATATCGGAGAACCATTTGGATTTATGCCTGGAAGATCGACTATAGAGGCCATCCACCTCTTAAGACAAACAATGGAACATTACCGTGATAGGAAGAAGGATCTATATATGGTTTTAATTGATTTGGAGAAGGCATATGATAGAGTACCAAGAGAAATACTTTGGTGGGTGTTGGCAAGGAAAGATGTTCCACAAAAATATATAGATATCATCAAGGATATGTATGAGGGGGCAACTACGAGTGTGCGGACTACGGTGGGGAGGACAGAAGAGTTTCCTATTACGATCGGAGTGCATCAAGGTTCTGCACTTAGTCCCTTTCTCTTTGCTCTAGTCATGGACGAACTAACGAGGTCAATTCAAGATGATATACCATGGTGTATGATGTTTGCGGATGATATTGTGTTGATTAATGAGACAAATGAAGGTATTGAGAGAAAGTTGGAATTGTGGAGGCATACATTAGAAGCCCGGGGTTTTAGATTGAGCAGAAGTAAGACGGAGTATGTGGAGTGCAAGTTCAGTGGGGTTACAAGCAGCGAGGCGAGGGCGGTCACTTTGGATAGCAAAGTGGTTCAAGGATCGAACGTCTTCCGTTACCTAGGATCCATTCTCCAAAAGGATGGAGAACTGGATGGAGACGTGGCTCATAGAATTAACGCGGGTTGGTTAAAGTGGAAAAGCGCCACCGGGTTCCTTTGTGATTCCGGCATTCCCCAAAGCTTGAAGGGAAAGTTCTACCGTACGGCAATTAGGCCTGCTTTGTTATATGGCACCGAATGTTGGGCGGTGAAACAATGCCATGTTCATAACATGAACGTGGCGTAGATGCGTATGTTGCGGTGGATGTGTGGCCACACGAGGAAGGACCGATTAAGAAATGAAGTGGTCCGGGAAAAGTTGGAGTTGCATCCATTGAAGAAAAGATGAGGGAGAATCGGTTAAGATGGTTTGGTCATGTGAAAAGGAGATCAGGTGATGCACCGGTGAGAAGAATTGAAGAGTGGAGGAGTAATCAAATTGTAAGGGGTAGGGGAAGACCTAAGATGACCTGGATGAAGGTAATTGAAAGTGATATGAGGTTACTTGGGATCGAGGAGAGCATGACGTTGGATAGAAGTGGGTGGAGGGCGGGATCCATGTGGAGGAAGGGGTGTGATTACTGCATTTATTTGTTTTTCTCAATTGTGTTGGTATTAAAACCTTTTGTTGAAAACCTCTTTTAAAACTTGTTGGTGTAAACCTTGTTTTAAAAAAAAAAAAAAAACCTCTTTAAAAATTCTTAAAACTTAGGAAAAATTGACACTAGGGGGCCGAACTATCAGCGGTTTTCTTTAATAGGTCCCAACTATTGATTATTCTATGTAGGACCTAACTATGGCCTTTTATAACTCAAATTGGGTCTAGATTACCTATAACCGGTTGCAAAGGTTAAAGCAACGAGGATGTTCCATATTTTGATTGATATTTTTATCTTCTAGTTTTTGTTTTTTTTTCCTACTCAAAATTGTGATCTCCGCCCCAATCTCTCTGCTCCCCCACCCCAAGTCTCCTCGTCTCCCTCCGCCACCTCCGTGAAAGTTCTTCCGCCAACTATAAGTTCACCCCTTATGTCGAATTCATCAGTGGAGGACGACGCCGTCATAACCACAACCCTTATGATACAATCCGGTTGGTTCAGGACATGATGATCTCGAAAATTGATCAAATTCATGCTATAAATAAGAATAATTTTGGGGGAACAGTACCAGGTTCATCAATTAAGCTCTTTCATTAAAAAAAAATAAAAAACTGAAATCACCAAATAAACAATCAAGAACTCACCTAAATTCAGCTTATACAAAGTACCCAAATATCAACATTTCTATAATATGTAATTATAAATGCTTCAGCATATGCATAAAGCAACAACTATCACTTAATGTCAACGTGAACAAGTCTTAACCAATTCACAACAAAATATGATCAAAATCATTCTCTCAAAAACATCAAATTTTCCAAAAATAGAAACCTATCCTATAAAACTCATAGGTTGTAAATCCTGTCGTTTAAGCCAAACATTAGTACCTAACCTCTCCGATAACTTCTCCGCCAACTGCAATGGCGACTCAAACGCAATATCAAAAATTTTCAACGCCAAAATATTCGTCAAAAATTCCATAGCAGAAGCGACGGCGGCTTCAGACGAATCAAGCGACGAAACATGGGGAACAACGCCGAGAAATCCAGTCTCATACTGAAGAGAATCAGGTGAGACGAGTTTCAAGAGAGCAGACGAACACGACGATGAAGATGGAGGGTTTTTTTGGGTGAGAGTATCTTCGGGAGAGAAAACAGTGGCTTTTACGACGGAGGTGTGACGAGGATGGTGGTTTGGGAGGTGGAGGAGAGAGAAAGAGGGTGGTAAGCGACGGTGGTTGTGGGCCTAACAAGGATGCTAAAATATCAGGCAGAGGAGAGGAGAGAGAGAGAGGAGAGGAGAGAGAGAGGAGAGGAGAGGGAGAGAAGAGATGATTTGTGAAGTCACGTGCTTATTTAACGAGGTCACGTGATAGAGTAACCTACTACAACGGGTTGGTTACCCCGCTAGGCCTATTTAAAGTCACAACACCCTATAGTTGGGTCCTACACTGAATAATCAATAGTTGAGACCTATTAAAGAAAACCGCTGATAGTTCGGCCCCTTGGTGTCAATTTTTCCTAAAACTTAAACCCTTTCTTTCAAAAAAAAAACTTTTCATCACTCTTGTCGATGCCATCTCCTCTGGTAACGGTTTCAGTTGACGATTCATGTTAGCCGACCCCAAATCACTTTGGGAATAAGGCTTAGTTGTTGTTGTTGTGGTTAGGGATGTTCCCAGATCAGCTTATTCTGAATAATTAAATTTCGGAAAACATCCACCATGCTATTGCATAATTCCCAAAAAATTAAAAAGAAAGAATCATTAAATAACTATCCTAATACCAATTGTTGTTGTTGTAACGGCCTAAAGTTTTGGAGGAGAAGCTTGCCTGTGCTCTACTCTTAGGCTCCTTTATTGAGGAGGAAGTAAATTTTACCATTGGGACTCATGGTTCGAAAATACGTGAACGGTTTCGGATACGGGAACGGTCGCGGTTTCGGTGTAACGGAACGGATACGTTCGTCACGTACCGCGTCACGGTTGTCGCGACAGGAATTAAGTTTTATAGTTTATTTTTAATAAAAAAATTGCTTTTGAGGTACTAAAGTTTCATTAAAGAAGTAAATAAAAAGTCTTTAACAATTGAAAAATAGCTTGACTAAAAATAATAAAGGTGAATAAAAATAAAGGAGTGGGAAACCTAATGCCTTGTTTAGGAAGATCACGTGAAGTAGGCTACTTTAATAAAATAGTGTTTTATTCATTTAGTATTTTAAAAACCAAAATAAAAAGTTGAAAGAGATATAAAGGTGTATAGATAAAAGTAGGACAACTGGACCCTATAATTAATTGCAAGTTGGAACTTACAGCTGTGGCCCACGTTTGAATTAACAACTCCCAAGTAATGAAGTACTTCCCAACATCCAATTCAAGCGTTCATCTTCTTCACTCCTCTCTCTCCTCCTTTTTCTTTTGCAAACTGTTAATGGCGGCCATTTCTCCAGAAATTTTCCGGTCATTCACGACTCAAGTCGGCCGCTATGACCGAGATTACCGTAAACTCGGGCGAATCCGGTACGTACCGGACGAACCGGTGGAAAATGCGCTGTTTTTTAACAAAGTGTTCTACATCGGTATTTATCGGTTCGGTAAACTTGGAATCCGCATCAAAACGGCCGATGCGAATTGATGAGGCCGAGTTTTGATACCCTGTTGGGACTATAACTTGGCTGATCCAATTTCTACATCGACACCTGAATATTGGTGTCATTGTCATGTGGTTGGTTGAAAAGATAAAAGTGAGTCTGTTTTGTACTAGGTATTAAAAGCTCTAACTATGAATAGTTTAGTTGTGTAATTATGGTGGTATGATGAGGAGCCTTTATAATTGCATATTCTCTTTAGACCTTAGTTTTAAAAAGCGTGCCCAAGGCGCGTCTAGGCGAGGGGCGAGTTCAGGCGCTCAAAAAAACGCATCTCAAAAGCTAGGCGAGGCGCCATGGTGTTAAATAACGGCCGCATCAATTCGGTTCGCCCGAGTTGTAACAGATTTCAACTTTGGCGAACCGAATTCGACCGGTTCATACCGCCTTCTTGTAAAACACCGAGATTTCGTCCGTTCCAACCACGACGACGAATTATTGCCCGCATTTCCCGTTCCATGGTGTGATTTTCAGATATCAAACCCTAGATCCATCAATTGAAGATGAAGTACGTGATTTCTTTCATAGAAACGTTGGGGCTTTTGCTCGAGAAGTTGATTCCTGTGCAAAAGTCGTGTTGTAAAAGTCGCCGGCCATTTCTCCGGCCATATAAAAAGAAGATAGAGAAGTGGCGAATAGAAAGGTGTAGGTGTGTAGCGATGGGGATGGTTGATGGCTGGATTAGGTTTGCTTTATATTTTTACTCTTTTTTTTTTAATTATCGGGAAGGGAAAGGTTATTTTTACCCACGTGATTGCAAATTGCAATACAACTGTACTTTTATAATTTTGTTGAGACATGCACTACAGCTATATAATTACAACTCTTTCTCTTTCTTAAACTCTTACGGCTTCCCATAAAAAAAACCTCTTACTGCTTCTTTGTTTTGGCCTTTTAGGAAAAGAAAAATCACGTGCAAATCTTTTTTAACACTTTTGACTTTTCAACTCCATATTTCATAACTTAGAGAGAAATCATGGTTACAAATTTTTTAAAAATCTTATATATATTGATGCACAATCATTGAAACAAAATAAAATAAGCTAAAGCATTATAATATAAAATTCATGCACGACAACCGCGACACGATCCCCGGCAAACGTATCCGTTCCGTTCCAGCGAAACCGTGACCGTTCCTGTTACCACGACCGAAACCGTATTTTCGAACTATGGCAGGCGCTGAGAGGTGCGCGCCTTAAGCCGCCTCCAAAGACGAGAAGGAATTATGAGGAGAAGACCATAAATTTGTACTAAATTTCTCAAATTAAGTCTTACCCGGCTTAATTCACGGTAAATCGACACAAAATCTTCAAGTAATTGCATGATTTTGCCCCAATTTGTGCCCTAAATCAAAAACCCTAAATAGGTCAAAAACCCTAATTTGGTATCCGTTCAAAATTGAACGTTGCTGATAATATATATTGTGACAGAAACAGCCGACTAGTCTTGGCCAGTGGTAGTTGCCTGTGTTCCTGGTGGCCGCCGAGCGATAATACTTCTTCAGATCTACCGAGAGCTTTTGTTTTTCCTAAGGGCTGGTTCAAAAAAACAATCACGTGTATGACTTTCAAAGTTTACTTTTTACTTTTCGCAACCTTCTATATTCCAACTGAGGTGTCTCTATCTAGTATCTCCTTTTGCTGTCAATTTTTCTTTTTAGTGTCACAATAAGTTAATATCAATCTTTGTATTGATTATTTCTTTTTACCTCCACTTTCCTGCCTCGACTAATGGGGATCTTTTAAAATATCAAAAGGAAAAAAAAAACTGAAATGTTACAACAAATTTTTTTCGGCCCTTTTACGTCAAAGTTCAAACTTTATAGCATAATATTTTTTTCTAAAATAAAGAGAAGGTGCGCCTCGCCTACAAGATTGCGCCTTCACCTTGCGCCATGAACCTCCCTTCGCCTTGTGGTGAGATGCGGTGGCACGCGCTACCAAAGATAAAATTTTATTTTCCTTCTTTCCAATACAAATAAATATAAGTGGCGAGTAGGGTCGTATCCACAGAGACTTGGGGACTAACTCGTGAATAACTAAGTAACTAAAGAATAATAAAGAAGTAAGGTAATCAATAAGAGAAGAATCTCGAGTCCGGTTAATGGCCACTTCGATTCATACTATTGATCATCGGTTTCTCAAACATGTACTTTAACTCTTAATTACTCAAAGTTGGAAATCAAATCCCTTTCCCACAAAAGAACCATTAGACAATCATAATCAGATGATCATAAAACTTGAACAATAAATTAACCTAACCTATTCAGAGATTAGATTCAAATCGATAGAACGTCAAGCTTAGTTTTAAAAAGCGCGCCCAAGGCGCGCCCAGGCGCTAGGCGAGTAGAGGCGCTGAGAAAATCGCCTCCTCAACCTCAGGCGAGGCGCATAACGTCAGGCGAGGAAAGGCGCGCGCCTCTTGCCGCCTTTGTGGGAGGCGCAAGGCGCACCGCTTGACCGCTTTGAGTAAAGAGGCGCATGAGAGTAGGTTGAGAGTAGATCCGAACCGAGAATCAAGAAAAAAACAAAAATCTTTCAAATGTAAACTTACTTGGCATTAGATTAACCAATTTCGAGCAAAAGCCCTTTGATAATTGGTCAAATTTCAGTAAAATTGAACCCTAATTTTAAAAACTCAAATTTGAGAGAAAACCCTAATTTATAATTTGGTGGCAATTGATGACCGCGAAATCGCCGGAGGTGACAGAGGAAGCCGGCGGACCATCTACCATCAGTATCCGGCGCCGGCGAGAATGTTGTTCCGGTGTTCTTTTCTGTTTCTTCGTTCTTCGTTTATTCTGTCTTCTACTTTGTGCGACTAGTTCATTGTTCAATGTTCATGGCTTTTATTTACTGTGTGTAATGAGCTGTAAGACACTAGTAGGAAGTAAGGCCCTGTTCTTTTGGACTTATTTTCAGCAAAAATAAGTAAAAATAAGTTCAGTTCAGCAAAAATAAGTTCAGTTCAGCAAAAATAAGTAAAAATAAGTTCAGCCAAAGAAAATAAGTAAAAATAAGTTCGGTTCGAAGAAAAATAAGTTCGGTTCGGCCCAAAATAAGTTCGGCCAAAGAAAATAAGTTCGGTTCAACCAAAATAAGTTCGGTTCAGAAAAATAAGTTTAGTCTTGTCTAATGTTGTAATTATTATTTTTGTTTTCAATATTACTATTACTATTGTTATTATTATTATTATTATTATTAATATTATAATTATAATAACGATGAATTTGTATTTTTTATTTTTTTATTTTTTTGATTTTTTATTTTTTGATTTTTTATTTATTATTTAGTATTTATTATTTATTATTATTATTTATTATTTATTATTATTATTATTATTATTCTTATTTTATTATTTTATTATTTATTATTATTATTATTATTATTATTATTATTATTATTATTATTTATTATTATTATTTATTATTTATTATTTATTATCTATTATTTATTATTATTATTATTATTATTATTTATTATTTATTATTTATTATTTATTATTTATTATTTAATATTATTTATTATTATTAATATTTATTATTTATTATTATTTATTTATTATTTATTATTATTTATTATTTATATTTATTATTATTTATTATTTATATTTATTATTATTTATTATTTATTAATTATGATTTATTATTTATTATTATTATTTATTATTTATTATTATTATTATTATTATTATTATTTTTTTTTTTTATTATTATTATTTATTATTTATTATTTATTATTTATTATTTATGATTTATTATTTATTATTATTAATATTATTTTTTATTATTTATTATTTATTTTTTATTATTATTAATATTATTTTTTATTAATTATTATTTTTTATTTATTATTATTATTATTTATTATTTATTATTATTTATTATTATTATTATTTATTATTTATTACTATTATTTATTATTATTTATTATTATTATTATTTATTATTTATTATTATTAATATTATTTTTTATTATTTTTTATTTATTATTTATTATTTGTTATATTATTTATTATTTATTATTATTTATAATTTGTTATTTATTATTATTATTATTTTTATTATTATTTATTATTTATTATTTATTATTTATTATTTATTATTTATTATTTATTATTTATTATTTATTATTATAAAATAATAAAATAATAATAATAAGTATTGATAATATTATGTTAATATTTATTGATTATTATAATAATAAGTATTGATAATATTATGTTAATACGGTTTAGTTCAACAAAAATAAGTTCGGTTCAAGAAAAATAAGTTCGGTTCACCAAAATAAGTTCGATCAAGAAAAATAAGTTCGGTTCGACCAAAATAAGTTCGGTTCGGCAAAAAATAAGTAAAAATAAGTTCGGTTCGGCGAAATAAGTAAAAAATAAGTTCTGGTTCAAGAAAAATAAGTTCGGTTCGGCCAAAATAAAATAAGTTCGGTTCAGTTCAGCCAAAATAAGTTCAAAAGAACAGGGCCTAAGACCCCACTGACCACTCTTTTTCTTTTTTAATAAATAATGACTGCTTCCTGCTTCCTGCTTCATGTTTTAGTAATCACGTGCTTTTCTTTTTAAGTTTTTACCTTTCTTTTTTTTTGTTTTTCTTTTTCTTCTCTCTTTTCTCAGTTTTTTTTTCTTTTCTTTTTTCTCAATTTTTTTTTCTTTTCCCTTCTCTACTTTTCTTCTTCTGCTTCTGTACTTTTTGAGTTCTTGATAAGGCCCAGTTCTTCTCAAAGATACCTCTCATCAGATTGTTCTTTAAAAAAAAAAAAAAAGATTATACATTTTTTTCCAAAAAAAAAGAAAATCATGGGTAAACTAAAATTACAGCAAGTCAGCAACCATAAATTTACAGTACCTGGTTTTACAAAAAGTATATAGCTTATAAATTAAAGTTATACTTTTTAATTACAACAGCTTATATTTTTTTTCATTTTAAAATTATTCTCTAATTGATTTTTAAAGGTCTTTGGCATTAAAAGTGCGCCTCGCCTACGAGAGGCGTGCGCCTTCGCCTCGCGCCTTGCGCCTCCTTCGCCTTGCGCTTTGCGCCTCGGTGCGCCTCGCCTTTAAAACTAAGACGTCAAGGAACTAGGAATCAATGAGCCAATCAACAAATTGCTAGCACAAAGTATTTAAATTGGAAATTATTATTTCCCTAGTGATTAATCAAGAATAATTAGATTCATTAATCAAACCCTAGGTTGCTACTCATGAAAGAAGAACAGATAAATCAGTATCAATTCTAGATCCTAGCAAAAGATAGATTGAATGTAAAAACTAGTAGTACTCCTAGCCATACACACAATAATCATAAATTAAAGTCAAGAAATCACAATTATAATTAAGAAGTAGTTAACAAAGAGAAACCTCACAATAATAGAATGAAGCTTGATTAACCGTTCTCAAGACTAGATTTAGCTACGATCGACATAACATCCATCAAAGAAATCGTCAAAGTAATGATCTCAAAACTCAAAGGGAAAATAGGGATTAGGGTTCTTTCTCTCTATTCTCTCTAATTAGGTCTGGGATTACATCACATAATACAAAACCAATGTTTTCTAATATCAATAAAACCTACGGAAGACCGAAAATCGCCAAAGACTTCTAACAGGGCCGAAACGCGAGACCCGTGCGCAACAAATGCGCGACCTGGGCACTTGCTGCTGCCAAATTCTCACTTTGCTCGATATGCGCGGCCCGGGCATTTGCTACTGCCTGGGTTCTTTGGTCTTCAGAAAACGCCCGAGGTGGGCTCTTCAACGCCAGGGTGGGCAAACACTGCTGTAGGCTGTAGCAGACTAAGAGGGTGCACTTTGACATCAAACATCGAACTCTAGACTTCAAGGGACTTTGTGAGCTTTTATGTTGAATGGATCATGATCATAAGCATATAGAAACACGACATGTCCTTAAATCTTCTCTAATGCATCAAAATCATCATAACTCCCTCTTCTCCACACTAAGGTTTAGATGAGTAAAACTCTCCTTAAGACTTAAACCTTAGTGAAATGGACTTCTCAACGCTCTATAATCGCACATAACTTGGTCACATCAAATACCCCACACTTGAACTTTACTCGACCTCGAGTAAACTCAAAATAAAGGTCAATGAGACACCCCTTCCAAGTTATTGATCACCTTTTACTACTCCCCTTATCTCTCCATCCTAGTGTATGACAAAGTTTGCTATTCCCCATGAGTTGCTCAAAGCCAAGTATAAGGGTAGGGTAAGAGTTACCCCACACTTGAGCTAAAAACTCGCCTGAAATAATGTAAATAGCATTCCCACACTAAGAGAATAAAAATGTATGACTTTGAATCCCGAAAGATCTCGAAAGATTCAAAACCATTCTAATCTGCACAACACCATAACCAGCCTCATGTCATGAAATGATAAAAGTAAGTTCGAATCCTGAAAAATCTCAAAGGACGTGAACTTGGACCGTCTAAACACGATCACAACAATCAAACTCCTTATTTCTCCAATGATGAGTGAGCTCTAACCTATTCACCTCTAACTCCAAACACCAAGATGAAAACCTACCCGAGACACTCCTTATATCACCAATCCTCCTTATGACACCAACTCCGGCAAATGATTTCAATTTTTCTCTCTTTTATCTCTCATTTTGCCTAGGAGCCCTTTCGGGTTTTCATCCTTGCATCACACATTTTTTTTTCATTTATGAACTCACCGTCTCACCGGCTCTAATTAGCCGCTTTTTTTGCATAGATTGCCCTTTCGGGTTTTCAACCTATCCGGGCCCCCATTTTTGCCTGACTCAGCTGGTTTTCGTTTTTTTTTTTCAAAAATAAAACGTATATACATCAAATAAAACAATGAGAATTCCCTCTCCCCTACTTAATCAAGACATTGTTCTCAATGTGAGAGCAAGTACAATAAAAACATAAGAAAAGAAAAGGGGAACACTAAAAAACCGACTCTCGCAGAACTTCTCACTCCCTCAACAATACCAATCAAAAACATTTCACACCCCAACAACACAAGAAAACACATTGACGTCTTGACGACAAACGCACATCACCATCTCACAACCCGTCTCCCTCCAAAATTAAATTCATTGGAAGAATATAATTTCGAAATTTGCACCTTATAGTAGAACCAAATCCGTATGCAAATGCTTATTGTTGCTTGGCCACCGTAAGTATTGCTCATGTAACTCCTGCATCAATCTCGACCCTCCAATTTCACCAACTTCTCTCAAACGGACACCTCTCAAAGGTCCTTTTATGTATTTTGGCGTAAGTTGGATTAAGATTGGCTAAGAGTGTTTTGAATTCTAGCTCGGGAAACTAGAGGGGTAAGGGTGGTGGGTGAAAGATAATTTGTTGTGGTGGAGGAGAAAATATGGTGAGGTTTAAGAGTAAGAGGAAAAGTAAGGGGAAAAAAATAATATAGAAAGGAAAAAGAAAGAAGAAAAGAAAAAAAATAAGGGCTCATGTTACCTCCCGAGAAACGCATGTACCTTGCATTTGAGATGAGACAACTTCCTTCCTGCACGGAATCGTTAGTAACAACGGTTTAAAACTATGCGGTATGTTTTTGCAACCTCACTACCTTAGTTTTAAAAAGCGCCCAGGCGCTAGGCGACCTCAGGCGCACGGAAAATCGCCTTGGAAGTCCTATGCGAGGCGACCTACGACGGGCGCAGGCAGGCACGCGCCTCAGGCCACTTTTTGTTGAGGCGCAAGGCGGTCGCCTTTGTCGCTTTGAGGCTAGTTGCGCGAAAACGAAAGAAGATCTGGGATAAATACCTTTAAAGAAGCAAAATTTCTTAAGATTAAAACTTACCCAAGATTTATAACTGAAATTCGAACCAAAGCCCTCAATCAATTGCATGAAATTGGTTCGATTTTATCCCTAAATCAAAACCCTAATATGGAAAAAAACCCTAATTTTCGAATCGCACAAATACTTGTATTTTTGTGGGTAAAAACTCTCCAACTGTGACAGAGATTGCCGGTGAGCAATCTCCGGTGGTCTTCGCCGTGAAACATCTCAGGTAAGTTTCTCTCTCCTCAATTCTTCTTTCACCTCTACGGTCTTCTCTTTCTTCGTTCTTCTTTCTGTCTTCTTTCTTCAACTTTTTATTTTATATTTGTAGTTGCACCTGCTTTGAATAAATGGTTGAGGCTCACGTGCCCAACCCACTGCCTCCTTAGTTTTCTTCGTCCATCTTTCTTTCTTTCACTGCCTCCTTAGTTTTCTTCGTCCATCTTTCTTTCTTCTCTCTTCGTCTTCTGCCTTTCTTTCTTCTGTCGTTTCTTTATTTCTCCTTTACTTTCATCTTTTTTTTTTATTCTTTTTTCCCCTTCCTCCTCTTTATTTCTTCTTCACGTGTCTTCTTTTTTTTTTTTTTTTTGTCCTTATTTCTTCTTTCTTTTCTTTATTTCTTCTTCACGCATTATTTTTTGTGGAGGCAGTGAGTATAGGCAGTGATTTATTTAAAGAAAAAAATCCATATACATGCTTCTTTATTTAATTAGTTTTGATATATCATTTGATTGTAGCTTCTTTATTTATTTAGTTTTGAAAACTTTATTTGTTTTTTCTTTCTACATAGTGCTTTCACTTGTTGCGGTGTTCTATCGATGAATTATGTTTTATTATATTCTTTTATGGGTTTTTAATATAATATTTTTATTTTAAGTATTGCAATGCTTCTATATTTAATTTCTAAGTTTTTTTGGCACCAAGGGTGCGCCTCGCTTACGTGATGCATGTGCCTTCGCCTTGCGCCTTTTAAAACTAAGGCGACCGCAGTTACTTAACGGTTTTACGGCTTTCTAGGACAGTTACATAATTGGAATACCCATTATTTGAAGATGACCATTTTTTTGGTCGAGGAAGAAGAAACTGGCGCAAGTTCAATTTGTTCTTAGTTGAATTTAAAAAAACATGGTTTTATTCAAATTAATCTTACCTAGGCTGTTTGAACCCTAAATTGAAAAACCCTCATTTATCTTCATTAGGTTACTTCAAATTGAACCCTAAATTGAAAACGGCGTTGGGAGACAAGTAGACAACTGCCGGCCACTGCTTATGCGGTCATGGTAGAGAATGCCGGTGGTGATTAGTGTTGTGGTGAGGTCTCTATTCCTTGCTCTCTCTTATTAATCTTTTCTTCTTTTATATATCTTCCTTCTTTTTTCTTCCCTTTTTCTGTCTATGAGCAGACACATTTTCCTTCTTTTGGGGGAAACAGGGATGGGGAGACTCTAGCAGTCACATGACTTAGCTCAACTTTTTTTTTAAAAAAAAACTCCTTATATTTTTAATTGCCCTTTTTCGTAAGAAAAAGTTGATATTCTTATGAAGCTTTTTCCATTTTACAATATTTTAATAATTATGTATGTATCAAAAGTATCTCAAGTAGTGTATTTATAACCGTTTTGGACATAATATGATGTAAACAGTAAAAAAAATGGAAAAAAAAGCTTCAACATCCACTTATGTGATTTAATTTTTAAATCACGCCAATTAGTTTCCACGACTGCAGTTTTTTTTTCAATGATAGCGATAATAAAGAGAAAATTCTGGTTGTCAGGGTTAGGTTCTGGTAGAAACATTACATATATGAGAATGTGAGAACACTATGCAATAAGTTTTCTTGACCCGATAAGTAATCCATTTTGGCTAAAACATGACCCTTTTTTTTTTTCCCCCTTGCAAGGAAGGATTACATTTCCTGGAAAAAGAATTACCATGTGTATTTAATAAAGGATTATGTTTTCCCTAAAGTTAAATAACTATTCTAAAGTTAAATAAAGGATTACATTATGAATACAGCATGTTTCATAGTTGTATATTGTAGTGTCTAAAATGGTCCACTTGGCTTGGCCTAATAGAGTGAAGAAGGGTTCTTTATTCAAGTGAACTAGTTTGCACCTACAATTTGTGGTTAGCCTACCTAATGGTCGTGGTGCTGATATGGGTGTGGGAAGTTAAGGGAGGAGAATGAGCTGCTATTGTAGTGGGGATATATTTTGTACTTGAGGGTATACAGTTAGATGAAGTTGTGAGCTCATGGTTACTTCAGCCATGGAAGCTGAAGGGTATTATAGTTGGTGGAATGGTGTGAGGTGAGTGTACAGCGACAATCTTCAGAAGGCTTCTAAAAAATAATTCTCAGGAAGGGAAAACTAATGTTATAAGCAACACCTTTTTTTTGTTCTAAAAAGCTCAAGCCCTTTAGTTGGCACTACAACAACAACAACAACAACTAAGCCTTATTCCCAAAGTGAATCTTTAGTTGGCACTGAGATTTAAATTTTGTTATTTAGTTTTTCAGCGCTTTTTGAATCTTTTTTCTTCGCCCTTTTGGTTTTTGCTTTTATTGCTGTTTTTTGTTTTTCTTTTTGGTTGGTTTATGTGATCCATATCTCCCCTACTCTCCTATTAAATATTTGAAAAGACAAGGATCTCACTCCCTATATCCCCTCTCGCATCTTCTTATACCTTCGAATCAGACAGCCTTTGGTAATTTATCACATAAAAGTTCATCTCTTTTGGTTGTTCCATCGTATCTTCTTCTTTCAACCTTTATCTTGATAAAATGCGATAGCATTTATTAAACAGAGACATTTTACATTTTAAAAATTACGTCTAGTCAAATAATTTACTATCTCTCCGTGTTTTGTATTTCCCTAGAAGCTCGTAAGGGACACACTGAATATTGATGCAACTCTATTGCTCTTTATGCTTATTTTTTCAACTTTGCATTTGGTTTTGAGACAAGCTTATCCTCTAATTTTGCACGTCCTTTTGGCTTCTTGTCGTACTGAATATGTTTGTTTCAGTTAATTTTCACTTTGCATAGACCTCAAATGTCTTCTGATTTTTTTTGTACAATTTGTCAGGCAACTCTTTCAGCAGCTGAATCCAAACGTGAGGAAGAAAAAGCAAAAGGAGTCAACATAGAAAATGGAGCTGAGAATCCAGACATAGTTCCATTTGACGACAATGAAGAGGAGGAAGAAGAGGAAGAAAGTGAAGAAGAAGATGAGAGTTTTGGCCAGGCACCTGGACTTGCTATTCAAGGCAGAGGAAGGGGAAGAGGAATGATGTGGCCTCCAAACTTTCCAATGGGTCGAGGTGTTCGTCCTATGCAAGGGATGAGAGCCTTCGCCCCTGGCATGATGGGGGTGGATGGGTTCACATATGGACCTGGACCCGATGGCTTTCCAATGCCTGATCCTTTTGGCATGGCTCCTCGTCCTTTCGTGCCTTATGGTCCAAGGTTCTCTGGTGACTTCACGAGTCCTGCACCTGGTATGATGTTTCCTGGTAGACCTTCACAACCTGGAGGTGTCCTTCCTGGTGGTGGTTTTGGGATGATGATGGGCCCTGCGCGTGGTCCTTTCATGCCAGGAGGAATGGGTATGGGAGGGAGAGGTGGTCGACCAATGGGTATGCCTCCTATTTTTCCTCCCCAATCTGGACCTCCTCAAGGTGGCAATCGGGGTCCAAAGAGAGATCTGAGAGGACCTGGTAATGATTGGGGTGAGACATTTGGGTCAGGTCCAGAGCAAGGGAAGTTACAGGATATGGGTGGTGGACGTGGTGGTGACCCTCAATATCAACAAGGTACTGAGAAATTTGTGTCATGTAACAATGTCACGAATGATGAAAGTGAAAGTGAGGATGAGGCTCCTAGGAGGTCAAGACATGGTGAGGGAAAGAAGAAACGCCGAAGCTTGGATGGTGATGTTCATGCTTTAGACCCATGAGTGATGTGCTATGGCATCGTGGTGATTTTGCCTGGTCTAAGACAACGCATCGATCTTATGGATATGGACGTAGAACCCCATGATGCCATTTGAAATGCAGCCTTACAGTACTTACTCCAGCTCTACGTTTTCTCTACTGAAGCGATAAGGGAGAGCCAAGAAGTGGATGAATAAGTAAAAGAACAATGTAGCTCTTAGACCGGTAAAGAACAGATAAACTTTTGCTTCCTAATATTTTAAGATTAGATGATTTCAGGAATTTATGTACATTGTATAAAAATATGTACACGAAGAGGTACAAGGGGGAGTTGTCAATAGATAGGACATTAGATTGTTGGTTTAATTTTACTGGTATTGAATATTGACCTAGTTGACGAGATGCCTTAAATGTCTATTTTTTATATTAATCATCATAAAACATAATGCATTTACCATTATAATTTGTCCGTTAGCACTATGCTGTGCACCAAGCTTGCAAGTTGCAACCACTGCACCCAACTCTCAGTGAAGGCGTGTTTACCGTTGGGGGGGCTAGCACAACACAAACCAAAACTTAGAAGTTTGGGTTGCCACTCTCAAACAACACTTAAACTCGGCTATATTGATTTGTGCGGTACGGCTTGCGTTTTAACAATAGTGTCAACATCCTCTACAATTGACGACAATATATTAACATACAACAATTTCATTACCGGATGATTCTACTAGTCTTTTTTGAAAAAAGACCATTGAGATAATGAATATGAGCCACTCATTTTTACTAGTGGAGCCTTCACTTCTTTTCTTTTACCTTTTCTTTTAATTACCAAAACTAATTTCTTTTCATTTTGTTTATTTACCAAAATTTATGAAATTATTTTTTGAAAATCGAAAAAATAATTTTAATAACAAATAAAAAAATCCGAATTTTTTTTTCACCAGTCAAACAGTAATTCATGTTGGGAAAAAAAAAATTTGGAGCCAAATTTTTTTTTACCCATTTCTCTCTCCTCCTTGTTCTTCATGTTCTTTGTGTTTTTCACCAAAAACTCAAGAACACTTCCTCTTCCACGATTCTCAACCGAATTTCTCCCAAATTCGACCCATTCTTCCACCTTCTCCCTCAATTTCGACCCTGTCTTCCATCTTCTCCCTCTATTTCGACCCATTCTTCACCTCTATTTCGCCCCAAACCTTCACCTCCATGGAAATCGATCTAAACTCTTCACCTGTATATGAAATGGATGTACTTTACTTGAATATTTCGCATATAGTAATGAATTAATGATTTTCTATCTTCATTTGTGCGTTTGAGTAAGATTAAACTTGCAATTTATGAAAATTTTCCCCAAAAAAACCTAGGGTTTTAGGGAAAATAAAATGACGGTGATGGTGATTAAATTGCTCTAAATCAATGCACTTCACACTTTTATGCGACAATTTGTGGTTACATTTGAGTATCTCATACTTTAGTTTAGCTACTAGATGCAAAAAAAAATTCAGATTTTTCGAGACCTCCATGGGAGGTTGAGCTGGTTTTTAGTCTAAGGTAATGCGGTATTTTAGTAATTACTAAAGATATTTTAGACATGACCAAACATAAAGATATTTTGGTAATTACTAAATATATTTTGAACATGACCAAAAATAAAATTAAGGTTTGTGTGAGATAATTGCAATAAATTAATGCACTTCACACATTTATTGGGTTACATTTGCTGATTAAATCATACTTTAGTTTAGCAATTAGATGAAAAAAATTTGCAGCATTTTCGTGACCTCCATTGTAGTGGAATGTCACTGGTTTTTTGTACAAGTTACTGCAGGATTTAGGTAATTACTAGAGATATTTTAGTCATGTCCTAACATAACCAATATATATGTTAGGTAATCACCTAATTAGATAAGGTATTACCAAAAATTTTATATCATAATCGAACCCATTTTAGGGCATTACCTAAAATAATAATTGTCTTGGAATGACCTCAAATCATGTGACTCTAACATATATGATGAGGGAATTGTATGGTTAATATGTGGGTTATTGATAACCTAATGCATTAGGTTTTATGTGGTTTATATGATACCATTGAATCGGGCTAAAACGTTGCATCTTTTCCTTTTTCTTATGCTTTCAAATGATTGAATTGAATGACTTTGATGTTATGAAAGGTTCATCGATAGATTGTTTATGTGAACATCGGATTGGAATGGTCGAACAATCTCTCAAAAGAATCCTCTCAATTGTAGTGGAATGTCACTGGTTTTTTGTGCAATTTACTGCAGGATTTAGGTAATTACTAAAGATATTTTGGTCATGACCTAACATAGCCACTATATATGTTAGGTAATCACCTAATTATATTCGAATATTACAAAAAAATTTAGGTTATTACCTAACCCATTTTAGGCATTACCTAAAATAATAATTGTCTTGGGCAATGACCTCAAATCATGTGACTATAACATATATGATGGGGCAATTTTACTATTAAGATGTGGGTTATTGATAACCTGACCCATCAGGTTTTATGTGGTTTATATGATGAAGGAATTATGTGGTTAAGATGTTCTTCCAATCACAATCCATTCCCATTACTCATCAAAGCAATATTATGGGGATTGGACAATCATGCCACTGGGTCCATTAGGCCCAATATCTCACCAAACTCCATTAACTTGAGTTTTGGACCCCCATTGTCACTCATTGTACTAAAAATCCCAAATTAACCCCATATCATATGTTTTTAGGTAATTACCAAACATGTTTTGGGTATTACCAAACCTATTAAGTGGAGGATGTTCTCCCAGTCAGATGCTTTTCTCATTATTTATCAAAGCAATCCTATAGGGATTGGACAATCATGCCACTGAATCCATTAGGCCCAATACCTCACCAAACCCCATTGACTTGAGTTTTGGGCCCCATTGTCACTCCTTGTACTAAAAAGCCCAAATTAACCCCAGTTCATATGCTTTTAGGTAATTACCGAACATGTTTTGAACATTACTACACCTACTAAGTGGAGAATATTCTCCCAATCACAATCCATTCTCATTACTAATCAAAGCAATCCTAGGGGGATTGGACAATCATGCCACTGGATTCATTAGGCCCAATACCTCACCAAACCCCATTGACTTGAGTTTTGGACCTCCATTGTCCCTCCTTGTACTAGAAGGCCCAAATTAACCCCAGATCATATACTTTAAGGTAATTACCAAACATGTTTTGGGCATTACCAAACCTACTAACCGGAGCATGTTCTCCTAATTACAATCCATTCTCATTACTCATCAAAGCAATCATATGGGGATTGGACAATCATGCCACTGGTTCCATTAGGCCCAATACCTCACCAAACCCTATTGACATGAGTTTTGGGCCCCCATTATCCCTTCTTGTACTAAAAAGCCCAAATTAACCCATATAATATGCTTTTAGGTAATTACCAAACATGTTTTGTGCATTACCACACCTACTAAGTGGAGATTGTTCTTTCAATCACAATCCATTCCCATTACTCATCAAAGTAATCCTATGGGGATTGGATAATTATGCCACTTGATTCATTAGACCCAATACCTCACCAAACCCCATTGACTTGAGTTTTGGACCCCCATTGTCCCTCATTGTACTAAAATGCCCAAATTAACCCCAGTTTATATGCTTTTAGGTAATTACCACACATTTATTGGGCATTACCACACCTATTAAGTGGAGAATATTCTCCCCATCACAATCCATTCCCATTACTCATCAAAGTAATTCTATGGGGACTGGACAATCATGCCATTGGATTCATGTGGCCCAATGCCTCACCAAACCCCATTGACTTGAGTTTTGAGCCCCTATTGTCTCTCCTTGTACTAAAAGGACCAAATTAACCCAGATCACATGCTTTAAGGTAATTGCCAAACATGTTTTGGGCATTACCATGCCTATTAAGTGGAGAATGTTTTCCCAATCACAATCTATTCCCATTACTCATCAAAGCAATCCTATGGGGATTGGAAAAATCATGCCACTGGTTTCATTAGGCCCAATACCTCACATAACCCTATTGACTAGAGTTTTGGACCCCATTGTCCCTCCTTGTACTAAAAAGCCTATATTAACCCATATCATATGCTTTTAGGTAATTACCACACATGTTTTGGATATTACTAAACCTATTAAGGGGAAGATTTTCTCCCAATCAGAATCCTTTCCTATTACTCGTCAAAGCAATCATATGGGGATTGGACAATCATTCCACTGGAACAATCAGGCCCAATACCTCACCAAACCCAATTGACTTCAGTTTTGGGCCCCCATTGTCCGTCATTGTATTAAAAAGCCTAAATTAACTCCAGTTCATATGGTTTTAGGTAATTACCAAACATGTTTTGGGCATTACCACACCTACTAAGTGGAGATTGTTCTCTCAATCACAATCCATTCCCATTACTCATCAAAGCAATCATATAGGGATTGGAGAATCATGCCACTTGATTCATTAGACCCAATACCTCACCAAACCCCATTGACTTGAGTTTTGAGCCCCATTGTCCCTCCTTGTACTAAAATCAAAAATTGACCCCATATCATATGCTTTTAGGTAATTACCAAACATGTTTTGGGCATTACCAAACCTACTAAGTGGACGATGTCCTCCCAATCAGAATCCTTACCCATTACTCATTAAAGCAATCCTACGGGGATTGGACAATCATGCCACTGGGTGCATTAGGCCCAATACCAAACCAAATCCCATTGACTTGAGTTTTTTGGGCTTCCATTGTCCCTCATTTTACTAAAAATCCCAAATTAACCCGAGAACATAGGGTTTTATTTATACTAAATATGATTTGGGAATTACCAAACCTACTAAGTGGAAGATGTTCTCCCAATTAGAATCCTTTCTCTTTACTCATCAAAGCAATCCTATGGGAATTGGACAATCATGCCACTGGGTCCATTCAAAGTTATTAAAATCGCGATTCAAATCTTAAAATCTTACGATTCAAAATATGGTAGACGATTCGATTCACGATTCTAGACGATTCTATACATTTCTGTTGACTAGCGAAAACCTAGCAAATTTAAATCATGCTAACAAAGAAAATAATAGATATATATTGTTAGTTATTGCCAATTTAGTGGTTAAACAACTATTTTTTCCAATTTTTAGGTCTTTTAACTTATAATTTTAGCATATTCAATGAAGATTGTCTGTAATATCTTGATTATACGTGTTTGTAGAATCTTACGATTCTACGATTCGATTTTACGATTCCATTCTAAATGTCGTTTTCGATTCGAACTAGAATCTCGATTTTAACAACATTGGGTCCATTAGGCCCAATACCTCACCAATCCCCATTTACTTGAGTTTCAGGCCCCCATTGTCCCTCCTTGGACAAAAAACCCAAATTAATCCCATATCATATGCTTTTAGTTAATTACCAAACATGTTTTGGGAATTACCAAACCTAGTAAGTGGAGGATGTTGTCCCAATCACAATCTATTTCCATTATTCATCAAAGTAATCCTATGGTGATTGGACAATCATGCCACTCGGTCTATTAGGCCCAATACCTCCCCAAACCCTATTGACTTGAGTTTTGGTCCCCCATTGTCCATTCTTGTACTAAAAAGCCCAAATTAACCCTAAATTATATGCTTTTAGGTAATTACCAAATATGTTATGGACATAACAAACCTATTAAGTGGAGGATGTTCTCCCAATCACAATCCATTCCCATTAATCATCAAAGCAATCCTATGGGGATTGGACAATCATGCCACTGGATCCATTAGGCCTAATACCTCACCAAACCCCATTGAATTGAGTTTTGGGCCCCCATTGTCCCTTCTTGTACTTAAAAGCCCAAATTAACCCTAGTTTATATGCTTTTAGGTTATGACCAAACATGTTTTGGGAATTACCACATCTACTAAGTGGAAAATATTACCCCAATCATAATATATTCCCATTACTCATGAAAGCAATCCTATGGGATTGGACAAACATGCCACTGGTCCATTTAGCCCAATACCTCACCAAACCCATTGGCTTGAGTTTTGGGCCCCCATTGTCCCTCCTTGTACTAAAAGGCCCAAATTAACCCCAGATCATATACTTTAAGGTAATTACCAAACATGTTTTGGGCATTACCAAACCTACTAAGTGGAGAATGTTCTCCCAATCACAATCCATTCCCATTACTCATCAAAGCAATCCTATGGGGATGTGACAATCATGCCACTGGTTTCATTAGGCCCAATACCTCACCAAACCTTATTGACTTGAGTTTTGGGCTCCATTGTCCCTCTTTGTACTAAAAAGTCCAAATTAACCCATATCATATGCTTTTAGGTAATTGCCAAACATGTTTTAGATATTACCAAACCTACTAAGTTGAAGATGTTCTCCCAATCAGAATCCTTTCCCATTAGTCATCAAAGCAATCCTATGGGGATTGAACAATCAAGCTACTGGATCCATTAGGCCCAATACCTCACCAAACCCAATTAACTTGAGTTTTGGGCCCCATTGTCCCTCCTTGTACTAAAAAACCTAAATTAACCCCAGTTCATATGCTTTTAGGTAATCACCAAATATTTTTTTGGGCATTACCACACCTACTAAGTGGAGAATGTTCTATCAATCACAATCCATTCCCATTACTCATCCAAGGAATCCTATGGGGATTGGACAATCATGCCACTTGATCCATTAGACCCAGTACCTCACCAATCCCCATTGACTTGAGTTTTGGGCCCCCATTCACTAATGGAGAAAACCACAAGGGCTGCTGTTAAAACAGGCATAAGGGCTGCGTATTTGGCTCGCGTCCCTTGGTGTAGCAACCCTTCTGTAAAAAGGAAGGGTTGCGTTTTTTAACCGCAACCCTTCACCACGAAGGGCTGCGGTTTTGGGCCTAAAACGCAGCCATTCGTTGTAGGAAGGGCTGCGTTTTTGCGCCTTGACCGCAACCCTTCCAAAATGGAAGGGCTGCAGTCTAGACCCATAATCGCATACCTTTTGTTCTTTTTTTTTAAAAGAAAAAAACTGGTTCCCCCTACCTCGTCGCAAAGAACCCCCCCGTTGCCACCCCCACCCCAAAGAAGACCCCCTGCGCCCGGCCCAAAGAAGCACCCCTCTGCGCGGCCCCCACCCCACCCAAAGAAGACTTCGCACTACCCCCGCTAGCACACCCTACTCGCGGTCCCCCACCCCTACCGCGCCCCCACGCCATCCCAAGTAGCACCCATGCACTACCCCCGCGCGTAGTCCCCCACCCAGCCAACACCCCCGCTGCCCGGTCCACCCACCCCCCCCGCACTACCCATGCCAGCGGCACCCCCTTGCCAACCCACCCTAGGACCCCGCCAAGAAGAACCCAACCCTACACCCCACCATGGAAACCCCCCGCCAACACCTCCCTTCCAAAAAAAAAAACGAATGCAATATATCACAAGTTTTTCAACGTAATTAACTCTAAATATATTAATAATGTAAAAAGTGTACATAGAATTGACAAAATACCAACATATTAGCTTAAAACTATATTGGAAAAGAAAATACCAACTACATCTAGCTAATTATATCGCAAAATCCTCCCAAAATGCATGTATCATAAGCAATAATCACAAAGGTAGCTTGCCAACTTATTCCGCACTTCATGAAATTCCTCCATGGTGAAGGCCTTCAAACTTGGTGTGTTATTCATAAAAACCTTGCAGAACAACCATGAAATAAAACACATAATATAAGAATTTAGTCATTTACCGTAGTTAATAGTTTTTAAAATTACATATACCTTCCCGAAATTCAACCAACACCAAATGCAAGCCCAAAAATCTAGACGATGGTTATATTATACCTCATATTATCATGTTGAAAAAGAACTTGGAGTTAAATGACTAAAAATCTAAGAATTGGACGCAAAATGGCCAAAATAGGCCTAAAATGACCTTTATGTTCCCGAAATTCAACCAACAAGAAATACAAGCCTAAAAATAAAAAGAATTTGGAGTTAAATAAATCGAGAAGTGCAAATTGGACGCGAAATGGCCAAAATAGGTCTGAAAATGACATTTTCGTTCCCAAAATTCAACCAACAACAAATGAAAGCGTAAAAATCTACACACTAGTTATATTATACCTCATATTATCATGTTCAAAGAGAATTTGGAGTTAAATGACTCAAAATTTAAGAATTGGACGCGAAATGGCCAAAAAAGGTGTAAAATGACCTTTGCGTTCCCAAAATTCAACCAACAAGAAATGCAAGCCTAAAAATCTTCACAATGGTTATATTATACCTCATATTATCATGTTAAAAAATAATTTGGGGTTAAATGACTCGAGAAGTACAAATTGACGCGAAATGGCCAAAACAGCCTAAAATGACATTTTCGTTCCCGATATTCAACCAACAACAAATGAAAGCCTAAAAATCTACACACTAGTTATATTAAACCTCATGTTTTCATGTTCAAAAAGAATGATTTGTAAAATGACTCGAGAAGTACAAATTAGACGTGAAATGGCAACGGTTGGGGGTGTTGTGCAAGGGAGGGGTGTGCAGGGGGTTGGGGGTGAGCAGAGACTCGGGCGGGGAGGGAAGGGGTGTGAAGGGTGTTGGGGGGGGGTGAGAAATGGGCTGGGTAGGGGGGGGGAGGGGTGTGTTGGGGGTGTGGGGTGGTGTGGGAAGGGAGGGGGTGTGGGGGTTGGGGAGTCTCAGGGAGGGGAGGGAGGCCGGGCGGTGGAGGGGGGGGGTGTGCAGGGGGTTGGAGGAGTCGTGCGGGAGGAGGGTAGGGGTGGGAGGGGAGGGGGATATGCAGGGGGGGGGAGGGTGTGTAGGGGGGGGAGGGGGTGCGGGGGGTTCGGGGGGTCTATGCAGGGGAGGGGAGGGCTGGACAGGGGAGGGGAGGGGAGGGTTGGGCAGGGGAGGGGAGGGATGTGCAGTGGGTCTGTGCTGGGAGGGGAGGGGTGTGCAGTAGTGGTGGAGCTGCGGCCGGGGGATGGGATGGGCCGGCAGAGGTAGATACTAACCCCTTACGGCCCCTCCAAGCCCCCCGCCGCCCTCCCCCACCGCTACCCACCCTCCAATCCCCGCACGGGGCCCCCTAAGCCACCGCACATCCCCCGCCCATCCTCCCAAGCCCCTAACAGCTCTCCCCCCCACTACTGCCCCCCCGCACAACTCCCCCCTTTTGTTAAAGCTTTGTTGTTTCCCAATTTCATTTACATGAAAATTTATGCACAAAATAAAACCTAATATGTAGTTTCATTCTACCTCATATTGGCATATGCAAAAAAAGTTTGGAGTTAGATCAACAAAAATATAGAAAAATGACGCGAATCGGCCAAAATAGGCCTAAAATCACATTTATGTTCCCGAAATTCAACCAACAACAAATGAAAGCCTGAAAATCTACACAATAGTTACATTATACATCATATTATCATGTTCAAAAAGAATTTAGGGTTAAATGACTCGATAAGTACAAATTGGACGTGAATCTGCCAAGATAGGCGCATAATGACATTTACGTTCCCGAAATTCAACCAACAACAAATAAAAGCCCAAAAATCTACACATAGTTACATTATAACTCATATTATCATGTTCAAAAAGAATTTGGGGTTAAATGACTCGATAAGTACAAATTGGACGCGAATCGGCCAAAATAGGCCTAAAATCACATTTACGTTCCCAAAATTCAACCAACAACAAATGAAAGCCTAAAAATCTGCACAATAGTTACATTATACTCCCTCCGGTTCCTAAACATCTTCCCTCTTTCCGTTTTAGTGCGTTTCCAAAAGATCTTCCCTCTTTTACTTTATTCCTTATTTGGCAAATTTTTTCCCCTTTTTACCCTCTCATGTCCCTATCATATGGTCCACCATTACACTATTAATTCAATTTTACTCCCTTTCTCTCTCCTACTTTACCCCTTTTATTTGTTTATTTTCCTTAACCCCTTTCTCTCTCCTACTTTACCCACCCAAGACCCCACACAAATTGATCCTCCTTGGTATCTGTAGTAACAGTAACAAGGAAGATCTTTCGGAACCGGAGGGAGTACCTCATGTTATCATGGTAAAAAAGAATTTGGGGTTAAATGACTCGATAAGTACAAATTGGACGCGAATCGACCAAAATAGGCCCATAATGACATTCACGTTCCCGAAATTCAACCAACAACAAATGAAAGCCTAAAAATCTACACACTAGTTATATTATACCTCATATAATCATGTTCAACAAGAATTTGGAGTAAAATGACTCGAGAAGTACAAATTGGCAAATTAGACATACCTGAGTATATGTCTCATGATTTGTTGACCTTTCGCCGTTTCTTAGGATCTTCAACAACATGTATCCCTTCAGTGTGATCGACACACATATAGTTCTTCGACATATTCACATCATCTTCGACACTATTTTCAAGATAGGTAAAAGTTGGGATGTCCTCAAATGCATCATACTCTTCCTCATCATCAACATCACCAATACCGATGATACTCCTTTTGCCAGGTATAACAATCGACCACTTCTTATCGCCAGGATCGGTTACATAAAATACTTGCTTAACTTCGTGATGCAAGTACAAATGGCTCCCCGAGTTTCACGTAGACGACAAAGGTCAACAAGAGTGAATCCGCAAGGATCATCTTTTTTACGCAACATCGATTATCGTCAACCCACTTGCAACAAAAGAGGCAAATATGAAAATTACAAGTAGTTCGGCTCCCATATTTCTTGAATTCGCCCATAATAATTGTTGTCGCAAGTATAGGCGACTTATCCTTTGAGCTTGTGTATTGTGTAGATGACGCCACAAGTGAAACACCACTATTTTGTTGCGATGTCGACTTCGGATCTTGACGTTCACCCAAAACGTATACTAATTAATATTATAACCCTCATAAGAGCGCACGGCTTCACGAGGACCAAATGCTAACCACTTGATCGTTTCGAGAACATTTTCATCCAAATTATTCACTACTCGTTTATGAAATCAATCAATGAACGTCTTGTTATGCATTTGCGTCAATGCCCTTATTCCTTTTCCGGGTTGCTAACACGTAATTCTTCCTTATGTTCATTTAAATAAGGATTGACAACTACTATGTACTGCAACACAAATAACTGAGCTTGTGTAAGCTTCTCTATAGAAGGTGAGATCAATTTTGAACCAATTGTACCCTTACCCTGAAGTCTGCCCTCGTGTCAAGATGTCGGAAGTCCAATAGGATCAAGACTAGCAAAATACTCAGCCACAAAATTACTGACCTCTTCACCCACAATCCCTTGAATTATACTACCTTCTGGTTGTGTAGGATTTCGAACTTTATCCTTTAAAGTACCCATATATCTCTCAAAAGGATAGCACCACCTCAAAAACACTGGACCACACAACTTAATTTCTCGAACTAGATGGACAATGAGATGGACCATAATGTCAAAGAATGCAGGGGGGGAACATCTCAAATTTGCATAGAGTTTCAACTACTCTGGCCTGCAAGGAATCGAGGGTCGACGGTTCTAGGACTTTGCTGCATATTGTATGGAAAAATGAATAAAGTTCTGTAATGGTGTGCCTCACATGCTTTGGAAGTATCCCACAAATTGCAATCGGTAAGAATACTTGCATCATGACATGACAATCGTGAGATTTCATACTCGATAACTTCAACTCATCATTTAAGGTAACAAATCGCTTCATATTCGATGAGTAGCTAGTTGGAACCTTAATGCCATACAACGACTCGTAAAAAATCCGTTTCTCTGATCTCGACATCGTGTAGCAAGCTGGTGGCAAATCATTCTTCTCTGAATCCTCCACCTTTTTTATTTTTCGAGTTTCCTCATCAACTCTTTCCTCCACTACTTTCTTCTTCCTTTCGTCCCTTTTCTGAGCCCACAACTCTGGTCGAAGCCCCTGTTTTTCCAAGTAAAGTCGTGACGCCTTAACATCTTTTGTCTTGCCCTGAATATTCATGAGTGTCGCAAGAATAGCTTCACAAACATTCTTCTCTATGTGCATGACATCCAAACAATGTCTGACCTTTAGATCATTCCAATATGGGAGTTTCCAAAAAATGGAGGTTTACCAAAGATTGTTTCAATGCCCTTAACCTGATTATAAACTTCAGTACCAGTTAATGGTCTACCAGCAACTTCCTCTTCAACCATCCCATTGAATGCCTTCTTCTTAAACCGATACGAATAGTCGCTTCTGAGGAGCCTTCTTGTGCACATATAGACATGTTTACAGCCCTTAAGGTGTGTAGACTTCATGTCATCTACACAAATCGGGCACGGTTGTTTTCCTTTAGTCTTATACCCAGATAAGTTCCCATAAGTTGGATAATCGTTCATGGTACACAAAAGCATGGCACGCAGAGTGAACATCTTATTAGCATACACATCAAATACTAACACTCCTTCGTTCCACATCTTCTGTAAATTTTCAACAAGCGGTTGGAGGTATACATCTATGTCATTTCCAGGTTGTTTCGGCTCCGATATAAGAAGCGACAACATGATGTACTTGCGTTTCATGCACAACCAAGGAGGCAAGTTATAAACCACTAAAACTACTGGTCATGTACTATGCTGAGAACTAAGATTGCCAAAAGGGTTCATGCCATCCGTACATAATCCAAGCCTCGATTCCTATCCTCATTACCAAATGCCTTATGCCCCCGTTGATACTTTTCCACTCGGGCGAATCGCCCGGATGCTTCAGCAGACCGTCGTTCTTCCTACGATCTGCATGCCACCTCAAATTCTTCGCATCTCCTTTAATTGAGAACATGCGCTTAAATCTAGGTATTATGGGAGATACCACAACACCTTAGCTGGTGGTGCTTCACTACCCCCAGCTCCTTCACCCTTGTACCTCGACAATCCACAAACGGGACACTCATGTAAATGCTCATACTCATTACGATAAAGCCCACAATCGTTAGGATAAGCATGTATTCGCTCGTACTCTAAACCGAAAGGATAAATGAGTTTCCTAGCATAATAGTACGACTTTGGCAGTTCATTTCCATCAGGGAGCATATCAGCTAAAACTTCCAACAACGATGTGAAACTAGAGTCTGCCCAACCAGCTTTCGACTTAATGTTGATGAGTGTTATCAAGACGGAATGTTTGGTATACTTTGTACAACCTGGATACAACGGCTTTTCAGTAGCCTCAGACATAGACTAAAAAATACGAGGTCGTTTACACGACTGATCTTCAACCTCGTGTATCATCTCGTCTACCCGATCCCTATCATCATCTGCATACTCATCATCCCAATTCTCATCCCTGACATCATAAACGAGCTCTAAATCCTTCTTTTCTTCACATACTTTATTTATTACTATAGAGCTTCCTATATACTTCCCCTCCTCACCATGCCAAACCCATACGTGGTATTGAGGCCTAAACCCACGGCGAAAGACATGCTCCCCTAAGCAAATGTATACTACTAACCTTGCTCACATTTCCACAATCGATAGAAGGACAATAAAAGTCGACTGCTCCAGAGGATGCTTGATATTGTAATGCAGATTTACAGAATTCCGAGACCCCATTCACAAACTCAATCAATTCATGACTACCATACATCCAAGTACGATCCATCTCATTCAGGAAGACCTCTAATAATTAAACACAACCAATAATTATAATGTATCAATCATTATTTCAGTACATACACATGCAAGAAGTCACATATTCAAATCACACACATACACATGCAAGCTAAGATAGTGACATGTTCAAATGTATTTATGCAGCCGAAGGTCCTTATCACTCCAACCTAACCCATCCGTGGACGTCTAATCTCACTAGTGAATATATGCCAACTTTTCAATTCTAAGGAAAATCCGGCAAAGATTTCCCTCTGGTTCTCCAAGTACACAATATAGATAATTGATTATCTACAATGTACCCAGAGAACAACGTAGAGAAACGATAAGCCAAGACTTTCCTCAGAATTGAAAAGAAGACACATATTCACCACCTAAGTGAGATCAAACATCCAAGAACAGTCCTAAACCGGGGACTATTACTCCTAATGAGTAAGTCTTGAACGGGTATCTAGGCATATATGATGATGATTCAAACAACTTGTAGATTTCATAGCTAAATTACATTTTTTTCATACAATCTCATATCAAGAAATATACATACATTAAAAGAAATACACACACACATATATATATCAAAAAATGGTCATAACTTAATAACCAAATGACAACTTTGTCTCATCAACAAATTAAACAAAAAAGAGAACGAAATTAAACTAGTTACCTCTTAACACCAATGACGAGCAATAAAGAGAGAAGAGATAGTTGGAACTTTATTTGCCTTCCTTAGCCTCTTCTTCCTACAATTAACAAAACCCACATTGCACATTAATCATTTAATTCAATTAAGAAAAACAAAACTAACTTAAGAACAAGATTAATTCATACTTAACTAAGCAAAAATTCACTAAACCCAAGAGCAATGAAGAAAGAGTAGGGCGGTGGTGGTCGTTCTTGCCGCCATGTGGGTGGTGGCGCTGCGTAGTGATGGAGGAGCTCCACACCCTAAACCCACTCAAATAGTGGAGAAGAGAAGAGAAGAGAAGAGAAGAAAGAGATGGGCAGTGGCGGTGGTGGAGGTCGGCTGGCTTGCGCGTGGTGGGTCGTGCGCAAGGTGGTGCTCTTGCGTGGTGGTGGAGCACTGGTGGTGCGCAAACCCACTCCAAGGAATGGAGGAGATATTGAAGCGTTGTGGTGGTGCGTCAATGTGGTTGCTGCGCTGAGTTGGTGCGTCACTGTTGTGGCTCCGGTGATGGGGCGGTGCTCCGGCGTTAGGGCTCCGGTGCGGTGATGGTGATGTGCGACCGAGTGAGAGGGAGGGGTTTTGTTTGAGAGGGAGGGAGTGAAATTCGTGTGTGCTGAGTGAGGGAGGGAAAATGAGCGCGCTAACCTATGGGAATTGGACAACAATGCCACTAGGTCCATTAGGCCCAATACTTCATCAAACCATATTAACTTGAGTTTTGGGCCCCCATTATCCCTCCTTGTACTAAAATCCCAAATTAACCGCATATCATATGCCTTTTTAGGTAATTACCAAACATGTTTTGGACATTAAAGAACAAACTAAGTGGAAGATGTTCTCCCAATCAGAATCCTTTCCCATTACTCATCAAATCAATCCTATGGAGATTGGACAATCATGCCACTGGGTCCATTAGACCCAATACCTCACCAAACCCCATTGACTTGAGTTTTGGGCCCCATTGTCCCTCATTGCACTAAAAGCTCAAATTAACCCCAGATCATAGGATTTTAGGTAATTACCAAACATGTTTCGGACATTACCACACCTATTATGTGGAGGATGTTCTCCCAATCAGAATCCTTTCCCATTACTCTTCAAAGCAATCTTATGGGGATTTTACAATCATGCCACTGGGTCCATTAAGCCTTATACCTCACCAAACGCATTCACTTGAATTTTGGGTCCCCATTCTCCCTCATTGTACTAAAAAAACCCCAAATTAACCCAGATCATATGCTTTTATGTAATTACCAAACATGTTTCTGGGATTACCACACCTACTACGTGGAGGATGTTCTTCCAATCAGAATCCTTTCCCATTACTCATCAAAGCAATCCTATGGCGATTGGACAATCATGCCACTGGTTCTACTAGGCCCAAAACCTAATAAAACCCCATTGACTTGAGTTTTGGGCCCCATTGTCCCTCATTTTAATAAAAAGCCCAAATTAACTCCAGATTATATGCCTTTAGGTAATTACCAAACATGTTTTGGGCATTACCAAACCTACTAAGTGTAGGATGTTCTCCCAATAGGAATCATTTTCCATTACTCATCAAAGCAATCCTATGGGGATTGGACAATCATGCCACTGGTTCCATTAGACCGAATACCTCACCAAACCCCATTGACTTGAGATTTGGGCCCCCGTTGTCCATCATTGTATTATAAAGCCCAAATTAACCCCCTATCATATGCCTTTAGGTATTTACCAAAAAGTTTTAGGGCATTACTAAACCTACTAAGTGAAGGATGTTCTCTCAATCAAAATCATTTTCCATTACTCATCAAAGCAATCCCATGGCGATTGGACAATAATGCCACTGGTTCTATTAGGCCAAATACCTCACCAAATCCTATTGACTTGTGTTTTGGGCCTCCATTGTCCCTTCTTGTACTAAAAAGTCCAAATTAACCCCATATCATATGCTTTTAGGTAATTACCAAACATGTTTTGGGCATTATCGAACCCCCAAATGGACGATGTTGTCCCAATCACAATCCATTCCTATTACTCATCAAAGCAATCATATGGGGATTGGACAATCATGCCATTGCGTCCATTAGGCCCAATACCTCACCGAACCCCATTGACTTGAGTTTTGGTCCCCTATTGTCCCTTCACTACTACATTAAAGGGAAAAGGAAACGCATGAAAACCGTTGCAATAGACCTATTGCAACGGTTTTGAACCGTCGCACTTGAAGACGTTGCAATAGGCCTAGTGCAACGACTTTTGGGACCTATTGCAATGACTTGGTGAACCGTTGCTCTAGACCAATATTTTATGCAACGGCTATGTGAGTCTTTGGTTTCATGTAGATTATGCAACGGTTAGGCTATTGCAACGCCCATTAGTAAAAGCTATTGCAACGCCCATTGGCAATGTCTATTACTCCAAACTATTGCAACGTCAATTACTTCCCTATCTTGTATCGCCTATATATATATATTCGTGACAAAAGATTAAAAGTCGCTTCAGAAGCTCAAAATAGTTGTTATTTTTGTATTGAAATTTTTGAGAGTAATGAATTTATAAGAGTACTACAATCACGACTAAATTCCTACTAATATAAAGAAAATGTATTAAATCAAACCAAACTAAATAACTGTTTAATGTACCACAAAATATTCTAGCATACTAATTTCCTTCTAAATAATGCCTGCAAGCACCATCTTACAATATATAGCTAGCTAGATCCGACCACCAATATCGTATATAGTGAGACATCCATGTTTGATCTCCTCCGTTGGCTCATTGTTCACCTAATAATTTAAACACTATAAATTGTTAGAAAACACTAAATTTAGCAAGTAAAATAAAAAATGGAGTTATGAATTATTTGAGGGGGGATACAAGAAGCTACAACTTGTTAATTTATTTGAAACATCTTAATCTAAACTATATTAAAACAAACTACGGTGAAAACCACTATATTGCCAAATATAGCTAGCTACCTAGCCCATTATCCAAATATTCAACCATAAGCTTAAAGCTGCATTGGTCATAGCCCACTAGTACAATTTACAAACTACAAGATGACTGATGCTTAACAAAGCATGTCCCTCTATACTACTACTAGGGGTGAAAGTTATTCGGAAATCCAATCCAATCCAATCCGAATTAGCAATTCGGATTGAATTCAAACTGTGTTCGGATTGGATTCGGATTGAGATTTTTTGAAAAATTGAATTTTTCGGATCGGATTGGATTGAGGGTAATTGGATCCAAAAATTCAATGTGACCGAATAGTAATATGCCTTGTAATTTGTATTATGTATTATGGATTAGGCTAGATTAATTGCTTAACTGGTTTTTTTTTTTTTTAAAAAAGCTCGGTGCTTAAGTGGTGCTTCTTGTATTATTTGTTGTTGAACCGAACCTCTTGTATTCTCGTGTTGTTGGACTAAACCTCATGTATTACATTACGTTCTTCTCTAATGAATTATGGCCTATAGGTTTGTTATTAGTTTATTAATAGACTATGGGTTTTGTAATGAATTATGAATTTGTAAATTGTAAATCTATTGAGCGGTTGTTGTTGGCTTGTCGCGCCTAATTTATTTCATTAAAAAATAGAGTTTTAAAAAAATCGAATTTTTGGATCGGATCCAATCTAGAGTTGGAAAATTCGAATTGGATTGGATCGGATTCAAACTCTAATTGGTTTGGATTCGGATTGGAAAATTGAAATCCAAATTTTGTTCTGATCGGATTGGATTAGGCCCAAGTCCAAACAGCACACCGAACTTTCACCCCTAACTACTACTACTATATTTGCTTCATAATACTTCTCATCTTAGTCTCAAAGAGAATATGCTAGTAAGAAAAACATAAAGTAGGGTATTACAGAAATGCTTTCCAATAGACATATTGCAGCATTTACTTTGATTTTGATCCTTCATTTTATTCATCAACTAGTTAGTGGTCAGGAATCAAGATATTGGCACATCAAGCAAAGTGACAAGTATATTATGAATAAATGGAGCAACTACATGTAATTCTTATTTCTGAATATATAGAGCAACTATATGTGATTCTTATTCTGAAACACGGAGACTCAACCAATGTGAGATTGGAGTTCATAATGTCACACAACAGTCACCAATGGCATCATGTACAACATATCCGAAATCGATTACAGCAACTACCAAATAGTCCAGCTGAACAAATTCATAATCACAGCCAATATATGTTTCATATAATTCAATATATGATCTTTAATTCATCCAGAGATCGTTCAAACATCTTAATCTAAACTATATTTGAAACATCTTAATCTAAGCTACAACTTGTTTATTTATTTGAAACATAATCTAAAATTTTTATGACTTAATCCTGATCAGATGAATTATATTTTGATTCTAATTAGCCAAGTTCTAAATCGTGTTAGATGGGTGGATGATGGGAGGCACACATTCCAACTATACAAGTAGATACACAGTACTCTCGACAGAGATACTTGTAGGTAGAAAATGAGTAACTAGATATACTACAATAATGGAAGGGACAATTGGATCAAATGAATTACATTTTAATTCTAACTAGATATCCTACTATACATTTTGATGCAACGTGAGTGATCTGTGGACCTTATAAGCAGGATTTAGAGTTGGTGCAGTTTGTAATTTAATCTTATCCCCTGCAATGGATGTAGGTTATAGATGATATGATGAACATTTTACTTCTTGCATGAGCTTTTAACCTTATACTGCAGCGTGTTTAAACAAAGGGGATTAATTAACCTATGCATTAATCTATAGTGTACTCTTATCTGTAGACAATAGTATATATGGGACCAAAACGATATAAGAATCATACATGCAATCCAACACAAAACTAATAGCAACCATATCAACCTGATGAGTGATTTAGAAATCTAGAATCAACATAACTATTTGCAACACATCTAGTTAAGCTACTGCAAAAAAAATGGACTTATGTCTAGTTTTGAGAGAACAATACCTCATTTGAAAAGTGCGTGCCATCTGAGAAGTGAGATATCTACGTTTGATCTCCTCCATTTGGCTCATTGTTCACCTGAAAATTTAAACACTCTAATAGTTTGGAAACACTTAATATAGAAATTAAAATAAAAAAATGGAGTTGAAATAACAATAATTATAGCAAAATGTCTTTTGTTCTCAGTTTCTTACTCTCGTTTCCTTCTACTACTCCAATACTATTTTAGGTTGTGGAGGAGGGATATGAGTAGGGTCGGATAGCCAATGAGTTAATAGAAATCATATTTTAATTTTTTATAGGTTCTAATGAAAAACGTGGGGGCGTCCCCTACTCAGCGACGCGCTGCACTTCATAGACCCGGGTGTAGTGATAAGTATGCAAGGGTTGCTAGGTCGTCGCCCGGAAGCGGCGCGCCATCCCGGCGCCCGGGGGTGGTGTCAAATATGCAAGGGTTCCCGCATCGGGGACGGGTGCGGGTAAAGAAGTTAGTCCCGGGGTAGTGGTAGTGGTAGGGGTAGTAGGTTGCGCTTTGGAACATGGAACATTGGCTCTTTGACGGGAAGATCGGCGGAGGTGGTGGAGGTTATGAGGAGGCGAAAGATTCACATAATGTGCCTTCAAGAGACTAAGTGGGTTGGTGGAAAAGCAAGAGAACTAGCCCCGTGGGGTTATAAGCTTTGGTACTCCGGAAAGGATAAGTGTAGGAATGGAGTAGGCATCATTATTGATAAGGAATATATTGATGATGTGGTGGAAGTTTCGAGGAAGAGTGACCGCATTATGAGTATCGAGGCTAGTATTAGGGAGTAATGCGGTGACTATCATAAGCGCATATGCGCCGCAAGTAGGATTGGAAGCATTTATTAAACAACAATTTTGGGAGGATTTGGAGGAGGTTGTGCAACGAGTGCCTATTAATGAAAAATTGATCATTGGTGGGGATCTTAACGGACATGTGGGCACTAGTCGAGTTGGCTTTGAGAGCATTCATGGAGGTTTTGGGTATGGGGAGAGAAATGAAGTCTGGAAGTGATATCTTGGATTTCGCATTAGCCTATGGTCTTAGTATTATGAACACTTGGTTTGAGAAAAGAGAATCTCACCTTGTGACGTATAGGAGTGGAAGTAACGCGAGTCGAATTGACCTCTTTTTAGTAAGGAATGGTTGGCGGAAGAGTTATACAAACTGCAAGGTGATACCGGGTGAGAGCGCGACCACCCAACATAGACTAGTCGTGCTTGATTTCCGGGGTAGGGAGTCTTTAAGAAAGCGAAAACCCAATGTGGAGCCGCGAATCAAGTGGTGGAAGCTCCAAGGGGAGCACAAAGAGAACTTCTTAGCTAAGATGGCTAATAAAGATATTTGGGCTTGTAACACGGAAATGGATGTAGATTCGATTTGGACAAAGATAGAACTTGGTATAAAGGAAGTGGCGAAAGAGGCCCTTGGAGAATCTAAAGGAACTGTACCATCAAGTAAGGACACATCTTGGTGGAACGAGGAGGTGAGACAAGCGATAAAAAACAAACGAGAAAGTTATAAACTTTTGGGAAAAGATAGCAGCGATGTGAACTATGAGAAGTACAAAGAGGCGAGAAAAGAAGCCAAGAAGGCAGTACGGGAAGCTAAAGCACAGGTAAACAAAGAGCTTTATGCAAGATTGGATACGACAGAAGGTGAAAAAGACATTTATAGAATTGCGCGTATGAGGGACAAGAAGACAAGAGACATAAGAAAGGTAAAATGTGTCAAGGGTGTGGACCAAAGAGTGCTTGTGGAGGATGAAGAGATAAAGGATAGGTGGAGGTCGTACTTTGATACCTTGTTCAACGGTGATAAAGCACAAGACATCGGGGATGTACACATTCCGCCAAGTATGTTAAATCGAGAGTTTATGAGGAGGATTCAAAAGGGAGAAGTCGTTGCGGCATTAAAAAAGATGGGATTGAAGAAAGCTACGGGGCCGGATGGCATACCTATCGAAGTTTGGAGGTGTTTAGGGGGAGAGGAATCGAATGGGCGACAACATTCTTCAACATGATTTGGAGACACAACAAAATGCCATTAGAATGGAGGAAGAGTACTTTGATTCCTTTGTATAAGAACAAAGGCGATGTACAAGATTGTACCAACTACCGAGGAATCAAACTAATGAGTCATACGATGAAACTCTGGGAAAGGGTGATTGAGCAAAGACTTAGGAAACATGTGGAGATATCGGAGAACCAATTTGGATTTATGCCTGGAAGATCGACTATAGAGGCCATCCACCTCTTAAGACAAACAATGGAACATTACCGTGATAGGAAGAAGGATCTACATATGGTTTTCATTGATTTGGAGAAGGCATATGATAGAGTACCAAGAGAAATACTTTGGTGGGCGTTGGCAAGGAAAGGTGTTCCACAAAAATATATAGATATCATCAAGGATATGTATGAGGGGGCAACTACGAGTGTGCGGACTACGGTGGGGAGGACGAAGAGTTTCCTATTACCATCGGAGTGCATCAAGGTTCTGCACTTAGTCCCTTTCTCTTTGCCCTAGTCATGGACGAACTAACGAGGTCAATTCAAGATGATATACCATGGTGTATGATGTTTGCGGATGATATTGTGTTGATTGATGAAACAAAGGAAGGTATTGAGAGAAAGTTGGAATTGTGGAGACATACATTAGAAGCCCGGGGTTTTAGATTGAGCGAAGTAAGACGGAGTATATGGAGTGCAAGTTCGGTGGGGTTACAAGCGGCGAGGCGAGGGCGGTCACTTTGGATAGCAAAGTGGTTCAAGGATCGAACGTCTTCCGTTACCTAGGATCCATTCTCCAAAAGGATGGAGAACTGGATGGAGACGTGGCTCATAGAATTAACGCGGGTTGGTTAAAGTGGAAACGCGCCACCGGATTCCCGTGTGATTCGGCATTCCCCAAAGCTTGAAGGGAAAGTTCTACCGTACGGCAATTAGGCCTGCTTTGTTATATGGCACCGAATGTTGGGCGGTGAAACAATGCCACGTCCATAAGATGAACGTGGCGGAGATGCGTATGTTGCGGTGGATGTGTGGCCACACAAGGAAAGACCGATTAAGAAATGAAGTGATCCGGGAAAAAGTTGGAGTTGCATCCATTGAAGAAAAGATGAGGGAGAATCGGTTAAGATGGTTTGGTCATGTGAAAAGGAGATCAGGTGATGCACCGGTGAGAAGAATTGAAGAGTGGAGGAGTAACCAAGTTGTAAGGGGTAGGGGAAGACCTAAGATGACTTGGATGAAGGTAATTGAAAGTGATATGAGGTTACTTGGGATTGAGGAGAGCATGACGTTGGATAGAAGTGAGTGGAGGGGCAGTATCCATGTGGAGGAAGGGGTGTGATTTCGCATTTATTTGTTTTTCTCAGTGTGTTGGTATTAAAGCGCTTTTGTCAAAACTCTTTTAAAACTTGTTGGTGTAGACCTTGCTTTAAAAAAAAAAAAAAAACCTTTTTATCACTCTTGGCGATGCCATCTCCCTTGGTGACGGTTTCAGTTGACGATTCATGTTAGCCGACCCCAAATCACTTTGGGAATAAGGCTTAGTTGTTGTTGTTGTTGTTGTTGTAGGTTCTAATGTATTTCCCATTGTGGTTAGGTGTGATTTTCCCTTTTATTCTGTAACTGCTAACAGGAATTACGATATTGGATGCGTGCATCTCTTGCAGGATTTATCTAAATGAAACAAAAGGGCCACATGCATAAATTTGGTATAAGCACAATTGCTTCTGTAATCATACAAAGGCAGATAAATGAAACTAAGCTCCAAATAAATGAAATACGCAAAATCAAACCCAATCACCAAATCAATGAATTACTGGCAAAATAAAAAAGGCATTTAGAAAAGACAATTGACGAACGATAATACAGATCCAAAATAAATACGCAAAATCAAACCTAATTTGCCCTTTTCTCTAATCCAGCTCCAAGTCAAAAAACAATGGATACTTACAAAGTCTCGCTCACCAACATGGAATACAAACCTATGCTCTTGATGATCATCCTAATGAATTCAGCAAAAGTATTCCTAACCTCTATCACCTTTAATTTTTTTATATAAAAACATCACAAGAAAGCTAATTCACTTTCATTACGTCTTCATCTTTTGTTTATTATTTGGTCCTGTTCATAAGTAATCAAAAAATTATATTAATTTGACAGCAGATGTCTCTTACATACAAAAGGAGGCTCATAAAACCAAAAAAAGTTACCCTAACAGATTTCATATAAATAAAAACAGAATAAAATAAAACCTCACATTCCCTAAAAAGAGTTTATGAATATGTAACTTCACCCTTCTAAGGATTAATAATTGTAGTTGAGAGTTCCTACTTCCAATTTACCATTAATCAAGCTAAAAAAGATAGCTCGGCCTCACATCGCCAAATATCTAGCACCATAATGCTCCCAAAGAGCTCAATATCGTTACCACGGTGGAAATGTTGCCAAACTTCATGGATCATCATGCGCCCAGATCCGCCATGATTAACAATCCTCTATCTCACCTCAAACAAATTGTGCCCAGATCTGCCATGATTAACAATCCTCTATCTCACCTCAAACAAATTGTAACACTAGTGAAAACACGGGTGTCACACAAATTCTTTTCAGGAACCAAGCCATCAATCTAGAAATTAGTCAAGACTCCACTCCTATTTTCAAGTATTGCATAATGACCTTTCCCTATCAGGACCCGATGAGAATATTTCACTTAAACTTTAACAGCGGCAACCTCAACAGGGGTCTAGAACACAGACATGGAACTATTACTATTGTGGTAGTTTGCACAACAATTTTAATCCCTCAAACTTAAATGGTGTCTAACATGGTTAAATATTAGAGAGGAGGAGAGAGAAAACTGTAGAAAAATCAAAGATCAACGAAACATGGAGTACAAGACAATCGTGGGCGTAATAATCTCAAGATTTTCAAATTAACTCAAAATTAGCAGAATTATGCCTGTTAATTGCAGAAAGATATAAGAGAAAGAAGAAATTATCTGATAAGGTACCATGATAAAAATCATTCGCGAACAAAAGCTTCAATCTTTTTTTTTTATTATAAAAAAACAAAATTCTTCAGAATTGAAATTAAAAAGTGGGTTTTAAAATCAAAGTGACATGATCCGAATCTTCATCAACGTATTATAAAGATCAGTGAAGTGGTTGATGCTACCGGCCGTCCGTGCAAATAGAGAGAAATGGGTGGTTGATGGTATGGTATGAGTTTCAATGACGGATGTAACCCCTGAAATCAAATTTGATACCTAAATATTGAAAATCCCCCACACAAAAGCTGCAAATTCAACCTGGAGGGTAAGGTAAGGTGATGGGAGGGACGAAGGCAGGTAGAGAGCTCTATTGAAACTGATAAGGGTTTGAAATTTAGAGAGATAATTAGAGGGAAACATAAATTATTTGGGAAAAATTGACAGAAATAATCCCTATGTAGGTCATTCAAAAATAATCACATTTGGGTTATTACGAAAACTATTTGGGCATTTTCCCAAAATAATCCAAACTTTTTTTTTTTCGCCTTCAATGATCCCTGGTCTATTATATATGGGATAATTAAAAGTTTGGATTATTTTAGAAAGATCTTCAATAGTTGGATTATTCTAGAATAACCCATAGTTGGGATTATTTTGAGCGGAACGGTAATAGTTTGGATTATTCTTGTCAATTTTTCCAATTATTTGCACGCAATTCATTAAATCTGAGATACCGTTGGCCGTTGCCATAGGTTGTTCTAATGTCAAGGATTAAATTTATGCTTACGCTGCGCAACGGGTAAACCATGACCATTGCTATAGATGATAGATCAATAAGTTGATGTACCTATTGCAACGGCTAAACCATTAGCCGTTGCCATAGATCAATCTAGCGCAACGATCTTACATTAGTCGTTGCCATAGCCCAGCACATTAATTCATATGGATATGAGTCGTTGCATTAGGCACTTCTATTGCAACGACATACATTAGATCGTTGCATTAGCTATTTTCAAGTTGTTGCCTTTGTTAAAAAATGTAGTAGTGCTTCTTGTACTAAAAAGCCCAAATTAACCCCAGATCATATGCTTTTAGGTAATTATCAAACATGTTTTGGGCATAACAAACCTATTAAGTGGAGGATGTTCTCCCAATCACAATCCATTCCCATTACTCCTCAAAGCAATCCTATGGGGATTGGACAATCATGCCACTGGGTCCATTAGTCCCAATACCTCACCAAACCCCCCATTGACTTGAGTTTTGGGCCCCCATTGTCTCTCCTTGTGCTAAAAAGCGCAAATTATCCCTAGATCATATGTCTTTAGGTAATTACCAAATAATTTTTGGGCATTTCCAAACCTACTAGCTGGAGTATGCTCTCCCAATCAGAATTATTTTGATTAACACATTTATATCATATTGATTAATTTGTACTTAGGATTGTTTATTTCAATTGTTTATTTTCAATACACTTTGGAATTGGAGGTTTTGAGGCTTTTCGTAGTTTCTGTCACATTTTGGTAATTACCGTATGCCATTTTAGTAATTACCTAAAGTGTTCGTTCATTCATCTTCTTCCAACTTCATCTTCAACCTTTCGATTTTTTCTCTCTCCTCTGGAATTTTTCATCTAGTGTGACAATAGTCATCAATACTCAAAAAACGCAAAAATCGGTTCCAAATTGGCGGTTTCCCGACATCTTACAACAAACCAAACCATGCTTTTGTTAAATTCATAATGACCTAGAATCTTGATTTTGAGTTTCTTCATTTTAAAACTCATACCTTAATTTCCATGGAAATTCGAGCGTTCATGGTGTAGATGCGATAATCAATTTTATGTTTGTTCATCTATTTTCATGAATTTACAACAATGAAAGAGAGGAAAGTGAAAAAAAAATCCTCAAATTTTCCCCATATTCACAAATTATAATTTCAATTTCACAACTTCTCCATCACAAGTTCATGATTTCTTACCATTTCATGGAAAGTGAAGGGTCCAAGGAAGAGATCTACTGAAAATTCGAGATGAATTGAAGATCCATCGAAGATTTGAGGGAGGAAGGGGTAGAGGAGAGGAGAGGGAGAGAGAAAATGCGGGTAAAAAAATTTCCCCAAAACAATTTTTTTGGCCGAAATTATTTTTTGGATTTTTCAGATTTTTTATATTTTGTATTTTTCAAAATTATTCAAAACAATTTCAAAAATTAGAATAAATGATTTTTGTATTTTCTAAAATCATTTCAAAGCAAAAAAGAAAAGGGAAAAGAAAGCTGAGGTGGGTGGCTCACATTGATTGTGGCCCCACATTTTCCATGGTATTTTTGAAAAAAAGGACCATTATAGAAATTTCATTACCACTATGCTAGATTGTGAAAAAAAATACAAAGAAAATAAAATCAAAGAACAAAAGTTAAGCCCCGTGAAATTTCTCTCTCCTCCTAAGTAGGGATGACAATAGGTCGGGTCTGGGGCGAGTACAACAAGACCCAAACTCGAATATTTTGAGGTAGACCCAGACCCATTGGGTCTAGCCGCTCCTAAGTCCAAAGTGGGTCTAAAATGGGTCTTTACAATTTTTCTATTATCAATATCCTTTAATATTTCTCGCCAAACTTTTTTTTTTTATATATAACATGATTTTAGCGCTAAACTCGACTATTAATACTTAGTAAATAATGAAGTAATAAAATTACAACTCAAGAAAATATTGTTTAAACATTTTAATTTAAAAGTTTAGTACATAAGACTATTAAAGATACATAATATCAAAGATGCCTACATAAGTATCATATACATCAATATATATCAAAAATACAAAAAAAAAATCATTTGCTAATTCTCCTCCATTTCATCATTATTTTTAATTTTTAGATAACAGAGACCTATAATTGTCAGCAATAAGTTGTATT
The DNA here is from genome assembly GCA_947648045.1 of Beta corolliflora. Lineage (NCBI taxonomy): Eukaryota > Viridiplantae > Streptophyta > Magnoliopsida > Caryophyllales > Amaranthaceae > Beta > Beta corolliflora. The sequence goes on from CANSZD010000001.1 coordinate 4,189,437, forward strand.
TTGCAATTTCAACATACTTCCTCCATTTTTTTTAGTTTCAACACTTTCCTAAAAGGGAAATTTCTAATTAGTTGCAACACTTTCTACTTTTACTTTTCCTTTCTCTCTATCTCTCTCCAATCACATGGGGCCCTCTCCTTTTTTCCTCTCTACCTCTCTCCTACCCAAATTTTGCATTGGAGTTTGTGAAAAAAAAAGTGTTGCAACTAAAAAAAACGGAGGAAATATTTATCTTTTCGAAAAAACTATAAATGGGCCTATGGGTCGGATCTGGGTCCGGCATCATAGGGCTTGGACCCAAAATCGACCCAACAACATTTAGACCCGACACAGACCCATTAGGTCTGAAGAACTTGGACACAGACCCTTTAAAATGGGGTGAGTCTAAAAGGGTCGGGTCGAATCTTGGACCCACCGCCATCCCTACTCCGGGAGACCTCCATACACGAGATACTATCCATATAGATATAGCATAGCTTACTAAGGCAAGAGCCATCTTGATCACCCGACTTTATAGTTCTTCCCAAAATATGCCAATATAATACAGTAATGTGATGCCTCATATCTTATGGTATACAAATTAATGGTCTAAGGGTTTCATCTGTAACAAAGTGAATCGTCGTCGTACTACGAAGTGTCTTTATTCATAAATATGTCTTAATGGACTTTTCTAGTTCTTCGTATTTTGTGAAGAAAGGGTACAAGAGTCTGAGCGAGTGTAAATTAATTTATTATTTAAAGACAGGGGTTTACCGGAATCATTTTTTATAAGAGATTGTTCAGTTTTCGAACAATCATGTTTAAGGACATATTTTAAACCTTGCTTTTGTCATGTACTTAAAGATGGACAATGCCCAAAAATTGACTTATTGAAGTATAATTCATTCCTACAAAACAACTGGTGTTTCCAGGACATTATTTTATTCAAAATAGTGGTAAGCGGGTTTCATCCAAACTAAATATAGCCATCATATATACTAAAGACACCAAATTATTATGACCATCCGTCTTAATAGTTTTTCCAAAAATCGGCCAATGAAATAATAAAATGTGATTCCATGTATCTTATGGTGTACATATTAATGGGCTAAGGGTTTTATCCATGCCAAAGTTAATCGTCGTCATACTAAGAAGGGTGTTTATTGATGATTGGTTTATATACTTGATTTTTCATTAGTTTTTAATAGTTTTTATGATAGCTTTTAGGCTAGTTTGGGCTAAATCGCTTCCTTTCCCTTCTTTTTGTGCAATATTCCTCCTTTGTGCTCTTTCTTTGGGTGCTTGGTTTTATTCAAGATTTGGGAGAATGCTTGGAGGACCTTTGCACGAACCTAAGGCAAGGCGTTCAAGAAACGAGGCATCAAAGGACTCGAAAGAGGAGAAAAATGGGAGAAAGGAGCTGACTCGAGGGTTGGGGTGTGCAAAAGGTAGGGTCGGATCGTAATTTGAACCAAACCGGACCGGGTTGGACGGAGTTTGGGTCGGACCCGGACCGGACCGAGGATTTCGGTCCGGTCCCCGATCCGTCGAAAATCGGGATTACGGGTTTTCGGTCGGTCGTCCCGTACAAAGCCGAAAAACTCCGGTCGGGACGGTGGACCATAATTTCTTTTTTTTTTAGTAAAAAAAATAGTTTAAAGTTTAAAAAAAACTTCAAATTTATAAAATTAGAAAGTTAAAACCTATTCTTTATTAACTTTAAGATTATTGTTGTTAGAATTATTAAATTTTAATATATCTGATTTTAAAATATGTATAAATCTAAATAAAATAGATTTTTCTTTTAAAAAAAATACAGATTTCGGTCCAACAAGTCCAAAACCGAATAGGACCATAAAAAATTTCGTTCAAAACTGGATCAGACCAAAATCTTTCTGGTCCGATCACGGTCCAAAACAAGATTCCGGTACATCGGTCCAACCGGTTCCAGTCCGATCTATGACCGGTGCACACCCCTACCCGAGGGCCCTGGTCACCTGACCCTCCGGGTCGGCCCGGGCAACAGAAGAACTTTCCTTTCTGATCACGCGACCCTCCCGGGTGGGTAAGTGACCCGCCCGGGTCAGCTGACCCGAGGGCTCGAGTTGACTTGATCCGCCTAGGTCAGGTTTCGAGAGAGCCAAGCTTCGTTCCTAATCACGTGACCCGTCCGGGTGGTTTAGTGACCCGCCCAGGTCCATCCGAGCATTCCAGTCGGGTCACCCGCCCGAGTCGCGGTGTTTTCCGGAACTTTTTTCTTTGCTTTGCGATTTTTATACGGGGCCTTTGTTGTAATTTTCCTTGTTTTATTTTAGGACTATATAAGAGGAACTACTCTTATTATAGGTTAAGTAATTTTAGTTTTCAGATTAGAGAGATTACATTTTGTTTAACACTCAAACTTTTGAACCCTAGGAGAGATAAAGTTGAGGTTTGAAGCTTTTGAACTCCATTTTCACATTTATGCAAGCTTAAAAGTTGGTAATTTCTTGTTTATTTCATCTTCTCTTTCTTTAATCTTGTTTATTTTCATTGTTTTGTTGCTTAGATCTTGTTTATTTTCCCCTTTTCTCTTCCCTCTATGGTTATGGTGATGAAGTTATTTCAAGTCTTGCTTTGCTTTATTTCCATGATGTGTGAGTAGTTTCCTACTAGGGGAAGGGATGTAACCTTCATTTACTCTTTGGATCCTAAGTCTAAGTTAGGGGGTTAACATTTGGGGTTGAACTTGTTGATCAAACTTGCTTGATTTATTTTGTTGGGTGCTTGATCACCACTTGACTTGCATTTTTGGAATTCCTAGTGAAGGATTGAGAGATGAAACTAGGAATAAATTAAGTTTGGTTGATTGACTAGGATTTCTATGTAAATAGGTATTTTCTAGTTTAGGAAGCTTGATTAATGATGTTGTGCTTGATTTGGCTAGATTGGTTGCTCATGCCATGAGAATAGCTCGAGAGAGTAATTAGAGTTTCCATATGCGTGATTTTCCCCTTGAGATCCCCCATTTGTTTCCCTTTGATTTTGATGATTGGATTCTTGGATAGAATGTTGGTGAATCCCCTAATCCCCTAGTTCCTTTACCCTTATTTTATCTCCTTTACTTGATTTATTTTGCCAATATCCTAGTTTCCTTAGACTTTAGAATTATTGCTAAACTTTCGAAAAATCCCAAAAATAGATTTAGCTCATTGTAATTAGCAAATTAACCCTTGATTAACCCTACTTCCTTGTGGATTCGACCCTATACTTACCCTAACTTGGGTAATTTAGGATTATATTTGGCGAGTTTACAACGACCCGTCAAATTTTGGCGCTGATGCCGGGGAAGTAGCGGTTAACATTGGCTAATTTTTTAGTTTTGAAACTAAATTGTCTTCTTTTTTTGGTGTGTTTACCTCTTGATTGTTTTTACTAATATTCTCCTTAGCTTTGTTGGTTACATGTCAAGAAGATTGAGGGGTGATCCAACCATCCCCATTGATCATAACCTTGAAAATACATTGAGGCAATTAAGGAGAATCTTTCGGGAACCCACAGTCCAACCTTCGATCTTTGAACAACTGGGTTTTGACCAAGAGTCGACTTTATCCACTACTTCTAGCACTATGGGGGATGAAGCTCCTAGAGCATTACAGGACTTTGGGCATCCCGTGGCCGTCGAACTCAAAAGTGGAATTCGCGCCTAACGACCACCGCCAACTTCGAATTCTCTCCGCATTTGATTCGTATGATCAAACAAGAGCCCTCTGGGGGTATGACTCATGAATGCCCTCCTGAGCATTTAGCTAATTTCTCGGAGTTATGTGCCACGATGAAGCAAAACAATGTGACTCAAGAGCTTGTGAGGCTCAACCTCTTTCACTTCTCTCTTGTGGGCAAGGCCAAGAAATGGTTGCAATCAATTCTGGAAGACTCTTTGACTACTTGGGCACAAGTGACCGCAACTTTCATGGATGGACTCTATTCTCAATAAAAGACCTTCGAAGCTAGGAGGAAGATAGCTAATTTCACCCAAGAGGAGGATGAGACATTATATGGAGCTTGGGATAGGTTCAAGGACCTTCGAAGATCTTGCCCTCACCATGGTTATAGTCAATGGATGCTTATCCAAAGCTTATATGATGGTCTTCTTCCTATGACCCTTACAAGTATTGATTCGGGTGCAGGAGGCCAACTAACAAAGCTTCCGATTGACAATATTGAGCTTAGAATTGAAGAGGTAGTAAGGCACTACTCTTGGGGGAAGTCTACTAGAACCGCAAACAAGAAGAATGTAAGCAAGGGCAAATATGATCTTGACGCTATTGACCACATTAATGCAAAACTTGATACCTTTGCAAAGAAGTTGGAAAAGGTAAGCTTGGCATCTCCTAGCCAAGGCACTTCACAAGCTTTTTCTTGTGAAAATTGTGGTGGATCGGACCATGCTAGTTCTTATTGTGGTGGGTCTATAAACCGTGTTGCTTGGGTGAACTCTAGAGGTGAGGGGAATCCTAACTTCAATAATAACGAAATATGGAATAACAATATAAGTGGTGGATGGAAGAACCCTAAACCATCTCAAGCCTCAAATAGACCACCCGAATTCAATAACCCCCAACAAGTATTCACATAACCACCCCCTAGAGCTCCCTTTGAACCAAGCCAACCTAAACAATCTTCCCTAGACCCACTCTCCAACTCTTCCTAGCCCAACAAACAAAAACCAATGCCGATAATGATAGGAAGTTTGGGGAGATAAACACTTCCTTCCAATAAATAAATGCACAAAAAGATAATTGAGACACAACTTGCTCAATTGACTCAACAAGTAAGCAACAACTCCTTAAATTCTTCTACCCAACTTCCTAGCCTACCAATCATTCGAGAGCAAGCTAAAGCCATCACATTGAGATTTGGGCTCACTATGAGGGTCCTAAGATGCCCACACTTGATGATGCTAGTCCTTCCAAGGAAGGTGAGAATGTTGATAGTGGAGTGGGTAAAGAGGTTGAAAATTTCATTGTGGAAGACATTCACGAGGATGGGACTCCTATAGTTGTTGAACCCGAAAAATCAAGCAAAGAGCCTCCTCCAATGAAGAGCTACATCCTCCGGTTCCATATCCTCAAAGGTTAGCAAAGAAGCACTTCAATGACAAATTTATCAAGTTTCTTGAGATATTGAAAGGTTTACAAGTTCATATTCCATTTCTCAAAGCTATGGATCAAATGCCCACCTATGCCAATTTCTAAAGGAACTTCTTTCTAACAAGTCCAAACTTGAAGAAAGTTCCACCATTGCTCTCACCGCCGAAGTTAGTGCGGTCCTCCAAAACAAGCTCCCCAAAAAGCTTGAAGATCAGGGTCCTTCTCCATACCTTTGAGAATTGGAGATTTGGAGCCAAAGAGAGCATTAGCCGATCTTGGGGCTAGTGTAAGCCTAATGCCACTAGTACAGAATCAATGATTTACGTCGGATGCCAGACACCCTTTTGTGTCGGACATGGGTCCGATGCTACAGTCCTCGACGCAAATTTGGGAGAGATTATCTGCGTTGGATTAGGACTCTACGCAAGTATTAAGCTATTTGCGTTGGATGGTAAGCAACGTCCGACACACATGACCCTTGCGCCCCAGCAGTACCCAGCATGCATGAAATCGTAGTAAAGTCACAATTTGCATCGGTTATTTGTACACATTCGACGCAGATGATGTTCTCAAAAATAAAATAAAATAGCCATTTGCGTCAGTTATAAACCATGAACCGATGCAAATAGCGTTTTTGAACAGAAAAAAATAGTACTAAAAGCAGGAATGCTCAGAGACATATGAGAAGAAAAAAAAAGCTCCTCGAAACAAAAAGATTTCAACAATTTAATTAATGTATTTGATTGTATAAAAATAAAAGTAGTAGAATTACAATAGTACAAAATTGTAAGCAATAAATAAAGTTGAAACTAAAATCAAATCAAAAACATGGAGATTTCTTCCTGATAATCCATCTTGCGAAACCCAGCTCTGATTTCTTCTAGATATTCCTTTAAAAAAACAAATTAAATAAAGTATCATGAAAAAAATACTGAAAATTTGAATCAATTGAAGAGGAAATAGGAATAGAAAGAATACAGTGAGGGAAAAATACTGGAAAATTGAATAAATTGAAGAACTTCACTCCAACTTTCCAGTTCCTTCAAATCAACACAAAAATCATTAAACTAAAAACATAAATAAATAAAAAAGCGCATGAACTTGAGGAAAATGTAAAACAACAAAACCAAAATGAACCTGTTTTGGTGGGTGTGATGCAGTAGGTGTGGCTGCCGTCAGCCTTGTATGTGTTGAATTTAATTAACAAGTTTAGCAGGTATTGAAGCAAGATCCCAAGATGCCGCATCATCTTCAACTACAGTGCTATACGAACGAAGATTAACACCATCCATTTCAACGTCGATTATTTAGCCTCAACATTAGTAGCTTCCTTGATTGGAGTTTCTGACAGTCAAAATGATGGCGCACCGCACTCGCCACCTCACTAATTGATGCACTCACACCTCGTCTCAAAGAGCAGCTTCGCCGCATTCGCCACATGATGGACAATTCTCTTTTTCAACTAGGAAGGTTAGGAAGACAAGAAGACGAGGTTAAGGAGAATAATGGGAGTCAGATAATTCTCTGATGAGAATTGAGAGGGAGAAAGAAGTCTCGTTGGTGAGGAAAGGAGGGAGTTGGCTGGGGAGAGAGAAGAACAAGAAGCGGCGAGAGTTTAGGGTTTGGGGAAATATATGGGGAGTTGGGTGGGGGATTTAATATATTATGGGTCAAATTAGCGCTCAAATAAATAGGCCCTCTTCATTTGCATCAGTTGTAGGCCCGCATCCGACGGAAATCATGGGCTTTAAAATTTTATAGGAGTCCGACGCGGATCGTATGGTATAAGGATTTGCATCGCACCAAAGGCACGTGCGACGTAAATCTATGGATCCAATACACGATCTGCTTTAGTCATGTGCGTTAGCTCTTTAGGACCGTGCAAGGTAAATCCTCTTGCCATGCATTTGCTTTGTGTATTTGCATCGGACTTTTATTACAATATGATGCAAATGGTCTGCTCCTGATCATTTGCGTCAGTTCTTCAGGCATTCGAACGTAAATAAGCAGACGCAAATTGTTAATTTTCTACTAGTGTGCCACACTCCATTGCAAAGAAGCTCAACTTTGAGCTTAAACCACAAGAAGAATGGTACAATTACCGGACTGCTCGGTTAAAGTGTCCGTTGGAGAATTGGAGAATGTTGCGGTGCAAGTAGGGAGAGACTTCATTCCTTGTGACTTTGTTGTAATGGAGGTGGAAGAAGACTCCCAAGTACCTCTTATATTGGGAAGACCTTTCTTGAAAATGGCCGAAGTGCTAGTTGATATGAAGAGATATGTAATTACATTGAGATTGGAGATGAGAAAATGGAATTCGCCTTCAACAAGAGCATGAAAGCCCCTATTATGGAAGAAGTGCATAGGATCGATACCCTTGAGCAAGTAGTGCTAAGCCTAAGGGCTTTGGTTGAAGCAAGGGATCCTCTTGAAGATGTGCTCCTAGGGAAGAACAAGAAAAGGAGGGTGAAGCTTGGCACCTCAAGCGAGCCATGGACAAAGCAACAATCTACCAACCTACTCATGCAAGCTTCGAGGTTTTGGAAGCTTCATTAGAAAAAGAGGATAGGACTGCGCCTCCTCTTTCATGTGAGTTAAGACCCCTTTCCCCTGCTTTGAAATATGCTTTTCTTGGAGAAAATGAGACTTACCCCGTGATTGTCAATTCTACACTCAATGGTCCTTCTCTTGATAAACTTCTTTGTGTTCTAAAAAACATCGAAGTGTCATTGGGTATACAATTGATGATCTCAAGGGTCTAAGTCCCACCTTGTGTATGCATCAAATTTATTTGGATGATGGTCAAGCCTCCTTCATTGAGCCTCAAAGAAGGCTAAATCCTAACATGAAAGAAGTGGTAAAAAATGAAGTTTTGAAACTCCTTGAGGCGAAGATATTCTACCCTATCTCGGATAGTAGGCGGGTTAGCCCCGTCCAAGTTGTCCCAAAAAAGGGAGGAATGACCGTCATTAAGAATGACAAAGGTGAGCTTATCTCCACAAGATCGGTCACCGAGTGGTGAATGTGCATTAATTATCGTAATTTGAATAAGGCCACCCGAAAAGACCATTTCCCCCTCCCTTTTATTGACCAAATGCTTGTAAGATTGGCGGGTCATACCCATTTTTGCTTTTTGGATGGTTATTCAGGGTTCTTTGAAATCCCCATTCACCCCGATGACCAAGAGAAGACAACATTCACTTGTCCATTTGGCACCTTCGCTACCGAAGGATGCCATTTGGATTGTGTAATGCTCCTTCCACTTTCCAAAAGTGCATGACCGCCATTTTTTCGGACATGCTTGAATCAACCATAGAAGTTTTCATGGATGACTTCTCCGTGGTAGGTTCCTCTTTTGGCATTTGTCTCTCCAACCTTCAAAAGGTTTTGGAGAGATGTCAAAAGATGAACCTTGTTCTTAATTGGAAAAAGTTTCATTTTATGGTTGAAGATGACATAGTTCTTGGTCATAAGATCTCCGAAAAAGGGATTGAGGTGGATAGGGCTAAAATTGAGGTTATTGTGAAATTGCCTCCCCCAACTTAGGTGAAGGGAGTGAGATATTTTCTTGGGCATGCGGGCTTTTTTCGCTGCTTTATCAAAGATTTCTCAAAAACTCAAAGCCCTTCTCCAATTTGCTTCAAAAATACTTTGAATTTCAATTTGACAATGATTACATTAATGCTTTTGAAACTCTAAAAAAGGACCTAATCTCCTCCTCCATAGTGCAAGCTCCGGATTGGAGCTTGCCTTTTGAACTAATGTGTGATTCTAGTGATAGTGCAGTGGGAGCCATTTTAGGACCAAGAAAATAAGGGAAGCTACATATGATCTACTATGCAAGCAAGATGCTTGATTCGGCTCAAGATGCTTGATTCGGCTCAAAGGAATTAACTATGCCACCACGGAGAAGGAACTACTAGCAATTGTGGTTGCTTTTCACAAGTTTTGGTCATACCTTGTATGCTCCAATGTGGTGGTGTATACGGATCATGCAGCTATCAAGTATATCATGGCCAAGAAGGATGTCAAACCTCGGTTAACTAGGTGGATCCTTCTCCTTCAAGAGTTTGATATTGAGATGAAGGAAAAGAAGGGCACATAAACTACAGTTGCCGACCACCTTTCTCGCCTTCCCATGGATGATTCACAAGGCTTGGAACCTCCCATCAATGATTCCCTCCAAGATTATTTCCTCTATGCCGTGAAGGCCATATATGTTCCTTAATTTGCGGATTTTGCTAATTTTTGCGAGTGGAGTCATAGCAGATGACCTTAGATACCAACAAAAGCAAAGGTTCATGCATGAGGTCAAGTACTGTGTATGGGAGGACCCATACTTGTTCAAGAGGGGGGTGGATGGTATTTATCGGAGGTGTCTCCCGGATGATGAGATTGAAGATGTAATAGGGATGTGCCATTCATACCCATGTGGTGGCCATATGAGAGCCGACAAGACCGTGGCAAAGATTTTACAATGTGGATTATTTTGGCTAAGCATGTTCAATCATGTTTGGGGATTTGTCAAGGCTTTTGATCGGTGCGAAAGAGTAGGTAATATCTCAAAGAGGCATGAATTACCCCTCACAAGCATCTTGGAGTTGGAAATTTTTGATGTTCGGGGGATTGATTTCATGGGTCCTTTTCCCTCCTCCCTTGGTAACCGCTACATCTTGGTAGCGGTTCATTATGTTTCTAAATAGGTTAAAGCAATTACCTCCCCTAAAAATGATGCCAAGGTAGTTGTCAAGCTATTCAAGAAGGTGATCTTTCCCCGTTTCGGAGTTCCAAGAGCTATTATTAGTGATAGGGGATCACACTTAGCCAAAAATCATTCAAAGCCCTTCTTGCTAAGTATGAGGTGCATCACAAAATGGGTCTCTCTTACCACCCCTAATCTAGTGGTCAAGCGGAGATATCGAATAGAGAGATCAAGCTTATTTTGGAAAAGACGGTGAACCGATCTCGAAAGGATTTGGTCTTCCAAGTTGGATGATGCATTGTGGGTCTACAGCACGCCCTATAAAACCCCTATTGGCATGACACCATACAAGCTTATATATGGGAAATCGTGTCATTTGCCCGTAGAACTGGAGCATAAAGCTTTTTGGGCCATCAAGGCTTTAAATTTTGATCTTCAAGCTTCTGATGAAAGAAGGATGCTTGATATTCATGAGCTTGAGGAGCTTAGGAGGGATGCTTGATAGAGTGCCCTGGTGTACAAAGAGAGAACAAAGGCTTGACATGATCAACATATCATGAAGAGGGAATTCAAGGTTGGTGACAGGGTCCTTTTGTTCAATTCAAGGTTGAGGTTGTTTCAGGGAAAACTCAAATCAAGGTGGAGTGGTCCATTCACCGTGCAACAGGTATTCCCGCATGGTGCAGTTGAGATTTGCAATGATGCAAAAGGGTGTTTCAAGGTGAACGGACAAAGACTCAATTGCTCTTGAGGACTAATCCCTCCCGATGATTGAAGACATATGGTAGTCAAGCTAATGACTTAAAACAAGCGCTTAGTGGGAGACAACCCGTTTTTCTTACTTATATTTATTTCTTTCTCTTCTTTTTGGTTTTGAGTCACTTCGAATGATGGCTTTTCACATATTGTTGTGACTTTTGGATTACTTGTTGTGGTGATTTTGTGATTTGTGCATGGATGTTCAGGATTGATTTGGAGAAGTTTGGAGCAAAGATAGGCGAAGAAGAAAGAAGAAAAGGGGCGAAGGATGCTGACCCGAGTTTTCGGGTCACCTGACTCGCCCGGGTCTCCCAAAGGCAACTTTTTTTTCTAAAGCGACAGGCGGGACCCGGTCCGGGTCGCTTAACCTAAGGGCTTGAGTGAGAGGACCCGCCCGGGTCATGGTCGTGGAGAAGAAAAAGAAATTGGAAAGTAGTAGCGCAGCGAGACCCGCCTGAGTCGCTCTAACCCGAGCGCTCGGGTTGGTAGACCCGTCCCGAGTCGCACGAGCGGTTTGTAATTTGAGAAATACCGGGTCAGATTTTTCTAACACTTTCACTCTCGCTTCTCACTCTTTCATCTTCTTCAACCTCTCATCTCTCTCAACCCTCTTTCAAACCCAAACCCTAACTCTCTAAAACTCACTCAAATCACTCATCTCACCCCTTAAAACTTGAATTCCCTCACAAATCTTCATCCTCATCAACTTTCTTCCATAAATTTCAACTTTTTCTTCCCCAAAAATCCCATCTTCACTTAATTCTCACCATTTTCACTTTCTAAAACTCACTCAAATCACTCATCTCACCACTCAAAAACTTGAATTCCCTCACAAATCTTCATCCTCATCAACTTTCTTCCATAAATTTCAATTTTTTCTTCCCCAAAAATCCCACTTTCCTCAAAATTTGCCACAACTCTCAAAATCATGCATTTCCCCTCACATTACTTCACAAATTCTTCCTAAAACCTCAATCCCCCTACCGTTTCTTTCTCTAAAAACTCAAAAACAAACAAATGTTTTTTCACTTTTTCTCACCCACCCTACCTAGTTATGGGATTTTTGATTTTTGAGCAACAAGAGGTTTAACAAATGGAGAGGAGGACATCAAAGCGGTCTAGACAAGCGGGGAAATAAGCTCAAGTCAACAATCTCAAGGAGCACAGGAGGAAAACGTCTCGGGGCTTAATGCCCCCGGTGAGTTTCATGATCCCGAATTCCCTTTCCTTAAGTTTGGTAGTTTAGAGCATTTCACTAGATTTCAAGCCCTTAAGGATAAAGAATTTGCTCCCACCTGTCATGTTGATGAATCTTTGCTCTCATTATGGGGAATAAGGGGGGATGTTAATAATATTGTAAATGGACTACATATGAAAAAAGTGTTAGCAATGCGAAAGAAAACATACAGATGCAATACACTTGACTTTCTTAGCTCTTTGGAGGTAACCGGAGAGAAACTGCTGCAATGCTCAACTGGAGCTGAAGCCGTTCTCCATTTTAGGATAGGGAATGTTGCTCTCTCTATGGATATTTCCGATTTTGTGGATATGTTTGGTTTAAAAATTGAGTCGAGCACTACTCCTGCATCCTCCTTCAATATTTTTGGTTGTTGGTGAAAGTTAAGTGGGTCAAAAACATACGAAGCTAAAAACGCGACTGACTCATTTATTCCCCAACCGGCTATCTAGTACTTCCGTAAGTTCTTGGGGAACACCATTTTTTGAAGGAATGACAACTCAAAAGTAAGTCAGTGTGAACTAATCACCGTAGGTTCTTTCCTACGAAGACTTAGTGAGCTGCACATACCTTTGATGTTTGTCCAACATCTCCAAAGAGTAGGCACCCCAAAGACTCACGGACGTGGGTCGATTATTGTGGACGGTTTGGTTACCGCCATTGCTGAGCATTTTGGTGTTCGCCCTTGGACCCCCGAGGTCCAAGGGCTGAACCTCATTAACCAGCAACACCTACATGATGCGCGTTGGTTTAGTGTGGATGGAATTCGTTTTATTTGGAAGATTGATAAAACACCTTCCATCCAAATTCCAAACCGCAACCTTATCGGAATCAAAACAGAGCAAGAAAACTACCTCATCTTGGAAGTCCTGGAGGGAGGCCAGGAGATCCGTACCTACCAAAGGCGGGATCCCCATGAGCATGCCTCCTCCTCCTCCCCAACCCCATCCTACCTATGCTCCCGACTATGCCCCTATTTATGCCCATATAGATAGGCGGTTTGATAGTTTTGAACAAAGATTAACCACCTTTCAACAAGAGATGCGGGATATCTTTTCCCCTATCTTGCAATTCTTTCATGATAACAATATGGTTCCTCCCGACACCCCCTACCCCTCTTATATGCAACCCCCGCCTCCCCCTGAGGGGGACGAGGACCTCGACCCTTGAGTTGGTCCTTCTCTCCACCCCTCCTTCCCCGATTGTTCTTATTTTCATACCGATGACGGTGTTTGTTTTGGTTTGGGGGGGTATTTTCATTGTTTGGGTGGTTTTTCCTTTTCGGGGTAAGTGTTAGGAGACCCTTGTTGCTATTTTTGATGGACTTGTTTCTTGTAATTATGGTTATGCTTGGTGAATGGGTCAATGCTTGTTAATATGTGTTAAGCCATGATTTCATTTTTCTTATTTGTTTGCTTCCTTAGTTTTTAAGAAAAAGAAAAAAATCAACTTGGAGTTTTTAAGACAAGACCGTAGCAAAGATTTTGCAATGTGGATTATTTTGGCCAAGCATGTTCAAACATGTTTGGGGATTTGTCAAGGCTTGTGATCGGGAAATGGATGATTTTGAGAAATGGTAGGGGGATTTGTCATGAATTACCCCTCACAAGCATGGAGGAGTTGGAAATTTTTGATGTTTGGGGGATTGATTTCATGGGTCCTTTTCCCTCCTCCCTTAGTAACCCCTACATCTTGGTAGCTGTTGATTATGTTTCTAAATAGGTTGAAGCAATTGCCTCCCCTATAAATGATACCAAGGTAGTTGTCAAGCTATTCAAGAAGGTGATCTTTCCCCGTTTCGGAGTTCTAAGAGCTATTATTAGTGATAGGGAATCACATTTCGCCAAGAAATCATTCAAAGCCCTTCTTGTTAAGTATGGGGTGCATCACAAAATGGGTCTCTCTTACCACCCCCAATCTAGTGATCAATCGGAGATATCAAATAGAGAGATCAAGCTTATTTTGGAGAAGACGGTGAATCGATCTCGAAAGGATTTGGTCTCTAAGTTGGATGATGAATTGTGGGCCTACCGCACGCCCTACAAAACCCCTATTGGCATGACACCATACAAGCTTATATATAGGAAATCGTGTCATTTACCCGTGGAATTGGAGCATAAAGCTTTTTGGGCCATCAAGGCTTTAAATTTTGATCTTCAAGCTTCGGGTGAAAGAAGGATGCTTGATATTCATGAGCTTGAGGAGCTTAAGAGGGATGCTTATGAGAGTGCCCTAGTGTACAAAGAGAGAACAAAGGCTTGACATGATCAACGGATCATGAAGAGGGAATTCAAGGTTGGTGACAAGGTCCTTTTGTTCAATTCAAGTTTGAGGTTGTTTCTAGGAAAACTCAAATCATGGTGGAGTGGTCCATTCACCGTGCAACATGTATTCCCACATGGTGCGGCTGAGATTTGCAATGATGCAAAAGGATGTTTCAAGGTGAACGGTCAAAGACTCAAGATCTATTATGATAGTGAACCTATTCAAGAAGCATACTCTATTGCTCTTGAGGACTACTCCCTCTCGATGATTGAAGACATATGGTAGTCAAGCTAATGACTTGAAACAAGCGCTTAGCGGGAGGCAACCCGTTTTTCTTACTTATCTTTATTTCTTTCTCTTCTTTTTGGTTTTGAATCACTTCGAATGATGGCTTTTCACATATTATTGTGACTTTTGGATTACTTGTTGTGGTGATTTTGTGATTTGTGCATGTTTAGGATTGATTAGGAGAACTTTGGAGCAAAGAGAGGTGAAGAAGAAAGAAAAAAGGGGTGAAGGAGGCTGACCCGAGCGCCCGGGTCACCTGACCCCTCGGGTTGCCCAAAAGCAACTTATTTTTTGAAAACTGCCAGCGGGCCCTCCCTGGTCGCTTGACCCGAGGGCTCGGGTGAGATGACCTACTCGAGTCATGGAGAAGAAAAAGAAATTTGAAAGCAGTAGCGCAACAGACCCGCCCGGGTCGCTCTCACCCGAGCGCTCGGGTTGGTAGACCCGCCCGGGTCGCATGAGCAGTTTGTTATTTGAGAAAAATCGGGTCAGATTTTTCCAACACTTTCACTCTCCCTTATCACTCTTTCATCTTCTTCAACCTCTCATCTCTCTCAACCCACTTTCAAACTCAAACCCTAACTCTCTAAAACTCACTCAAATCACTCATCTCACCACTCAAAAAACTTGAATTCCCTCACAAATCTTCATCCTCATCAACTTTCTTCCATAAAGTTCAGCTTTTTCTTCCCCAAAAATCTCATCTTCACTCAATTCTCACCATTTTCTCTTCTAAACTTCACTTAAATCACTCATCTCACCACTCAAAAACTTGAATTCCCTCACAAATCTTCATCCTCATCAATTTCTTCCGTAAATTTCAACTTTTTCTTCCCCAAAAATTCCATCTTCATTCAATTCTCACCATTTTCTCTTTCTTCAAAATTTTACCACAACTCTAAAAATCATCCATTTCCACTCACATTACTTCACAAATTCTTCCTAAAACCTCAATCCCCCTACCATTTCTTTCACTAAAAACTCAAAAACAAACAATTTTTTTTCACTTTTTCTCATCCACCCTACCTAGTTACTGGAATTTTGATTTTCGAGTAACAAGAGGTTTAACAAATGGAGAGGAGGACATCAAAGCGGTCTAGACAAGCGGGGAAACAAGCTCAAGTCATGGATCATCGGAGGAAAATGTCTCGGGGCTTAATGCCCCCGGTGAGTTTCATGATCCTGAATTCCCTTTTCTTAAGTGTGGTAGTTTAGAGCATTTCACTAGATTTCAAGCCCTTAAGGCTAAAGAATTTTCATTCACCTGTCATGTTAATGAATCTTTTCTTTCATTATGGGGAATGAGGGGGGTTGTCAATAATATTGCAAATGGACTACATATGAAAATAATGTTATCAATGCGAAAGAAAACACATAGATGCATAACGCTTGAGTTTCTTAGCAGTTCTCCTTTTTAGGATAGGGAATGTTGCTCACTCTATGGATATTTCTGATTTTGTGGATATTTTTGGTTTAAAAATTGAGTCGAGCACCACTCCTGCATCCTTCTTCAATATTTTTTATTGTTGGTGCAAGTTAAGTAGGTCAAAAACATACGAAGCTAAAAACACGACGGACTCGCTTATCCACCAACCGGCTATCCGGTACTTCCATATGTTCTTGGGGAACACCATTTTTGGAAGGAATGATAACTCAAAAGTAAGTCAGTGTGAACTAATCATCATAGGTTCTTACCTATGGAGACTTAGTAAGCTGAACATACCTTTGATGTTTTTCCAACATCTCCAAAGGGAAGGTACCCCAAAGACTCACGGACGTGGGTCGATTGTTGTGGACATTTTGATTACCGCCATTGCTGAGCATTTTGGGGTTCGCCCTTGGACCCCCAAGGTCCAAGATCCGAACCTCATGAACCAGCAACACCTACAGGATGCGCGTTGGTTTAGTGTGGATGGATTCGTTTTACTTGGAAGATTGATAAAACGCCTTCCATCCAAATTCCAAACCGCAACCTTACCGGAATCAAAATAGAGCAAGAAAACTACCTCACCTTGGAAGTCCTGGAGGGAGGCCAGGAGATTCGTACCTACCAAAGGCGGGATCCCCATGAGCATGCCTCCTCCTTTTCCGCCCCTCCCCCTCCTCCTCTCCATCCCCATCCTACCTATGCTCCCGACTATGCCCCTATTTATGCCCATATTGATAGGCGGTTTGATAGTTTTGAACAAAGATTAACCACCTTTCAACAAGAGATGCGGGATAGCTTTTCCCCCATCTTGTAATTCTTTCATGATAACAACATGGTTCCTCCTGGCACCCCCTACCCCTCTTATATGCAACCCCCGCCTCCCCTTGAGGGGGACGAGGACCTCGACCCTTGAGTTATTCCTTCTCCCCACCCCCTTCCCCGATTGTTCTTATTTTCACAGCGAGGACGGTGTTTGGTTTGGCTTGGGGTGTATTTTCATTGTTTGGGTAGTTTTTACTTTTCGGGGTAAGTGTTAGGAGACCCTTGTTGCTATTTTTGATGGACTTGTTTCTTGTAATTGTGGTTATGCTTGGTGAATGGGTCAATGCTTGTTAATATGTGTTAAGCCATGATTTCATTTTTCTTATTTGTTTGCTTCCTTAGGTTTTAAGAAAAAGAAAAAAAATCCAAAATATATTTCTTTCCTCTTTCATTTTCCTACTTTATTTAGCTTTCTTTATTCATTTCCTGTTCCTTTTCTTTCAATGTTTGTTTTTAGTTCAAACAAAAACCAAAAAAAATAAATAAATTGAAAAAGCTTAAAAAAAAAATTGAAAGACAAAGAAAAACAAAAAGAAGTATTAGCTTTGAATAAAGTTTTGATTTCCTTGCCTAAGGAAGATGCTAGTTGATTATTTATATGGATTCGTTGCTTTGACTTTGAGTATATGTTTAGAGGCTCCTTTTTGAAGAGTGTGAGCTTGGGCTGTGGTGTTTTAGGAGGTGATTAATCTTGATTGCATTAGAATCTACCTAAATGAAACTAATGAATGCTCACTTGGATGCCTAATCTTGAATCTTGACTAAGTTGCTCATGCTTGGATAATCTTAGCTTCAAATTTTCGGTCTCTTGTGTCCCTAGATATACTCATCATGTCCCCAAATAAAGCTCTACAAGAAACTTAGTTTTTACAAAAAGCCCAAGTTCTTATGTTTCTCTTTAGTGAGTAATTACTTCTCCTTTGTATAGCAAAAATCCCGTAATAAGGGAAAAAGAAAAACCCAAAAACAGTCAAAAAAGGCATGAAAAATGAAAAAAAAGGGTAAAGAAGAACAAAAAAGCAAAAAGAATGGAAGAATTTCAATAAAAGAGGTCAATTTGTGGATGCCTCCCACACTTAGTTCTATTTTTCTTAAGTTTTGAGTAGAGTGGAGTCTAAGGCCTATTTGTATATCTAGGGATGGTGGACTAGTGGTTTAAGCTTCTATAACACTTGAAGAGCCCTAAGTCTTTTGGATAGCTAGGTGTTCTTTAATGAGCGAGTAAAAAGTCTAATTAGGTGTCCTATTGCAATCTTGATTAGTTTCTTTCTCTACCCATAACCTATTAGTACACTTGAAAATTAGTTGTCTTAAAGTTGTTCTCTATCCTTGCTTGTGAACTATTTCATTGATAGTTGACTTGGGCATAAATCTTGAGTTTGTTGAATAAATGGTTAATGAAAAACTAGAGTTGTGGGTTTGAAAACTCTTAGGATACCCTCGCGAGATCCCCTCGCCCTCTAGAGCGATCTAGGGGTTTAAAGAACTTGTTGCATGTGCTAAATGCAATCGTGATTCTTACGAAAATGAGTTAGCTAGTGTAAATTCTTTATCCTTTTTACTTTCTCCATTCTTCTTCCTTCCTTATTTCTTCTTCATTTTGTTTTCAAATAAATTTTCATCCTCCTACTTGTGTTTTGTTCTATTTTTCTTGGGGGAGTTTGATGATTGGTTTATATGCTTGACTTTTCATTAGTTTTTAATAGTTTTCATGATAGCTTTTAGACTAGTTTAGGCTAAATTGCTTCCTTTTCCTTCTATTTGTGCAATATTCCTCCTTTGTGCTCTTTCTTTGGGTGCTTGGTTTTATTTAAGGATTTAGGAGAATGCTTGGAGGACCTTTGCACGAACTCGAGGCAAGGCATTGAAGAAACTAGGAATCAAAGGACTCGAAAGAGGAGAAAAAGGAGAAGGGAGCTGACCCGAGGGCCCGGCCACCTGACCCGCCCGGTCGGCCCGGACATCGCAACTTTCCTTCCTTAGACAGCAGCAATATTGCCCTGGTTGGTAAGTGATCCGCCCGGGTCAGCTGACCCAAGGGCTCGGGTTGACTTAACCCGTCCGGGTAAGGTTTTGAGAGAGCCAAGCTTCGTTCGTGATCACGCGACCCACCCGAGACGTTTAGTAACCCGCTTGGGTTAGGTCTGTCCGAGCACTTGGGTCGAGTTACCGGCACGGGTCACTGATGATTTGTTTATATACTTGGGTTTTGATTAGTTTTTAATAGCTTTTAGACTAGATTAGGCTAAATTTCTTTATTTTCTTTCTTTTTGTGCAATACTTCCTCCTTTGTGCTTTTTCTTTCAGTGCTTGGTTTTATTTCAGGATTTGGAGCATCTTTGGAGGACCTTTGCACAATCCCGAGGCAAAGTATTGAAGAAATGGAGCACCAATGGGCTCAAAAGAAGAGAAGAAGAAAAGGAGAGTGCTTACCCGAGGGCCTGGGTCAGCCCAACCAGCATTCCCATTTGGTTCCTGATCAGCGACCCCCCCCCGAGCTCCTGTTCACCTGAGGGCCCGGGTTTGCTGACCCAAGGGCCTGGGTTTGCTGACCCAAGTTAGACATTTTGAGATGCCCAGTTTGGTTCCTGATCAGTGGACCCGCCCGGGTCAAGTCACCTGAGTTACTCGGGTCGGGTTATTTTCTGGAAATCTTTCTTTACTTTTGATGCTTTTGTACAGGGGCTTTTATGTAATTAACTCTATTTTATTTTTAGGACTATATAAGAGGGTTGTTTTACTCATGTACTAATTGTTTTGCTACTGCTTGGTGCATTTGTAAAGGGTGCTGTAGATATGTAAGTATAAGGGCATAAATTTTATTTTTCAAGTCTTTATAACAAATTAGCAAGGTCATGGGTTTCGATTATCTATTTTGATGTAACTATAAATCATTAGGTAGATGCCTTCATAGATCATTCTCTACCTTAGAACAAGATGTCATATAATTAATTTCAATTTTTTTAAAATCCGTTAGGTGGATGTGTTAAAAGATCATTACTTATCTAAATCATTACTTATCACAAATTAATAATGTAGTAAGGTCAAAGGCACTTTAGCATTCAAATCCTATTAGTTTATTAAGGGAACTTTAGCATGCATACTCGTATTAGTTTGCTTTTCTCATATCTGATTTGCTTTACTGCAACAATTTTTTTTCCTTATTCCTATTATTTTATTTTACTCTTTCTCTTTGATTTATATATGTTAACTATTTCTTAGGTCGTGTATTTATATGACAAGTTTTAATCATGTTGAGTTTAATGTTGAAAGGAAATTAGGAGGCGATCATGGATAAGGAATGGATGAAATTAAAAGATCGAGGTGCTCCACAATATTTGAAAGGGATAGACAACTTTCTAGATTTTGCATTCAGCAATTCTAGTGTCGACTATGCAGGCAATCAGATTGGAACAAAAATTCGGTGCCTGTGCTGTAGATGTGCAAATGTGCATTATAAAACCAAGAGTGAAGTTCGATTTGATCTGTTAAGGAATGGAATTTTCCAGAGCTACATTGTATGGGATAAGCATGGGGAAGATTATAATGATGTGCCTTTAGAGAGTGAAGCTAATACGAATTGTGACAGTGATGTTGATGAAGAGATGCTTGATATGTTGCAAGTAGGATGTGGTGTGGCTGGTATGGAATTGTTGGGAGGTCATGATAGGGGTGATGATGATCACATTGAGGAAGACCAAGAACCTTCAGGAGAAGTTGTACGATTTTATCGCCTCTTACAGGACTATAAAGATCCATTAGTTGTGGATGGCTCAAAAGTCTCTAAGTTGGTTTACATTATAAAATTGTTGCATCTTAAATGTTTGAATCATTGGGACTGACACCTCCTTCACTCAATTGTTGAAATTTCAAAACGAGGTTATAGGTTCTAACTTGCTTAACTCTTATGATGTCTGTCGCAAAATTATTGCTGATTTGGGCCTTGATTATATTAAAATTGACGCGTGTCCAAACGAATGTATTATCTATTGGCTAGAACACGTTGATGCACAAGAGTGTCCAAAATGTCACACTTTCTAGGTGGAAGACTGTAGACACATAATCGTGTCTTCCCATTTAAGGGTACAATGATGAAATATACTGCGGTATTAGTTGGCACGGCCCAATGGAAGAGAAGTCTGAATAACCAGGTCATATGTGTTTTGATATAATATTATAAAAGCCCAATCAATTATCCATGATGATTAATTGCAATTTCAACCCATAAAATATTTTTAAGTCCATTTTAAAATCCTAATTGAATATTTATTGTTTTAATAAATATTTTCATAAAAGCTTTTATTATTATCTCTAGAGCATAAATCAGATTTTCAATCCGTAAAATTCGATCTCTAGATTTTTAGGGATAAAAATAGCATCTTAAAAGCACACGTAGAATAAAAAACGAATATTCTGGAATATGCGCCGGATGCGGCGGCTGTGCTCAGCGCACCAAGTGCGTCCATTGCATTGGCCACAAGGTTGTCAAAATTGCGATTCTACTTTAAATCGGAATGGCCTGTCAGAATCGGATCGTAAAATCGAATCGCAAAATCGTAAGATTCTACGAATTTTGCGGGAATAAGATTCTATGATAAAATATGTAAAACTGTTTACCTATTTTTTCAATGAACAACACTAAAAATTCAATTTTATGCGTAATGATATCAATATGAGATGAAAAAGGACACCATCAATAAAATTAAAGTAAATCCCACGACAAACCTTCCAAAAGAACACTGTCTACAACAAAATCAATTAATCCAAACCATAACAAACCAAATCAGCACCTTAAAACAAATCTCAAAAAAACTCCATACTCCAAACATCACATAAAGTAAATTATTAATAACTGTACAAACTAAAAGAAACACACAAAAATCAGACAAAATCCAGCAGTTCCACAAAACAAGCGCGATCATAATATAAACAAAATCAAAGATCAAACAACTCAAGAACCAAAATTAATTTGAAGAAATAAATGAACAAAATTACTAAATACGAAAGAAATAAGACAAAAATGAGTAAAGCAAGAACACCTGTGATTCTTGAAGAAGTAGGAGATAGAGACGGAGTAGAAACCAGCGTCATCCTGAAGATTTGAGGCTCGAACTTGTGCAAATGGAGTCCAAAATGTCGGATTTTCCTGACCCGTTTGACCTTGTGATTGCTTTGACGAACAGATCGAACCTGGGGATCACAAACTTGAAATTGAAATTCGGAAGGGAAAAATACCAAAAAAAATCGATAACTAAATTACAATAGAAAGAAGTTCAGTTCAGTACTACTCGAAAAAATCGAAAATTATCAAAAAAAAAAATCGAAAACTAAATTATCAATTAAAATTTTAAAACAACTATTGATGAGATCGAAAGAAAGACATAATACGCAGAAAAAAATCAAAAATAATTACCTGGAGTGGACGAGTGGTAGTTGAATCTGAAGATTTGAAGAACTGAAGAACTCAAGAACTCAAGAACTCAAGAACCGAAGGACAGAGAGAATTGTGAGCAGCGTGTTTGAAGTGAGAGAAAATGGGTGAGCAGAGTGAGCAGCGTGCACGTGTTTGATGAGGGTGAGAGAAAATGGGCCTGGCCCATTTTTTTTAATCCCCAGCTACAAGAATCAATATAATGGGCTAAAAAGGTAGAATCGGTAAAATCGGTTAAAAATCGCGATTTTACCGATTCTACCGATTTTACATGCGATTTTTTCAAAAACCGATTCTAAGTGCGATTTAAATCTTTTGGCGAAAATTGAATCGTAAAATCGTACGATTTTACGATTCAAATCGCGATTTTAACAACCTTGATTGGCCATATTGTGTCAGGCGCGCCAATGAGCGCCTGACATGTGTACTTGTGACTCACACAGAGTCATGCACCTGGCGCAAGTCCTGTGTGAGACGCAAGATACTTTTTTATCTTTTCGAAAACGCGTTTCCACGAGTAAGTTTTTAACTGGACGGACCACGTCAGGCGCGCCAATCTGCGCCTGACGCGTGTCTTTGTGTCTGCCACGTAGGCATGCGCCTGGCGCAGGGCTTGCGTGAAGCCCACGTTTTTGTTTGCCTATAAATACGGGCTGATTTCCCGAATCAGACACGGCTTCGAATTATTATTTTACGCACACAAATTGTCTCGAATATTTCCGAAACACACTTCGACTTTCCAAATACTCACACACTCAAACACTTACAATCTTTCAAATCAATTCCTATTCCTGATCATACTATATTCCTGGTTTCACAATTGCTTTGCCTGAAGGTCATTATGCTCTCCGATCCAAACCGCATAGGTATAATCCTGAGGATCCTTGAATAATTATATTTTATTATATTGAAGTTACTAACATTTTCTTGTCATGATGTAGATTTTTAATTAATAATCACGTCTCTTTGTAAATTCTAACCTCTTTTCCTTTTATTGTTGTATATAATATTCATTATATTATGATTGTCCTGGATGTTTTTATCACCCACATGTTATTATTGCTAAACAAGAGCTAAAGAACTATTCTAATTAATTCAGATAAATTGGACAACCTGTTAGGAACCTTGTAATATGATTGCTTAATAACTTATCACTAAATAATTAGTCTCTTTATGTGTTTCCTGAACCAATTTAGATTAGTTATTTTTAGGGTGCTTAAAACGTTATTTGATTATTCTTTTGCATAAAAACTGTAATGAATCGGTATTTAGTAGAGGCCAGCAATGGGCAATATAGTTCCTGACTATATTGTACCCTCACCCCCGAACTCAATTTTTGGTTCCTGACCATCTATGGAGTCAAGACGGGGAAATCTACATTGGATAAGTCCCTAAGATGTCCCTTCCGTTTTAATATCGAATTAAGTTTATGATTCTTCCTCTAAAGAATTGTTGGCGACTTCAAAACATATTTTTAATAAAACCTTCACAATGGGGTAGTCAAATAAATGCGTTCACACCGCATGTAGGCATTAAAGGAATGAAAAATCCACGCCTACAATTTGGCGACTCCACTGGGAAGGATTTGAAAAAAAATATTTTTTTAAATGAGTTGGTAAAACTTGAAAAATACGATTCATTCTTATTTTTTTACGGTTTTTTCACCATATACCCCGATAAATCACGAAATTCACCATATACCCTTAATGTTTCAAATATTCACCGTATACCCCTGAGTTTTCAAAATTGTGCACCATATACCCTTTTTCTAACGGAAGTTAAGTCGCCGTTAGCTTTATTTACCATTTTGCCACCATTAACCCCTAACCCTAAAATCTAAACCTAATCCCTTACCCTAATCTAAACCCTAACCTTAACCCACCCTCCCCTCCCCCTCCACCCCAGCCCTAGCCCCCCACACCCTATCCCCCACCCCTCCCATCTAACCCACTTGCCCCCCCCCCCCTCCCCCACCGCCGCAGCCCCCCACACCCCTCCCCCACCACCGCAACCCCCGTCCATCCCCTCCCTTCCCCCGCCACTGCAGCCTCCACCCATCCCCCTCCCCCTCCCCCACGATTCCCCCCGCCACCGCCGCCCCTTCCCCTCCTCCCCCCTCGATTCCCCCGCCATCGGCGGCCCCACCCATCCCCTCCCCTCTCCTCGATTCCCCCCGCCACCGGCAGCCCCTGGCCGCCGCAAAGACCAACCGTACGAGTTCGAGTCCCCACTTCGGACCCGAGTCCCCAACCGCCGTAAATTGAGTCCCCAACCGCCGGAAAGCACACACGAAGCACAATTTTTATGCGAAATGCGAGATCTCGAAGCTTCGAGGTTCGAAATTCGAAGAGGGAGGGGGAAATCTACGAGGAAGGGGGAGGGGGGAAGGGAAATCGACTGGGGACGGGGAAGGAGGAGGGGGAAGTCGACGGGGAAGGGGGAGGGGAAATCGACTGGGGAAGGTAGTGGGGGACGGGCATCGGCGGTGGAGGGGGAGGGGGAGGGAGGGGTAGGGGTCGGGGTGGAAGGGAGGGGGAGGGGTGGTGGGCTGGGTGGGTTAGGATTTGGGGGAGGGGAGGGAGGGTGGGTTAGTGTTTGGGTAGGGTTAGAATTAGGGTTAGTAATAGGATTAGAATTAAGGATTAGGGGTTAATGATGGCAATATTGTAAATAACATTAACGGCAACCTAACGTCCGTTAGAAAAGGGTGTTTGCTGAACATTTTCAGAAACTTAGGGGTATATGGTGAATATTTGAAACATTAAGGGTATATGGTGAATTTTCCAATTTGTCGGGGGTATATGGTGAAAAAACCGTATTTTTTATGCCTTAGAATAATATACTGTTTTGCATGTGCATGGCTATTGTTCAACCACCACAAGGACAATCTACCTTGCCTCATTAGCATATGTTCTATGTGTAAGGTCACCCTCGGGGGTTTGCGCTTTGTCCTTCCAAAAAGCTTCCCGAGCGATAGTATTGGATCTTAGTCATAAGCAAACCTACCCAACCATGGCATTGTTCTCTTGTTCCTGACTTGAGACTGGGAGTGCGTCTTACACGTGGCCACCTCTTTAAGCCGGGTACGAAGCGTGGGATCAATCTCTTAGTCATGGACCCTTTCAGCCTTAACCTAAACCTGACCAATAGTTGAATGTAGAACTTGACTTTAAGTTGAGAACTTTTGCATCCATGTTACTTGACATTTATGTGTGATTGCAATTTTTGCCTGATCATATTTTATTAACATGTTGATATGTTTTGCGCCTAAAAATAATGACAATCGCGTCTAAAAACTATCGTCGTTTTCGCCCGAACACTCGTCAATTTACCAATATGCATGCCGCAGAGCATTGCGTCAAACGCATTAAGTTGCGGCTGGAGCAATGCTCCTACACCAGAAGCAAAGCCCACGTGCCGCGCACATCTGTTGCGTGACACACAGTCTTTTCGTCCCATTCAAATTAGTCATTTGACCACTGTTCGCGTCAACACTTTTCGTCAATTGGTGCATCTTAAACTTAGCGCGTCCTAAACTATTGATACAATTAGTGTGTCGGTCTTCGCGTCCTGAAATTATGCCAAATTTATCAAAACATCGCCTAAACTGTCACGAAAACGAGGGTGGGATTAGTACACTAGACACATGAGGATACGCCTGACGCGGTGGTCCTGCGTCAGACGCACCACACTGCGTCACACGCAGAGTTGCTACATGGTGTATTGTTGTGCATCTCTCGTTTTCCGTCACATTAGGCAATGTGGTGATCATGTAATATTCTTGCATTGAGTCATTGACTATTCAGAACATCTCGTGTCTAACTCCACCTAAAAAAAAAGAGAATCTTTGTTTTCTTTTAGAGTTCTATCATCATTAGGTCTCATCTAGGTGCATGGTCATGTTTTGGGTTTTTTTTTTTTGGAGAAAGTCGGATATTCCTATCCTCCCAACAACTTATCCCATCATTTTTAAATTAAAAAAAAAACATTTTCATCTTTCCTATTTTTCCTAAAACTGCATTTTGATTGGTGACAGACTCTTACCAAATCACCATTATCCATTCCCCTTCACAAAATAAATTCATTTCCATAAATATCCATAACATCCAATATATCATTATCCAATTCTCTCCACAAAATAGATTTCCTTCCATAAATACCCTTTCCTTTTGGCAGGAGTTTCGAACAAATTAAAAAGATCTTTTCGAAAACTTTTTTTTTATTTTTTCTATTTCCTACCCTATCCATTTTTGGAAGTGAGTCCTAAGTCAATGTGTCCTTGTCAAACGGGGTAATCGAGAAAACATTTCCGATAGCTCGTTCTCTTGCACGAAAGGCTAGATCTGTTCCACCAGCCAAAACACGCTTAACTATTGAAGCAAAAATGGGTGATGAAAAGGTTGTTGAGGTGACTAATATCATCGAACGAATGGCTAAGAACTTAGTGGACGTCACTCTCCATCTGCACCAAGTTGAAAGTGGTGAAAATGCTGGGTTCACCAAACAAATTGAAAATGTTGTTCAAAAAGTCACCAATAAGGAAACCTACTTCGATTTGGATGAGAACAGCAACTTCAAGGGAAAACTACCTGAAAAGTTTTCCACGAGTGACTTTCCTAAGTTCAAGCCCACTGACAATCCCAAGTATCATTTGAGAAACTTCAAGGCCACTATGATCATTAAGTTTGTGGACCTTAAACTTTATCCAACGGTATTCCCGATGTCGTTGGACCCTGCCTGTCAAAACTGGTTTTAGTCCTTAGACCCCAAACATATTGAAACATGGGGTGATATCACTAGAGAGTTCATGAAGCAATATGAACATAACACCGTAATCCAAACCTCACTAAGGGAATGGAAGTGTTGAAGCGGGATAACAATGAAGGCTTTACCACCTACCTCAATAGGTGGAGGGAAAAGTCTGCTTATATGGTCTCCAGACCTGCCGAAAAGAACCTTGTCCGTATATTCGTCAACAACTTGTTGCCTAAATACAAGACTCATCTTAAGTATTTAGGTATCGATAATTTCACCAAGCTATACGACATAGGTGTGCAAATCGAAGATGACTTGTTGAAAAATACCCAAAATGACAACAATCGTTATAAGGGCAATAATAACAACAAGAAGAATGATTACGGATCCACTTCTAAATGTGGAAAGGTGAACCTTCTTGAAGCACCCCAAAGATCCTTCCACAGGACTATAAGGAGGATATTCACTCCAATAGGCATGTCGTATGCCACCGTTTTTGATAGCCTCAATTCAAAGGGCGCTCTGTTTCCCATTGGACCGACTCCCGATCCGGAAGAAAGTAAGAAAATACCAAATTGGGACAAGAATGCTTACTGCAAGTAACATAGAGGGAATGGTCACAAAACGGAAGATTGTCACAGACTAAAGAATTCCATTCATGACATGATTGATGACGGTAGACTCCCCATTCCTCCTGTGGGGAAGAAGCCTAATAATCAAGATAGGCCACTAACCCAAGTTCTGGTTATCTCTCAAGATGAATACTGCTATGATCCATCCCTCTTGATTACACCAATTGGGGATCCTGTCCCCACTATCACTATTAATGACTCATCACCAGATATCAATGGTATCTGGGATAGTGATGAAGAAGATGAGTATGTCACAGAAGAAAGTGACTACATCCAGGGAACATGCATTCCTCCACCCCCAGGATTATATGACGACAATGAAGTCGTTGATCTTTAAACTGATCGCATCACTTTAGCAATGGATTGGTACAAAAGTGATGAGGAGGAAGCAGTAAGAGTGCTTACCAGAACTAGAAGGTTAACTCAGCCGGTTCAAGATAACCTTCCCACATCGTCTGCATCTCCTGAAGGAGTTCTTCCCAAAGAGAACTCTCTCATTCAACAGCTCATGAAAACAAAAGCTGACATTAATATCTGGCAATTGATAGCTTCCTCTCAAGAGCATCGCATGGCATTACTAAATGCCCTCACAAAGATGAATGTGTCATCTGATACCTCACTTGAAGGGTTGGTCAGTTTCCTAACTGCTGACAAACCAATCCAAGGAAATATTATTTCCTCTATTGATGATGACCTTCCTTTTGAAAGAAGCAAGCACAACAAAGCTCTGCGTCTTACTGTAGCATGCATGAGTATGAATGTCCCCATGACATTAGTAGACAATGGATCTGCCATTAATGTGTGTCCATTGCGAACTTTACGCCGCCTAGGTTTCAAAGATGAAGATTTCAGTCCTTCTCATCAAGGCATCCGAGCATACGACAATTCTCGTCGTCAATCCTTGGGAACTATAGCCCTAAACATTTCTGCAGGGGTTATAGAAAAGTGCACGATTTTCCAGATCATTGATATCAAGGCCTCATTCAACTTACTATTAGGATGACCATGGCTTCATGAGCTTGGTGCGGTCCCATCTTCTTTGCATTAAAAGGTTAAGCTAATTGTGGATGGCATTCCCATAACTCTCGATGCCTCTACAATGAAGGTATAAGTAATGGACAAACCTCTCATCCACATAGAACATGATGATGAGGATGAAGATCTTCGAGGATTCGTTCCTGAAGAAGTAGCCTTCATTGAAGAGGATTTAGCGCCATTTAACTTTGATTGCTTCTCCAATCTAGCAGTTAACTACATCATGCGCAAGAAAGGAGACTTCCCAAGTATGTCACTGGGTAGTAAGAAGTCTAGAGCACCTCCTATCACTGACTCTAAATCAGTGGAAAATTTGATTGGCTTAGGATACAAGCCCACCAGGACAGAGCTCAGAGAACGTATTGCATAACAAATGGCATATCGCAATACCAAGGACAAGGAAAGTATCCCTTTTCCTCCCTATCAACCCACTTTGAATGGGCAATTTCTGAGGGAAGGAGAATATTATCCTTGCTATCCATTCTCTGAACCATTCTATCAGGCTCAGGAGGGAGTGATCTACCCCGGATTTGAAATATTTCTAGATTGTCACTTTCTGGAAGAAGGGATTCCTGATCTAAAAATTTTAACAATTCATCGAAGATCGTGTTTAGACTACAAGGCATTGGGACTTTTATTCGGTCAAAACGAGTCAAATGCCCAAATAATCATGCTCGAATACAGGTTGTGCTACAGAACAAGGACTTCGACCCTGCTATGCTGATCACTCCTGCAAGTGGCATCATGCAAGGATGGAGGAAGACTATCAATCTGACTACTCCGCATGGAAAGAAGATGTTCTTCACCACCTGGGGAAAGGCCGATGTTTCAAGAGTCCGAGTCATCTCGAGTCTGAGTCTGTTGAGTCTAGTGTCCCAGTTGGGACTATGTCTAAGCCTGTTAATCCTAGTGTCCAAGTAGAGTCCTTAATTTCTGCTGAGTCATTGTTCAACTCTATGATTTTCGATTTCAATAATATTAACTCATTTGCTTATGACTTGTGCAATATCTCTACTTCCTCTTCTCCTTTTCCTTCTGATTGCAACAATGAATATGAAAAAAGAAATAATTAATGCAATGGAAGAATATGAAAATAAGACTCCAATCATCGAGGAAACAAAAAAATTAATCTTTCAGATGACAACGAACCAAAGGAGGTAAGAATTGGATTAACTTTAAGCAAATGATAGTGCGGTCAATTAATCAAAAAGTTAGTTGAATATATAAATGTATTTGCATGGTCCTACCAAGGCATGCCATGCATTGATCGCGAAATTGCTCAAAGATACCATTCCCTAATCGAAGGAATGAAACCTGTCAAACAGAAGTTGCGCAGAAGAAAGCCGGATGTGGCTCTAAAAATTAAAGAAGAAGTCATTAAACAACTTAATGCAAGTTTTATAAAAGTAGCTAACTATCCTGACTGGATTACTAACGTTGTGCATGTGTCTAAAAAGGATGGGAGAGTTAGAATGTGTGTTGACTATAGAGACCTCAATAAAGCAAGTCCAAAAGACTGACTTCCCCTATCTCACATAGACGTCCTAGTAGACAACACCGCCAATCATGCCCTTCTTTCTTTTATGGACGGGTATGCGGAGTATAATTAGGTAAAAATGGCAAAGGAAGATATGGAAAAGACTACCTTCATCACACCATGGAGGACCTTTGCTATACCGTTATGCCTTTTGGGTTAAAAAACTCGGGGCCACCTATTAAAGAACCGCCACTACCCTTCTCCATGATATGATGCATAAAGAGGTAGAAGTCTACGTAGATGACATGATAGTTAAGTCCAAAGATAGAGAGGGACACCATGCCGCCCTTGAGAAGTTCTTCTCATGAGACTTCGCAAATACAACATGAGACTTAATCCACAAAAATACGCCTTTTGGGTCACTTTCGGGAAACTTCTAGGTTATGTCATCGTTCTAGAGGGATTGAAATTGACCCCTCGCTAAAATAACGGCCATCATAACCATGCCTCCACCTATGAATGAAAAGCAAATAAGGGGGTTCTTAGGTAAAATCCAAGACATCGGCGGGTTCATCTCTAAACCGACCATGGTGTGTGAGCCCATCTTTAAAAAGCTTAAGAAAAGTGTCGCGCCGAATGGGATGAGGATTGCCAAAAATCCTTTGACAAAATCAAAGAATATTTATCCAACCCACTGTCTTAGCACCTCGCCTTGTCGACATACCTTTAAGACTCTATTTGACCGTGACTAAGACCGCAGTTGGGGCCATGTTGGCACAAGAGGTTGATGGGAAAGAATGTGCCATTTACTACCTTGGTAAAAAGCTCTTAGACTACGAATCCCATTACACTCCCTTAGAAAAGCTTTGTCTTGCACTAGTCTGGGCCACTAAGAAGCTTACTCACACAATCCATATAGTATCACGACTAGATCCTCTTAAGTTCTTGTTCGAAAAGCCAGCCCTCAATGGTACACTCTCCCGCTGGGTAGTACTGTTGGCCGAATTTGACTTAAAATTTATCCCTCACAAATCCATTAAAGGCAACGTTGTTTCAGACTTCTTAGCACAATTCCCTGTAGATGAATCTCGCGAAGACTATGAATTTCCTAATGAAGACCTTCTCATGTCGGAAGATGAAAGTTGGGCACTACACTTCGATGGTGCTTCCAACCAAAAGGGATGTGGCGTAGGGGTACTTCTGGAATCACCTGAAGGCGAACACACTCCTCTCTCTGTTAAACTCGACTTCGATGTTACTAATAACGCAGCCGAGTACGAAGCATGTATCATAGGGTTCCAGGTCGTAGTGT
This sequence comes from Beta corolliflora, assembly GCA_947648045.1. Classification (NCBI taxonomy): domain Eukaryota; kingdom Viridiplantae; phylum Streptophyta; class Magnoliopsida; order Caryophyllales; family Amaranthaceae; genus Beta; species Beta corolliflora. The sequence goes on from CANSZD010000001.1 coordinate 4,220,692, forward strand.
CCCTCGACATCAAGAAACTAAGAGTATATGGTGATTCATCTTTGATCATCAACCAAATCTCTAAAAGATGGAAAGTTAGAAATGAAATCCTCTTTCAATACCAAACTCATCTAGAAGTCATCGCTGAACAAATCCCTGAAATACAATATACATACCTTCCCCAAGAAGAAAACCAATTTGCTGACGCTTTGGCCCGCTTAGCCTCTATGATTGGGATCCTCTCGCACCATGCCAGAAATGCCCCTTGTCAGTGAGAGAAGGTAAGAGCCTGCTTATGTTCACGCCTTAGACACTGAACCAGATCCTATTCCTTCTGAACCCTGGTTTACTGACATCCTCAATTACCTAACTAAAAAAGAATATCCACCTGGAGCTTCAACAAGAACCCAGCGCACCTTAAAGCTCTTGGCCTCCCAATATGTCGAATATAATGGGACACTGTACAAAAGAACACCACAAGGCGTGCACCTGCTCTGCATCGATAAACCAGACACCATGACGGTTATAGATCAAGCCCATAATGGAATCTGTGGCACACATATGAACGGACGCATGTTAACCCAAAAGATCATTCGCTTAGGTTATTACTGGACCACAATGGAGAAAGTCTGTTACCTTTATGCCAAAACCTGTCCAAAATGCCAACTATGCGCTAACTTGCAATATGTCCCACCCTCAATGTTATATACCTTTACTTCACCTTGGCCATTCTATACTTGAGGTATTGACATTATTGGTAAAACAACACCACCTGGTACCGGGGGGCATGAATTCATTCTTGTGGCCATAGAATACTTCACTAAGTAGGTAGAAGCAGCATCCTATGCTAAATTGACAGCCAAACATGTAGCTGCCTTCTTAGAAAAGACCATAATTTGTCGCTCTGGGGTTCCCCACGAGATCATAAGTGACCAAGGTACGCACTTCCAAGCTGAATGTGAACAAGTCCTTGAAAAATATAGCATCAAGCACCATCGCTCATCCCCATATAGACCCCAGGCTAACGGTGTTGTGGAGGCTGCTAACAAAAATATCAAAGTCATTATCTAGATAATGACCGAAAAATTATAAGGATTGGCCAGATAAGCTACACTTTGCCTTATGGGGCTACCGTACTTCTATTCGAACATCTACTGGAGCTACACCTTATTCTCTTGTCTATGTAGTAGAGGTTGTCCAACCAATCAAACTTGAAATACCATCCTTACGCATTGTCTTGGAAAGTTAAATTCTGAAAGCTAACTGGGTCAAAGCTAGATTCGAAGAGCTCATCTTGTTCGACGAACGACGATTAGCTACCTTGCATCATGTGCAGGTTTATCAAAATCGTATCGCACGATCTTTCAATAAGAAGGTCAAACCCCGAAATATTAAAGAGGAAGACTTAGTGCTCAAGGCATTAAGGAAAAATGTGTTAGATCCTCGAGGTAAATTCATACCTACTTGGGCCAGCCCATATATTGTCAAGATTATCCTATCCGGGAGGAGAAGCTCAACTAATTGACATGGACGACACCGAATTTCATAATCTAACCAATCTTGATCAACTCAAGAAATTTTATGTGTAAAGCACAACCAATTCTTTTGATTGGTAAAAGTAATCCAATTCTTAAGCATGAACTATGTGCGACTTGATTCCTATTTGGATACGTAGGCAACCTTGTACAAGGTTCGACCCCTTCATTAATCAAAACCTCCTTCGGTTCATACGAGTCTAAAGCTAAATAAAAAAATGTTCAAATCACTATCTCGCACCCGGATGCATGAAAGTTGCGCCTGGCGCAAGGCATAGAAGCGCGCCGACGCAGCTCTTCGCGTCTAGCGCACTACTCTACTGTGCTGCTGGTTCGATCGTTCTTCCGGCATTCGTTAAGATGCTAAAATAATACGACAACATATTTTTGCGACATATTTAGGCTCACTTCGGTCTAAATAAAAATAAACTTTGTTTTTATTAAAATTGTTGAATGGAAAATAAAACATGAAACATAAGTTATGACTACTCTATAAAATAACTATGTGGCATGCAAGCCTTATTCAAAGCAATAAATCAACATAAAAACAATAACTCGAAACAAAAATAAAACATGTAATAACCTCAAGGCATTGTTGCAATCAATCCTTCTTTTCCTTCCCCTTCTCACCTTTTCTTCCTTCTTTCCCTTGGTAGAAGTTTCTCCCTTTTCCATCTGTAGTTTTGGTCTAGGTGCCTTTATCTTTTCCCAATACACCATAGGTTCCATCCTTTTGCCTGTAGGAGCGTCTGTCAGTCAAGTCATCCTTCCTGTGTCAGTCCTTTCCCTGATTACTACACCCCCTAATGGTAGTCTTCTCTTTGTCGGTGTCGCCCGTGGCCCAAGACTTTCCCGTACTGGTGCTACCTTGGGCCCTAAACGTTCCTTCACAGAGGAAGTTTTAGTAACAGGTTTCTGGCTGCTCTTCCCTGCAGATGAATGTCCAATTGGTCTCTTGCCCCTGTTATCCAAAGTCTCTAAAGTTTTCCCCACGGTGCGTGGAGTAAATTTCCGCTTCTTAGACACTTCGGGAGGATTCCTTCTCCCTCATCTCTTTCCTTACAAGTAGGGTCTCTAGTCAAGCATCCATACTATATAACTCTTAGAAACCTTCTCGATTCTAATCTTTCCCGGGTATACCAACTCGTGTGCTCTCCCCAATATCTCTCCCACTTCCTAATCCCACTCCGTGTCGACCATATATTTTGGGTGCAATAGTGTCCTCTCTAGGAATTAATTGACGGTACCCATACTGTCTCAATACCCTTGAAGGAAAATAAAAGGTCATGGTATACAGACTACACAACCTCACATAAGGAGATTCGTCACGAATATCTACCATGGACCCAATTTTCCACCATGGCACTACCCATCGAACGCTCAATTCATCATCCTCAAAGAAAATGGTCCAGTCTTCAAAAGCTTTCTTAGTAAAAATCTCCTTCCTGCCAATGAAACTAGAAATGGCAACGGGTCGGACTTGGATCGGATTCTACATAATCCGACTCCGACCCTACAAGAAGTCGGATTTTAAATCTGACTCCGACTCCGACATCCGACTTCAATAATCCGAATATGATCCGACTTAAAATCCGAACATCCGAGCCGACTCCGACATCCGACTCCGATGATTCGAATCCGATCCGACTTAAAATCCGAACATCCGACTCCGACTTTCTTTTGCACGGTTTTATATTATAAAAAAACTTGTATATATTTCAAATGATAGTTAAAAATCTTCCAAAGTATATAATTAACTAAAATTAATTATTATAAATGACATAATATATATATCTTTTGCCACATACATTTTAGATAGCATACATAAAATAATATTAATATAAAATAAGACCAATTGTCTTGAAATTTAAAATCAAAGTTAGAGTATACATAAGTAATACATTAATATAAAAAAATATGACTAATTGCCTCAAAGTCGGAATCGGATGTCTGAGTCGGACATCCGTTGGAGCTCGGATTGGATGAGCTCGGATTTTTATGAGATCCGACTCCGACCCTACTCCGACTCGAAGTTGAACTTTTTAAACGGAGTAGGATGCGGATTTTTTTCTCTCGGAGTCGGCTCGGATTTTTTTGCTTCGGAGTGGATCGGACCGGGGTCGGATCCGGACCGGGTTGCCATCCCTAAATGAAACCCCTTTTATTATACCTCTCCATGTTCTCGGGAGGATCAATCAGCCTCAAATGCTCCATCAGCCAGATCTGCATCAACAGATAACATCTATATTATTATTGCTTCCCGACGAGTAATAATACATATACTCACTATTTTATTATTGCTTCTTAAAGAGTAATAATACATGCAAAAAAAATTTATTATTGCTTCCTAACGCGTAATAATACGTGCAATATTATACGCAATATTACTTCCTAAGAGTAGTACTATGCACGACACATGTTGCTTCACATCGAGTTGTCCAATCATCTACCCCGCGCCCGGGCGCTCACCGTCTGCACCCGCACGCACACCATATGCGCTGCATACGCACGGATCGCGCCCGGTGCAATAGGCCGCGCCAAGTGCACGATCCTCGTTCGATGTTTTCCTTTTATTTTGGGATGTTATATCATAATTCCATTATTCATTCTAGTCGTCATATTCCGAAAAATTTTTATACATTATTACTTCGCATAGAGTCATAATATGTCCAGATATACAAGGAAGAATAAATTCTTTGGTTCATGACTAAAAATATATATATTTTTTTACCTGCAATAGTAGGGGGCTCCCTGAAAATTGTCCTTTCGGGTCCTTCTTCACAGGATCCAGATTGGAGATTATCTCCCCTACGCAGAGTGGCATCGGTGTACGTCCTACCTCCAGTTGCTCTGCTACAGTAATTAGGGAAGCAAAAACCAAGACCTTGTTGTCCCCGTTCACAAATAGAACATGACTAAGCAGGCAAAATACCAACGCCAGCATACGATATGTCTGTCTAGCCCTTTCAGTGGGAGGACTATACATTACAGCTAACCTAGTCAAATTCACCCTCCTCCCATATATAATTTTAGATATATTTTCTTCCTTCAAATCCATGAACCTTTCAATGTCCTTAAAAAAATAATCCTCCAGACTAGGGACACAGGGTAATTGACTACAAGGCCAGTCAATTATAGCACCAAATTCCTCAGGCAAAATAGTTAACTCATGGTTCCCAAAGCAAAAACATTAATTACTAACATCCCAAAAATTAACAGCTGCATAAAGGAAACTATAGTCCAATTGCACAAACCTTAGGGATGCCAACACATCCATATGTCGCCTTCCCAGTTCGTGTTTCTCAGCATTGGTCAGCGCCGACAGCCACCCACTCAGCGTTGGTTCAAAAGCCATAGCGAACAGTCAAAAGTTGCAGAGAAGTAGTATTGAGAAAAAGTGCAGAGAGAAATAATGATGAACTCGTAATACTGAAATAATGCACGTATTCTTCTATTTATAATAAATTCGCATCTCAACTCTAAACGGATTCGGATTTACCGCTCAAGACGAAAAACGCGTCACGCTCTAAACCTGTGCCTAGGGCAAGATAGCACGCCACACACAGCGCTAAACCTACGCCTAGCGCGGGATAGTACACCAGACGCAGCGGGCTGCGTCAGACGCAAAGGTTGCGCCATGCGCAACATACATGCGCCCAGCGCACGCTTTTCCCCTCTCACATATTGATTCGGATTTAACATATCACACGCTTTTGGGCCACTCCTCCTCAAGTCGGGCCGGCCCCGGGGTTGTCTAGGGGCAACCGCCTGGGGCCCAAAGATGAAGAGGGCCTAGATTTTTGATGTTAAAGAAGGGAAAGAGGGAATGGCCGAATGGGCCTCAAAGGTGAGAGTGAGACGCGCTCATACTATGAGCTGACATCAAAAACATCAATATAAACTCTGTCAGCTCATAGCATATGGGACAGAGTGTTTTTTATGTTTTTTTTTCTTTTTTGAAAAAATGCTTTTGATGTGATGTATTTAGTCTTTGTAATCACGTGAGTGCTGTAGAGTAAATGCTGACCCTTTTCTTTTTTTTTAAAAAAAAAAAAATTTAAGGGGGCTCTTTCTTAGTATTTCATACTTTCATTCATTGCTATTAATTTTTTTTATCTTTATCCAATTTTTTTACATTTTCACTTTTTACTATACTTCCTCCGTTCGGTTTTAAATGGAACGTTTGCTTTTTCACGCAACCCAACGTGCTTCTTTAATCAATAATATTTTTAGTTGTGCACACGTAAAAAATATAAAAAAGTTATAATTTGATAGTATGCATCGAGACGAATCTAACAAGATCTCACTTGACTATGTTTTTCTTTATATAATAGCGATAAATTGGAGTCAAAATTAATCAATGAATAGTGTCATTTCACCCAATGTTTCATTTAAAACAGAACGGAGGAAGTATAAAGTTTTGAACTTTTGGCTTTCCTATTTCGTCTTGTCGCAAACATGATAATTATTTAAGAATTAAATAAATATTATAAATCTATAAAGAAAAAGTCGTATTCCCGTACCCATGTCCAACTCTAGGTTGGTGTCCCTATATCTCGCAAATTTTAGATCCGCCTCTATCGATAGCTCGGATTTGTTCCCACATTCGATATCACACCCGTATCAGTGTAACATATATATATATATATACATATATATATATATACATATATATATATATATATACATATATATATATATATCAACTAAAGAATTGGCCCCCAATAGCAAAAGTTCCAAGATCCGCCACTGACTACCTATATGGATATATATAAGAGGCCTTAAATTTCTATTTCGCCCCGGGCCTATAAAATGTCAGGAACGGCCCTGCTCCAAGTTGGATGAAAAATACTGTTTTTATTTACTTCCTACATTTTTTGGTTCATTTAAAACTCACACGCCCAACCCCTTTTCGTTGTCCTTTTCTTTTCTTTTCTTTTGTTGGGACAAAGTCGGACAAAGGGGAATGTGCCTGACAAGCTTCTACGATATTTTCCCATAAAACCTAGATTGCAAAGGTTGTTTATGTCAACCAAGACAGTAAAAGAAATGCGTTGGCATAAAGAGGAAAGGACTAATGATGAAAATGTAATGCAACATCCAGCTGATTCTCCTACTTGGAAGACATTTGATAAGGAATTCCAATCTTTCGCTAACGATCCTAGAAGTGTGATACTTGGCTAGCTGCAGATGGCTTCCAAACATTCAATAATTTTGGGGGGTCATGCCATAGCATCTCGGCCTATTATTCGACTCCTTATAATTTGCCTCCTTGGATGTGTATGAAGCCTCTGTATATTTTCTTATCTCTGCTTATTGATGGTCCTCATTCTCCAGGAATGGATTTGAATGTTTATCTTCAACCTTTGATTGAGGAGTTAAAAGAGTTATGGAAGGTTGGGGTTGAAACATATGATGCAGATACGAAAATGGGTTACTAAGGAATTACAGAACATTCAACAACAAAAAGATGGAAAAGAAAAGAAGAGAAACAATAATCTAGATGATTTTATTGTTGATGATGATGTTGAAGTCTAAAAAAATGTTTTTCGTGTCACTTTTGGTCATTTGTTTATGAATGAAAGGTGTTTCATTTTCGTTGTTAGTTTGTTTTATAAATAAATAAATTGGTATCTATTAATGTGTTTTGCTGGTTCTTTTTTTTTTTATTCGTATATATATCATTAGATATCCTCTAAACTTGTGCTAATTTATATTGATTTTTAGCTATCTAATAAGTATTTTCTACAATTGTAGATATGGTAGGACGAGGTCAGGCAAAGATTAGAAAGAATGTTGGAAGAGAAAATGGAAGGACTCCAAGTGTTGCTAACATGGAAAACCTTCATAACGTATTAGGTGACAATATCAATGTAGATGAAATTGGATCTACCACCAATAGTCTAGCTCATGAAGATATTGCCATTGATAATCGCTTGCAACCTCCAGGTATACTAACCTTTTTAATGCTTTCATAAAGTCATTGGTATGAAGTTAGTTTTCCATTATATTGATTTTTTTCCCTCATTTCATGTGAGCTTTAGGACGAGATAAACATAAATATGGAAGCAAGTTTGCCAGCAGACTTCAAATCTGCTTAAATGCTCATGAGGCAGTGGATCCACCTCCATCTCCTGCAAATGATGTAGATGAAAATCAACCTAAGAAGGTCAGAACCAAATATATGCATGAAAACAGACAAGTAAGAGAAGAAACCCAACATAATGATTCTAATAGCAGTCCAGGTAATTAAATTATCATGTTTTATTTTAATTTTTCTGTTTGGTAGTTTAGTCCACTTTTATGAATTTTTTGTCATTTGGCTTATGTTGTAGCTTCTACCACAAGTGCTAAAAGGAAAAAGGGCCAGAGAGGCAAATATAGGAGTTTAGCACTTGAAAAGAAGACTCGGAGCAGGCAATTAAAACTTAAAGTTAATATACCTGATTATGTTCTCTAAGGCATCGGAGAAAATGTTAGGTTGATGGTGAACTTTTGTGGTTATGTTGTCAGAACAACAGCCTTTATGGATGTTGGAGATTGGCCTGATGTGTTTGCAAAATATGGTGATTCGATGTGGTTACAAGTGAAGGTAAATTTATACAAATATAAGTTAATTACTATCTCATAGTTTATTGATCAGATTTGTTGTAATAACAATATTTTCGAACAATCTCATAACAAGTTTAACATTAAAGACTCTTCTACACATTTACTTCGACTTCAAGCTTTTGCGACTGATGCAATGCAACGTTTGTATCGATTTTGGAAGTCTCGCTTGCATTCTTACTATAAAGAATGTGGAGATACTTTGGAAGAGCGCTTACAAAATCCTCCAACTGATTTTCCGATCGAAAGTTGGAAAGCCAGTTGTGCTAAGTTTGATGATGACAAATTCAAGGTAATTCTTCACAAAATTCGAATCAAGATTGAACTTTTCACTAGTCGTATACATTTCCATGTTCAACTAACACCATTTAACTATAACCTTGGAATGCAAAAACAAAGTTTACAAAATAGCAAGAATTGGAGATCTGACAAGTGGACTAAACACACCACCGAAAACTTTTCTTTTCCTGAGGTGGAGCATATTTTGGTAAGCTTGCACTATTGTCGCTAGTATAATCTATTCAGATTATATTCCAATTATTCTAATACAAAGAAATGCTTGCGTAAACTGAGAACAATGGCAATGTGTTGCCTGAACCTGATGTTGTATAGCTTGCTGAACACACAAATGTAGATGGTGATGGGGTGCTGAAGTGGGTTAAGGATAGACGCTCCAAAGAGATACATGTGAGTATAATTTGTATATGATTGTAGTATTTGACTAGGGTACTGGGATTTATTGTTAATGAGCCCTAAAAGGGGATATTATGGCCTGTTGAGGCTTATATTAATTTAAAGTTTCTATGAGCAGGGTTATACTACTTTCCCATGATTTAGGTTGTTCAAATTTCAAAAGAGACTATGCCGAAATTTATGCAGAATTTTCCACTATATATCTATAATCGCCTTTTTTTTTTCCTCCTAATCTTTAGGCACAACTCCATCAGCTTGTGACTGACAATGACAAAGAACCTGAAGGCGATCAATCACGTCCTCAAACTCAGGAAGAAATGCTCCTTCATGTACTTGGTCCCAAGTCCCGGTACACTCGAGGCAAATGCATTGGGTATAGAACTTCAGCCAAAGCAAGACTACAAGAACAACAACAACAACAACAAATTATGCAGAAGCAACAAGAAGAACAACAACAAATTATGCAAAAGCAACAAGATCAGATTATGAATCTACAAAGTGAGTTGGAAGCAAGCAAGAAGGCCATAGATGACTACAAGGAAGAGCAAAGACTCTATATGGAAGCTATGGAGAAGCGATTTGAAGATATGATTACAAGGCGCTCCAGGTTAGTTTATAATTTAATGTCCATTTTGAATATTCACGACAACATAACGTTGTTTTTCCTCTATTTCACATCTTAACGACAGTGCCGACAACTCTTTGTTCTAACTTTTTGTGTTTCCTTGTTCTAATTTTTTTTAGGACTTTATGCAATGATGATGTTCATTATGATAACCAATATTGAGAAGTGAAGTTGAAAGAGAATTGCATGCTTCTAGGGAAAAAAATTTGTGTAAAGTTAACAAATTTGCCTACTCATTTTTTGTTAAATGTTTAGGCAAATATTTTGGTATATATCTAATCTTAGAACATCTAATGATTATTATATGTAATGATGTATTTTTTGGAACATCTAATTACGTTATGTAACAAATATATACTTCATTGATGGTTATATATATGAGCCAATGTATTATGGCTATAAATTAGCTCTACATTTATAATAATCGTCCATATTGTATAATATTATAAGAAACTTTGAATATTGAATACCATCAAAACTGAGACGATATATGGGAAATCAAGAACCTTTCACTTTTGCCAACAAAGGTCATTGTTGCTATAAATGAGTTATTATTTGTAATAAAAAAATATTGTTGCTGAAAATATGACTTCAATGGTTCCAATATGAGTTTTTGCAACATATCTCTTATTGCGAAAAACATGTTTTGCCAACAAATACTGTTGTTGTTGTAGAAATGCGGTTTTTGTAATAAGAACCGTCGTTGCAAAAATTAAGAGGCTTGTCCCAAGCCCAAGCTGTGGCAACAAGTTATTTTTGGTAACTAGATTGTTGTTGCAAAATACTATATTTTTCGCAACAAGAGAATGTCATTGCAAAAACCTTTAGTAACGGCATCTCCCATAACAAAGAGAAATCGTTGCGGAAATTCAGAAGTCGTTGCCAAAGATATTTTTAGCAACGACATCAGTTGTTGCCAAAAAATGATTTTTCGTGTAGTGGATGAGTTCTACCCGCCCCATCTCTGATCCATTGCTAGCCCTAATCCAAGTTTCAAGATTGCTCCTCATACGAATCGTTATTCAAGACCGGGCGACAAAGGTATATTTTTTAGTGTCCTTAATATTTCATTTTCAATTTAATTTTTATGAAGATACTAACAAATTTTTCATGATGTAGATCACTAAAAAATTCATATCTAGTGCGTTCGACTCCTAGTCACTTTTCTTTTCATTCATTATATTATTCAAATATGCATGCCTACGTATTTATTGCTTTCATCACCTCGTATGTTTATTATTGCTAATCAAATATTTAAATAAATATTCCAACATTAAAGTCAGGTAATCTAGACAATTGGATTAGGTTCCTAGTAATTTAATTAATGTGTATATCATAAAAATTAGTCTTTTTCTTGTTTAATAAACCAACATAGATTAATTTTTAGGTTGATTGAACGTATTGCTTGGTTGTTTATTTGCATAAACATGTAACATGAACCATATTAAGTAGAGCCCAACAATGCGCGAATCTAATTCATGATCATATTCGTACACTCAATCAAACTCACTTTATTTTAGGGGTAGTTTTTAGTTTATTTTCCTTTATTTAATCTATGTTTACCTATTTTAACCTTTATTTCTTTTTTTTATATCTTGTACGTTAATTTATTTATGTAGTGATTTTTTTTAGCTCTTAATTTCATAATTTATTTATTTTCTTTTGTTTTGTAATTTTATAGTTAGTTTAGTTTAGTTCCGTAATTATTTTCTATTTTTTATTTCCATTTAGTTACTTTTTTGTGATTTCTTCCTTCGTTCATTATCATGTGTGTAGGTGAATGTTCGTGCCACGAGACGCAAGCTTCAAGGTCTGAGGCAAGCAGCAAATCAATGTTTTTAAAAGACGTTTTTATCCTTCACCACACCACCCATAACCTACACCACTACATGTCCCCTTTTCCCTCATTATCCACCTCCCACCTTTAGCCTACGGTCATGTAGCTCCCATTACCACCGAATGCACCAGCTTCTTCCACCACCAACACCACGCTGCACTAGGGATGCAAGTGGGGCAGGTCAAGTAGAAGACCGCCCATCCAGCCCCAATGGGGCGGGATGGATCCTAGTTTGATGGGTAGTGGGGCGGGGATGGGGATGAAAGTTATACCCGCCATGGGTGATGGGGCGGGGGTGGATTTTAAGTTGTACCCGCCCCATCCCACTCACCCTACATCTTACCCACTTAAAATATTAAATTTTCAACAAATTACAAGTCTATAACACTCTTTAATAGTTTTTCTAGCTGTATATATTTTTTGTTATTAGTATTTGAAATTATATATGGTATATGAGTATTATTTAGTGAGTTTCAAATGAGGATTAAGTGGATGGTGGGGCGGGGAAGGTGGGGATTTGGTGGGGATGGATACCCAAGTGGGTGATGGGGCGGGGATGGTTTTAATTGTGTACATTGCTGGGCGGGGATGGGGATGAGTTCCGGACCCACCGCGGGGATGGGGATGGGGATGGGGATGAAAAAGTGAGGTGAGAATGGGGATGAGAATGCCAAAATCCGCCCGGCCCCGCCCCAGTTGCATCCCTACGCTACACCCTCATTCTCCTCATCACCGTCACCATCTCATACCATAAAACATGCAAAATCCAGCATAATAAATATCATATATGAACTCAACATAGTTCTTATACATGATACTACATAATTTTCCTTCTTAAAATCATGATACTACATCAATCAACACATAGGTATGTATGTACCTTGTGTAGACAAAATTCGAGGCTAATTTAACAAGCTTAAAAGTCGCCTAAAGAATATTCTCCGCCTAAAACAACCAATATAAATCCAAGATCAATCCCTTATGAATTTACAACAATAATAAAATACTTTAAACCCTTCTTGAAAGCGTTTAAAAACTTTCCCATCAATAAAACTTAAGTATTAAAGCCTCCTAGTATAGTACTACTATACTAGTTGTCAAAAACTCTCAAAACTCATGTTTTAAAATCATAAACTCCAACATCAACACTCTTTTTAAATTTCCAGCAACATATAACATATTAAAACTCTTTTTAAACATGCTTAAACATATTTAAAATCATAAGAATAATCAATTTCATAAACTATAATATACTACTATGATTTTCCAACCTTTTAAACCCTAAAAATCCATGCTTTGATAAATTAAAAAAATCCAATTCAAACCTAATATGCAAATCTGAATTTTTATTTCTTCAATACATAACTTATATAAATTTAGATTCAATAACTTTTTAAACATAAACAAATTAAAACAAAACTTAAAAATATAAACTTTGAATAAATAAAACTTGAGGAGGAAGGAAAGTAATCAAACCAAAGCAAAGGAGCAAGGAAGAGGGACATGCAAAGACAAGGGAGAACAGGCGCTAGCCGCTGTTTGTCGGCTCCGGTGGCTCGGCGATGGTCGATTGTCGTGTCCCGGTGGCGGTAAGGCTCGGCGAGAAGGAAGCCGAAGGAAGAGTAAAAAGAAAGAAAAGAAAAAGAGAGAAAAAAAATAATGATGAGGGCCGAAAATTGGGAGGAAAAAAGGAGAGAGAAAATAACTTGTGTCGGAAAAATTGGGGTTTATGGGGTTTTTATAGATTTCCCCTTGTGGGCTTAGGAAAAGGTAATTGGGCTTGAATTATAAATCATTTTCCAAACCAAAGAGTGTTTGGGTTCCTCAAACCCATTTAAGAGTCCTTTTCCAAATCCAAAAAGTATTTCAAACATTTCAAATACTTTTCAAAGCATGACTTTAATAAAATATTTTACTTGCATAAATCATTAAAATAATTCCTTTGACTTTCAAATAGTCAACCTTTGAAGAAATAACTCATTAAAATGCTAAAATATCTTTAAATATAAGTAGCTATACATTAAAATATATTTATAAAATTCATAAATTTACGGGGGATTACAGTCTACCCCTCTTAAAAGAAGTTTCGTCCCGAAACTTGACACGAAAACTCACACATTTTCAAAAGTTTTTAACTCAACTCCCGTTGGAGAAATACTTGTGTCGCTCATGTGCACTCTTTTGCCAACTTAAAATCACTTGTGTTACTCATGAACACCTTTTCTTATGCGGAGAATCTATTTATTTTGCACCAACATGTGCAAATCGCCAAAATAAGCATAAAAATGCATAAAAATACCAAAAAAAATAGGTAAAAAGCACGAAATTCTATCGCATTCTACCCCCTTAAAGAAAACGAGTTACGCCCTCGTAACTCACCTCAGGGAATAAATCCGGATACTTCTTCTTCATTTCATCTTCAGCTTCCCACATTACCTATTCAGACTCATGGTTAGACCAAAGTACTTTCACGATATTGACATCCTTATTGCGTGTACTACGCACCTTCTTACCAAGAATTCCCACAGTCTTTCCTCATATGTGAGGATACTATCAATTTGGATTCTTTCAGGCTCGAAAACATGACTCTCATCAGGAATATATCTCTGATACCACTTTGTAACACCCCGACAATTCTCTCTTTTCTAAAATCCTTTTTAATATAAAACATAGAGAATTATCAAAGTATTATCGCCCGTGTGAAAACGTATTGGCTTATTCAGAATTTTGCAGCGGAAAACATAACAATAAACTTTATAAATAAAAACTTAGTAAACTACAAAGTCAACTCCAAAACTAACCAACAAAACCAAAGTCAAACTTAAAACCAAACCAAACCAGCAATGAAAAGTGTAAACAAAGTACGATAAATAGTCTAACAAGCTCTCCAATCCCGAACCCAATGATGCATCATCTTCAAACATGTAGATGGACAATGCACTATTGATCCCTAGAGACTGCTCACCAAAATGGGTCATCACAGGATCAATAAGGCAAAGCCATGATCAACATACACAACAAAAGCACGTAATCAGCAAAGTTGAGTACTACATACTAAACAAGTAAACAATCCTAACATGATACTAATAAATAGTAGGCAGGAATAAATAATAGTATAATAAATTGCAGATAACTTTTACTGAACTAAACTTTAACAACATTCTTATTACTTTAAATGGAATAGTCAATGGACCGAGTTGTCTAACTAAAACCAGCCTCCCTTTGGAAGATGAAATACGGACGTGACTCCGTATTCGCATGACTTACGATATCAAGGAACCTATTAAATAAAAATAGGACAAGGTGATCAATCCGGCCCCAGAAAAAGCCATGGCCCGCTCACCATGTACCCCAACTCTTAATTGTCCAACACTTCAGACGTGCACTAGTCTAAAGCTATTGCTATCCAGTTTCACTTTACATGATTTACCAGTTATTACTTGTTATGACTCACAAGTAAAACAAACATCATAATCAATCAACAACTACGAACTTCCATTTTTATCTTAGGATTAGATAAGTGATCACACAACTTAACAATCCAAGATTAATTTCAACTTTAATCCAATCTTTCTTATTTGTTGAACCTAGCCAACAACCAAATTACTTTTCATAGGTATAAAAATATCAACTTACCAAATAAGACCCTTGGTCCTTATAAAGCAGTGAAATACTCAAAAGGGAACAATGATCAATCATGATCCAATACTAATAATATATTAATTCCCCCATGTGAATTAATAAAATAGAGTTCCCAACCAACATTCTTGCATCAATCTTCCATACAAACATGATATAAATCTCATAATATAAATCTCATATTCAACATGTTTACACAACAGCATTAAACATGTAAAATCCAGCATAATAAATATCATATATGAACTCAACATAGTTCCTATACATGATACTACATAATTTTCCTTCTTAAAATCATGATACTACATCAATCAACACATAGTTATGTGTATGTACGTACCTTGTGTAGACAAAATTCGAGGCTACTTTAACAAGCTTAAAAGTCGCCTAAAGAATATTCTCCGCCTAAAACAACCAATATAAATCCAAGATCAATCCCTTATGAATTTACAGCAATAATAAAATACTTTAAACCCTTCTTAAAAGTGTTTAAAACCCTTTCCCATCAATAAAACTTAAGTATTAAAGCCTCCTAATATAGTACTACTATAGTAGTTGTCAAAAACTCTCAAAACTCATGTTTTACAATCATAAACTCCAACATCAACACTCTTTTTAAATTTCCAGCAACATATAACATATTAAAACTCTTTTTAAACATGCTTAAACATATTTAAAATCATAAGAATGATCAATCTCATAAACTATAATATACTACTATGATTTTCCAACCTTTAAAACCCTAAAAAGCCATGCTTTGATAAATTAAAAATCCATTTCAAACCTAATATGCAAATCTGAATTTTTATTTCTTCAATACATAACTTATATAAATTTAGATTCAATATTAAATCATCAAACTATAACTTTTTAAACATAATCAAATTAAAACAAAACTTAAAAATATAAACTTTGAATAAACAAAAACTTGAGGAGGAAGTAAAGTAATCAAACCAAAGCAAAGGAGCAAGGAAGAGGGACACGCGGCACAAGGAGAAGCGGCTGGCTGGCCGCCGCCAGCCCGGTGGTGGCTCTTCTAGGTGGTCGGCTGCCGTGTTTGGCGGCGGCAAGGCTCGATGAGAAGGAAGCCGAAGGAAGAGGAAAATGAAAGAAAAGAAAAAGAGAGAAAAAAATAATGACGAGGGCCGAACATTGGGAGGAAAAGAGAGAAAATAACTTGTGTGAGAAAAATTGGGGTTTATAGGTTTGTATAGATTTCCCCTTGTGAGCTTAGGAAAAGGTAATTGGGCTTGAATTATAAATCCTTTTCCAAACCAAAGAGTGTTCGGGTTCCTCAAACCCATTTAAGAGTTCTTTTCCAAATCCAAAAAGTATTTCAAACATTTCAAATGCTTTTCAAAGCATGACTTTTTTAAAATATTTGACTTGCTTATATCATTAAAATAATTCCTTTGACTTTAAAATAGTCAACCTTTGAAGAAATAACTCATTAAAATACTAAAATATATTTAAATATAAGTAACTATACATTAAAATATATTTATAAAATTCCTAAATTTACGGGGGATTACAAGCAGCCCTTCACCAACTCCAAGCCACGCATCTCCCTCACGTAATCAGCACCACCTTCACAACCGACCTTGCTTATCCCTTCTTCAAAATGAGCATAAACAACAAGCCATTTAAACCTCAGAGTCGTCAATTATAAAGTCATAATGTGGAAATCTACAATGGATAAGTCCCTAAGATGTCCCTATGGTTTCTCAAATATCCAATTAGGTTTATGAGCGTTCCTTTAAAGACTTGTTGGCGACTTCTTTTCCAAAACGATTTCCCAAGCAAAATCTTTAAAAAGCTTCGGAAGCGATAGTGTTGGATCTTAGTCATAAGAAAACCTGCCCAAACAGGGCAGTGCTCTCTTGTTCCTACTTGAGATTGGAGTGCATCTTACACGTGCCCATCTTCTTATGCAAATTGGTGGGACGCGGTCGTACGCGCTACCAAAGATAAAAGTTTAATTTCCTTCTTTCCAATACAAATAAATGTAAGTGGCAAGTAGGGTCGAATCCACAGAGACTTGGGGACTAACTCGTGCTTATAATAGATTAAATGGGGGTTTTGAGATTAAAGAATTGAATAACTAAATACGAAGAACTAAAGTATAATAAAGAAGTGATATAATCAAGAAGAGAAGAATCTTGAGTTCGGTTAATGGCCACTTCGATTCAAACTATTGATCATTGGTTTCTCAAACATGTAACTTACTCTTAATTACTCAAAGCTGGAAATCAAATTCCTTTCCCTCAAAAGTATCGTTAAACAATCACAATCAGATGATCATAAAACTTGAACTAATGATTAATCTAATCTAATCAGAGATTAAATTCAAATCACAAGAACATCAACGAACTAGGAAACAATGAGCCAATTAACAAATTGCTAGCACAACATATTCAAATTGGAACTTGTGATTTCTCTAGTGATTAATCAAGAATAATCAGATTCATTAATCAAACCCTAGATTGCTACTCATGAAAGAAGAACAGATGAATCAGCATCAATTCTAAATCCTAGCAAATGATAAATCGAATGTATAAACTAGTAGTACTCCTAGCAATACATACCACAATCATAGATTTAAATCAAGAAATCACAATTACAATTAAGAACAAGTTAACAAAGAGAAACCTCACAATAGTAGACCGAAGCTTGATTAACCGTTCTCAAGACTAGATTTAGGCTACAATTGACATAGCATCCATCGAAGAAATCTTCAAACCCATTAGAAACTCAAAAAGGGAGAAAAAGGGATTAGGGTTCTTCTTTTTCTCCTCTCTAATTTTTAGTTCAGAAATTACAAGATAACAAAACAAAACGTTTTTCTTCTTAATAAAACCCAAGGAAAGCTGAAAATTGCCGAAGAATCGCATCCGCGTCGAAGTGCGCGAGTCGGGCATGCACAGCGCGCGAGTCGGGCCTGCAATGCTGCCGAGAAATAAACCAACGCTCGAAGTGCGCGGGTCGCGCAGTGGTCCGGCCGCGCGAGTCGGGCGTGTGGTACCGACGGTTCCTCCAATCTTCATTCGCAACGCCCGAGAGTCGGGCGAGCCTAGCGCGCGGCTCGGGCCTTCGACGCCGCCTGCCAGCGGGCGCTTCGACTAGGTATGCGTGAGTCGTGCGACTATGGTGCGCGGCTCGGGCATGCGGCCACGCCAAGATCGAACTACCCCTCATACGCGTGAGTGCGTGTTTGGCTCTCGGCTCCTACCTTCTCCACAAACACTCTAGGTGGGCTCTTCAACGTCCATGGTGGACACACAATGTCGTAGAGCTACAAAGAGGACTTGGATGCCTCCACCATATAACATTATAACGCTAACTCCAATGACTTTTGTGGTCTTTTTATGTTGAATGGATCGCAACCACGGGATGGGAATCCACCTGTAAATGATCATAAACACATAACCACAAAATATCCTTAAATCTCCGCTAATATCACAAATTCATCATAACTCCCGCTTCTCCACACTAAGGTATAAATGAGTAAAACTCTCCTTCTTAAAGCTTAAACCTTAGTAAAATGGACTTCTCAACACCCTATAATCGCACATAACTTGGTCCCATCAAATACCCCCACACTTGAACTTTACTCGACCTCGAGTAAACTCAAAATAAAGGTCAATGAGGCACCCCTTCCAAGCCATTTCTCACCTTTCACTACTCCCCTTATCTCTCCATCCTAGTGTATGATAAAGGATTGCTATTTCCCCTGATTCGCTCAAAGCCAAGTCTAAAGGGAAAAATCACCCCCACACTTGAGCTAAAAGCTCTCCTGAAATAATGTAAATAGCACTCTCACACTAAACTCAACACTGAGATAAACAAAACACATGACTTTGAACCCCGAAAGATCTCAAAGGATTCAAAACCATTCCAATCAACACAACACCACAACCATTCTCATGTCATGAAAGGACAAAAGCAAATTCGAATCCTGACAAATCTCAAAGGACTCGAATTTGGACCATCTAAACACAATCACAACCATCAAACTCCTTATTCCTCCAATGATGAGCGAGCTCTAACCTATTCGCCTCTAACTCCGAACATCAAGATGAAAAACCTACCCGAGACACTCCTTATATCACCAATCCTCCTTATGACACCAACTCCGGCAAATGATTTCAAATTTCTCTCTTTTATCTCTCATTTTGCCTAGGAGCCCTTTCGGGTTTTCATCCTAGCTTCACACATTTTTTTTTTTTCATTTATGAGCTCACCATCTCACCCGCTCTAATTAGCCACTTTTTTGCATAGATTGCCCTTTCGGGTTTTCAACCTATCCGGGCCCCCATTATTGCCTGAGTCGCCCGCCCTTGCGGGTTTTCAACTCAGCGGGTTTCAATTCATCACTTTTGTTCTTTTTTTTTTTTTTTTTTTTTTTTAAAAAAGCATCAAATAGAACAATGAGAATTTCCTCCCCCGACTTAATCAAGACATTGTCCTCAATGTGAGAGCAAGTACAAGAAAACACAAGAAACGAGAAGGGAAACACTAAAAAAAAACGACTCTCACAAAAATTCTCACTTCTTCAACAATACCAAACTAAAACACTTCACACCTCAACAACATAAGAGAACACATGGACGACAAACACACACACCATCTCACAACCCGACTCCCTATAACACCCAAGTAAATGACTAATCCAAAATTAAATTCATGAGGAGAATATAATTTCAGAACTTTGCACCTTACAGTAGAACCAAATCCAGTATGCAAATGCGCATCATTGCTCGTAAGCATTGCTCATGCACTCCTTCATCAATCTCGACCCTCCAATTTCACCAACGTCTCTCAAATGGACACCTCTCAAAGGTCTTTTGATGTATTTTGGCTTAAGTTGGATTATGATTGACTAAAAGTGTTTTGAATTATAGTTCGGGAAATAAGAGGGGTAATGGTGGGTGAAGGATAATTTGTTGTGGTGGAGTATAAAAATGGTGAGGTTTAAAAGTAAGAAGGAAAAGAAAAGAAAGAAAAATAGAAAAGAAAAAGGAGCTCGGGTTGCCTCCCGAGTAGCGCTAGTTTAAAGTCGTTAGCTCGACCTTATACCTCCCAAAATCGGTCAGGGGGTGGTTCAACTCCTTGTTCCAACACTTGTACTGTAAGCTTGATGAGACATTTTCCCCGCACAGCTAGCGTTAGTGATAACGGTGTAAAATTATGCAGTAAATCGGGTGGTCTCTCATGTTTTTGCAACCTCACTACATCCAATGACTCATGTCCCTCACTTGGTATCATATGTATCACACACTATGGACTCGAATAGTACCCACAAAGCATGAGGGATGTTCAGTCGCTAGGGAATTTTTAGACTCATGAATACCAAATGCTTCTATATGTCCCCCAAACTCCATAGTTAATGACCCCGCACCAACATCAATTTTTGTACTTGGATGTTTTCAAAAACGGTCTCCCTAGAAGAACAGGGAGAAACATGACAATCGGACTCCATGTCCAAGTACATAAAAGTCGGTAGGAAACTGAAGTTTACCAACATGAACTAACACATCCTCGACTTTACCCTTGGGATAAGAGTGGGATCCGTCAGCTAATTGCACTATGACGTTTGTTGCATGCAAAGGACCAAGTGCTAAAGACTCATATAGTGAAAATGGAATCACATTAATTGAAGCACCTAAGTCTAACATAGCTTTAGGAATACCAATGTCATTAATAGTGCAAGGGATGGTAAACATGCCTGGGTCATCATATTTGGGAGGAAGTGCATTATGAGAAATAGCAGAAACATGCTCTCTAGTTTTCTCTATGTTGGGTAAAACAAGAGAACTTACCTCACATTCGCGTACGGCCTCATATATACCTTTGTTGCTCTCATACCTTCTATCGGCCCGCAAAGCTTCTGGAAAAGGTGGGGGAGGTCGATGCTTTGGAAGTAAAGTAACTTCCTTCTTTCTTGTAACCATGCTCTCTCCCTGTGTCAGCTGTGTATCACCCCTTATCATGATAGAACTCACATTCTTCTTTGGGTTTACTTGTTTGGGAGGGTAACTTTCCCAATTCACGAGCCTCTAGCCTCGCTCACCGCACTCGAAACCCGGCTCATCTCGTGTTTCCAAATTCCTTATACTAGAGCGGGTTTCCTCTTGAAGCGTACCATATTCCCTTGCATGGTGGTCACATTCTTGGTTAAGGCATTGATCATTTCTTCGGTAGACATTGTAGAACTTTGCCTCATATCTCGATTCGACCACGATGATGACCCCCGAACCGGAGCTTGGGGGTCTCATGAACTGTTCTTGTTGCTGATGATATTGTGTGGGTTGTTGGTTACCTTGCTCATTCCCATACCTCAACCTCGGATTATCTCTCCAACCAGGATTGTATGTATTGGAATAAGGATCATATCTCCTTTGATTCCCGGTGCCTTGAAAACCAAGAGCGTTGACTTCCGCACTAGACCCCTCTTGAAGTTGTGGGCAATAATCAGTGGGGTGATCTGAAGCACATATCCCACACGCCTTAACTTCTTGTGTGTGTCCCTTAACAATGAGCTCTCTTACTAGTGAGGTAAGAGCTTGAACTCTGTTCTTCAAGTTTTGGATTTTGCGTGTTTGAGCTACCCACATTCACCTTCTCGTGGGTGGATCGCCTACTAAAATGTCTGGAGCCTTCAGAAAGCTCCTCTATCAAGGCTCTAGCGTTCGCTGGAGTCTTATTTATGATCGATCCACCACTAGCTGCGTTAATCATCCGCACATCATCATCAGAAAGTCCATTGTAGAAGTATAAGATCAAATCTTCCTCACTATATCCATGATACGGACAGCTTGCACATAGCCTCTTAAAACGCTCCCAATATTCATACAAAGGTTCATCATATCGTTGCTCTATGTTCGTCGATCTCTTTCTTGAGTGTGGATGACTTTGAAGCGGGAAAATATTTATCAAGGAACCGCTTCTTCATCTCAGACCAACTGGAGATACACCCCGGAGGAAGATAATATAGCCAATCTTTGGCCGTATCCTTAAGAGAAAAAGGAAATGCCCTCATCTTAACTTGCTCTTCCGTGGCATTACTCGGTTTCATGCTTGAGCACACAACATGGAACTCGGATAGGAACTTGTTAGGGTCTTCACCACTGAGCCCATGGAAAGATGGTAATAGATGAATGAGCCCCCGACTTGAGCTCGAAGGTCGTGCCTGCCTCCGTGTTGGGAAAGTGATACATAATGGTTCGCGATCAATATTAGGAGCGGTGAGCTCCCTCGTGAGTACGAGTCTCCACCCTAGGTGGCATTTCTTCTTCCAAATTCAATGCAAATGGAAGTTCTTGAAAATTTCTTCTCAATTCCCTTCGCAACCTGAAAAGATTCAATTCTAACTCGGGATCGTAATCCACACAATCTTGGTTAGTAGCACGGGTGCCAACCATATACTAATCAAAAAGTGAAATTTCAAAACACAATCTACAATAAACACGTTTTAGTAATTGCCAAGTCCCCAAGCAACGGCGCCAAAATTTGGTGGGACGCGGTCGTACGCGCTACCAAAGATAAAAGTTTAATTTCCTTCTTTCCAATACAAATAAATGTAAGTGGCAAGTAGGGTCGAATCCACAGAGACTTGGGGACTAACTCGTGCTTATAATAGATTAAATGGGGGTTTTGAGATTAAAGAATTGAATAACTAAATACGAAGAACTAAAGTATAATAAAGAAGTGATATAATCAAGAAGAGAAGAATCTTGAGTTCGGTTAATGGCCACTTCGATTCAAACTATTGATCATTGGTTTCTCAAACATGTAACTTACTCTTAATTACTCAAAGCTGGAAATCAAATTCCTTTCCCTCAAAAGTATCGTTAAACAATCACAATCAGATGATCATAAAACTTGAACTAATGATTAATCTAATCTAATCAGAGATTAAATTCAAATCACAAGAACATCAACGAACTAGGAAACAATGAGCCAATTAACAAATTGCTAGCACAACATATTCAAATTGGAACTTGTGATTTCTCTAGTGATTAATCAAGAATAATCAGATTCATTAATCAAACCCTAGATTGCTACTCATGAAAGAAGAACAGATGAATCAGCATCAATTCTAAATCCTAGCAAATGATAAATCGAATGTATAAACTAGTAGTACTCCTAGCAATACATACCACAATCATAGATTTAAATCAAGAAATCACAATTACAATTAAGAACAAGTTAACAAAGAGAAACCTCACAATAGTAGACCGAAGCTTGATTAACCGTTCTCAAGACTAGATTTAGGCTACAATTGACATAGCATCCATCGAAGAAATCTTCAAACCCATTAGAAACTCAAAAAGGGAGAAAAAGGGATTAGGGTTCTTCTTTTTCTCCTCTCTAATTTTTAGTTCAGAAATTACAAGATAACAAAACAAAACGTTTTTCTTCTTAATAAAACCCAAGGAAAGCTGAAAATTGCCGAAGAATCGCATCCGCGTCGAAGTGCGCGAGTCGGGCATGCACGGCGCGCGAGTCGGCCCGCAATGCCGCGAGAAATAAACCAACGCTCGAAGTGCGCGGGTCGCGCAGGTCCGGGCCGCAAGAGTCGGGCGTGTGGTACCGACAGTTCCTCCAATCTTCATTCGCAACGCCCGAGTCGGGCGGGGTCTAGCGCGCGGCTCGGGCCTTCGACGCGCCCAGCGGGCGCTCGCCTAGGTATGCGTGAGTCGTGCGACTATGGTGCGCGGCTCGGGCATGCATCACGCCAAGATCGAACTACCCCTCTATACGCGTGAGTGCGTGTTTGGCTCTCAGCTCCTACCTTCTCCACAAACACTCTAGGTGGGCTCTTCAACGTCCATGGTGGACACACAATGTCGTAGAGCTACAAAGAGGACTTGGATGCCTCCACCATATAACATTATAACGCTAACTCCAATGACTTTTGTGGTCTTTTTATGTTGAATGGATCGCAACCACGGGATGGGAATCCACCTGTAAATGATCATAAACACATAACCACAAAATATCCTTAAATCTCCGCTAATATCACAAATTCATCATAACTCCCGCTTCTCCACACTAAGGTATAAATGAGTAAAACTCTCCTTCTTAAAGCTTAAACCTTAGTAAAATGGACTTCTCAACACCCTATAATCGCACATAACTTGGTCCCATCACAAATATACGAAGCGAGGGATCAATCTTTTAGTCATGGATTCTTTTAAGTCAAACCTAAGCCTAACCATAATACAAAACATAAATCTTGACTTTAGGTTGGTAACTCATATTATTTCTTGCCTATTTTACATTATTGATTGTTTGTTTGATATGTTCGACATGCTTTCCCCTCGTATTACCCTCAAATTAGAATGAAAACCTCGGGAAACGACCAATAGATGGTTGAAAATAAAAAACTGCATTGTGAGCATCGTACGCTAAGCGCACCTTGTGTCACCTGCAAGGAGCTTGGGCCTGACGCACAAGCTTGTGTGGCACGCATGAGCCTTGCATGGCACCAAGATCCTTGCGAGTGGCACAAGCCACGTAGCTTCATTTTGACGATTTATTGGCCTGTTTTTAATCCGTCTTTGCATCATCTTCTATGATAACTTTTAGGTCATCTTTTTCACTAAAAAACTCAACTAATTCAATGAAAAAAATTAATTTTTTCCATGCGTATCATATAAGATTGAGTCTATCTTTGAAGTGCATATAGATAAGTACTCATGATTGAGTTTCGAGTTGTCATGCATCTCATCATGTCCCATCTTACCCCCTCTATCCGACCCATCTTTCCAACATATATATATCCTATCCTATCCAAAAAAATAATCCTTTTCAAAATCAATCCTATCCTCTTATATACTATCTTTTTCAAAATATTAGTTTATTCATCAT
Source organism: Beta corolliflora (assembly GCA_947648045.1). NCBI lineage: Eukaryota > Viridiplantae > Streptophyta > Magnoliopsida > Caryophyllales > Amaranthaceae > Beta > Beta corolliflora. The sequence continues at coordinate 4,245,482 of CANSZD010000001.1, forward strand.
CATCTTATCCTTTTTTAAAAAATAAAGTCTTTTTCGAAATCAATCCTTTTTATCACCATCAAATCAAAAATCTTTTTCAAAAAAAATCATCCCCATCTCCAATCTTCTAATGATAAACTTCTTTTTTGAAAAAAAAAAATTTAAAGAATAAAAAGAAAGGGGTCCATTTCAAAATAAAAGAAATTTCAAAAATTCTAAGCTCAATCCAATCAACTCAATCCAAATCCATTTGCATTCATCTTAAGCCCATTTGCATTTGAGTCCATGCATTCATCTTAGGCCCATGTAAGTGTAGCTCATGTAAAAATCTAGGCCCATTTGCATCTCTATATGAACCCTAGGCAAAGTCAAGCCCATGCTTACATGTTCATGTGGGCCCATTCTAACTCTAATCCCAATCAATTCCAAATTTAAGCCAATATAGGATCAAGTACGAAATCCAAGTTCTCCCTATTGTCATAAAGGTCCAATCTTCGAGTCTAGCGAAGCTATAGCTCCCTATTGCTATAAAGGCCTAATTATCGAGTCAAGTGAAGCTACTCCTCCCTATTGCTATAAAAGGCCCAATGTTCGAGTCTAGCAAAGCTACTCCTCCCCATTGTCATAAAGCCTGAATCTTCGAGTCTAGTGAAGCTACTGCTCCCTATTGCCGCCATAAAGGCCCCATCTTCGAGACTGCAGCTACTCCTTTCTACTACTATAAAGGGTTAATCATCGAGTTTCGTAAAGCTACTCCTGACTATTGCCATAAAGGCTTAATCATCGAATCTAGCAAAGCTACTCCTCCCTAATGCCATAAAGTCCCCAATTATTGAGTCTAGGCAAGCAAGTCCTCCATATTACCATAGAGGCTCAATCTTCAAGTCTAGCGAAGCTAGTCCTCCATATTGCGATAAAGGCCCAATCATCGAGTTTTGCAAAGCTACTCCTTCCTATTGCTATAAAGGCCCAATCAATGAGTATAGCGAAGCTACTCATCTCTATTGCCATAAAGGCCCAATCTTTGAGTGTAGCGAAGCTACTCCTCCTTATTGCCATAAAGGCCCAGTCTTCTAGTCTAGCTAAGCTACTCCTCCCTATTGCCATAAAGGCCCAATTTTAAGTCTAGCGAAGCTAGTCCGGCCTATTACCATAAACGCTCAACCAATGAGTTCAGTCTACTTGCATTGTCCTGTTCACATCTGCATATGACCAATAAAGTTTTATGTAAAGATAATACGAATTTTTCACCATATACCCCCGAATTATTTTTTTTATTCACCATATATCCCCGCACTTTTCAAAATTCACCATATACCCCTCAATTTCTTTGAAATCCACATATGTCCTTAATGACTAATGATCGTCAACATTTTTAGTCATTAATACCAAACCCTAATTAACCTCTATTTGAATCGTTAACCTTAATTGATCACCCATTAAAAACCCACAAATGGCCCCTTATATCACTCTTCCTCCACAACTCTCTTCCTTTTTCTTTGGTCTTAGGCGTTGTTTCAATGCTAATCTGTTAGGGTAAATGACTGAAATGAGGATTGATTAAGGTTTAGTAATGGAATCATGGGGTTAGTGATCAAAAACATTGATAGTCGTTAATCATTAAGGGCACATGATAAAATCAAGAAATTGAAGGGTATATGGTGAATTTTGAAAACATTGAGGGTATATGGTGAAGTAAAAAATTTGTCGGGTGTATATGGTGGAAAATCCTAAGATAATAATATAAAACTAGTGGGTCCATTCCAAAAGCAAAAAAAAAAAAAGAAGTGGTTAAACCAAGACAACTCAAAGAGTAAAGTGGGTAAACTTTTAAGAGTCTAAGGGAGTATGTGAATAAAGCCAAAGTCAAGATGAGTAATCTAATAAAAAACGGAGGAAAGCCCTATTTAGTAAAGAGGTTTGGGGCAAAAATTAGAGATTTGAGCTCATATTAGAGGATTTGACTAGTCAATCCTCTAATTTGGGTATTTGGTAAATAGAGGTTCGAAATAATTTTTCACAAATTCTTGGGTGTAATTGTTACACTATAATATATGGTGTAACAACCCACAAACCACCGCTTATTTTGTAAAAAAAAAACTCAAATGACATGAAATAAATGACAAAATGACATGAGATTCATGTCATTATTTGTATAGTCCATGTCATTGTTGTTAAAAGTTTCATGTCATTATGCATATTACACAATAAGTTATGGTGTAACATGTTACACCTAAGATGCACTCATAACTTTTTGGACTCAATAAAACTCTATTTGAAAAAGTTGCGGGGATGAGCTTTTAATTATTAGAGGTTTGAGAATGAGTGGAGAAATTATATTTATGCCCTAAAGTTCTTTAAAATTACTACTCTTACCAAGGTATCCCTAAACCTATCATGAGTTTATGTTTTTTTTCTTTCTCTGATTTTTCTTATTCTTGTAATTTTTTGTTAATCTTGGATTAGTCTTGTCTTTCAATCTCTAAATCTTTTTTGCTTGTATGTCTTATTCCCAATATATTCACCAATTATCATCTCATAAATTTTAATATATACTTTATCCATTCTTTTTCTATTGCATCAATAGGATTTTTACACTATTCACTCACCACCTTTTAACTATCTATTGTGATTTTTACACATGGAAAAATATAATAATGCTGGGTCTTGTTAGATTGGTCTCGATATATAATTTCAAAATATCAAATTTGTGTAATTTTTACTAAAAAGAGATCAAAGATATTAATAGTTAAAGTTGTGCGTTAGCGAGCGTGGCTAAAACTCATTTACGATAGAAAAAAACTGAGATATATATATATATATTAAATAATGATTAATATTGAATTTCATAGATGTGGTTAACATTATTATTTATTAGTATGTCTGATCCCTAATATATATTCACCAAACATATTTAGAGTGAAAATTATTCACATGTCCTTATTGATCATTTTACATAATTAAGTATCAATCAACTATTAGTTACTTACCTCCCCTAAAAAAACACTATTAATTACTTACCAAACACTTTTATACAAACAAATTAATACAATCAATTAATCAAATCGCCTAATACAATTAAATAGGCCCAAATTATTTCTTATTTAGCGTTCCGAGCGTCCGGGTTCGGGGCAAAAAACAACAAACTACTTGTTACGTAGTAATTAATTTTAGATGGCGTGCATACTCGGCTCCTTTTTATACCCTTGAGTCTTTCTCTCTCCTCTCTCCTCTCCTCTCTCCTCTCTCCTCTCTCCTCTTTCTCTTGTCTCTCTCCTCTCTCCCCATCCGAAGAAAGAACCCTAACCCACTAACCCGGCTAATTCCCGTTCTTCGTCAGTAAGTACCCCCTTCTGTCTTCTCTCATCTATTTTTCTCTCTCCTCCCTTATCTGTTTCTCTTGTCTCTTTTGTACTTCTTTTAATGCTTTCAGATCTGCTAACCGTTTGAGATCTGAAATTTTACGCATTTAATTTTTATATAATTTCATTGACATTTGAGATCTCGCTGCGAAACTTGTAAAATTTGGCTATTGAATCGGAATGTAGATCAACATAAATAGATTTTAAGTGATTTGGTTACCTAAATTGGTGTTTTCTTATCAATGTCGTTGCTTGATTTGATGGGTATTTGTTAATTTTGCCTGACTTTGACTTTTCTGAGATTTTTTTTTGAAATTTTGATTTACATTGGTTATGTTATTTGATTTAATTGAGTTATGGGTTTTGTATGTTTTGTTGTTTTAGGGTGTATAATGAGGAACGTAATGTCGGACCGAGAACGGGTTGAAGTTTGTGAATTCATCTCTGATTAACAAGTTTTTCGCTTCCTTTTTCGTTTATCTTTTTTTTTTGTTAATTTAGTTCTTCCGATGGACGGTGATGGCGGTCTCAATATGCGTAATTGGGGTTATTATGATCCCCCAATGAAGCATCTGAACTTGCAGCTCATGTCTAGTATAGCGGACCGGAAACCGATTCTCGGAGGTCGGGAGTCGGCTTTAATTGCGAACACCAATACTGGGTTTCACCAGAGGGATTATGTGGTTCCAAACACCCACTATCAGGTTGATTACATGAGGGATACTTGGATCAATAGAGAGAATAAACTTTTTAATATGTTACCCAGTGGCCATAGTTATGGTGTTCCTACTGCGACTGCCCATACCCATCAACCCCCTATGCAAATGGTTCGACAACCCGAATCCTCAAATGAGGAGAGGATGATGCGAGTAGAGCCGGTTGAGATCAATAATGGCCCTTTGAAAAAGAGATCAGCTGGAAAATCTGAAAAAGCTCCTAAAACGAAGAAACCAAAGAAAGCCCCCAGTGGCCCGAAGGATGGGGGCAGTGGTTCAGCTCAACGAGCTAAGTCTGCGAAGAAAACCACTGAAGTTGTTATAAATGGGATCGATATGGATATTTCTACTATTCCTATACCAGTTTGTTCTTGCACTGGGACACCTCAACAATGTTATCGATGGGGTTCTGGTGGGTGGCAGTCAGCGTGTTGCACAACTAGTATGTCAATGTACCCCTTGCCAATGAGTGCTAAACGGCGTGGTGCAAGGATAGCTGGGAGAAAGATGAGTTTGGGGGCATTTAAGAAGGTGTTGGAAAAGTTAGCAGCCGAAGGTTATAACTTCTCTAACCCTATTGATTTGAGGACTCATTGGGCTAAACACGGTACCAACAAGTTTGTCACAATCAGGTAGATGTACAATTCAGATTCTACAATTGGCCTCACTTTGCGATTGGCCTGCTTCTCATGTACATATGTATGTCGCCTGAAACTGAGGCTCGTTTAAACGGTTTGTAGTCCTTGAATTATCTTTTTCCATGTTACATGTTTTTGCAATTCTCTACCTTTGGGGATCTAAGATTTGTTGTTTCATTCTCAGTTCTGCTTGTAGTTTTAGGGATTCCACTAATGTACGGCTGCCTGTTTAGCGAAGTAGTGGACGAGATTTGATTTATTTCTTCGTTGAAGCATAAGCTTCATAGTTGACAGTATCATGTTAACAGATTAACTATCATCCTTATAAAGGTTTATTTCTGCTGACGATTCCATATGGTATCTGCTGGTATTGTTTATCATTTGTAAGGTGCTAACCCGTGTCATTCTGCCCACAATTCTTTAAGCGAGCTGCAAAAACTTGATCTGTAGCTAGATGTCTTCATTAAATATTATACATCTTTGGTTCCTTAAATATAATTGTGGGCACTGTACTGGTTCTGATTATGCTGAAAGAGGTCCTTATGAAATATTATACCTTCCTTCTGTCATAAATATACATTCATAACTAACATATGGTAAAATGACGGTTATTTAAAGTGTCAATTATTTGTGTTATGGACTTATGGGCAGTAAATTTCTGGAACTTCTTAGAAAGAGTATTAAGCTATTAGGTTTTCTTTGAATGCTTGATCTCAAAGGATGTAGGTTTTCTTTGAATGCTTAATCTAAAAGAACGCACTGCTTGAATGAGGCCGAGATATGTTGCGGATAGAGTCCGGTTCTTCAGTGACTGATAGAACAATCTGGTTCTTCAATGACTAACAGGATAGGGGTCTGGCTCTTCAAGTCCACCTTCCTGAAGGCATAGGTTACTTTGCTTGAAACTCTATCAATCTGTTTGGTTAGTGGTAATAAATAGTGGTAAACTGGTGATGGTAATGAAATTTAGTGTAAATTTGTAAAGAAGTTTCTCTTGTCAATGACTATGGGAATGGAACTTTCTCACAAAACATGAGTTTCTATTTATAAATTTTCATTACCACCCAATACCTCCTTCCCAAGTGGTAATGGATAGGAATGGGATTCCGCGAAGAAAATGGATATCTTGGGATGAAGTAAAGATTATCATAGGTAATGACATTGGTTTTCTGAAGACACATTTACACTATAATGCATTACTATTTTCACCATTTATGGCCTCTTAAAAAAAAAACTTTTTATCACTCTTGTCGATGTCATCTCCTCTGGTAACGGTTTCAGTTGACGATTCATGTTAGCCGACCCCAAATCACTTTGGGAATAAGGCTTAGTTGTTGTTGTTGTTGTTGTTGTATGGCCTCTTACCAAACGGGTCGCATATGTTATGGATTATAGGATTACAAAACCCCTTAGCTCAACCCATGAGTAGGATTACATGGAGTAGCCGTTGCTTTTACAGGAATTTTGGCTCAAGTTTATACCGATTTGGAGGGGAAGGAGACTAACAGAGTTGTAATTTGTCGTGATACTAGAGGTCAAAATTTGGGTGCATAATTAATTGAAGTTTATATATTTTAACTACTACTCCCTCTGCTTTTTTTTATTTGCTACATTTGACTTGCACGGTTTTCAAAGCATTATTTAACTCTTAATATCTCTTATTTCGCTTAAGTAAAAATTATAAAAATTTGATATTATGAATCTACACGTCGAGACGAATCTAACAAGATCACACATGACTATATTTTTACTTATAAAATAATCAAAATAATCGGTCAAAGTAGTGGCTTCATTCCCAAGGAACCAAATGTAGCAAATAAAAAAAAGCAGAGGGAGTAGATTATATGCTAGAATGTCTCTTCTTTCATTATGAGAAATCTTCTGGATAAGTGCTCTACTTTACTACTTAGATTTACTTATTGAAATTGACAGCAAAAAAATTTAGGAGAGCGTAAACCTCCAAAAAGGGTTCCTAAGAGCATCTACAATGGGCTAGTTGGTCTTGGTTGGTCTTGGAGCTTTTTTCTTTCTCTCTCCTTTCCTCCTCCTTACACCTCACATCCCACTAAAACTCCCACCAACTCATCTTTTTTTTCTCACAATGGTTTGGTTGGTCTTACTTGATTTTTCTATTTCTCTCTCCTACTTTTACCATACCCCACCATATACTCTCTCTCCTACTCAATGTTTATTTTTAATGAAATATATGATCTAAATTAATAAAAGCTAATTAAATTTCGTTAAATTAAATTACGTTAAAAGCTAATTAGCTAATTAGCTTACGTTAAATTAAATTAGTGTTAACTTGAAATTATAGTAACTATGTATTAATTAGCTTACGTTAAATTAAATTACGTTAACTTGACATTATAAATTAAAAACAACGAACACATTATATAAGATAAATAATTTAAAAAACACAGATACATGATAATTTGATACATAAAGATAGATAATTTAAAACACACAAATACATGATAATTTGATACATAAAGATAGATAATTTAAAACACACAAATACATGAAATTTGAAATTACTTAAACCATAAGCAATTCAATAAAAGTTACTTAATCAACTTGACGATTAGGCCCAAACTTACGCCATATGTGTTCAACCAAGTTATTTTTTAGTGAGACGTGAGTTTCTCCGTCTCGCATCTCGGATCTTCTCTCCATGTATGCACCTAAATTTCGAGCCTCGAGTCTTCCGTTGTGCACAACGAATGAGTCTCCTCCGGCTTGGTTAGATGACCCCTCGTTATTTTGAGTTTGAACTTGATCATATTCGTTCGGATCTCGGTAATTTTGATAAGTATCACGCTCATCTTCAACAAGCATATTGTGCATGATGATACATGCCATGATTATTTTCCACAATATGTCCTTATCCCACGCGAGAGCGGGTTTGCGAATAATTGCAAATCTAGCTTGCAATACCCCGAATGCACGCTCTACATCTTTTCTAACAGCTTCTTGATGTTGTGTGAATAATCTTTGTTTGGGGGTTTGGGGGAGCTTTATTGCGGGGATGAATGTTGACCACCTCGGGTATATACCATCAAGCAAGATAGTAACCCATGTTATAAGTTGTCCCGTTCACTGAGAAGTTGACCTCCGGAGCTCTTCCTTGTAGAACATCATCAAAGACCGGAGACCTCTCGCAATACGTTTATATCATTGCATGAACCCGGGGTGCCAAAAAAGCATGCCATATCCATAAGTCACTTGAAGCAACCGCTTCTAAGATTATAGTTGCGGTTTTGCTTCTTCCTTGATACATTCCTTTCCATCCCCGATGACAATTCTTCCAGGCTCCAATGCATGCAATCGATGCTTCCCATCATGCCCGGGAAGCCACGACGCCGCCTTCATGTAGGAGATGCTCAATGTCATTTGCATTTGCCTTCCTCAAGTATTCGAGTCCAAATCTAGCAACAACCCCTTCGACAAAATGAAGAAGGCATTCTCTAGCGGTACTTGAAGCAATTTTCAGTACTCGTCAAAGCATCGGAGGATGAACCATATGCCAACATCCCGATAGCCGCCGTGCATTTTTGGAGTGCGGATGCACCCATCCTTCCAAAGAGCATCCGGTTTTTGCGTAAAGAACTCATCATCTTCAACTGTTACACCTTCGACAATACGAAGGAAAACATGCTTGTGCATATGAAACCTTCGGCGAAAAATATTCTCGGGGTACAGAGGTTCGTTGCTGAAATAGTCATGAAACAATCTTTCATGAGCTTCCTCACGTTCCCTATGCATATATTTTCTAGTGCGTGGTACAATTTCCTCTTCGTTTTGTTGCTCACCATCAACGGATTGACTCCATTCTATGTAATCTTAAACCATGTAATTAAAAAATTCAGAACCTGAACTAGAAGAACTTGAATCATAGTTCATTTTGGAGATACGTTGATTGATATGGTGTTTTTTCTAGAAAATAAGAGATTGAGAAGAAAAAGTGGATGGAGTTGTGATTTTATGGTTGAAGTTATGTTCTATTATATAGGAAAAATCCATCATATGTACATAACAATGTAGGAGTAGACAATTCAATGTCACTGAGTAGACAATTCAATGCAAGCATTATTTGTAGGAGTAGACAATTCACCGCAATGTAGGAGTAGACAATTCAATGCGGTACTATTTGTAGGAGTAGACAATTCACTGCAATGTAGGAGTAGACAATTCAATGCAGTACTATTTGTAGGAGTAGACAATTCAATGTCAGCTGAGTAGACAATTCAATGCAGTACTATTTGTGACATTATTCAATAATAATAATAATAATAATAATAATAATAATAATAATAATAATGAAAACGATAATGAGATGATATTAATAATTTTAACGATAATGAAAACGATACATTTATAATCAAAATTTACGACACATACACATTCATAATTAAAGTACGATACAACTTAATTGCAAACTAAAACAATTAAAAACATGAACACCAACTAAACATATTTATTCTTAAATTGTAGCTTAAGTTTTTCATAAATCTCTCTCTCATCCGGATCAAGGGAAGACTTAGCCATTAATGCAATCCAAATTTTGAACTTTCTATCTTCCTCTTTCGTTGATTCTCTGAAGGTATCACGCTCCTTTTGATACTCAAGCAAGTCTTCTCCCAAACTAATCCTCCTCGTAAATTCTCGAAGAGGATGGAGATGGAGAACCTGGATATTGGGGCTTTTCTCCTACTCTTAACTTTCTTGATGCCGTCGAGACGTTTGAGCTCGCACCTTCGTCTGGACCAGACCGTTTTGAGCTTTCCCCGCTCATTTGGGTGCCATCTGCCCATTTGTCATAGTGTTTCATAACATTCCATGCATGCTCCAATGTAAATCGGGGCCCATGGACTTTAATCCACATCTCACGGGCTTCAGTCAGGACGTCTTCTTCATTGCAGCCGGACCCCTTCTTCCTTTTTGCCTCGGTATATATCCCGACCCATGCATTCACATCTCCGTTGATTTTTTTCCAACGACTAGTAAGAGCTTTGAATGTCCTTGGGCGTAAAGTTGGATTGAGTCGTCGTGACTCTTCCACACTCTCAAATACTGAACCCCGTAAACCATCACCATTTTGGCTCGGTTCCCTTCAACACATCTCCTCCGCACTCCAGATACGCCGAAATGAGTGCATGATCTTCCTCTGCACTCCATTGAAACTTTGGTGCCGTGGCTTTTTTTGAAGAAGGAGTGTTTTTAATTTCTTGTGATTGGATTTCAACTACATCATTGTTTTCATGAGGTTGTTCATGTTGTTGTGAAATATGTTGTGATATAGGAAAAGATGGTTGAGCTTGTTGTTGGGATAGATGATTAGAACTTTGTGGAGATTGTTGTGTAGCTTGTTGAGAATTTTGGTAATTTGATTGGCTTTGAAAAAACATAAACATTCTTTGGAATTCCGGATTTTGTAGCACACTTTGATCGAATTGGAAATTATTTTGGGAATTTTGTGGGTGGTTTGGATTATTTTGGGAATTTTGTGGGTGGTTTGGATTATTTTGGGAGTAATTAGTATTATTTGAATCCATAATATTGGCTTAGTATAAGTAATATTAGGTAGGAGAGAGTAATTACAAAAAAAATAGGTTGGGAAAAAGTGTAGTGAAATATATGAAATTTGGGCTCAATTTATAGATAAAAATATTTTATAGCCGATAGTGTAATTTTTTTTTTTATAATACAACCTGATTTTTTTTTTAACGTTACAAAATCTAAACGTAATATTACTGTTGAAGAAATCAGCAAAGCAAAGAAGCTGACACACTCCTCTACGCGTGGCAGCAGGAGAATGGCTGATCAGTGGGCTCCGACACGCGTCAGACCCACTGACAGCACTCTCCAACTTTGGGCCCAGCGCTTTGCTTCAATGCAGCGTTTCAGTTGTGGCTCCGTCATTCTTTCGCCCTTTTTGTTCAATGCACATCGTTTAATTGGGGCCCAATATTTATTTCTGCCCAGCTTCATTGCCACGCGGCACAATTTGACTCGTCTTGGGCGCTCCATCCGAGGCCCATATGGTCTGGATTTCCAGACCAACCAACCCAAAGGGCCAAGTGCCCCAATAACAAAACTAAGTAAAGCTAGTTTTACTATTTGCTAGACCAAGCTAAAACTACCCCATTGTAGATGCTCTAAGCGTTTAAAGTGGAGGGCCATGTGATGGACAATGTTGAATTTATATTTGAGTGTCGTGTGGTAGATAAAACTACCCATAATAGCTAACTCTTACCCCTTCAAATTGTGCCTCTCAAAAATGGTCCAAGCCATAAATCTTTGTCATATCCTCAAGACAGGTTGGTGAATTGTATTAGCATGAAGACGTTGGCTATTGTAAGTATTATCTCCCGTTGTGGCATACCAAAGAGGCGTTATGGCATACGAAAGAGGCCCAGAATGAAAATCACAAGGATTACTAGTCTCACCCTTAGCAGATAAACAAAAAACATTTACCAAATTCAATTTGAAATAAAATGATGTGGCTCATTAAATATTCGAAAATAGACATGAGTAACCAAGCCATCACGTGATATTACAACATCAAAGCTACTGAAAATTTCTAATGTAGTATCGGCATATGTATTAACATGTGAATTATACAAAGTAAACATGCCAATATGATCACAAAATTTATTCAAATCAGCAGATAAACCCAAGCGTTGAAGCAATTGAAGATCTAAGAATCTTGTAGCAAGTATAGGACGATGTTTTAGGTTCATGAAACGTACCTTATGGTCCTCGGACTCAAAGATATTGTCGGGATAATCCGGGTCACGTGGTACCTCGAATGGTGGTGCATTTAAACTTGCCCCTCCTTTACTTCTCTTGTTGCCATGGTGATGCTTAAATTCTTTGACTCAACCCTTTGAAGAACCCTTAGGCCTTAAGAGTGGGAGGAAAAAAAATGAAGATTATGTGGGGAGAAGGATGGTAATGGTGGTGTGAGAAGAAATTGAAGAAAATTAATGGAGGAAGTGAGTGGGAGGAAGAAGAACTGAAAGAGGAGAAGTTAGGGTTTTGGGAGGTGAGAGAGAGAGGGACGAAATTTGGGGGAAAAGATGAGAAGGAAGGAAAAATCGGGCTGAAATAACGATTAATAGCCTCCCGGTTCATCAGGCGGAATTTTTTTTTCAGATTTTCGCTGTCAAGATGGTACTCTCGGTCCCGATAGGGCTCATATGTCCGATGCATCCGGTTGTGGAATGTCGCCCAATCGGGCGAAACTGTCCGGCCTGTCAGGCGAAGTGGTTTTTTCAAAGTTCTCCGTGTTTCTCTTTGCGGGTTTGCTGTTGAACTTACGTTAATTAACGATGGGGCGGGCCACACAACTGATACATTTTCGCTCTTTTTTTTTTGGGTGTTATGGTTCCTTCTCATACAATGTTGCACAAAGAAAGATCCAAAGACATAAAATGGCACTCTCTCATCACTCCACAAAATAAAACTAAAAAAACAAAAGGAAATAAGAAAAAAATGTAGAGAATCGGGTTGCCTCCCGATCAACGCTGGTTTATAAAGGTCTCGCACGACCGTTTACCTCTTTCAATGGCCAAGTGAAGGTGGTGCTTGGAGGTAGAATTCTTCAACTAAACCCACGGTAGCACCGACATAGTATAACTTCAAGCGTTGCCCTTTCACTTTGAATCTCTCACCTTTTCCAGACATGATCTCAACTGAACCAAATTTGTTAACTGTAGTGATTGTAAAAGGGCCAAGACTTTAACTTTCCAAGAAGAAGTTTAAGTCTAGAGTTGTAAACAAGAACTTGATTACCCACTGAAAAATCTCTCCGCAACTTCTTATCATGCCACCTTTTAGTTCATTCCTTGTAGATTCGAGAACTATCATAAGCATCCAAACGAAGGTCATCAAGTTCATTAAGCTGTAGAAGTCGTTTATCTCCTGCTAGAGAAAAATCCATGTTGAGTTCTTTGATAGCCCAAAAAGCCTTATACTCCAATTCGACCGGGAGATGTCAAGATTTGCCATACACCAAGCGATATAGGGTAGTACCAATGGGTGTCTTGAATGCAGTTCGATATGCCCGTAAAGTATCATCAAGTTTGGCACTCTAATCTAATCTGGATTTAGCAACCACCTTCTCCAATATAGACTTGATCTCACGGTTGGAGACTTCCACTTGCCCACTTATTTGTGGATGATAAGCTAATTCAGTCCTATGAGTGACCCCGTACTTCCTAAGAAGAGCTTCAAATGTGCGCTTGTGAAAGCGTGAACCACCGTCACTAATCACCACTCTAGGAACTCCAAATCGTGGGAAGATGAGTTTCATGACCACTTTGGAGTCATTGGTCGGAGAGGCCAATGCTTCTACCCACTTAGACACATAGTCCGCAACAATAAGAATATATCGATTACCAGAAGAGGATGGGAATGACCCCATAAAATCAACACCCCAAATATAAAAAAGCTCAACCTCTATAATAGGTGTTTGCAGCATCTCATGCCTTTGAGAAATATTGTCGCTCCTCTCGCATGCATCACAAGAAACAACAAAGGTCCTTGCATCCTTAAAAAGAGTTGGCCAATAGAAACCAGATTGTAAGACCTTTGCCACAATTTTGGAGGCCCCAGCATGTCCTCCACAAGGTAGAGAGTGAGAGTGCTTAAGAATGTCATGCATCTCCCACTCAAGAATACATCTCCTATATAAGGGTCATCCCAAAAGTAATGACGAGCATCATGAAGGAACGTTTTCCGTTATTGATAGGTTAAATCAGGAGGAGATTTTCCACATACACAGAAGTTAACAAAATCAGCATACCATGGAGTATGAACTGAGACAGCAAAAAGATGGTCTTATGAAAATGAGTCATCAATAGGAAGATCAACCCTTGCACCGTCATAGCTCAACCTAGATAAGTGATCTGCAACAACATTTTCGGCCCCCTTTTTGTCACGAATTTCCAAATCAAATTCTAGGAGCAAGAGAATCCATCTAATGAGCTGTGGCTTAGCTTCCTTCTTCGGAAGGAGATACTTCAAGGCAGCATGATCAGTATAGACTATGACATTAGACCCAAGTAAATAGGTCCGAAATTTGTCCAAGGCATATACAACTGCAAGTAGTTCCTTTTTTGTTGTTGCATAGTTAACCTCGGCTTCATCGAGTGTCTTACTAGCATAGTAGATAGCATGTAAGACCTTTTCCTTCCTCTGACCAAGTACATCTCTAATAGCATAATCACGGCATCACACATGATCTCGAATGGAAGGGTCTAATCCGGAGATCGAATAATAGGAGCAGTAATCAACGCTTGCTTGATCCTGTTGAAAGAATCAATATACTCATCAGTAAACATGAACGGGGCATCCTTGAGGAGCAACTGAGTAAGTGGTTTAGCAATTTTAGAGAAGTCCTTGATAAAGCAGCGATAAAACCCCGCATCCCCCAAGCAACCCACCCTCCCCCCTCGCATCCCTCAGCAACCCGCCCCCCCCGCATCCCCCGCAACCCCCCTCGCATCCCTCGAAGAACCCCCCTCCCCCCGCAACCCGCAGGTAAACCCCCGAACCCGCCGGCAAACCCCCCCTCAACGACCATCCCCCTCCCGAGCTCGGCCCCTCCCCCCCGCATCCCCCGCAATCCCCCTCCCCCTCGCTTCCCCTAAGCAAACCCCCCCGCGCATCCCCCAAGAAACCCCCTCGCGCAGCCCTTCCCCCCCCTTCTTCTTCTTCCTCTTTCTCCCTTCCTCCTCCCTTGCTCCGAAATTTCAAAAAACAAAATTCGAGGGAGGAAGATGCTCGCAGAAGAAGGGAGAAGAGTGGAGGTGGAAGAAATGGCGAAAATCTGGAAAAAAATGGCGAAAAGTTGATGGTCATCGCCGGAAAATCAAGGTCAACCACCGGATTCCGGCAAGTGGTGGCTTCCAACAAAAAAAAGAACCAAAAAGGTGGTTAATTAACCACTTTTTTTTAAAAGGTGCTTTCTCACAAAAAAGTGGTTATAAAAGGTGGTTTCTAACAAATTTTCCTAAATAATATATCTATTATGATCTTATATTTATTTTTACATCACAAATGATAATGATATAATATACATGAATATGGTGTACTAGTAGGGTAACCGAGCTAACGTCTCATGGATGCTTCACTAGGAAAATGATCAAAATTCTATGTTCATTACCAGGTAAAAAAGGGTAGTTTTATTGTTACTTCACCGTGTATACCATAGGTCTCGGGGAATGAAGAGTCAGGCTAGAGAAAATTTTAAGAGACAGAGAAATAAAAGAGAGGGAGAAAAGACAGGAGAGGGAGACAACGCTTTGCATTTTGGATAGTTGAACTTGCGATAGCGTTTCCTTTCTCCCTTAATGATTTTAACCTTTTTCCATTGAGAATTTTAAATAATACTTCCCCTGTTTCAAAATAGTTGTACCATTTTGACTATTATGTTTGTCAACGTAAACTTTGACAACCAATATCTTTAATCCTAAAAATTAGTAAAAATTATACAAAGTTGATATGTTGAAAATAAGATTAAGACAAATTAAATAACATAACATGACAACTTTTTTTATAGGCTAGTAAAAAAAACACGTTAAAGTATAGTATGTGAATAGTGCAAAAATGAAAGTGGTGCAACACTTTTGAAACGGAGAAAGTATGATTTCGTCACATATTGTATGACCATGAGTCCACGCAAAAATAGCAGTATGGCTAACTGTATGGCCATGAGTCCATGCAAAAATAGTAGTATGGCTATGTCTCTTGCTGGAAAACTCTTAATTTATTTTGTCAAAACAATAATTAATTATATTATAATATGAAAAAAAATTCTCGAGTCTAGTGGGTTTTGCACTTGCTCATTAAGGTTTCGAGTCGACTAGTGCCAACTTGAGTCGAATTTTGACCCAGTGTTGATCGAGTCAAGTTCGTCGCAAGTTGTTGCCCTCGATTAACATCCCTAATTTGCTTTATTGGAACACATATCGCATGTAATACCCCGAATTTTCATAGCGTATTTTATTATTTATTAAGGTTTAATATTATTTCCACTTAAAATTTTTTTTTTTTTATAATTCAGTTTTATATGATAATTATGTTTATTAAAATAATGATTTCATTTAGTTTTGAATTATTTAATGAGTTTATTTAAATAATTTAATTGAAATGTATTTTATTTAAATAAATTAATTATTCATTTTCATTATTTCTAAATATTTTGATTATTAAGTATGGTAATTGAAATCTTTACTTAGTTATGGGCATTCTTATCCAAACAATTATCCATCCACATTAGCAAATCCATATAAAGCCCAACCCATACAATATATCAAGTCCATAGCCATGTGTCATTTTAGCCAAAAAGAAAAAGGAAAAAACCAAAAAAAAAAAAAAAGAAAGAAGCGTGATCATCATCACTATCTTCATCCCTCCTCACATACTAGATGAACAGAGCCAAAGGAGCGATTTTTTTCAACAAAATCAACAGCTCTTGTCAGTAGAGTTTGAAACTTAACCCACAAATCCCGTATTTTGGGAGTAAAATCACCCCATAGTCAAAAGTAAATCTCAACACCATACTTCCTCCATTAATGGAGGTTGACTAAGCTCCACAAATTCAGAAAAATTGTTCTATAAATACCAACCCAAACTACATTCACCCAATTGCTCAAGCAAACAAATTAAACTTCAAAGGTTTGCTTCAATCTCTTCCTCTTCTCCCTTAATTTCTGATTTTCGTTTTGGAAAATAAAGTTAAAAATAAAATTTCGAACCACCATAAAATCCTCCCTGTCACGCTGAACCACCGGAAAAGTACCTCGACCACCTCGGCAAACCACTCGAACCACATGTCCTCCGCCGCTCAATCACCCTCCCCTTCGCGTCACCGGCTTCGCGCGGCGTCTCGTTGCTCCTTGACGGCAGCCGCGCCCGACCACCACACCGAAAACATCGCCCTCGCCTAAGCCTTGCGTGCGCCACCTCGAAATCGCCAGCCTCCTCCTCTTCTCCCCCTGATTCGTTCCCTCCCTTCTTCGTTTCTTTTCTTTTCAGTTTTGGTGGAACTGATTCTTTGAATCAGTAAAATCAACCTTTCCCCCTTTAATTAGTTTTATTAGTTTATTTTTTGTAAAACAAAACAAATGATTTTCCTAAATTAACTTACCTTATTAAGTTGGTATATTTTAGATTAATTAATTTAGTCTTTTATAACTTGAAAATATTTCTTAATTTTCTAAAACAAAATAAGAAGTATAATAAAGTTAGTTTTCTATATTTAAAATAGTTGTTTAATTTAATGAAAATCAAGTTGAAGTAATAATTGAGTACTTAAAATGATTTCATAAATAATTTGAAAACCATAAACTTTAATCATTAAGAATTCTTTAAGTTATTTGAATTATTTAAATTGTTTATTTTATATATATAAAGGGGTTATTTAGGTAACTAACTTAGATCTCGTTAACGTCTATTGTAGACTCTGATTTTGCAGACGAGGAATATCAAGAGTGTTAATCCGTTCGTGAACTTAACTTTTGGGCACGCGTCACGAGGTAATCTCCGATGTCCATCTAAACGTAGATCCCGTTAGAATAAAACGATTTAATTATGTGACTATGTGAATTAGAATATGGATTTGAATATGGTTTATAGTTATGGATTATGCACGATGAATGAGTATGACAAATGAAATGACTTGTATAACGGACGATATGACAATGATGATTATTATTATAACGTTATTAACGCCGTCAATAATAGCAACTTAATCACTAATCTTTTATTCTTGTTATCAACATCGTTTAATGTCAAGTAGTAATGTTATTATTATTATTATTATTATTATTATTATTATTATTATTATTATTATTATTATTATTATTATTGTTATTATTGTTATTGTTATTGTTATTGTTATTATTATTATTATTATTATTATTATTATCATTATTATTATTAATATTATTATCGTTATTCTTACCATTTATATTATTACTATTACTATGATTATTGTTATCGTTATTATTAATATTGAAGTTATGAGTGAAAGATGGAAATTATAAAGAACATGTGATAATTGGTTGATTATGAGTTAATTTATGTAACCAAGTGACGGTTATGATAATGAATACGAATGGGCTCTCGGATTAAGCCATGTATGAATTGAATTCTGGATTTGGAATAAAAGTGTTCACTCTTGATTAAATGAATTGACGCATATGTGTACATGTGTTATGTGATGGCTTGAATTAAAAGCTATTATTCACTTAAAGTGAAATATCGGGAGGGAAATGATGAACAGGTTGCCCTGTAAGGGAGGTTCAGCGGCCACCTACAGGTTCTCTGGTTACTATGCTGATTTTCTGTTACTTGTCTTCCTTCTATCTTGTTGTGATCCAAGTAGAAGGGGTGTGCACACTAGGGACTCTGTTATTATAACCATTATGTTATCCATAGGTGGTTACAGGGGATTGACCCCGACCTACAATGTTGAAGTAAGTGGTTACAGGGGATTGACCCCGGCTTACTGGCGTTCTCTTTCTTCTCCTTAAATAACTGGATTAATTGAACTTATGTGATTATTCATTGTATATATACGTGTATGTGTGCTATGCTTTTCAACCCTATTAACCTACTATTTTACAAATTATTTTCAACTTAAGTATTTTACGGGATGGAGTTGGAATTACTCAGTTTTTCTGATTTTTGGGAGCTTGTCTTTCTCGTTTATTTTCAATGTATTTTGTGCAGGTGGGTGATTGACGGGGGAACAAAGGGAGATCACTTAGGGTTGTCATCCACTTAGCTTATGATTTAACTTCCGCTGGAACTCTGAAACACTTAAGTAATTAGTAATATTTAATGAACGATTTACTTGGTTGTAAGGATTAATTTATTTGAATTTAGTATGCTTTAATCTAGCCTTGTATTTATTTCCAAGGAGATAAGTGCGGCGGTAGCACGCCCGTTGAGTCGAACCCTCGTGGATTTTACCCCATCTCGAGTTTTATTAAATGAAAAAGGGTTCGGGTTGGCGGGGGTGTTACATCGCATAGCTGCTAACTTTTGTTTTTTTTTTGAAAGAGAAATTTCATTAATTGAAGGTCAAACGGCATCTACAATAGGTATTAAAGAAAAACAAGATACAATTAAACAAGGCTAAATCAAATTCATCTTCGAAGGAACTACAATGAACCAGATCGAGCAATACAGCGCAGTCCCCTTGTATTTGCTGAATCAAGCAGCTATTGATGAGGAAGTCTATCATTTTGATGTAGTTTAAGAAGAACATTCTTGATCGAGTTATGTTGACCACATCCGAGATTCCAATACCTTCATATTGAGTCTCGAACTTCAACCAATGAGAACAATTTCTCATACCTAAAAACAAAAAATCCATACTCACAACTCCCATAGGGGAGAAGGAGATTTCAAAAATAGAAACTAAAAACCCCATAACAGGGTTTGAAAAGATCTCATAAAGAGGGACTAATTTATTAAACAAAACAAAAAAATAAATTAAAAACTGAAAATAAAAGGGGAAAAGGGGCTTACCATGGATGAAATCATCCATGTCAACCCCTAACTGAAGAAGAAGGGGTAGGGGAGGCTAGGGTTTGAGAGAGAAAGAGAGAGGGGGGAGGCTAGGTTTTTTTTAAGGGATCATTTAGTTGAATATGAGAAGTGCATAGCTGCTAACTTAAAGTATCATACGTTAACATAAATATATATATATATATATATATATATATATATATATATATATATATATATATATATATATATATATATATATATATATATATATATATATATAGATATATATATATATATATATATATATATATATAACGCAAGGTAAATCTTTCAAGAATGGAGGAAATCACATATTTTCTATCAACAAGGCACAATGAAATGGAATTGAAGGAACGAGATTTATTTTGTATGATCGAACTTTGACATGTGTTTAAGATTTCCATTGCTCAATGAAAAAATAAGAAGAATTCATTTTTCCGCTACTCATCTTAGACCTCCCTCCCCTAAGGGATTATAAATCCCCAAAAGCGAGCAGACATCTAAGTTAGGGTTCTTGGTTAATTTTCCGCTACTTGTCTGCCATATTCGACCACAATTAAAAGATAATTTCAAATTTTGAAATTGTAAAAAGGTATGAAGTTTTAATCAGGTTCAAAAGTTATGATTCTTGGTTGAATTTTGGTAAAATTTAAGTACTCATTTTTTTTTCAATTGGAGCTAAAAAGGGTTGGTTAAAGTGGAAAAGCGCCACCGGGTTCCTTTGTGATTTCGGCATTCCCCAAAGCTTGAAGGGAAAGTTCTACCGTACGGTAATTAGGCCTGCTTTGTTATATGGCACCGAATGTTGGGCGGTGAAACAATGCTACGTTCATAAGATGAACGTGGCGGAGATGCGTATGTTGCGGTGGATGTGTGGCCACACAAGGAAGGACCGATTAAGAAATGAAGTAATCCGGGAAAAAGTTGGAGTTGCATCCATTGAAGAAAAGATGAGGGAGAATCGGTTAAGATGGTTTGGTCATGTGAAAAGGAGATCAGGTGATGCACCGGTGAGAAGAATTGAAGAGTGGAGGAGTAACCAAATTGTAAGGGGTAGGGGAAGACCTAAGATGACTTGGATGAAGGTAATTGAAAGTGATATGAGGTTACTTGGGATTGAGGAGAGCGTGACGTTGGATAGAAGTGGGTGGAGGGCAGATCCATGTGGAGGAAGGGGTGTGATCATCGCATTTATTTGTTTTTCTCAATTGTGTTGGTATAAAAACCTTTTGTTGAAAACCTCGTTTAAAACTTGTTGGTGTAAACCTTGTTTTAAAAAAAAACCTCTTTAAAAATTCTTAAAACTTAAACCCTTTTTTAAAAAAAAAAAAAAAAAAACACTTTTTATCACTCTTGTCGATGCCATCTCCTCTGGTAACGGTTTCAGTTGACGATTCATGTTAGCCGACCCCAAATCACTTTGGGAATAAGGCTTAGTTGTTGTTGTTGGGGCTAAAAAGGGGCATCCATTTGTTCCCTAGCTTAGCAATAGATTTATTTTACATTTCTTTTCTCTTATTTGCTTTGGATGATCGATTGTCTACCTCATATGTATGCCAATTTGGAGCCATTTTGTCGACAAGGTTGTGTATGCAAAATTATGTGGTTTTGTTATGATTACATCATATTAAAATCTAACATATGTCTAAAAGGTGATTTTGCAAGTTTAGGCATTTGAAATTGGAAAAAAAAGACTAGATCTTCTTCACAAGATTAATAAAGTGTAATTGCTGCAGTCCCGTGGCCAGGCTAAAATCATGGACTAATCATAGTCGAAAATAAATCTAAGGTTTTGAGTATGACCTTAGTTTCCTTATTTAGGTCCGAACAAATGATTGAGACTGATGAAGATGCGAATTACTATTCCCTATAATTGTCTTCTTACCGCAAAAGTCCACGTAAAAGCGAGGATAGAGAGTCGCAAGGTGTGATGCTTTCTTTGGGTGAAGTGAAGGAGAGAGACCGAGAGAGTAAAAAGGAACCTCTAAAAAAATCATAGAGGAGTTGATGATTTAAATAACTAAATTTTTAAGGATGAATTGAAGAACATGAAAAGTAATGGAAAAGAATAGTCAAGGAAGAAAGAG
The DNA here is from genome assembly GCA_947648045.1 of Beta corolliflora. Classification (NCBI taxonomy): domain Eukaryota; kingdom Viridiplantae; phylum Streptophyta; class Magnoliopsida; order Caryophyllales; family Amaranthaceae; genus Beta; species Beta corolliflora. The sequence continues at coordinate 4,266,832 of CANSZD010000001.1, forward strand.
AAATTGGGGAAATAAGAGAGTAAAAGATAGCAATGCAAAAAACAAAGTTGGTAAAAGATGGAAAAATTAAAAAAATCCTAAGAAAATGACAACTTTAAAAATAAAGAAATATTAAAGAACCAACCCGGTTTATAACTTTTCCTCCAACACTAAAAAAATCTAATCAAGTTCTGATTCCCCTACCAATCAAGTTCTGATTGAGAGAGAAAGAAAATATGTTTTAGAGAAAGGGAAAAAAACACTCCATATTTCCACACTTTGATTCATTCATTTATGTGCATACTTGTTTAACAACCACAACACCAAAAAAGAAAAAAAAACAAAAGTTCTTATTTGTCAGGAGCTCTTGGGTTCGAGATCGGCGCTTTACAACCCCTCTCTCTCTCTCGTTCCCTCTCCCATATCTGCAATTCTCTCATTTATTCTATGTTGCGGCCCCTCAATTAATTCCGCTAAATAATAGTCGATTACATTCGATTTCACTGTTGATCTCAGGTAAGAGTGATTTTTTAGCCGAAATCTTTGTAATTTCTGTTCGATTTATTCATCTTTCCTGTTTTTATTCTTGAATGATGTAATTGATTTTAGGGTTTGATTTTGTTTTTAAACTAATTTTTATTGGCAAATTAATTTACGGTTCTTCGTTGCGTCAGATCTGAGTTTACGAATTGGCATTATCAAGGTTAATTCAAGATGTTTTGGCGTATGGCGGGTTTGTCCACTGCATCTCCGGTGAGTTCTTCGTTGCGTCAGATCTAAATTTTATTTGGCTTTAATATTTTTGAATTTATAGTAGCTGATAAACTTATTGAATCTGTTAATCAGATAACGAGTGGATTTTTGTTGTTTTATTTCTATGTGGTTTAATTTCTAATCGAAATGACTGATTGATTTTTTTATATCTTTATTTTGTTGTTGTTTTACTTTGGTTTTGGGGATGGAGTGAATTGTTCCTACCTAGAACTTATACTATGTTGTATATTGTTGTGGAGCGATACTTTTGCCAAATTACTTTGAAAGTTCGTTATTAGGTTCGTTTTATATGGTTGGTCAGTCGAAGTTTGTTGTTGCTTCTTTTTACAAAAAGGTCGGTTTGTTGGCTGATGAAATGTATATATGGAATGTGTTTTTTTTGGTAATTCCTTGATTACGTTGACCTCTCGATGTACAATTTTCGTCTATATTCTTTGGAAACATCACTAAGTACCACTGAATGGGAATGGCAATGGACTGTGCATGTTTAATGAAAAGTATCACGGTTCTTTGCCCACTGATCTGTAAATTAGGATAACTCTGCTACAGTTTCCTTCTCTATTATTCACAAGTAGAACATGTTTCAATTTTTATTGGCCTGCTTCAAAATGTCTTATATAGCTGATTTCTTTTTACTCGTTTGTTTTTTCCGCAATCTAGAAAAGCCTTAAAGTTTTGCTTATGTTTTCCTTCTTTGTCTTTATTTTGTTGGAAGTCATTCCTTGGTATTGTGTCAAAAATAGTGGTAGGTTAGCTGTTAAAACCCTTATATGGCTTCTTTGAATTGTTACAGTTAAAAGTTGTGTAGCCTTGGGACCTAGATTATGTTGTTTATCTTTGTACGCTCTTTGTCCCGAATAAAGTATAGATTGGGGGTTTGCACGGAGATCATGCAGAATGGATAATTAGAGATGAAAAAGTGGGTGAGCGGGTGAGGGGCCCAACTTTAGAGGAGAAGTAGAGGAAAACATTATGAAAATGAGAATGTATAGATTATAAATATATGGGGCTTCATAAAGTCTTTTTTATTTTCCAAGGAGTATATATATTAAAGGACCTGATTTGATCCCTATATTTCTCAATCACTGAAATAAACCTCCAATTATGGTTGATTTGCAATAATTTCTTATAATTTTATCTTTTATTGTCTTTCTCGATAAGGAGTAAGATGGGGAAAATAATTAATGATTCACTTATTAATTAGGGTAACTCAAAGCAAAGGAAGTTGTAGGAATACCATCTACTTTAGTTAGTTCTCGATCCTCTAACCCATGGCCAATGGCTGATCTAGAGGGTACATGGTGGTACACCAGTACTCTATTATTCAAAAAAAAAATAAGACAAATATTTAGTATAAAAGTACAATTTACCGAATAGATTTATCCAATGCTAGTTGGTTAGCTGTAGACGAAAAACAAAGCCACCTTCACGGTCTCCTCCTTGAGTCTCCTAAGCAGCATATTGTGCCATTTGTTTACTTTGAATTCTAGTATTATGCTTTTCATCAATAATCCAAAGTTGTTTTGTTGGTAAAGAAAGCATTGCACGTCTTTTTATTTATTTATTTATTTTATATATTTACATTTGAGGTTGTAGGTCCAAAATGGTGTGAAAGCTCTTTTCTTCTTCTTTTCACCCCATTGACGCACATGGTTACATTACAGTTTTAAAATAGGACTGCTGTACAGGAGTTATATTGTTTATTTTCTAATCTCTCCACTCAATGTCATCTGTTAAATCCTCTAATCTTTGAAGATCTCTATTAAAACAACATTTTTTTTTTGGAAAAAAGGCCAGTTGTTTTATAAAAGCATAATGATTGACCACATTTTAACGAAAAAATTAAAAATGCGTTGTGTAGTTTGAGATACTTTTTCCTTATTAGGTCCCAAGTGGCTTATTAGTTTCACATGTTATATTTTACTTCTATTTGGTTACAAATTCTCATTCTTATCTCTCCTTTCTCTCGTTTTCATCCATTAGGCTATAATGGCCAATGTAAGATAGACACATAGTCTTTTTTTTTTATATAAAAAAAACATATTGAATGAATTAACTTTAAATTGGGACCAATATGGGAGGGGTATTCTCAAACTTGGGACTGTTAAAATGCAAATCAAATTTCGGATTAAGATGGCAAGACATCCTAAACTTGGGATTCGTGATGTCAATATTTCCTTTTTTAGTGATATATATTAACTGAACCATGTATTTTGTTGTTTCAATAAGTTGACCTAAAAGTGGATCAATTTTAGGGTTAATTGTTATTTTTTGTGCTGTAGATTTGTTGGAGACATGCTATACTAAAACTAATCTAATGTTTTGTGTTCTATGATGAGTTTTTTTTTTTTTTTAATCTATACCTCCATTTTTAAATTCCTAGATCCGCCATTGTTGATGGCAAATATTATTTCCTCCTGTTAGCTTGCTGCTTTGCAAATTTCAACCGTAGCTGTTAAGCAGTTCTGAGGCGTTGCCTTTTTGTTTTTTGCTTGTCTAGAATCGCCTTTTCTTTTTTGTTGCCTTTAATTCCCTAGTTGTGGTACATTTGATATTTCTCACTGAGTTAAAGTAAAGGAAAGATGTGTGCGGATACTGTATCTTCTTTCCTGTTACCATTTTGTTGAGTATCCTCATTGAGAAAATTGTAGTGACGACTTTTAAAGAGAATGCTTCTTTAGGGGGAGCTGGAATTAATGTAGTAGTGAGATCAGTGAACATCATATGGTGAATAAGTTTTAAACTATCTGATTCTGTATAGTTGATGACTTAGTTTCGGAAAGAGCCGGATGGCCCCCCAAAACAGAGGCCCAAACCAAGTTCAAATACCTGGGTGCTCTGACCCACGACAGATTTAGCATTATGCTTTATGCATGCTTCTACTGCCCTTTGCTTATCCAGTTCTGATTTGAGTTGGCACGGTACTATAGTTTGCTTTTCCCATACTCAACTTTTTTTTTTTGAAATTCTTTTTATTTAATTTGTACAATTTTTTACACCTGCTTTACTTTGACTTTTACTTAATTTCTTTTACCAATCTGAAACATATACCACAAAAAAGAAAAAAAAAAAAGTAAAGGTGGGTCACATTGGCTTGTGCATCATGCCTAGGCTTCAGGACCATTTGTGCATCAGCACCTTTTTAAACTAAGTTTGGTGAAGAGTGAACTCTTGCTGCAGAAATGGAATGCTAGAAATGATCTTGTTGGATTCTTCTAGTGGAGATATATTGTTAGAGTCTTCTAGTGGAATAGTGAGTTCCTAGAGATGATCTGCGTACAACTCTTATTTGCTCAAAAGAGGTTACATAAACACATGATTAGGTTGCAATATCCACTTTGATAGATGCTGGAAAGATTTCCATTTGGGCAAGGGAATCCACAACTGTTGAAAATACTAGGTTTTACATCGATAATCATACCTGGTGAAACAGAATGGCGCAATGGAACTGATATCGGAGCTGTGGAGATGACCATATTGACCTGATGTTGCAGAAGATTGAAATGCAAGATTATTGTTGAATCAAATGGTTAGGTTAAAGATTACTGGCTGGAATGTTACTGCAGTTTTGACTTGGTACATAGGTCTGACTGTGGAGGCGAGAAATCAAAAGCAAAATATTGGAGAAGATGCATGAACTCATCATGTTCAAAATGATCATAATGGCGTCACTGTGATTGTTTGATGTCAAAGTTAGAGCTATTTGTAGATCTGGGTGCCCGAAGCTTTAATATAAATCTGGCTGAAGAAGTTGTTTGTGGAGGGTTTGCAGCTTGTTCAAGACATGCAAGGACAAAGTACTCTGAGTCTGATATGTGAGAATGTTCTTTGGGAGTTTCCAAAAGCTGCTTTCATATAGCAAAAATTGTACTATATCCTGTAGTGCTGCAAAGTTTTCTAATGTTATACTTTATGTGAGCTATGAGCGATTATGTTGTCTGAATATTAAACGTAATCCAGTTTTTTTTTATCAAAATTGGAAGATGGTCTGCGTTATCTCATTTTATATGCATAATAGCAGTCCTACGGTCCTACCCTATTTGATACTCTACTGTAGTGCCCTTGAACTCGTTGGACTGTCTCCGGTGAAGATATATTTATTATGATGGTGGTGGTGACGATGATGATGATGGTAGTGCTTGGTGAATTTTCCTTGTTAAACATATAGAGCATGTGTCTACTGTCTACATTACTACACAATGAATATCAACTGTTCTATCCTTTCTAGAATCAGATGCTCCTGGGGTATATCTATTTGGATGTCATTCCCTGCTATCATGAAGACTAGAGCTGTTTGTGATATTTGATTGCGCAAATTCCCTTTTCGTTGGCGCAGAATATTGAAGATTACTGGATGGACTTTCATGTGAAGTTACCTCCTCCCTCCTGAACACTGCTGTGAGAAGAGTTTGAAAAGCATGTAGCCCTGAAACTAAGTAAAGTGCTTGGTGGTCAAGGTTATCGAGTATTGGATGCTACCAGTAATCCAGTATTGCTTTCGCAATTGGCACATAAAACAACATAAAGATTTTCTCAGCTGTCTTTTTATTCAAATCACAGTTTGAGAAAATGGGTGATTCCATTGTGTAGCTTATCGTAATGTAGAACATGGAAAAAACCTCAAAAGAAGTCTTTATTTACATGTTTGCAAACCCTACCAAGAGGGTAAAAGGAGAAGAGGGAAACAAATTGGGCAGGTTGGGTTAGCGGATTGCTTCTCACTTCATATTGATTTACAAAAAATCTGATCGCTATGTGACGCCAAGCACAAAATTATGATCTGTAAGGTGCTGGCCCTTTTTGGGGGCTTGAATAAGATGGATAAAATGTTTAATTAACTCATGAATTCCCTTGTCTTTTTCTGCGGGATTAAGGTCTTGTCGGCTCTTTTATTTTGTTTGAGTACGGGCAGAAATCCTTTGTGATATATAGAAACGGTTTGGCCTCAAAATAACTAGGGTTTTTATCATAATTGGATATTGCTTTTCACCAACTATTCCGATTTTTCAAGTCTTCTAGTGATAATAGTGTGCAGTTATGCCATGATTTTTGTGCAAGTCTTTCATACAATGATTAATATATGGCATGTGCTGAAAGCCTCCTTTTCAGGGAAAATTGTTAAATGGTGAGTGTAGTTTGGCTGTTTAGTTGTGGACTTAAATTTGAAAGTAGGAAGCAGCATAGATTGTTACCGTTGTCATGGTTATGGTTAGTTTCTGGAGGAATGCTTTCTAGGTGTAATTCATTTATATGTGTGGTCTACTGGTGTTATAAAATATTTATTGAAATAAATTGATTTTACAAACGTAAGTTTTACCTTTTGCGATCCACATTTGATTTTCTTTGGTGAAGACATCCTGGGAAGTTTGTCCCTTTTTCTGACTTCTTGGAGTTTCAAGAAATTTTACCCCCCTGATTCGTATTTAAAAGGAGAGGAACAGTTCCTGTCAGCTCTTTTGTTCCCTTTTACCAGGCTTTCTGCTTACCTTTCTTTTTTCACAGGTATAGCAAATGGAATAGATTGAGCATTTTTAGCTAAGGATAGTTTGTTTTCCCATGCATGTGGTTGCAGGTGGAGACTATTTTGGACAAAGATAACTTTACGCTGGATGAGCTTCTCGACGAGGATGAAATTATCCAAGAATGCAAAGCTCTTAACGCTCGGCTTATTAATTTGTAAAGCTTCTTTCTTCTTTTAGGTTCTCTTATTGTTCATTGCTTGGTTGCTTTCGTATTCCTATCACTATGTCCATCTCCTTTTGCATTGCTGCATTATTTACTTATCATTTGGAAGCTTTTATACGTTTTATCAGGTTCTGTATGCCTATGTTATGTTCAAATTTCTAGTTGGATTTATGGGCAGTCAAGCATAGAGGTGAGGATGAGGACAGGAGAGCGTGAAAGGCATGAGAGTCTGGTAGTCAACTCTTGAGATCTTCATCTCTTGTATATTTTTGGCAGTTAGTCTCAGATTTTTGTTGCTGGGAATACGCATCTCGCAAACAAGTTGACTGCCACTGCTGCTAGCAGACTATGAACCTTTGCTGCTGCTGCTTGCTTATATGTGGTTGGTTTCACCATCAGAGAGATAGGAAATTAACAGGGAAGTTTCAGCCATTGATTTCATGCCATTCCTGATGTTTTGGGTTGTACTTGGTATTTGGTAATGGATGGTAAGAGAGATGGAGGGATTAGAGGAGAGGGGAGAGTTTATAAATCGACTTTGTAAGTGAAATCTTGTTTTTCCCCCTCTTTATGTTTCTTTTGTGGTGCATGGTATATACCCTTAACAATAGGTCTGAGAGATGGACTTCGGATTCCTAAGAATGAAGGGCCTCATCTGTATTTACTCTATTGTAGCTGCTGAAATATACTGAAAATCATGACTCCAATGAGACATGATTTATGTTGTATAACTTTGCTTTTACTTATTTGCCTTTTATCAACCTTGCAGAAGTATCTCCGTGAGAGTGAATTTTGATGAACTTTATGTCCTTGAGGCTAAAAGCTGTGTAACAACAACTAATTTTAGATATGGTCAAGAGACTCAAGACGGGTTCTGGGAATGGCCCAGATATATGCAGCCTTACCTTTAAATAGTCTGATTTGTCCCCTGCACCACTCGTCCAATGTAGAGTTGTGAACTGGACAAATTTTTGGGAGATGGTGAGTTGGACGCTTAGATATATACATCTATGCTGGAACCATGCCCATGTCCAAGCTCTGCTGCTATGTGCTGTGTTTCCAATAGTAGAGTGTCTTATCATTTCTTTCTGTTAAACTTTTCTTGATAAGCCACTTGCTGATGCTGTCATTTTCTTTGATTAATGTGCTACAGTCTGTTCCTTTCTTTAATTAAGTTACCCTTTACCTGGTAAATATTTGTCAAGCCAACCGTTACATTTTTCATTTGCTTGACTGTCTTTCTTTTGTTTTTTAAGTTGTCCTTGGAGTTCTGCTCTTATAATAGATCTTGCTACTTATTACAGGAAGTGTATATTTGACCTTGAGACGCCTATGTTTGTTTTAAAGTGGAAATGATACAAGGAAATGACAAGTTATGGTTTCTGGGGCAATGATAAGAAAGGCTTAGTACACGCATAAGATGTAGATTTCAATCCTACTTTCTATTTGTGGTCATCGAGTTTTAGTTCTCATCTAATTACTAATGCCAGAATATTCTTTGAACTTCCATAAGTGCCCATACCCCATAATCGTAATGATAGTTTGATTTTTGGTGCACTCATGAAATGATGTTCTGTAAAAAAAGTTGGGTATTCAATGATGGACCAAAATGGAGGAAGTTTTAAGTTGTTGTTTGAGCTTAAAATATACATGTTGGAACAATCAGCAGATTTTTATGTTTGCTTAATGTTTGCACATAAGTGAAGGGCTTCTAATGTTATTTCTGTCTGCAGTTTGCGTGAGAGACCACAGGTTGAGCAACTTATACGTTATATAGTAGAAGAAGCACCTGAGGATGCTGAGAAGCAGAGAAATTTTAAGTAATTATTCTACTATTTTCTGCAGGATAATCTCTATTAATTGTTTTTTTTAATCTATTAAAATTATGCTATTCTTTCTGTCAGGTTTCCTTTCATCTCTTGTGAGATTTTCACATGTGAAGTTGATATCATTCTCAAAACATTGGTAGAAGATGAGGAGGTATTCTACATTTCTCAATTTATTAGTAGTAAAATTTCAACATCTCACCTTGATTTGCATTCATTTTTTTCTTCTTATTTTTTTTTTCATTTAATTGACAGTTGATGAATCTGTTATTTTCGTTCTTGGATACGGAACACTCACATAGCGCCTTATTGGCAGGATACTTTAGCAAGGTACCAATGAGCTCCAAAATATTTTAATATTTGTAGTCAGTAGATATGACTTGCAATCCCTTAAAGATTCTAGTTTTCTTTTTTCCCATAAACTTCGTTCTTTTTTGCTTTGCAACTGCTATTCTTTTCTTATAAAGTCCTTGTTTATTCTGGTTTTCCAGGTGGTGATTTGCCTTTTGATGCGGAAGACGGTTTCTCTTATGAACTATATACAAGTAAGTCTTCAAATCTTGAACTGCCTGTTTTGGTTGGAACTCTTGGTTAATGAGTTTTGAGTCTTCAAATCTTGAACTGCCTGTTTTGGTTGGAACTCTTGGTTAATGAGTTTTGACTTTGCTAACTATGTAATTACCCAGGCTCATCAAGAAATTATTAGACAGCTGATTGATCTTATTGGGATTACATCTATTATGGAGGTTGGTGCTATTTTCCTTTTTGTTACTTGTTTTTTTGGTCTTCCAAGTCCATCTTTGAGTTATATTAAGCTAGGGATTTTCTTGTATGCTTAAACATATGTTGGGACTCTTTACTCATTGACATCATTACTTATGTGTTACTCGATTCCCTTCTTCTGCAAGTTTAGCAATCTTTCTAAAATTGTGCATGTTTATTTCAATCTTTCTAAAAATTGTGCATGTTTATTTCAATATTTCTTGATCCCATCTAATGTTATTATTGCCTTAATGAAGTGATAGTATCAAATCCTTAAGTTTTTTTAGTGTAATTTCTGTTTTCTGCCAGTGGCGGGCTTGTTTGTTGGCCATAACCAAATATATATTTTCATGTTTGGGACAAATTATTCTTTGTCTGGAAGAGATTAAAGATGGAAGTAATGTTGAAAAGATTCTATTTCTCCATTGCTTAGTTTCTTCATGATGAATGACTAAGTTAGTTGAATTCCCTCTCTCTTTTGGTCTTACAGGTGTTGATTCGCCTTATTGGTGCTGATGAACATATATATGCAAACTACGCTGAAGCTATGCTGTGGTTGGAAGATTCAGATGTCTTGGAGATGATTGTGGATAAATTTAGCTCTTCCGTGAGTGGTTTCTTGTAGTGTGGATGTAGATTTGAAAAGTTTTAACTATTATTTCTCGTGTAAGAGGAAATGTAGGTATTAGGGGTGTTTTGCATTAAAGGAAAGTTGAAGTGTTACCAAAATCTTCATCACCATGTTCAATGTTACATTGGCAATGTTTGAAGCTATAATGATATATGTGGTTTTTGCAGGATTCTCCTGAAGTTCATGCTAATGTCGCAGAGACGCTATGTGCCATTACTAGATATGCTCCCCTGGGATCTCTGCTAAAATTGCCAGTCCAAGGTAGTTTCAAGCTGTATCTTGCTACGTTTGGTTCTGATGAGTATAATCAATTTGGTTGTTCTTGTAAAGAGAAAAGTCTGTAAATATCAATGATTGCTTTGTGCTCCTTGTGGGAGGGATGGAAATTGAGAGGTTTAATATAAGCCTGGAATGTCTTTAATTTAGTTATATGAAGCAAATTGGAAGTTCTGTGGAGCAATTATCTGATTTTAGCATAACTTCCTTGCAGAAATTAATTTGTGACTTGGTCTGAGTTAAACATATGTTTCTTTTCATTTGTTCAGGCTTATAGGAAGGCTTTTCCACAATGCTCTGGAGGAGTCTCGTCCCAAATCAGTTTTGTTCAACTCCCTTTCTGTATGCATTTCCTTGTTAGACCCAAAGAGGTTAACATTTGGTACTTACCATGCATACAATCGCCAATTTTCTCAAGGACCTTCAATAAATGCTAATCCTGAGACCGTTGAGGGCATGCTTGAGAGCCTGGGTAAGATGATTCTGTTTTAACTTAGGCTGCTGTTGCTTGGTTTATTCTTTTTGCAAGGCAAAATTGGTTTGGTGGTCTCAAACTTTTTTTTTGGACCGTGAATTTGTTTTTCAGCAGTTTAAGCCAATATAAAATTTTCTTTGACCTTCGTGTAAATTCCAATGTATTGTTTGACTTTTCTTATTCTTGTTTTTGATCTTTTCCTTTTTTTTTTTGGCGGAGGGGTGGGGGGTGGGGGAGGGGGTTGGGGTTGGGGTTGTGGTGGTTGTTTGGTGGAATACAGAAGGCTAATTCAATATCTCATCTTGAGCGGTCAAAATATCAAATTGAAATCATTGTTTTAGTGAAACAGACATGTGCCCCCATTCAGTTATTTTCTATAAGTGGTTTACGTCTGTTTTTGCAGTATATCATAAAGTTGGTCCTCTTGAATTAGAATGGGAGATGGAAGTATGAGTGTCTAACAAGCAGGTGTGATGATTTATTTTGTACTGTAATGGCGATTGAAGGTGCATATATGTGTTTATTTCTGCTTGTTTCATAACAGCTTTGTGCATCAGAGTTGTTGGATGCAGATATTGGTTTACTTCGATTCATTTGAATTTTGTTCTTTGAGGTTTTTTTTAATGAAATTCTCTGTTTTCACAATTTTGTCTTCTGCATTGTGGATTCTCACGTGATCTTTGTCGCAATGTGATAACAAATGGTATTATCACTATTATGTGCCTTATCTGCCTAGAGTTTACCTTGCATGGATTCACTGGAGTACGGACTGGAAGAATTTTTAGATGTTAAATTTATTGCAAGCATGTGATACCCCAAAATGTATATATATCTATGCAGGTAACCTACTCAAGTTGTTGGATGTTTCGTCAGAAGAAGGTGTCTTGCTGACTACATATGGCAAATTGCAGCCGCCACTTGGAAAACAACGTTTGAAGGTACCTCTTGTGTACCTGACTATGTTTATGTTTATTTTCGTTTTTGAACATCACATATACACAAAGTATGGACATGGAAGATGTTGAACCACTTATTTAAGATAAAAAAAAGAGCTAGCAAAAAGTGTGGATTGTGGAATGAACGAATGATGCTCTTAAGTGCACCTTATATTGGGGTCTTTTTAATGTTGGGGGGGGGATCAGAGTGATACAAATACATCAAGGGTGTATCAACTACTTAGTTTTAAAAGGCACAAGACGAAGGTACACGCATCTCGTAGGCGAGGCACACCTTTCGTACCAGAAACATTAATAACCAATCATAGGACATAATTTATACTCAAAAGAACATAATAATTAAACAATGTATAAGGTATTGTAATTAAAAAAATATAAGCTACTGTGCATACTTAAATTCGCTACTGTCCATACTTACATTCGCTACTGTAAAATTCGTAATTGCCTATTTATAGTATACCAATGAAATTAAGGTACTTGTTTGGAAAAAAAAAACAACCGGGCCATAGGCTAAGAACAAAAGTAGAACAGAAGAACGAAAGAGGATAAGGGAAAAAAAGGAAAAAGATAAAAATCACTTTCCCCACACGCCCACCTCAGGCATAAAGGCAAAAAATAAAAAAGCAAAGGAAATATTGGAGAAACTAGAAAGCACAGTTCCACAATCAAGAATGAGAAAAGCCTTAGGGTTTAAAGAAGAAGAAAGAGAAGGAAGCTCGCCGGAAAAATCGAAGGAAGCTCGCCGGAGAGAAACACAAGAAGAGAAGGTCGAAGAGAGAAAGAGAAGAGAAGACCGAAGAGAGAGAAAACTGACCTCAAGTCTTCTGTCGGCGGCCACCGGAGATGGCAAACGGGGAGAAGTCTCGTCGGCAACTTCTGTCAAACCAACAATCGTCAAACTGTAGTATTGGTTCGCAATTTAGGGTTCTTCCCCAAAAATTAGGGCTTTTAATTAGTGTTCGATTTGATGAAATATCATACAATTAACAAAGGCTTTTGCTCGAAATTAACAAATTAAAGCAAAGTTGAGAAGAATTTATGGTTTTTTCCAACTTTTGAACTCAAATTTACTCTTTCTCCTCCTCTCCTGCGCCTCTCTACCAAAAGCGGCGCCTTGAGCCAGGTCGCCTTGCCTTACTCTTGGGATGCGTTTTTACCGTCGCCTGGATCCGCCTGACGCCTAGGCAAGGCGCGCTTTTTAAAACTAAGGTCACCCATGTACAAAAGGCAGGCAACTGGCAAACTAACTATTCCCCGGAGCTAGTTGTGGAGATGGAGAAGAAACTGCAGCTAGTTAGTATAATAGATATTGGGATGAAAAATCCATCTCTAAGTCTTGTGGGGTATTTTCTTGATATTTTTGGAAATATATAGGGATGTTAGGGCTTTTTTTTAATTAACAAGGGGGACTTTTTTGGGATTAGAGCACGTAGATTGATCCAATTGCTGAAATAGAGTAAGTTTGTGTAAAGTGGTGAATTAGTCTTGTGTAGGAGTGATTGGTAGAGGAACAAGAGTTTCTGAACTTATTCTAGCTGTGATTGAACATCAATAGCCCATTGGAGCAGATCACAACGTATTGAAACTAATCTGAATTTATCATTCATGAAGCTATTTTTTAAGATGTAAGGAATATAGAGAAGGGGACTGCTTTGCTTTTAAGAGACAATGCTTCCTGCCACAAGAACGACTAAGCATTCTTGGAAGACTAAAATTAACATCGTGACGGGACAAATCAATGAGCACTTTTAAGCATTTCTCTGTTTTTTCTTTATTTTTTTGTTTTAAATTGGGTAGGGGTAGGTGGGAGTGTGGGACTTGAATAAATAAGTCACATGATTCTTTAACTTCTCTCTCTTTTTGTCCCTTTTCAAACTAGTATATTGGCCCGGGCAATAAATTTCATAATTGATTTTATTAGCTTTTCGTAATTTTTTGTCTAGTACGAAACTGGAAAACGGATGTCATGGCATGATTAGTTGTTCAGAAAAGAAAAAAACTTAAAAGGAATTGGGGATAAAATAACAATTTCAATGGAATTGGATTAAGGAATGTTTTATTTAATTCTTTTTTGTTCTTCCCTTATATATGTCATACAACTGGTGGCAGTAAATGCCATCTTTTACGAGACTATCTTTATGTTTTACTCGGAACTAGTTAGCCTTTTCCTTTTTCTAACTTACTTTATGACCAACCAACTATTTACCAAATAAAATACTCATGTTTTTAAAATTGACTTTTTATTCTCATATAAAAAATAAAACAAAATTTTTTTATTAAAAATAAATTATAATTATAATTGCAGAGTCCCCGTGTCCAATTCTACATTTTGGATCCTTCTAAAAAGTATTTCCCAAGTCCTTGATTTTTTAGTTTCCCGAGTTCGACACTTGGAACCATATCCGAATCCGACACCTGTACCCGAGTCTAAGCATCCTAGCTGCATAGATCATGTAACCATATTATATACAATCTCCATCTTTAAGCAGTTGCAATTTACTAATTTTGATTCTTTACGTTTACATTTACTAATATATACTTCCTTAGTAGCAAAATATTTGCAACACCTTAGACATTCAAACTTGCCAAAGGCCCAAAGCATAACATTAAACCTTTAGTAAGTAAAAGTTATAAAAGGGTGGAAAAGTGAGAGAAAGAGTGAAAGCTTTCAAACATTCATGAACATTGAGCTTTGTTGGTACTGGATGGTCGAGAGAAGATAGTAGATAGAACCATGCTGAAGGATATTGCATTTGGAAATTCACCCTTTTTATATTTATTTTTTTTAATATTTGGATTTGGGGCAAATCCAAATCCAAATCCAAATCCAAATTTTTTTAATATCTAAACATTTGGGTTTGAAATTCAAATTCATGTTCCAAAATTGACGATAAAGGTCCAAGTGCCCTTGTATTTGTAATGCATGTCTATGGACATGTATCCGAGTCTTAAGTTGATGCAGAGTGCAACACCCAGATAGTCCACGTCCAACTCTTATGTCTATGTTCCAGTAACATTGTTATCAAGTGGATTTGTTTTTGGGACAAGGGGCTTAAGTGAATAATGTTCACCTTTTGCTCTTTTGAATTCACTGTGGTTTCTTTATTATATTCCAGATCATTGAATTCATTTCAGTCTTACTCTCAAGTGGTAACGAAGCTGCTGAAAAGGAAGTCATACGACTTGGAGCCGTGAAAAGAATCTTGGACATGTTTTTTGAGTAAGTTGGAATTTGATGTGTGCTATATTGGATTTTTATATTTAGATTTTAGAATGTCATACCTTTGCATATGTTGCAGGTACTCGTACAATAATTTTTTGCATCACCATGTAGAGAACATAATACTATCTTGCTTTGAGAGCAAGAGTTCTGTCCTTGTTGAGCATCTACTTCATGACTGTGATCTTGTTGGAATGATAGTGGAAGCTGAAAAAAATATTATCCTATCAAGTGATTCAAGCAAGGTAATTTACAGTTGATTATGTTTGTCTTTTTTCCTTTGCTATTTGCTGGAGCAATAACCATTTGTTTTGTGAATCTGCAGCCCACAGTGGGTCTGGATAGGAGAAACCCTCCTAGAGTGGGAAATATTGGTCACCTTACTCGCATATCGAACAAACTTGTCCATCTGGGTAACACGAACTCTGAAATTCAAGCATTTTTTCAGGTTTGTGCCTGTGTATCTCACTCGTAAGGTCATGTTTTTTTGAATTATATAGTAATCATGAGTAAATAGTTTTAGGACTGAAGCAGAAACAAATTTCATAGGTTTCCATGTCCTTTTCACTTTCTAAGTTTATAGGATATGCATAGCATATAGCATGTTTTTCCTGTAGTAAAAAAATGTGACTGTCTGAGCTTTGAGACTAATGATGGTATCCTTTTAAATGATCTTCTTTGGTCCTCTTATGAGCATATTTTCTGTACTCAAAACTTCTTTGTTTGATTCTGCCTGTCATTTTACATCCGTTCACTCATGCTTGTCATTATAGATTCAGAATATATGGAGATAAGATGTGTTCTGGAAGACATCTTTAATTAATTGGCTTTGTTTACCTGGTATGATGATTCAAAAGAGAACCTTCAGGCGTTTTAGACTGGCCTAGCAGGCTAGCACGAGTATACTCTACACTTTTCTGTGGGTCGTCTCTCTTCTCCTTGTCATTTATATGTTTGAGGTGTTGACACAACTAACTCCGCCTGTGAGTGTCTGTGTGACATTCACTGCCGGTCTCAAGCCCGGATAAAGGAGGAGAGTTGCGGTAGGTTTGGGGCGGCCAGCGTAAAACATAGCCCCATATCATGACATGCTTCATGTTAGCCGACCCCAAATCATTTTGGGAATAAGGCTTAGAAGAAGAAGAAGAAGGTGTTGACACAACTAGTATGTGCTAGAGTGAATTGGTAAATGTGTGGAATTTTCAGAGTTTTCTTAATATTTTATCATTCTAGATTTCATATATATAAGGTCTTTGGATACGATTTAGTTCTTGATAGATTTAGACTGTACTTTGGTTATGTATATCCTGTTCCTGTTTTGCCTTAATTTCCCAAGTTCCGTTGTTTTCCCTCTGATTCTGTGGAAATATATTGACTGTAATTTGTTGATGTATATTTATATTTTGCCTTAAGTTTCTCTTTTTCTTTGACTATGTAGGAAAACACTGAATGGCTTGACTGGTGTTCAAACGTCTTATCTAAGCGCAATGCTGTGGAAAATGTTTATCAATGGGTCTGCGGGTAGATTATCTTCTTCTCCTAAAAATTTGGCTAATATCTGTACTGATTGGTGGATTTTGTTAGAGAGTTTCTGATTACTGAAATGGTTCAATGACTTTCCTTTCAAACTCCTAGCTGACTTCCCCCAATATGAGGGCAGCTAGCTTGTTCACTTTGTCCTAGATCCTTCCCAATATTCATATTTTTTTAACTTCAAAATTTCTTCTATTCAACTCCACCTTCCTTTTCCATCCCGGGTTTTATTTTTCTTTCGTGCTTGTGTGGCTGATGGCTCCAAATCCTGTTACCAAAATGGAGATACAGCGACATAGAGCTCCTTTTATATTTGGTTATAAGTTATGTCCTCGGTTTCAGAAAAAATAAAACAGTCGCGACTTTGGACTGTTTGAAAATAAATGAAACATACCTTCTGTGGCATGTGGGTCCTCTCTGTCTCTCTCCTTCCATCCAAAGAGCAAATATTTCCTTCTTTTTCCATCTCTCCTCTCTTCCTTATTACGCATTTCACAACCAAATATTTCATTAATTTTAAATTTTGTCTATGACTGTTATGGTCAATATATTAATATGGAAGCTGTGCACTCATAGAGTCATCTATGTTACCCTCTCTCCCCTAAATAAAGCTCTTGATGTGGCTATGATTTATTTTCTGTGCAACAGGAGACCAACTGCTCTACAAGACCGCACTAGGGACAGTGATGATGATGATTACCAGGATAGAGATTATGATGTTGCCGCTCTCGCTAACAATTTAAGCCAGGCCTTCCACTATGGCATATACAGTAATGATATGGAAGAGGTGTGCTGCACAATTATGCTACTGATCTTCCTTTCTTTCTCTTTCAATTCCTTTGAATTTGTATCCTGTTCTGTATTAATTATGGGTCCTGGTGAGATGGTCAGAGCTTTTGGAACAAGTGTGGTTGCTTTTAATCTCTTTCTATCTTACTTCAACTTCCTTTCATATTTCTTTTAGGTCTACTCCCCCTCCCTCTGAAAAAAGAAAATAAAAAAAATAAAGGGGAAATGTGTTTCTCATTTATCCTGTGAATATATATCTGACTTTTTTATATTCATATAATTCCAATTAATCTTAAATCAATAATTTGACTTCATTTTTTAAAGGTGAATATCAGTTGATCTTTATTAAATTTTATTTATGCAGGTTCAGGCATCACTTGAACGAGATGAGGAGGTATGCATTTTGATCTGCCTAAGATGCTCAAATTTCGTACTCCAAAATTGTTTCAAAACATATCTACATGCAAATTAAGAAAGGGTTTGGAAGTATTATTTAGAGCCCAGTGGATTATTGTTGGGTTACCCCTGCTAGGTTGCATGTGGAATATGTCATGTAGGTCATTCATAACCAAGGCATGACTCATACTTCATATAAGATTGAAGGACGACTAAAAGCTTTTGGACCCTTAGGTTTCCTGTTTTCCGAAATGTTTGCGTTTCCGGAACCTCAGCCATATACGTGCTGAACTGCTAATGAAGTCCAGAATGTTTAGAACATGCCTTATTTTCGAAACATTTCCCGGTCCAACTGTTTCAGTGCTACATAGATTAATACTGTCTAGTCACACTGTATGGGCATATTCAGAGTTACCATTGTTTTGTAACCTATGTTTATTCTGGAAATTGCTCTGTGTCTTGTTCCTTCCTCCCCAAACTGTTTGATGGATCTGAATGTGTGACTTGCAATGTTTCGTTTTATGTCGCGAGTTTAAGAATTTAGGGAATTGCATGTAATACAAGGAATCGAACTTATCAAGCAGCTTTTGTTGAGAAACTAGTGTGTAGCTCGGGCGATGGCCCGAGTTTTTACTTAGAATAATACTTCTATGTTTTGAGCTTATATTTATTCCAGATTAGTTTGTTATATATGTTTATATTCCAAGCTATATATATATATATATATATATATATATATATATATATATATATATATATATATTTATGTGGAATAAATAGCATATCTAATAGTTGGTTGAGATGGTAAGACCTTTACTTTACAACATATTGGTCGCATGTTCGAATCTTACTATACAAAATTTTGTAGTATATATTCCTTGTTAAGCATATGCTGTGGCGTGTTTCTAGTGAATGGGGGTTCCACATGGCAACATATACTTTCTTAGGAATGCCTTTTTATATATTAGTATAGATGTCAATGAATGGAGCATCATTGATGGTATCTCACAATCTTCACTGAATGGATCATCAACCATTAGTTATATATCACTTATTTTGTAATATTTATTTTTGGGAAATGTTTTGAATGGAGCCTCAATGATGGTATCTCACAATCTTCACTGAATGGATCATCAACCATAAGTTATATTATAATATATATGATTCAGAAATGTTTCAGCTACCTTTTTTTTTGAGGAATAAATGTTTTAGCTACCTTGAGTGGAGTGATGCACTTTGTAGAAATTGGTTTGTATTAGAACTTGTTCGCTGCACTGTTCTTTGTCCCAAAGTCTTCTGCTTGAGGGTTTTTTCTCTTTTCTTGACTATTTTTTTCCCTAGTTGTTGATTTCTCGGGGATCTTGCATGGTATATTCTACAATATGATTAGCTTGCAATTCTGATTTTTGTGAACGAAAAGTTGATGATTTAATTGTGACATTTGCTAGGATGTGTACTTTGATGATGAATCTGCCGAGGTGGTTATATCCTCGTTGCGTCTTGGAGATGACCAGGAGAGGTTTGTTATCTGACATTCCTTTTCCATTTCAATCTTCAGTTATCTTGATTGATATGGTCTTACTTTTGTTGATATATGTATATCAAGCTTTACCAATATCTTTTAACATCAGAACTGTTGGTAATTAGTGTGTTATCTATTGTCAAATATGGATGAATTCAGCTATCTTTTTGCAAAACTAAATCAACTATTAACTGTATACGATATTATTGTTCGCTTTGATTGAAACTCCATTTCCAAGCAACATATATCTGAAATTCTGAATATAAATCTTCTTACCTGCAAGTGTTCAGTTGCTTTCTGCACAATATGTTGTTTCTGTCAATTTATGGCTTGATGTCGTTGCTGGAACAAACTAGTAGGTTTCGTTAACAGATGCTATCAGTGGTGCAACGTTGAATTTTTTTTTTATCATGCCAGGTTCCTTAGGTTTGGATGGTTATTTATGATGTTTCTCATGTTATCATTTTATTGCTGACCGTGGTTGAATTTTTTTCTTGGGAGCAGCGGTTCGTTGTTCACTAATTCTAACTGGTTTGCTTTTGAGGACGACCGCGTTAAGAATGACCGCTTAACTGGTTCACTTGCCTCTCCATCACCAGCAGATGACGAAACTGGTACTGATAGTAGTAGTAATGATGAAGTTGCCGGTGATAACTTGAATGACACTGCGACTTCACAAGTGCCTGAATCAGAATCCAAAGCCCCCGAGCCCATTGCTGGATGTGATCTTCCTGCTGGGGAGGAGGATGCAGGGCGGAGTGCTACGTCCGAGCAAAATGATTGGGTTGAATGGAGGGAAACATCAATTTCAAGTGATATATCTGATGAAGCAAATAAACAAGTGACAGTATCGAATGGAGTTGAGGAATTAGACAACAAGGCTGCTGAGAGTTGCCCTAGTGCACCTGAGCCGTCTCCTCAATAATTGATGCCTCAGAGAGGAATGATGCCACCAAAGATATAGGTGTGCCACAGTCTACTGGTGAGGTTTGTGGGGCTGAAAATATAGGTTCACCACCATCTAGCTCAACCTCAAGTACTCCCCAGGATGAGATTCTCCCATCTGGAGATGAACAGGTTCCAAAACTTGATGACAATGAGAAAACTGATTTAGTTCAAGCAGGGAACTAGTTGTACATTAGAAATAGAAGTATTACAGAATCAGAAAGAACAGGATAAACTCTTTTTTCCTGTTCACTAGTCAAATTTTCCAATCGATAAAGGTCTCTCATTGTAATACCTAGCTCCTTTTTCTGTACATCTTAGTGGATTCAAATTCTTGAGTAGAGAAAGTAATGATTCTTTTCTGAGCAACTCAGGACATTTTCCCTCCACATTGTAACGTAGATAATGTAAGGGCTTAATATTCATGTTATTTTTCATTCTTTGCAATCGTCTAGTATTGAGTACTGACGACTTTTTAAGTTCTGACAGTGTTAAATTATTAGACGATGTTAATTTAGCATGAATTGCTTTTACTCTAGTACGGTAAATTTTAGTTGAGAAAGGTGTACGTATTAAAAAAGTGTAATATTCAATTGGAGATGGAAGTCAGTGGTATTAAAGATGAGACAGGTGAATTCAAGTTAAGCTCCACTTGCTGCCATATTCAATTCAAATTCATGTGGTACTTTGGTTGGCACATATGTTCAAGAAAAGGAGTAATATACGCAGTTTCGTTGCACCTGATAGTCTGATACTACGTATTTATGTTTCCGTCTTCACGGATTGTGATAATTGTGTATAATAACCTCGAATTGATTTGTAACATGACCCTCAAATTAAATCTGGATAATGGTGAGGCAAAATCTTAGAAAGAACAACCATTTACTAAGACAATAAAGTGAAAGGGGAGGAAAAACATAAAGGAACGAGGAAGATTGAATATGAAATGTTGTTAATTTTGGAACAAGCACAAGTGAGTATGAACCAGAATTTGATAGCCCTTCAATATGTGAAGAAGTTTATCTGAGAAACAGAGGGTCTGAAGGAATCAAGTCAACATTTAGTCATAATAGACAAACCCTCCCAAAAGAGTAAGGCTAAAAAGGCGAACAAACTACGAACTAAAACTGAAATGATCTTCAACGGGCCCTCTTTGACGTGGCGAAGTGCAACTGGGTGAAGTTGTTGCAACACAGTTGCAAATGCGTGGTGGCAAGGTGACTTTAAATTTCTCTTTGTTGAGCTATGTTAAATGTTATTTTACCTATAATAGACTGTATTTTGTTGCCAGACGCCCAGACCCTTAATATGATTTGCCAAGTCAATGTGTTATTCAAGATATTCTACAAAATGAAGGCTTTCGGAAGGAAGTTGCTAAGAGCATGGGATTTGGAAGCCTCTTGTCTCTCATTATTGTGAAACATTTCCCAACAATTATATTAATTTTAATTTTTGTTGCTAAGTAACAACAATTAGAGGAAGTATGTGCTTGTTTGGAAACTCTATAATTAGAAAATGTAGTGAATTCTTAGTGTTAGTTGTGTTGTCCAATCGATTTATTATCCACTTTATAATACATTTTGTATTAGAGTATATATAATATTAAATTATATACAAAAAAAATAGAAAATATATACTATGTACATTAAGTAAAATATAATAGTATAACTTGAATTACGGTTAATGGTTAACTGGAAAACCGTACCGAAATAACGGCTAACCGCTTAGGCGGTAATTGGTTTCAACGGTTACGGTTACGGTTTAAACGGTACGTAGCCAGTTGCAGAGGTTGCACCCTTTTCCTAGTGGTGAGCTAACCTTACATGTTGAAATCAGTACTTAGATATATTCTCTAAATTATATTTTATATTTTGTTGCTTTTGCGAAATATGCAGAAAGTTCATAAGTTTGACCCGAATTTGATACCAAGTTTCGCTGAAAATGGTACTCCCTCCGTTTTCTTTTTGTTGCTCCTATTTGAAATCTTTTTGTGAGAGTAAATTGGCTAAAGTAGGAAGACCTTTCAAAACAAACAGAGGACGTACTAGATACATGAGAAATTGGTTCTAAAACCAAGTGTTACATAGTTCGCTCACCTCCCCCGCAAATTACGTTTTGCCTGGGCCACCAAAACGCGGTTCGATTGCGCGCCCAATCGCCTTGGTGCACGAAACGAAACGGCTAAATTGGCGTACCAAACCTCTAGTCGTCATCTTCTGTTCTGTCAATGGTAAATTAATTGCAAGGAAACAACTTTAAGTGAAAGAAACATTAAGATCTAGGGTTTTTAGAAATAAACCTAGATTTATAAATTGAATTTGATATATACCAAATACAATGATGAAATGTTAGGGCTTTCTTGAGGGATGTTGTTTCGAATAGATTGGTGTGGGTTTTGTCGTCATTGGTTCAGGCGGCCAGTATGGTTTTCTTCTTCAGTGGTCCCGAATATGACGACTGAGAACTTGGGTTTCTAAAAATTATAATTTATTTTTATTATTTTTGGGGAGGAGAAGAGGCTTTGTGTATTAGGGTATGAGGGGTGACAATAACTCAGTAGCTTTAAAGTTGGTGGGCCTAAGTTTTTATTAGTTTTGTTAAGACCAAGTTATCTTGTTTACCTTTTAAGGAATTTTAAAGGTCTGACCAATTACCATACACGTAGAGTAGGTACTGCTGGAGTAGTTGTATATTATTCTTTTCCATTTTTTATTTTTTAAACTATATGCCTTTTCTTTCTTTTCTTTTTTTAAGCTATGCCTTTTCATTTCTCAACAAGCTATACAGTACATCTACAACTGTTTATTTCTCTTCACTATTGTATTTTTCCATACATATGGGATTGAACACGAGTATATGTTTGTTGACTTCCCTCCAAAAATATGAAGAAAAAAATGCATTAGCGAACCGAAAAAATTCCGGCGAACCATGACCACAAAAATCGTACCAAAAAACCCCAACGATCCGAAATTGGCTAACTAGCGAACTGCGTTCTCGCACCCGTTCCGCGATCCGAAGCGATCCGCGAACTATGTGACGTCGTTCTAAACTATATCAAGGTGACCTAAATTTATTACTAGCAAAAGAAGTTTTTCATGTATATGTTATTGAAAAGATTTATGGTTAGTAATTAGCACAATCTATATAAGTCCAAAGTTCATTTTATGCTTATCAATTTAGTAATTATTAGCAATAAGTATAATATAAGAAATTGGACTTCCGACAGGTCATGTACCTTGATTGGCTAAGGAGGCCTGCAGTTGAGTGGGAAACGTCACCAAGGATGAAAGCGCAGACCACAACCTTAATGGATGAGAAAGAAATAGCCATTCAACATACTCATTGGCCTGTATGAGGTCAACTTCAATCATACAAAGAGGGAGAGATATATACGTGAATAAACCGGTTTGAAGCAGAGTCTATCACTTCATTCAAGCAATTGATTCAAGAGTTCTCACTATAGCCGAACATGAGGGAAAAATCATTTATACCAATACTACCTAGATTGTTTTATCAGGCAATAGCGAGGTCTGAGGATCTTAGCAATAATCTTATAAATGACAATACAACATGCAATAGGACGAAAATCACTAGCTAAAGTAGGGTGAGCTACTTTTGGGACCAAAGTCAAAGAGGCTATGTATATTTGCCTACACATTTGTCTAGTATCAAAGAAATCATAAGCAACATAAACATTATGTTTAATAATAATTTGACAAGACTTTTTAAATAAAACAAAATTAAAGCCATAACAACCCGAAGCGTCAGCATCATCAATTTCTTTATAATGCATCATCAATCTGAAAGAGGTATGCCCAAGAAGCTCCGAGCAGCAGAATTAAGAACAAACCCTCTTCTCATGATTACCTCATTTGTATGCCTAGCACAACTTCCCATAAGATTCTTATGAAATTGCATAAATTCAGTCTTATTATGAGATGGGGTAGAAAGCTTGGTTCCATCAGAGGTCTATAATACATCAATTGAGTTCTTTGTTGTTCTTTCTTAATAGCAGAGAAAAAGAAACGAGAATTTGAATCACCCAATTGCACCCATTGAATCTTAGAATTCTGTTTCAGAGTACTTTCTTCAATAAAGAGCCATTTTCTAAGAACAAAATTAGCTTGTTCTTTAAGTATGCGCACATCTATTAAGAAAATCATGTTGAAGCTGAGTTTGAGCAATGCTAAGATCTTTCCTTGCCTTAGCAATGTTCTCCTCTAAATGAGAAAAATGAGAGTGATGGAGTTTTTTGAGCTGCAACTTAGCCTGCTTGAGCTTATGTGAAGCCTGCATCATACGGGAGACTGGTACAATCATCTTGACAGGTGGATGCTGCCTAGGTTGGTCATAAACCCTTTTGGCATTATATTTATACCCTACCTTTTGACCAATCAAAAGAGGGGTATTCTATCATATAAAGCCTTTTGCTTCACAATAATTCCATTAGGGTCTTCAAATATAAAATTTTCAGGGCAGAGTTTTGGCGACTTCTATCTCAATTAACAGCCTGACAAAAGATACCCTCAATTTTTAAGAAGTGCATTCATCACTAATTCTACTCAATGAGACTGCACTCCAGCAGTTTAATGGTAAGTTTGACAGTCGAACCCAAATGGAGATTACCTTCAACACTTCTTCACTAAAATAAAAAATAGGAGTCCAATTAATAATCATAGGTTGACTGTTGAAACTATGGAGCATATAATATCTTATTTCTATCTTCAACTGAAACAAATTTAACGCCGGAAAAACAATCATCACAGAGGTAGATTTGATGTTTAGAGACAAAATTCCAGTCCTTAGCAACATATCTGGTCATACCACCAATAGACAGAGTTTCACTAACAACGTAAATAACTAGGGTAGTAGCCATAGACCTCATATAGTTTGTCGACCTCCAAATGCTCCAATTGAGCCATGGGCTTCCCATCTTTAATCACTGGAGCTACAAATTTCAACGACATGCCTTTGGCCTCAAGCATGTTAGCAACAAATAAATTATTCCAAGGATAATCCATGAATTTTAAAAAAAAAACTTGAGATATTCGGCTGAGTTTTCTTTCTTTTCATTCTGAAATTTCAATTATAATTTTTAATTAGATACAACAATTCAATTTGTCAAACATATCAATCAAATTCACTTAAACTATTCAAATTTAATCTCATATCAATGCATTATGCATATATACCAAATAATTTCACATTAGAGAGAAATCCTATCCATCTCCAACTAATTCCACCAGCACATAAAACACATAAAACCAAAGGCTCATTCATGGCCTCTCCGAAAACTTCACATGATAGGTCCAATTCTAAAAATCCTAAAACAAGGGTTTTAGTGCATTACCTGAATACAATCAATCAAACCTTCAAATCTAATCCAAAGCTCATAGCGTCACAGTCATCATTCACCAATTAGCCACTGTAACAAATTATATTAAATCAACAACAATAAATATAACAATAATAAATTAACAACAATAATATAAATTAACAACAATAAATTTAGGCATTTAGCCACTGTAAATCTATAACTATAATGTAATGAAGTTTGAAACTCTAAGTGCTAATTAATATTAAATTTCTCACAATCTTTGTACAAATTAATCAACAAGTAATTAAGTCATCTGCTGAATCAAGTCACCATTACCACGCATGCACTTACCAACAAGCAAAGCAAGGCGCTTAGGGCAAAGGCACACCTAAGAAGAAGGCGCTTAGGCAGGGAGCAAGTAAGCAAGCAGCGGCAGAGATCAACAACGTAAGCCCTAATCGAACTAAATTCAAATTCAACTAATTAACACACAAATTGCCAAACAAACAATTTTCAACAAATGAATTAACACACAAATTCAAACGTAAACTTAACTAAATCTCTAAAAACTAAACCAATGAAACCGAATTCAAACAAACAAAAAAACTCACTCCGACGTTTAGCGAGAGAAATCTTCTCTCGAAATCGAAATCTTGAGAGGTCGAAACACAAATATACAATCTTTAGTAAATAGTAACCTAAATACCTAATTTTCACCACAATTGTAAAAATAAATTTTCAGCAACAATTATTAAGAACTCAAGAAGAGAATAAGCGAAGAAGATCATGAATTAGAAGAACACCCGAACTCCCGGGTCGGCACCGCGCCGCCGCGCCTTCCGCCCGCCGACGAAGAAGAAATGAAGACGAAGACCGACCGACTGGCCGACGAAGATCCGAACTCTTAAGTGAAGACGAAGAGTGACCGACGGTAGACGAAGGATTGAAGATGACCGACGACCGCCAACCGCCGACGACGAAGGAAGTGAACGCGTGGTGGCCGGTGGGTCGGGGATTCGAGAAGGATAAAGAGAGAGAAAGAGAAATGTTAGGGTTTAGTTCGCGTGAGAAATGAGCGCTCCTTTTGATCTTTTGATTTTTTGAATTTTTTTTTTTCCGAAATATTAGCTTGGTCACGTGACCAACCGTGACCAACAAGTAGATCCGCCGCCGGTGCTAGAGGTCGTGGCCGATCGTGATGAGACACTACAATAGATTGTATCGCATCAATGTCGCCTTGCAACTTCTGGGTGATATTGGACCCGCACTAGGATGAGGGGAAATAGATAGCACCGTTCTTACAAACCCATATTGTTGGTGGAACTCATAAGAAGTTTTAAGGGTCAAGGTAGCCTCATTAAGTAGTCGCACCCATTGTTTCTTAGATTGTTGTGGAGTAGTAGTCTTCTTGTTACACGTCATGGAAGATCGACGCACGATGAGACCACCGTATGCTAAATTGACATAGCTAGGGTGTAAAGCTAAAAACAAAACTAAATGGGAGCCTTTTAGAAATGCTAATGCGCGAAGGAAGTAACGTGCCATGTGTTTTTTTTAATGTGTGGTTCACTAACCAAAACTTCCTCTATTTTTTAGTACGCCGCCTCAACGTACATTAGATACACGTAAAGAAGCATCTCGTAGAAGACGGTAGGCATCGGAAAGTGTTATAATAGCGATGACCAATCGTGCTACTGCTCCTGTTGTTGGGCAACCGGTTTTTGTCAGGTTTGATCGTCATAGACTGTCGACCTATGATGGTGTAGCTGACCTAGTGTTGCTCGAGATTTGACTACTGGAAATGGAGAAGCTATTTGTGGCCACATTTTGTCCTATTACTGAGATGGTACCCATTGGTACCTATTATCTGAAACTTTGAGGCTGGTAATTGGTGGAGCACCGTGAGGGAAAGCTATATGACTATTCCAGTTTTGGGTGGGCTCGCCATCGCAGTTAAAAGAGAGATTTTATCCGCATGAGTTGCATGGGCAAAAGCAAGAGGAATTCCTTTCTTTATCTCGTGGTTCGATGAGTGTGCAGGGAGTACATCGATAACTTCACCGAGCCGGTCCGTGTTTGCTTCAAAGGGTCATTCGTACTTTGAGTTTCGGTGCTAATTCTTTCCAGGGGGTATATGAAATTGCTCTTAGCATCCATGCCTCTATTAAAGAGAAAGAGTATGCTAAAATGGTGGTTGCTGCGAAGAAGCCCGCTGCTTCATTTGTTCAGAGTCTGGCTAAAAGCCAATGTGTGAGTCTAGTAGCCATGGTGGCTATCAGCAGGGTTCTAGTTATCGGCAGAGTTATGATGCGACTAAGTTTCATAGGTGCGAGAAGGCGATTCACCCGGGGTAAGAACTGCGATGGCACTACTATCACATACTAGATTGCAAAGAGGTTGGGCATAAGTCTTTTCAGTGTCCGAAGAATCTTAGTGCTGCTACTACTTCTGCTGGTCTTGTAAAGCCAACTGGTTCTTATAACCCGCCGAAAAATAAGATTTATGTGATAACACGAGCCAAGGCGGATGTCCATCCACATGTGGTCACAGTACGGTTCTTGTTAACAATGTTCCCGCTATGTTTTGATACTCGGGGCTTTCGTACTCTCAGTAGCTAGCTCTTTTGTTAAGAAGGCTAACTGTCTCATAGATCTCCTGTGAAAGTAATTACCCTTGTCATTCTGACTTAAAGGATGTGTTTGTGAACATCTTGGGGACCGATTTACCTGCAGATCTGAAAGAGTTCACTTTATCCGAGTTTGCTGTTATTCTTGCACTAGTGGAAAAACCTTAAATGCCACAAATAACCATATTCGGTTCTCCCAAAATCGGATCTCGTTAGTGTTGGGCGAAAATGTGATTTCATTAACCGATCGGTCCATATAAGGCATCAAATTAAATAATGGTCCTTATAAATAAAACGCGCCCAGCCAAAACCCGAACCCCATTTCACTTCCACTCAAACCCCAACCCCATTCCACCGACCTCTATATCTTCCTCTTATCTACCCCTCTCAAACCTTAATCCCCAACCTCTCTCTTCCTCTCATCCACCCCCTCTCAAACCCCCTACCGCTATTTCTCTCTCTCATTCTCTCTCCTAGCCTACCATCCCCTCATTCTCCCTACTCCTCTTCCCTCTCTCTTCCTCCGTCTCTCACACCACCTAAACAATAATCGACATCTTCGCCGCCGTTACTCGCACCACCCGAACAACCATCCCCTCATCCTCCCCCAGTGCCTCGCTCGCCTAAGAACAACCATGGACAAAATCGTCGTGAAATCTTATTGTATATAGGCCATGTCTACAAGTGAACCCGTGGTTTCTATCGAGTGGCTCCAAGCTAATCTCAAAGCGAATTAGGGTATCGTCGAACTCCTCTCACTCTTCGTCGTCTCTCGTGCAATCATTTCACGTAAATAAGATATCAATTTTGTTTTTTTTGTAAATAGGGTTTCGTTTGTTATAATTAGTTTATTTTTATTCGTTTCTTATAATTAGAATTTCGTTTTTAATTTCGTGCTTTATAATATTGTTTGTTTAATTTTTTTTTAAATTTCTTAATTATTTAATTTCGTTTTTAAGTTTGTAGTTGTGTTTGTAATTTCATTTATTTAATTTTATTTTCTATAAGTAGTTTGTTTTCATTCGTTTTTATAATTATTTTGTTTTAATTTTGTTTGTTTAATTTCGTGCTTTGTTAGTTGACTGTGAATGCATGATATTGTGTTTTTAGTTTGTAATTCCTTGTTTAGTTTTATAATATCTTCATAATCGTTGCTTTGGATTTCATTTGTGTACTTCAGTTTAGAATGTGCGAATTTTTAAAAAAACCTAAAAGTTAATCGGTCTAGTTTGTTTGTGATAACCGAATCATTTAACCCTTTACTGGACCAGTTTTCTCGAAAAAATGGCATTAGATCACTATTAAATGGTCTAACTTTTGATTAAAATCGGATCGTAAATGGTAAATTGATCCGATTTTGAACCGGATCGACTGACTTTAGTAAACCGCTCTCCCCCAACCGATCCAGTTAATTTCCGATCGCTTAAACCCGATTTGACCTGGATTAATTTGACTTTTTTCTACTAGTGTTGGAGTTGTCAAAATATCATGTAAGTATCCACTGCCGCGATCAGAAGGTTGTTCTCCGTGGTCCTAAGGGTAACAAGATTTTTTTATGCTAGTATTGTATTAAAGAGAGGTGTGAAAATTGTGCCAGCTTTGAGAATGAAGAAGATGCATCAGAAAGGTGATGAGGTGTACCTCTACATGGTAAAGGACTTATCTCTTGAAGAATAAAGTGAGAACATTCCTATAGTTCGGGAATATCCTAATGTATTTCCTGAGGAATCTGGTGTTCCTCCTAGAAGGGATGTGGAGTTCTGTATTGCTCTAGTTCCTGTTACTACTCTTATATCTAAGGCTCCTTATAGAATGACGCCTTTTGGGTTGCAAGAGTTGATCGATAAGGGTTTTATAAGGTCGAGTGTCTCGCCCTGTGGTGCTCCTGTTCTATTCATAAAAAAATATGGGAGTATGCGGTTGTGTATCGATTACATAGAGTTGAATAAGGTAACGATCAAGAACAAATACCCATTGCCTCGTATTGAAGATTTATTCGATCAACTTAAAGGTGTTGGGGTCTTTTTCAAGTTCTACTTGAGGTTTAGTTACCATCAAATTCCGGTAAAAAGGAAGGACATACGAGCGTGGGGTAGGCTTGTGATGAGACCTACCTGTGTTTCGGGTTCTCTTAGCTAAGGTATCATCCAACAAGAAATAACTCAAAATTTGATATGTAGACGCAGAGGCGTCTTGGGTAGGAATGGCAATGGGCAGGGTCTGGGTAGGGTAAGGCTAGACCTTTACCCATACCCTAATTTTTGGATGTAGACCCATACCCATAGGGTAAAATTTTTTAGGACCCTTACCTGGATCTGTAGGGTCCGGGTAGGGTTTAGGGTCTAAAATGGGTCCAACACAAAAAAAAATTCCGCTTATATTTTCACATGTATATATAATCGTTAAGCACAATTTTATATATAATTTTGCAATTAGCACACATAATATCACATTCCATACCAATACATATTTTTTGCACATCCCAAAAGTCTCATACATCAAATATGTAGACATTAAAACATCACATGCAATTAGTTCTACTCTATGCCATCAATTCATTATCATCATCATCAATCTCATCGTCAAGGTCCTACAAGTATAGAAAAATAAAGAAAAAAAATCTATTGCGATTTTCGACTAGGGTTCCTAAGTGAGGGAGGGTTTTAGTTTTATTGGAAGTATGCTGGAAGGATATGCTTATATATATATTTATTTTAATTTTAAAAAATAAAAATATATATTTTAGTTAAGATGGATCTATGGGTAGGGTTTGGGTAGGGTCTGGGTATTTGAGCAGTGGACCCATACCCTACCCTTACCCATAGGGTCCAAAAAATTAAGACCCATACCCTAATTTTAAGGTAGGGTCTGGGCCGGTCTGGGTAGGGTCCTGGATCCATTGCCATCCCTAGTCTTGGGTAATAGGAGAGTAAGAATTTGGTCAAGAGTAAAAGGGGACTCTTTTTTAACCTTATCCACCTCTACAATAGCCCTTAAATTTTGAAGACTACTTTCCGTACAAGATACGGGCATTATGAGTTCGAAATGATGCCTTTTGGTCGCACGAATACCTCTCGTGGTTTTCAAGGATCAAATGAACCGTTCTTTTCATCGGATCTGGAGACCTGTGTTGTTTGATGTATATTTAATTTACTTGGCTTTTTAATAGTTTTTAGTTGTTTATGTAGTAGCTTTTAGGTTAGTTTAGGTTGATTTGCTTCTATTTTCTTTCAAATTGTGCAATACACCTCCTTTGTGCATTTTCTTTGGGTGTTTGGTTTTATTTCAGGATTTGGGAGCATGCTTGGAGGATAGTTGCACAAACCCGAGGCAAGGAGTTGAAGAAACGAGGCATCAAAGGGCTCGAAAGAGGAGAAAACAAGAGCACGGACTGACCCGAGGGCCCGGGTTGTGTGACCCACCGGGTCAGTCAATGGGAGCAGCACCTTTCTTCATGACGAGATGACCCGCCCGATTCGGTTAAGTGACCCGTGTGGTCAGACTTTAAGCCAGCCTATTCTTTTTCCTGATGATGCGACCCGCAAGGGTCGGGTTACCCGCTCGGGTCGCTAGTTTTTTAGAACTTTTTCTTTTCCTTTCGAGTTTTGTACGGGGGTTTTATTGTAATTAAACTTCCTTTTTTTAGGACTATATAAGGGAAACTACTTTCATTTTAGGTTAAGCTAATTTTGATTGATATTAGAGAGACATTTAATTTGTGCTTACTACTCAAACTTTAGAACCCTAGAAGAGAGAAAGTTAAGGTTTAAAGCTTTGAAACTCCATTTTCAGATTTATACAAGATTAAAAGTCGGTAATTTCTTGTTTATTTCATTTGTCTTCCTCTAATCTTGTTTAGTTCATGCTTGTTTGCTTATATCTTGTTTATTTAGTTGATTATTTTCCCATTTTTCTCTTTCCTACATGTTTATGGTGATGAAGTTAGTTTAAGTTTTGCTTTGATTTATTTTACTTTAATGATTTGTGAGTAGTTTCCTACTAAGGGAAGGGATGTAGTCTTCATTTACTCTTTGGATCCTAAATCTAAGTTAGGGGTCTAACATTTGGGGCTAAAATTTGTTGATTAAACTTGCTTGATTTGGTTTGTTGGGATATTAATCACCACTTGACTTGCTTATTTGGAATCCGTAGTGAAGGATCGAGAGATGAAGTTAAGGATAGACTAAGTTTAGTTAGTAGACTAGGATCTCCATGAAAATAGGTATCTCTAGTTTTGGAAAGCTTGATTATTATGTTATTCTTGATTTGGCTAGTTACTTGTTCATGCCATGAGAATAGGTCATGAGTGACTAACTAAGCTACTCTAATTAGCTCGAGAGAGTAATTAGAGTTCTCATGTGCATGATTTTCCCCTTGTGATCCCCCATTTGTTTCCCCTTGATTTTGGTTATTGGATTCTTGGATTGAGTGTTGGTGAATTCCCAGAATCCCCTAGTTCATTTATCCTTGAATTATCTTCTTTATTTGCTTTGCTAATTTGTATTGTCAATCTCCTAGTTATTTTAGACTTTGCAATTGTTTCTAAATCCTTCAAAAACCCCAAAAATAGATTTAGCTCATTGTAACACTAGTGGAAAAAAGTGGATCTGTCACTTGATAACTGATCCGGTTAGGCACAAACCGGATCAGCTAAGGTCAACAAATCCGGTCCATATACAGAACCGCATCGGTATTTGGGCTTCAAATTTTAACGCGGCCCAGTAGTGCTCAACATTTCCCTCCCACGCCTCTCTTATCCCCCATTCTAAGCCCTAGCTCTCTCATCCCCTATCTTTCACTCTCATCCTCCAACGTAAACCAGCGAGATTTCCTCCTTTCTCTCTCTCACTCATCCTCTTCCCTCCCCTGTCTATCTCTCTCACTCTTTTCTCTCCTCTCACGAACGAAGCAACCTCTTCTTCTCTCCTCAGCGACGAAGCAACCTCCTCTCTTGCACTGTTCGTTCGTTCGTCGATCTTCACCTCGTCGTTCATCAGCGAAGACAAACAAAGTCAGATCTTCACCCCGTCATTCATCACCTCGTAGATCTCTGAGCCTAGCTTTCTCTCTCTTCGCTATCGCATCTGCTAAAGTGTTCTTTGAGGAACGTTTTGAAGGTATTTTTCACTCCATTGAATTTTTCTCTCTTCTTCGATTTCATCATTTTTTCAATTCTGGATTCGTTTTGATGATAAATTATTTGAGTGCAGCTGCACTTTATCTTCTCGGAAGAAGCAGTGGGAGGTAAATTGTTGATTACTTAAATTATTTCGGTCATAAATTATTTTAATATTTGTAAATTGTTTATATCAATCGAAATTTGTTTGATTTTTTTACATGTAATTGCTATTACAGGGACGCAGATTCTCTGAAATCTGTGGGCAGAGTTAATCAGCTGAAAGATTTGGGTAAGATGAATTTCTTTCTTTGTAATTTATATTAGACAGTTGTGTTTATCACTGCACCTACTGTGAAATGAAATGCTTGTATTGTGTGATTTTCATGCCAATACTAAATTTGTCGATTTAATGTTATTATGTATCTAGTGATATGGGTTGGATCAGTGTATTGTATCTTTGTTTGATTACTTGCAAATATAGTAATTTGGTTCCACTTTTTTGTCCCTTGTGTTTTGTAATTGTTCAGCAGTATTGCTAGATGCAGCAAGCAAAGTTATACCTTTTGTTGTCTGTGTGTTTGGACGAGTTGGCTCTGAGACACCAATAAAGTGCGAACACAGTGGTTTACGAGGTGTCATTGTGGAATGTGGAAGAAACGATATGTAAATTAAGCTATCTTGATGAACAATATTAATCTAAAACTCTTTCTTATTGAGAAACGGTATTTTGCATTTGTGCTCATCATTCTTGATGCATACCTATGCGCTAATATTTTTTCCTTGTCTTTTTGTGGATGCTTCAGGCTGAGCAACACTTCTTAAAACACAATGACGCTGGTTCATGGGTACAGGATTCTGCATTAATGCTATGTATGAGTTAGGAGGTGCCATGGTACCTGGTAAAACACTTTCATCCTTGGTGTCTGTTAGTGAAAGTTAGTTTAAATTCCTTATTAGCACAGCAAGCCAGTGTAATGGCCTAGGTCATAAGTCTTATTGCAATTGCTTTGACCTTTATCCTATTTTTATCCTATGTTTCCCTTTTTACTTTTTATGTCAAACGTGGATGGGATTCTTAGTGTCCTGAAATATGCATGGTACGAAATATTCTGCAACAAAGTGACCTCACTCTGTGTAGAATTAAGCATCTAAAGTCTTTAGTACTCGCAGAGGCTGCCCTGTGGAGACTTTTTGGTTGTCCAAATTGTTTCTTAGTTAGGCTTTTTCTTTACTGTGCAAATCAGTGTTTTATCACTTCTGTTCTGACTAAAGTGTATATGAACCTAATTTCTGTTGGCAGATGTTCACAAATGGAATGAGAGAGAGTGCTTCTGCAAAAGTTTATTTAAGGGAGGTATCTCCAGAAGCATTGCAAGCAATGCTTGATTACATGTATAGTGGGGAGCTTAATACATAAGACTTCGAGGACAACGACGCCTTGTCACTCCACCTTTTTTTGTTGGCCGACTAGTTTGGCATCACACTCCTCCAACAAGAATGCTGCAAGATATTGCTAGAACGTCTCTACAAGGTAGTTCTTTGATCCTTATTTGTGTAAGCCTGGTTTTCACATGGAAATATGGTTGTGTTTCCTCATGAAAATGAAGTTCTGCTTGCACGATATTGATTTGAAAGAGCGAAGATGTGACATGAAGTCTGGGGCTTCTGAAAAAAAACAAATGAACAGGCACACCATATTACCATGAATTATAAGATATTAATACGTCTATCTATATATCAATGCAGAGATGGCGTCTTCTAATGGAAGCAGGTCATACAACAAGCGTTTTTCTAATATCACAAGTTTAATGGACGAGGAACCAGAGTTTTTGGAATAGTAGATTGCTTTTGAAGCTAACTCTTAAAATTTGTTATAGGATTCTGTATGTCCAATACTTCAAGTCGTTTCGTCGATTCCATCTTGTAAAGTAATTCAAGAGTCATGCAAGAGAAAATTCTCAATGCAGTTTGATTATTGTACCACAGCAAGCATGGATTTTTCATTGTTAGATGAAGCCACATTTAGGAGCATTCTTCAGGTGGGTTCTATTTCCAAGCAGCAGAATGATCTACATTGACTTGGGGATTAGAGTCTTAAAGATGAATATGTTTTGTACCCTATTAGGGTCTTCCATGGGTAGTGAGACCCTTTGAGGGGAAAAGGAGAGACGACTTTGCTCTTACACTTGTTTCCACTAGTGGAAGGAAACAGGCAAGCAATGGGACTCGAGTTGAATGGAACATGAGGTCTGTGGAGGAATAAATGATGTGGGTAAACTATGAAGTTATAGTTGAGTATGATGTTAAAATTATATTTGTTAAAATTTTTATGTATCTAATTATTTATGCGTCAATTAAGCATAATATGCTTAATAAAATTAGCATTGATATATACTATTGATTTCATATCGATTAATAATGATAAAATGCCAAAAAAAAAAATTCTTTTTTGGGGTGGTCAATCAGTCGTGGTTTTGGGTCAAAACCGCAGCAGTTAACTTGCTTAACCGCTCGGTTTCCACCCAAAATCGCCGTGGTAAATGATTAACCGATCCGATTTAAGACCGGATCATTAATACTTGAGATCGCTGCGAGTCCAACCGGATGCGGCCCAAAACCGGAGCGTTAAGCCTGGTTTTGACCGTTAACGGTTGAACTTTTTTCCACTAGTGTAATTAGCGAATTAACCATTGGTTAACCTTACTTCCTTGTGGATTCGACCCTATACTTTCCCTATATTGGGTAGTTTAGGTATTTTTGGCGTGTTTACAATGAGCCGTCACAAATTTTGGCGCCGTTGGAAGTCACGGTTAACATTGTTTTAAATTGTTTATTTTGAGACTAAATCACCTTTCATTTTTTTGTTTACCTCTTGGTTGTTGAGTACTTGTGGGATTTGTGCCTTGTTATTTGCTAATGATCTCCTTAATTGTGTTGAGGCAATTCAGGAGGATATTTAGAGAACTAACGGTACAACCTTCAATTGTTGAGCAACCGGTGAAAGAACCACCATTTGAACGAGAGTCGCTCTATTTTTACTACTTCTACCACAATGGGTGATGAACAATCTCCTAGAGCATTGAGGGATTTTGGACATCCCGAGGCTTTTGAACTTAAGAGTGGAATTCGTCGTCCTACCACAACCTCTAACTTTGAGTTCTCCCCACACTTGATTCATATGATTAATCAAGAACCTTCTGGAGGTATGACTCATGAGTGCCCTCTTGAGTATTTGGCTAACTTCTCGGAGATATGTGCCACGGTGAAGCAAAATAATGTGGCTCAAGAGTTTGTGAGGCTCAGTCTCTTTCACTTCTCTCTTGTAAGCAAGGCCAAGAAATGGTTGCAATCCATTCCGTAAAACTCTTTGACTACTTAAGCGCAAGTGACCGTGGCTTTTGTGGATGAATTATATTCTCTAGAGAAGACCTCCGAAGCTAGGAGGAAGATAGCCAATTTCACCCAAGAGGAGGATGAGACACTATATGGAGCTT